>CM029623.1:17091726-17691726 GCA_017311315.1 Dendrocalamus latiflorus
GTGCTAGAAGTGCTCTTCCTATCTAACCTATAGCCAGCAAAGTCTATATCGGAGTAGGCTCTAAGGGAAAGACATGAAGTAGAAGAGTACCAGATAGCATAGTCTAGAGTAGCTCGAAGGTACCTAAAGATGTGCTTCACTGTCTAACGATGAGATGCACAAGGAGAAGCCTGAAATTGAGCACACAGATATATGATGAAGTGTATGTTTGACCTCAAAGCAGTGAGGTACAAGAGAAAGCCAGTCATGCCACGGTACTCCTTCTAATCTACGGGCTCATCACCCTCATCAGGATCAAGTGTGGTCATGGTCGCCATCGAAGTCGATACTAGTTTGCCATCAGACATGTCAAAGTGTCTCAAGAGATCTTGCATGTATTTGCCTTGATGCAAGAAAGTACCATCTCGAGTCTACTTGATCTAGAAGCCGAGAAAAAAGCTCAACTCACCCATCATGCTCATCTCAAACTCTATGCTCATGACATTAGAAAACTGAAAAATAACAGCATGAGAGTAGCCACCAAAGATAATGTCGTCCACATAAATCTAGACTAGCAGAAGGTCATTGCCATGCCTATAAATGAACAAGGTCTTATCTACCTTAACCATCTCAAACCTATGACTCAAAAGATAGGACTTAAGCCTCTCATACCAAACTCTAGGGGCTTGCTTATGTCCATATAAGACTTTAGAAAGCTTAAAAACATGGTTTATATCTTAGGGTTCTTAAAATCTAGAGGCATAGACCTCTTCCTTAATATAGCCATTGAGGAAGGCGCTCTTGACATCCATCAGTATAGCTTGAAGCCATTAGATGCTACAAATGCAAGTAAAATCTTAATGACTTCTAGTCTAGTTATAGGGGCTAATGTCTCCTCAAAATCTTAACCCTTAACCTGGGTAAAGCCTTGAGCTACTAGTCTAGCCTTATTCCAAATGCTTGTTCTTAAAGACCCACACTAGTACATAGAAGACTATACTATATGCCTCATCACAAATAGTTCCCTAGAATTCATCAATGTAATTATCACAAGTGGTTTTACAAGCATGACCGTGTATGTTAGTAGCAATGGCTAGAACTATCTGTGATAGATAATTATCACATATGATTTCTTGTTAATAATCATCGGTGAATTATCACAGATGATTCAGATTAAAAACCATCTATGATAATTGCAGAAGCCACAAACGGTTTTTAATCTAAACCGTCTATGATAATTCATAGACACTTCCAACCACAAACCGTCTATGATAATGGGTTACGTCACAGATGGTTTTTAATCTGAATCATCTGTGATAATTCACAGATGGTTCTTAACAAGAACCGTCTGTGATAATTATGTATCACATGCAGTTTGTGGTTGGAAGTGTCTATAATATGCACTGTATTATTAAATACCTAGCCCATCCCAATAGATCTGTCTGCAGTGAGCTAGGGTTTGAATGCAACCGGCTTGGGTGTTTGGTGAAAGCATACCATAGATTTGTAAGTGTGCTTGTAGATCTATTTATTCTTGGTGATCTAAGGTTATTATTTGCTTCTAATTATATGCATTATAATCAAGATAAATGATAGCTAGTTTTAGATCTAGATTTAGATCTAGCTTGGTAGTTTGCTCTAATTTAAGAATTGGTCTCACTACTCCTAGTCTACTTCAATATATTCTTGCTTTATATATATATATATATATATATATATATATATATATATATATATATATATATATATATATATATATATATATATATATATATATATATATATTGCTTTATGAATAGTACATAGCTAGCTACTTTAGATGAATAATTTACGGTGAATAACAATTATGTGTAAGTGCAATGGCTATCTAGCTATAGGAGCATTAATCTAATTTAACACTACTTTGTTACATGTGTAGCGTAGATGGACCAAAACTAGATGTATATTGAGAACCGTGTTAGTGAAGAGTATATTAATGGCGTGTCTGCTTTTAGAAGATCTGTTGAGCAAGATATGTTGAACAAGGGGATGAAATTTATGTATTGTGCATGCCTTGATTGTGATAATCTGAAGATGTTTATCAACTCAGAGCAGATCGAAGAGCACTTGATTCAAACGGGCTTCAAAATGAGGTATACATGTTAGACCAGTCATGGTGAAGAGCAGATTATACAGGAAGGTAGTAATATCATTGAGAGAGACAATGATATGCCAAATGTGGACTATGCTTTCAATGAGGATAGGTCACACGATGACAATCTGGATCAGATGCTACATGATATAGAAGGGAACTATAGAGAGAGGGTTTGGTAAATTCAAGGGGTTGAGCGAGGACTCAAAGAAATCTTTTTTCCTAGGCTATAAGCTGGAATACACAAAGTTGTCTTCCACACTTGAACTGTTCAAATGAAAGGCATGCAATGGTTGGTCCGACGAGTTTCGTAGTGTTGTTAGGTCTACCGGACATCTTTCCAAAGGGAAACGTATTGCACAGAACCACCTACCAAGCCAAGATGGTTTTTTGTCCATTGGAAATGAAAATAGAAAGAATACAGGTATGTCTGAATGATTGTATCCTTTACTGTAAAGAGTATGCAAACATGCATGTATGTCAGGTGCAAAGCATCCTGATACAAGCATAAGAATTACTTCAATGATGGCGAGGGATTGAAATGAAGCAAGGAACTCCTGCTAAGATGTTGTGGTATCTACCTATAATTCTCTATTTGAAGCATTTATTTGTGAACCGAAAGGAGGCATGACTGTTGCGTTGGTACCCAAAGGAGTGTAAGAAAGAAGGAAAGCTAAGAAACCCTATTGATTCTGCCTAGTGAAGAAACTTCGATAGGAGCTTCGAAGACTTCGGTGCGGAACCAAAGTGTATAAGGTTTGTGTTGAGTACAGATAGAATAAATCCTTTTGGAAACATGAGCAGTCGGCATAGCACCTAGCCTGTGAATCTACATATGTATAATCTTCCTCCTTGGTTGTGTATGAAGTAGAAGTATATTTTGATGTCACTACTTGTTGGTGTTTTAATACCAATCTTACGTATGATTTAGTTGGATTTGGGGATTCTCTTAGAAGACTAAGCTATGGTTTTGTGGAACAGAGACACATGAATTTTAATACAGGTTCAGGCCTTCTCCTGGCAGAATAATAACCCTACGTCCTATGTGATTACTAATCAGAGGAAATGATTACAACTGTGTAATGCAAAAAAGAGTTTGTGCTGTCCCTAATCTGGCTTCGGTCTCCCCTCCCTTCTCTGGCGTCAACCATTAAATACTTGATGAAACGACAGCTGTTGTCTGGTGCTAGAAGGCATCTCAATGCTTCGGGCGATAACCGTCTGACGGAGGTTATTATTAGAGAAACATGATGGCTGTTCATCGTGCAGCAGTTGTTCTCAAAGAGAGATCATGTGCGGTTATTGGATAAGCACATGTTCTAACTACCTTATCAAATGCCCTCACGTAGTTAGACAATGCTTGACAAGTCGATTAGGGGTATAGAAACCATAGAACAGTCTACGATCACAAGGTGATTGTAGGACTACTTATGACTATGTGGTCGTAGAAGTGCTTACAACTTTAGAGTAGTTGTAGAAGGGCTTGCGACTTTATGGTCATAGAAGAGCTTATGACTTTAGAGTAGTCATAGAAGGACTTACGACTATGGTTGTGGGAGAGCTTATGATCATGGAGTAGTCGTAGAAGGACTTACGACTTCATGGTCGTAGAAGAGCTTACGACCATGAAGTAGCCGAAGGAGAACATACGATTACCTCATGAATCTTCTCCCTCATCAATAAGGGGTATATCTGGAGGATATAGTGATAGTGATGTAATAATTTGAGGATTATTCTATCATCATCATCTAGCCCCCCAACATCAAGTGAATGTAACTTACTTGAGAAAGGAGTGGTCGTAGATAAAAATGATTGAAAGCAAAGCCTTTTCGATTCTTACCGACCATAAAAGGTTTGGTCAATAAGGTAATTTCACTTGAGTTGTAAAGATAGACGAACTTCAAAACAAAAGAAAACCCGATCATTTTTTCGTTGTTGTGTCTGCTGAATTGGTTCTTGAGACAACCTTTCAGCTCTTGAGGCGAGTGACCAACTCACACGGTCATAAAAATTTACCGCGAGGTAATTCTTGGTCTCCTCCTTTCCCTATATGCTCCAACTCACTCGAGCTCTCCATCGCCAGCAAAATCGTCTTCTTCCCACAATCTCACCTAAATCCAGCCAACTAGCTCAACGAAATGGCAAAGTCATCACCAACTTGGGTAGTGTTGGAGATGGATGATGTGAAATTGAAGGCTTTGGAAGATGCTGAGAAGATTCCTCCATGGCAATTCGTCAAATGGATTAAAGCCACCAGACAAAACTGGCCATCGGGAAAAATAAGAGAGATTCCAATGTTCAGGCCTACTGTGAGTGTGGTCTTCGCCTCACTGCTCATCCCTTCCTCACAGCTGTGCTCAAATACTTTGGAGTTGAATTGGTGAACTTAGCCCCCAATTCGATCACAATGCTTAGCGTATTCATATATCTTTGTGAGGTGTACTTCGGAATTCCGTCGGACCTCGAGCTCCTCCGTTATTATTATGAGATGAGTTAGCAAACCAGACTTGCGGGAAGCTACGCTCTGAAGCTCCACAATGGGAAGACAGAGCTATATATATCCCAATGTTCACTTGTTCCTCGTGGATGAACTGGAAGAAGAGATGGTTCTATTGGGAGATGACCAGCGATGACAGCTTGTCTTTCATGGGAAAAGGTGCAGAGAAGAATAATCTATGAAACTCGGCTCCAAAAGACCTTACTCAGATAGCCCCCTACATCTCGGCCATCAAAGAGCTGAGGGACAAGGGACTCACCGGTTGGCACATAGTGAAGGATTTCATCAGGTGCCGCATCAGTCCTCTGAAGTGACGAGCGCACCCCATGTGGATGTATTCATGTGCTTCAAATCCGACTAGGGACTACGAGAATGGTAAGTAACATTTGTACTTGTAATCATAATTAGATTACCTCTTTCGAGTTTTGTGTATAGATCATCTTCTTTCAATAGATCTCAATTTGGGGGAATTAACTCCCGGGTCAAGGCTATCTGTGAGAAGGCTCCATCACTAGATGTGGTGGCTGCTCGAATCCTAGTAGATGTATCCACCGAAGAGAGGGAAGAACACATAAAGATAATCAAAGAATTGACTTCATCTTTAAGACTACATAGTCGTAAGGAATGACTAAATAGTGTTCTCTCTTTCTCATAGAGTGTGGTCATGAATTACTGTCAGGATGATCAAGGGGTCGAATTGATGGTCGTTGGAGGAGAGATGGAAAAAATCAAAGCTCCTCTGACTGGTTAAGACATCGATAAAGACAAGGGGAGCGCAAGAGCAGTCATTCCTCTTGCCACTCTTCCTCCTATTGCTCCAAGTAGCCCTACTGAGATGTTCATTACAGATGTAACTTCTGCAAGTGGAATAGGGGCAGCTATATTGGAGAAGCTAAGTCCTAAGATCAAGGTACCCTTCTATTACGACCCCAAAACTGACTCAGTTGGTTCTTCTCAAGGCTTTATCAACCAACTCAAAAAGGAAAAATGGAAGAGTTTTATGTCTTTTGTGAAGGAGACTGTTGTGATGGCAAAACCTGTGATAAAAAGAAGGTTGCTCTCGAGGTGGTCAAACTAAGACTGACCACCAGAAAAAGGAGGAAGAAGGAGCAACAACTTCTACTCCAAACCTTTGATTAGACATGGTCGAAGAAGTTCAAGACTCTCGACCTGGCATGGTCGAAGAGGCTATCATTTCCCCACAACAAGATGTGGTTGCGGAGAAGAGGTCAAAGAAACTGCTCTCTGGGAGGGTACCTTCTAAATACAAGTACAAATACTGTATTTTAACTTTATGAAAATACAAGTACAAGTACAATGACACCAAGGTATGAAAATACAAGTACAAATATTGTATTTTAGCTTTATGTCTTCTCGCCTGCTGATTCATTTTTTGTGATTCTAGCTTGGCCTCTCCACTACCAAGGATGTTTTTGTCGAGAAGCCCCTACGGATCTGCCCATGGCCAAAAAAATGGTGGAGATGGTAGTAAAAAAGACAACCACAACAGCCATTGGGGTTGCTACTAAAGCTGATAAAGGGGTCGAAAATCCTTCCAACCATCACATTGAAGAGGAGACCACCGAGGATATCCCTCTTCGCTTTCGAGAAGGTACTGCAGGAGAAGAAGATGAGGAAGAACAACCTAACTTCTTCTCTTCATTTTTAACCCTCCCTTTGTAGCGGGATCTTCTTCTAATCGAGCTCCAATCCAAGTCCCACACCCCAAAGACCTTCTGAATAAAGGGTATATCTTTGACGATGAATACCTTGTGAGAGACCATGTGGTCGTGACCCCATGAGAGTGATGAGTAATTGACAAGGGTTTAGGTCAGTCGAGTTTGGTTTGGGTGGTTTGGACCATGTCGTTGCGTGGTGCAACGGGCTCGGTCGGTTTGGTCAAGCTTGGTCATTTGGGCATTTTCATGCTTAAGTGAGGTTTGTTGATGCTAATGGTGATTACATGCTTTGAGCGGTGCTATGTAATGTGTTTCTTGTCTGTGATGGCTGCAGGACGTCGAGTGGAGTCGTGGCGAGACACGGAGGACTGGACTAGGTGCAGGTGGCGCTGAGGTCAGAACAGTCGGGATGTGTCGAAGACGACGTGGACTCGAGGTGGTTGCGAGGCGTGCGAGGCAAGGAACGCGGAAGCTTCCCGGAAATTGCAACAGGGGCGTTTCGGTAAAAGCGCAAGACTGCAAAAGGAAGCGGGTTAGCGGGCAAAGCATGGAGGGTAAAACGGGCAAAGCAAAATGTAAACCCATCAAGGAATGCTATAAATAGGAGTGTGTTTCCTGGTTGTTGGCAAGACTTGTGAGGGGTTTTAGGGCTTTTTGCTTTGTGCTTTAGTGGTTGAGAGAGTGGGTGCGTCTCCTATGCATGTATGCTATGAGTTCTTGATTCTCAAGCATGTATGGGGACAGTTTAGTGAGAGATTGAGAGAGATGAGCTGAACAATTATATGTAATCATTCATCTATTTTAATCATGTATGTCTCCGTATCGTGTTTATGATATCTTGTGTTAGATCTGTCATATACTTGTTTCTTGTTCTTGAAATCTTTGTGTTGTGATCTTGCTCAAGATTTCTCTGTTTTGTGCTCGTGTCAGTTTCGGCTTTCTCTTCTGATTGCAGTTCTTTTTCTTCTTGCCAAATAGCCTAGTCTCTTCTCTAAATCTCTTCTTTCTTGTGCTATGGATGGCAAAAAGAAAGCCTCTCGGACAGCCCTCTTGGCCGAATGGCACAAAGGATGCATGAAGTAGTTTTTCTTTATTTTTGTGCTGTTTTCCAACCCCCTGCATGCAGCCCATATGATCTCGGTTTTGGCTAAAATTTTTGCTGTTTAATTGCTGATCTAAGGTGATGTTATCAGTGTTGCATGCGTTCTGGATTTCCTTTTCTCCAGTTGCTTTTCGGGTGCTCGAAACAAGGATAAAAATCAGCACTTCATTCCTTGTTTCGGCCATGCAGTTCTAGCTCCAGTTTTGCTTCTCTTGCCGTCAAGTGGTTTTCCTGCAGATTTTGTTTGTTCGGCAGCAGAGAATTTACTGGGCAGCCGTGAGTCCGATTGGGACCTTTTAGCTAGCATTTTTACTCCTCTCGGCCAGAGCAAAGAGCTTCTGCTCCTTTCTTGTTTTTGCCATGCACTTCTTCTCTTTTCTTTGGAGTTCTTTTGTCCCTAAAGAGCAGCTCTCTTTCGGTTCAAATTCAGCAAAGAAACCATCTGATCTCTGCTGTTCAGTCCGGATATTTCTCTCGGCAGTCTTTTTACTTTGCTTTTGAATGCTGCCGAACAGCAAGGAAGGACTCCCTTTTTCTTTTGTGCTACCAAACAGCATTGTTGTATTGACTCTGTAGCATTTCGGCTGGCAGCAGGGTGGTTCCTCTTATTTCTCTTGGCAGAGCAGTGTGTTGTCGGTTGTTTTTCTCGGTCTAGTCAGTGAGCAAATATTTTCGACTTCATAGCTTCCATAGCTATCGGAGTTGAATTTTTGCGAATACTCTTGGGGGCGATTTTAAAAGTCGACATTCACCCCCCCCCTCTGTCGCTAATTTCGATCCAACACCTTGAGAAGGTGTGGTGGAACAAGGTTGAAGAGCTCGACCAACTCAAAGATTCTAGGCGGGTGCTCAGAAGTTTTGCTCGTAGGAGTTTGAATGTAGGTATCGAGAACTTGAACGTTCATACCTGGTCTTTCTTGTTTCTCACTGTCCTTCTTTATCTAGAGAGCGTAGAAAGACATGGCAACTGTAGCTGAGTACCATATACAGCTTATACTCCTACAACAGGAGAATGTAAAACTCTCCAAGAAAGTAGCGACATTGTAAGTTACTAATTTATGTAGTCGAATTCCATCTTGACCATACATCCAGCATTTCATGTCTGTTTTTAACCCTTATAGGTCTAATCTTGATGTGAAGTTATTGTCTATTGCACTCAAGAATGAGAAAGTTGATTCACAGAGACTAAAGATGGACAACTATACATTATCAATAAACCACTTGAAGGCCAACTCTGCAACCAAAGCATTGTAGGAGAAAATAGACAGTAAGTCATGAACTTTAGGTTGTCTATTTGGAGATCTTTCTTGTATTCCTTTAACTCTTTTCTTTTAACAGAGAAAGAAGCTAAATTGAGTAAGTCTCACACTAAGGTCGAAGAGAAAACCAAAGCGATCGGAGACCTTACTCGTATTAATAAAGAGAAAAATGAGAGAATAAAGTTGCTCAACACTCAACTAGCAAGTAAGAAAACGTTACCTTTGACCAGTTGTTTTAACTAATCTCTTGATAAGTATTGCCTTGACCACTTTTGACCCATTTGCAGAGGCTGTGTGGTCAAGGCAATGACTCCACACATCCATCTTGACTTACTAAAGCAAGAGAATGGATTTACAACTAAGAAATAAAGTTATGCTGATAACTCTATCCTAGCCTCTAACTATTTACTTTGTTTATGTGTATAAACAAAGCAAATAGTACAGAGTACAGTATGCAGAGAGCAAAGAACAGAGTAGTTCATCTGACCATTGTTGTCGAATTCGATTATCATGTAATGGCAGCTAAAGTCAGGAACAAGGTGATGCTAGGAAGTTCCTTCTAGTGGGCAAGACCACGTGCAGAGAGGAAAGACTTTGACTAGGTGTCGTTACCTTTCTTCGACCAAATTAATGATATCGAAGACATAAATAATGAGAGGATAAACACTCAGATTTCCTTCTTGTGCATCTGTTCAATGTTGTTGTAGATAACACAATTGTTGTATGCTGATAGCAAAAGTCAGAAACGTTTTGTCACTAGGGAGCTCCTTCTAGTGGGCAGGACCACGTGTAGAGAGGAGAGGATCTGACTAGTAGTGTTCCCTTATCCGATCAGTTAAACAAATTAGAAGTACTAGAAGTGCTCAAACAAATATAAAAGAATATCTACTGAGCATACAACAATAAATATTTGAACAAACTGAAAGCGTTATTAAAAAGAGTAGAAATGTTACACATAAAACTTGCATAATTGATCAATATTCCAAGAGTTCGAGAGAATCTGGCCATCCTCCATAGCAGGTCATACCGAGCCTGGGTGAGTGACATCAACCATAGTGTAAGGACCTTCCCACTTGGAGGAAAGCTTGTTCCAATTTGACTGGGATTGAATTTTTCTTAATATGATGTCACCTATAGCAAGGCTGCGAGGTTGGACCTTATGATCGTAGTAATTACGTATGGCTTACTGATAGGCTGCTGATCAGATTGAAGCTTGATTCCTCTTCTCTTTGAACAAGTTGATGTTGTCCACTCAAAGTTGTTCTTGGTTGAAGTTACTGAAGCTTTCGACCCTTATCAAATCTTTAGTTCTGAGGAAAGCATGGCTTCAACCCCAAAGACTAAGAAGAAAAAAGTATCTCCTATCGCTCGACTAGGAGTCGTACTAATTGCCTATAACACGGAAGGTAATTCTTGGACCCAAACCCCCGAGTGCTTTACAAGCTGGTTGAAGACTCAAGTCTTGATTCATTGCATTATTTGGCCATTTGCACACTCGACTACCCCATTACTCTGAGGATGAGCGACCGAAGCATAGCAAAGTTTGGTACCTAATTTGTCACAAAATTCTTGGAATTTCGTGCTCAAAAATTGCTTTCCATTGTCTGTAATTATCTAACTTGGGACTCCAAATCTAGTAATTACGCTTCTCATCATGAACCTTTTTGTGGCTTCCGTTATCATCCCAGTTACTGGTTCGGCTTCAATCCACTTTGTGAATGTTTCAATAGCCACAAAGAGAAACTCGAAGCCCTTGACGCTCTTGGTCACGGCCCTAGGATATCGAGACTGCAGGTCACAAAAGGCCAAGATAGAGTAGTTGTCTAAAGTGCCTAAGCTGGTTGGTGTATTTGTCGACTATCAAACTGGCATTGTACACATTTCTGAACTAGATCCTTGGCATCACTGAGGGCTATTGGCCAGTAGAAACCTTATCGAAAGGCTTTTTCGACCAATGTTCTATAAGAAGCATATGCTCCACAGATACCCCGTGTATGTCATTAAGGAGTTTTAATCCTTCTTTCTGTGATATACATCGCATGAGAACTCCCTGAATACTCCATTTATAGAGTACTCCATTGACCAAGGTATATATCCTAGCCTTGCAGGCAAGACACCTGCTTCTAGATCATCATTGGGCAGTGAACCCTTCTGAAGATACATGTAGATTGGAGCCATCTAAGTATCCTCGTACTCTAGAGAGGCTGTCTCATTAGAAGTTATCTCTAGTGCTTCAACCAGAGACTGCTTCTGGAGTTGCTCCAAGAATACCCCTGGTAGTACTTGTGAGCGGGTGGAAGTTATTTGAGCCAACTGGTCTACGAGAAAGTTATCCTTCTGAGGGATAAACTGTAACTCGAAACTGGGGAAGTGCTTTTCAAGCTTCCATACTTCTAACAAATATTTCCGATATGATTCATGACTAGTTGAGAGTCTCCTCTCAGGAGTAGTCAACGAATCCCAAGCACTTTAGCAGCTCGTATGCTAGCCAATAAACCTTCATACTCAGCCACATTATTAGTGACTGGAAAGAGCAATTGGATAACATACTTTAAGGTATCTCCCGTGGGAGATTCCAAGACCACCCCAGCCACCAAGCCACTTAATGTAAGCGACCCATCGAAGACATCATCCACTGGTCATGAGAATCATACTATTGGGGATCCTAAACAGGCTCAGGATTTGTCCATTCGGTGACAAAGTCTACTAAGATCTGGGATTTAATGGCCGTTTGGGACACAAAATGGAGGTTGAACTCCCCAAGTTCTACTGGCCATTTTGCCATGTGCCCTGCTTTTTCCCTGTTCTAGAGGACCTCTCCTTAGGAAAACTCAGACAGCACAATAATTTTGTGCGCCTGGAATTAATGCCTCAACTTCCTCGAAGACATGAGGAGGGTATAGAGAATTTTTTGGACCTGAGGGTAGCGCTCCATAGGACCATGTAAAAGTTCACTTACATAGTATACTGGTCATTAGACGCCCTCGCACTCCGTGACCAGTATAGCACTTACTGCCTATGGTGTCGTGGATAGATGCACTAAGAGTGTCTCGCCTGGTTTCAAAGAAATTAGGATAGGAGCACTCATAAGATATCTCTTGACATCTTCGAAAGCGTCATTAGCATCTTTTGACCACTCGAAACCCACATGTTTCCTCAGAAGCTTAAAGAAAGGAAGGCCTTTTTCTCCCAAACATGCGATGAAATACTTTATGCACCCGGTGAGTTTCTGGACTTCTTTCTTCATGGTCGGAGGGCACATATGTTCGATGGCCTTGATCTTCTCAGGATTTGCTTCGATACCTCTTGTTGAAACAAGGAATCTGAGTGATTTTCCTAAGGAGACACCAAACACACACTTCTCAGGGTTGAGCTTCAAGCGATGCCTTCTAAGATTGTCGAAGGTCTCTTGTAGGTCTGAAACGTGATTAATTCATTTGATGCCTTTTACGACCAAATCATCAACATAGGCTTCTACATTTTGACCCATTTGATGTATGAAGGTTAATTGCATCAAACGTTGAAAAGTTGGACCGAGTTTTTAGACCAAATGGCATTTGACATAGCAAAATACTCCAAATAGAGTGATAAATGTTGTTTTCTCTTCATCTTCTAAACACATACTAATCTGGTGATAACCAAAGTATGCATCTAGAGAACTTAATATTTCACAACCAGCAGTAGAATCAACTAATTGATTAATACGAGGAAGTGGAAAGTCATCCTTCAGATAAGCTTTATTTAATATAAGTATAGTGTATACACATGCGCCACTTACCGTTAGACTTCCTAACCATTACAGGGTTAGCCAACCACTCTGAGTGATTGAATTTTTTATAAAGCCTACTTTTAGTAGCTTGTCCAGTTTCGACTTGATAGCTTCGCATCGATCTAGTGCAAATCTCCATAATTTCTGTTTTACGAGCTTCTTATCAGGCCGTAGAGCTAACTTATGCTCGATCACCTCCCTGGGGACCCTGGGCATGTCAGATGGCTACCACATGAACACATCTGCATTTGCTTGGAGGAAGGTGACGAGGGCATCTTCCTATGTGGGGTCAGAAGTAACCCAAATGTGAACCATCTTCGAAGGCTCTGCTGGGCCCAGAGGAATTTATTTGACTTCTTCAGGACCAAATTTCTGAATCCAAACCCTTCATGTATTACTGCACTAGTCTCATATCAAAGCTAGTGCACACAGTCAAATAGTGATGATTACATAACCAACAATGCTTTATTATAATAAAAGAGAGTACATGCCTTATGGCCACTTTATTACAACTGAGGTTACGAGACCTCTCAAACTTACAAAACACAGTAGAAGCAAAATAAAACGCTGATGATGACCCATCAATATGCCACAGGCAATTGACTGGGAAGTGCAGCCTAGTACTCCAGGAAGCCTTCGTCGAATCCATATGCGAAGTAGTCGTAATCTCCTTCTTAACCTTCATAATCCTCTAAGATTTGATTTGAATGTAGCATGTGAGTACGTAGAGTACTCTACAAGTCTTGGGAAAATGCAGTAGATGCAAGGCTTAACAAACAAGGATAATATGGTTCTTTTACATAAAGCAGCATTATGTTTCAAATACCATAATAAATTCTGAAAAGCATCAATTTAACAAAGTAATTGCAGTAACTGAAACTAAATAAATTTTCTAGTGAAGGTTCCAACCACCAACACTAGTAAATAGGCTTTAACCGCCAAGTTTCAAGACTACGGGTTCTATCTACCTGCACTAGCTCCATCCGCTAGGACACACTCCTGAGTTCCCAAAACTTACTTTCGAAACCAAAACCAAAAGTCTACCATGTGAAAGCGCACCTTGCCCACCCTTCACCGTGGGCACGGCTATTCGAATAGTTTTACAGTCTGTAGAGATTGTACAACTTTACCCACAAGAAATAAGTCATCTTAATAGCCAACATGCTTCCTTAGGCATGAGACCTAGATAATTTATCACAAAGCCTTTACCTCACTCCAATCTAGCGAGACACCATAATGTGACGATGGCCTGATCTTCTGAAAGGTACTGATAAGTTGATTGTGGAGAACTCGACGTTGATGATTCAAAGGCTCCAACCAAAACAGATCGAACCCTCCGCAATCACTACACCACTGCTCCGTTGGTTATCAACCGTGCCGAACGCGGTTGACCTCGCCAAGAGGGCTATCTCCTGTAAACGAATCGAGAACACAAGCAAGAGAGTACAAGATGCAATCTGAAATTGTATTGCGAATAAAGATTAAGTTCACAAGTTGGGGTTCCTCAACCGAACGTGCAGCGAAACTGCTAAGCAGGATAATCTCCTAAGAAAAACCCGAGGAAAACTAAAGGGGTGCAACCTCCTTAAATAGGGGAGGGGAAAGCCGCACTTATCTAAAGAAAAGAGTGCGGTACTATTCATGATTACTGTTTATGTGAACAGTACCCATGACGATGACGGCGGCCCAAATAGCCTAAGTGGTGATACAAGGCCCAAGGCCCACTTTGACTCGGACTGGAAAAGTAATGTGAATTGTTTGGCAGTTTCTGATCGGCTCGGATAGAGTTTGGAGGTGAGACTATATCCATCTGAAAGTATACTCCAAGATCTTTCCAACGAGTACTCACAGGCCCCGAGAAGCCTTCTGTATCAAAAGTTATGGCCGTTTGAAGTAGACGCTGTTAAAAAGGCCGAATCTGAGTCGAACTCGCGAACAGGACTTGGATTGCGCTTGATGGTTTCACTTCTACACTTGAGCTCGTGTGGTTCTTCCCAATGGTTCCTAAGGACAATTAAATCATCACAAGAATTAAGTAGTATGTCATTCTTTGAAACATTTGTATGCAAACTTTGGAACGCATTCACCTGATGGTTAAGTTGACATGCTCGCGCTCGAGTCATTGGTCCTTGTATCATAGTTTCAGTTTGTTGAGTTTGTTGTGGAGTTGGCATAGTTGTATCTATGGAAAGGATGTCCTCATCATCCTCCCCTTCTTGAATTGGAGTCGTCCACGACTTAAGCTCATCTTCCGCGCCCAAGCAAGGTCGCAAATCTGCAATGTTAAAGGTGGGGCTAACCCCAAAATGTGTAGGCAAATTAACTTATATGCATTATCATTAATACGTTCAATCACTCTAAAAGGACCATCTGCACGAGACATGAGTTTAGACTTTCTCAATTCAGGGAATTGTTCTTTACGCAAGTGTAACTACACAAGATCACCAGGTTCAAAAGTAACATGCTTGCGTTCTTGACTACCAGTAACTTTATATTTAGCATTCATAATCTCAATGTTCTCTTTAGTTGTCTCATGCATCTTACGTATCAAATCAACACGTTGTTGTGCATCACAATTTACCTTCTCAGAAGCTGGAAGAGGCAATAAGTCGATAGGTGCACGAGGTATGAAACCATAAACAATCTCAAAAGGACATTTCTTTGTGGTAGAATGCAACGAATGATTATAAGCAAATTCCACATGAGGCAAACATTCCTCCCACATTTTTAAGTTTTTTTTAAGCACAGCCCTAAGCATAGTAGACAATGTTCTATTGACTACCTCAGTTTGTTCATTGGTTTGGGGATGACAAGTAGTGGAAAAAAACAGCTTAGTTCCCAACTTACCCCACAAGGTTCTCCAAAAATGACTAAGAAATTTAGCATCACGATATGAAACTATTGTATTCGGAATACCATGCAAGCTAACAATTTCCTTAAACAACAAATCAGCAACATGTGTAGCATCATCACTTTTATGACATGGTACAAAATGAGCCATCTTAGAGAATCTATCCATGACAACAAAAATACTATCCCTCCCTTTCTTTATTCTAGGATGCCCTAAAACAAAGTCCATAGAGATATCTTCCCAAGGTATGCTTGGTACAGGAAGAGGCATGTATAAACCATGAGGATTAAGTCGTGACTTAACTTTTTGGCACATGATGCAGCGGGCAATGAAGCATTCGACGTCACGCCTCATCTTTGGCCAATAAAAGTGGTGGGTCAGAATGTCCTCGGTCTTCTTCATGCCAAAGTGACCCATCAATCCTCCTCCATGCGCCTCCTGTAACAACAAAAGACGAACGGAGCTAGCTGGAATGCATAGCTTGCTAGCACGGTATATGAACCCATCATGCACCACAAATTTATTCCAACCCTTTCCCTCTTGACAATTAAGCAACACATCTTTAAAATCAGCATCATGCACATATTGCTCCTTTATGGTCTCTAACCCAAAGATTTGGAAGTCTAATTGTGAAAGCATGGTATATCTCCTAGACAATGCATCAGCTATCACATTTCTTTGCCCTTTTTAAATTTAATGACATAGGGAAAAGATTCAATAAACTCAATCCACTTAGCATGTCTGCGGTTCTGGTTGGTTTGACTTCGAATATGCTTGAAGGATTCATGATCAGAATGTATTACAAACTCTTTGGGCCATAAATAATATTGCCATGTTTCCAAAGTTCGAACTAGAGCATATAATTCTTTATCAAGGTAGAATAGTTCAAACTAGGACCACTTAATTTTTCACTAAAGTAAGCAACAGGTTTTCCTTTTTGAATTAACACACCCCCAAGACCTATGCCACTAGCATCACATTCTAATTCAAAAGTCTTGCTGAAATCAGGAAGTTGAAGCAAAGGGGCGTGTGTTAGCTTATCTTTGAGAGCGTCGGAAGCTTGTTGTTTGGTGTCCCAAGTAAAAGGAACACCCTTCTTTGTAAGCTCATTCAGTGGTGCAGCGAGGGTGCTGAAATCCCGAACAAAATGCCGATCGAAACTAGCGAGCCCAAGAAAACTCCAAACTTGTGTGACCGTTTTAGGAGGCGGCCAACACTGGATAGAGATAATCTTGGCTTGATCAACTTCAATGCCCTGTGGAGTAACAACATAGCCAAGAAAAGAGACTCGATTGTGCAAAATGTGCACTTCTCAAGATTACCAAACAAACGTGCATCTCTCAAAGCATTAAAAACAGCACGTAAATGATCCAGATGTTCTTCATATGACTTGCTATAGATTAGAATATCATCACAATAAACCACCACAAATTTTCCAACGACAGCACGCAAAACTTCATTCATCAAACGCATGAAAGTGCTAGGTGCATTAGTTAAACCAAAAGACATCACTAACCACTCATATAGCCCGAACTTAGTTTTAAATGTCGTTTTCCATTCATCTCCCAATTTCATTCTAATCTGGTGGTACCCACTATGCAAGTCTATCTTTGTGAAAAGAATAGAACCACTCAACGCATCCCGCATGTCGTCTAACCTAGGAATAGAATGACGATACCGTATTGTGATATTATTAATGGCTCTACAATCAACACACATACGCTAACTACCATTTTTCTTAGGAACCAAAAGAACAGGAACTACACAAGGACTAAGGCTTTTCCGTACGTACCCTCGGTCCAAAAGATCTTGGGCTTGTCGCTGAATTTCCTTAGTCTCCTCCGGATTGGTCCTATACGCCGCACGGTTTCCTCAGAAGCTTAAAGAAAGGAAGGCCTTTTTCTCCCAAACATGCGATGAAATACTTTATGCACCCGGTGAGTTTCTGGACTTCTTTCTTCATGGTCGGAGGGCACATATGTTCGATGGCCTTGATCTTCTCAGGATTTGCTTCGATACCTCTTGTTGAAACAAGGAATCTGAGTGATTTTCCTAAGGAGACACCACACACACGCTTCACAGGGTTGAGCTTCAAGCGATGCATTCTAAGATTGTTGAAGGTCTCATGTAGGTCTAAAACGTGATTAAGTCATTTGATGCTTTTTACGACCAAATCATCAACATAGGCTTCTACATTTTGGCCCATTTGATGTATGAAGGTTAATTGCATCAAACGTTGAAAAGTTGGACCGCGTTTTTACAGCAAATGGCATTTTGACATAGCAAAATACTCCAAATAGAGTGATAAATGTTGTTTTCTCTTCATCTTCTAAACACATACTAATCTGGTGATAACCAAAGTATGCATCTAGAAAATTTAATATTTCACAACCAGCTGTAGAATCAACTAATTGATTAATATGAGGAAGCGGAAAGTCATCATTCAGATAAGCTTTATTTAAATAAGTATAGTCTATACACATGCGCCACTTACCGTTAGACTTCCTAACCTTTACAGGGTTAGCCAACCACTCTGAGTGATTGAATTTTTTATAAAGCCTGCTTTTATTAGCTTGTCCAGTTTTGACTTGATAGCTTCCCATCGATCTAGTGCAAATCTCCATAATTTCTGTTTTACGAGCTTCTTATCAGGCCGTAGAGCTAACTTGTGCTCGATCACCTCCCTGGGGACCCTGGGCATGTCAGATGGCTACCACGTGAACACATCTTCATTTGCCCGGAGGAAGGTGACGAGGGCATCTTCCTATGTAGGGTTAGAAGTAACCCCAATGCGAACTATCTTCGAAGGCTCTGCTGGGCCCAGAGGAATTTCTTTGTCTTATTCGGGACCAGATTTCCGAATCTTAACCCTTCATATATTACTGCACTACTCTCAGATCAAAGCTAGTGCACACAGTCAAATAGTGATGATTACATAACCAACAATGCTTTATTATAATAAAAGAGAGTACAGGTCTTATGGCCACTTTATTACAACTAAGGTTACAAGACCTCTCAAACTTACAAAACACAGTAGAAGCAAAATAAAACCCTGATGATGACCCATCAATGCGCCACAGGCAATTGACTGGTGAGAGGATCACCAGAAGACTCAAAAAAATCAGCACGGAAGATCCTCCCATAACGACAAATCCTGCAAACTAGACTACCCGAAGAATCAAGAATTTTGCAAGCATTTTTCTTAAAGCTCACGTCAAAGCCGTCATCGGTAAGCTGAGAAACAGAAAGCAAATTATACTGCAGCTTACTAACCAAGGCAACATCTTTTAAAATAAAAGACTCATTAACGCGCACTGTACCTTTGGCGATGACGCGCCCAGACGAAGCGTCTCCGAAGGTGATCGTCTCATCACCTGGAGCACGAGCTAGGGAAGAGAACCAACGAGAGTCTTTGGTCATGTGTCGAGAACACCCGAAGTCAACAAGCCAAACCTCTCTCTTCCCTGCCCGGCGAACCTGAGTCAACGAGAGAGTAAAGTCTCAGTACTAGGGTAAATCAAGAGTGATTTTGGCACCCAATACTGAGTAACACATCGAGTAGAAGAAGTAGCCACACACGACTGACCTCTATCTACCCTACGCTCTCTGTCGCTCAAAGAAGCAGAAGGTCCACGAACAGACCGGGAGCTGTTGTTGGGTCCGACTGCTATGGGAGAGCGAGTCGAAGCACCAGCAACATGCTGATCACGCCGCGGGTAGCCATCTCAATGGGGGAAATGAGATCTACCCTCAGAACGGCGAAAGTCACGACCAAAGGGAGCATGAGGACGAAAACTAGAAAACTCAGAAAAACCAAGTCCTCGATGCTGCCCAAACCCATCAGAAACAACTGAAGCAAACCTAGACCTCGTGTTGGTCTTAGGTGCATTCAAGGTCTGGGGCTGACCCTGAATATGCCTAAGAGCCTCAACACGGTCTCTACGCGCGATCTTGGCGCGCCTGAAGCATCGCTCGATCGAGTGTCCATCCTTCTGACAGAAGGTGCAATGATACTTCACCTTCTGAGAGGTAGAAGTAGCACGAAGAGGCTTCGCCTTCTGAGAGGCCGAAGCAGCAGGTGAACTCACCTTGCTGTCAGAAATCCCTTGGACAAAGCCCGCTGACTTGAAATGAACTTTCTTAGTACTGGGCTCAATCTCGATCACACCTGGTGCTATGGGTCGAAGAACAGTAGGTGGATACTTCCTCATGTCCTCATAAAAATTGTGTCCTAGACCTTGGTTAAATTTGCAAATCATAGATTGGTCTAGAATAAGATTTAGCTTCTTCTTGTCTCCTACAAATCTCTCGAAAGTGTTCATAACATACTGACACCCCCGAAAGAGAGAGGTGCAAGAAGAGCAGGGGGAAGAAGGAACAGCAGAAGGTAAGGGAGTAGAAGAAGAACCAATAGCAGAGGAACGAATGGCTTGTGCACGCACAGCCGACTCAGAAGGGATAGTCCTATTGCTAGCTAATTGGTTCACATCGCTAGGCGTCTCTACCAAACCCTCATGCTTCTTCCCAACAGCACACACATTACAAGCAGGAAGTGGCTTCTCTAGAAGGTCCTTAGTTAGCTTCACACACTTTTCATCCAATGCAATCAAGTCAGATTTTAGTTTGTTACAATTATTACATGGTGAGCTAACAGGGTCCTTAGAAGCAAATTGAGCCAATTTGTTATTGTCATCGACTAATTCTTGAAACTGCTTAGAAACAGATTCAAGCTCAGCAGTAAGCTTGGGACAATTCACACATGAAGCAATAGGCTCAAGTAGAAAAGCTTGTAATTCAGCAATTTTATGATCTGATCGTTTTAGGTTCATCTTCAAATTATTACAACTTTCACAAGTCTCGGGCAGATCGAGCAACATGGTATAAAGACTTCTAAACGCATTATCCTTATCCTCACATGAGATGCAAGATGTAGTCTCAACAACAGTAGATGCAGGAGTGACAAGCCTACTCATCTCTAGTTCAGCCAAAAGACTAACATTCTCCACCTTAAGCATGTCAAGCTCGGGACTAACATTCTCCACCTTAAGCATGTCAAGCTCGGAAGACAAACTATCATGAGAGGTCCTTAATTTCTCCATATCACCAAGCAGAGCAGTACATACATCACAATCGTCACGGGAGGGAGCAGATCTAAGTGAAGTAAGCTCCCTGTGACAAGCTCTCTACTTCCTTCTCCAACTCGCTAACCCTAGCTCTAGATCTAGCATGGAATTTACCTAGCTTGAGAAAAGCATCATTAAACTGGTCGTATGAAGGGTATACCTCATCGGAGTCGGAGTACAGCTCGCTGTCGCTCACTTCGCCCTCAAGGGCCATGAAGCACATGTCAGAGAAGTCGTCGCCGCCCTTGGGGTCTTGCTCGTCCGTCCCATTGTCGTCGCTCCACCCCTCCACCTCGCTGAGGTCGAGGTCGTCGAAGGCGGTGAGGACACGGTGGAAGAGCTTCTTGGCTTTGCCAAGGTCACGGAACTTCTTCTTGCCTTGGGCATGAACTACATTTTTTTATTTTTCTAGATTTTATTCTTTCTTTGAGAGACCATGTGGATGTGACCCCATGGTTGTGATGAGTAATTGACACGTGTTCTGGAATGTTTGAGTTTGATTTTGTTGGTTCGCACCAAGTCGGCGCGTGGCGCAGTTGAGTTCGGTTAGACGTACTTGACACTTGTTCTTCTTCCCGATCGGTCGTTTGGGCAATTTTGTGCTTGAGTACGTGTCGCTAATGCAAATGTTGATTATATTATTTCGAGCAGTGCTATGTGATGTTTTCTTGTCTGTGATGGCTGCAGGACCTTGAGGTAGAGTCGTGGTTAGGCATGAGATAGCCGAACTAGGCACAGGCGGTGCTGAGGTCAAAGCGGTCGGGAAATGTCGAAGACGACGAGGACTCGAGGTGGTTACGAGGCTTGGACGGCAAGAAATAAGGAAGCTTCCCGGAATGTGCAAGAGTGGTATTGTGGTAAATGCACAAGGCTGCAGAGCGAAAGCTGTTTCAGTTTTGAGTTAACGGGTAAAGGGTTAAGTTGTAATGGGGAAAGCAAATTAACCCGCTAACTTGAGGCTATATATAGAGGGTTGTTTCCCTGGTGCATCAAGGGCTTTGGGGGTTAGTTTTGCTTTTTCCTGATGTGCTGTTGAGGGGCTGGTGAGGAGAGCAGAAGCGGTTTTCCTTTCTGTCTCCATGTTTCTTGTGTGAGTTCTTGTCTTTTCTTCCTTGAGTGTGTTGCTCTGGTTGTGATTCCATGTATGAATTGGCTGTAGAACTCCTTATCAATGCAATCATTCATGTCTCTTCATCTAGCTCTGAGATGTTCTCCCTATGATATGATGTGTGCTTTGATATTGTCTTTTGCTGCCCTTTGTTTCTTTCAGTTTCTTCTTTTTCTCCGCTCTCGGTTCATTTCAGATTTCTTGATTTTGAGTTGAAACTTTGTTCAAGAATATGCAAAATGGATTTGCTTTGAACTAGGAATCGTCACAAGGTCATTTGGCTTCCATATTACTGAAAGCAATCCTTTCATTAGCCGATTTCTTCCCAAGAAAAGAACTGTTGCGCTTGCTCTGTTTACGCCTCTTCTAGGGTTTGAAGGCAGCGGATATCTATGCTCATGATTGTGCTAACTAAAAGCCTTTTGAGTTGTGGATTCCTTTGATCTGAAATCATTCCCTATTGAAATCACTTGTCTCATAATCAGAAAGGTTGAGAATCGCTTGTCTCTTGGGATTTCAGTATCCTTTGTGAGAGAGTTCAGTTTTTCGGCTCAAAGTAATGATTCTGCTGCTTTGTTGTTCTTTGATTGTAGTTTCCTTCCCATATGCATGGTCTTCCTGCTATTTGAGACAAAGTCCAGTTTAATTGACCTAAAAGAAACATTATACATTTGAAGAATTTTTCAGTTTCTTGGTTGTCTGCAGTATTTCCTGTTCTTGCTGTTTTCGGCTGCTTTTGCTTCAGTTTTCCTGTGTTTAGTTCTTCAGTGAAACCTTGGTTGGTCAGTTCTGCAGTAATCTCTCCGATCAAGTTAGATGTCTCCAGTTTTAGGCCAAGTCTATATTAGACTGCCTTTATCTATCCGTCTCTTTGTCCATTGCTCTATTTAAGTCTTTTTTTGTCTACTCTATTTTCCTGCTCGTTCTAGTTTTTGCACTGAACTCCTAGCCGGTCAGACCGGCCGAGTCACAGCGGTCAGATCGGCGGCAGCTAGGCGATCAGACCGCTCCCTCTATAGCAGTCAGACCGGCCTCAAATTCTTGCACACAGGACTTGGTTGGCTCTCATGTCTATGTCTTTTCTCTTGGATTTCCTCACTGGCTCAGTTTTCATCTCTGCTCGGTACTTACTGTGCCGTTGCTTTTCAACTACTTCTGACGGCTTTGCCTTTCAATTTCTACTTTTCTTTGTGTTCACTGGTGTGCAGTTTCTGCTCCGGTTTGGTTGGTTGTTTTTTGTGCTGAGTTTTTGTAGGATCGGATATGGCAATAGAGGGGGGGTGAATGGTGCCTTTTAGTGTGTGTTTGGTTTGGAGGCAGTAGGGATAGAATGGCTCCATCCCTGTTTTTAAGGACGGGACCGTCCCCGTTCTTTGTTTGGTTGTAATGGATAGGACCGTCCCCATTTTTTGTTTGGTTCTGGGACATCAAAATATGGGATGAGTCATCCGACGTGTGGGGCCCTTTTGTCATCCTCTTGTTTTTGAGAGGCGAGGAAGAGGGACGAGCCCATCTCCTCGTTTTTGAGAGACGGGGGCATCCTCGATTTAGAGGAATATTCCCGGGATATTCCCCAAAGGGGATGGACTCTGTCCCTGCTGACTCCAATCCAAACAGATCCAAATCTGGGATCGCCCCGTCCCATCCCCTATTATCCCTAGAACCAAACACACCCTTAAATTTTGCCCCCAAAGTATCCACAGAACATCTCCTCTCCAATAGCTACAAAAGCTAGGAAGAAAGGGTGTTCATGCTCACTAGTTCCTCTGAGAAGAAACGGCAAATAATACATTGAAGCAAAGCAGACTGCAGACGCAAGAACAGAGAAAAAAAACTTCTGGGCCAGTCAGACTGCAGAAGGCCGGGCGGTCTGACCGCCGGTACCAGGCCGGTCTGACCACCGGCACAGGTGCAGTCTGACCGCTAACCGCTGAGCGGTCTGACCGGTCAAACCCTAGACAGGGCAGGAAGCGGCCGCCTGAAACTCTGAAACTGATCCCATCGAAGGTAACCTCGCAGGTCTCTACCATTTTACTAGATTCGCAGTTCTAGACCCTATAAGCCTACGAAGAAGTCGAGTAACCCAGAAAGATACCATCATAAGAACGTGACTCGAAATTATCTAGGTTCTCGGGCTTCAGAATAAAGCACTTGCAACCAAACACATGAAAATGAGATACACTGGGCTTTCGCCCATATCTCAACTCATAAGAGGTGCGATGCAAGTGCGCCCTGAGAAAAACTCTGTTCGAAACATGGCACGCGGTGGCTATAGCCTCAGCCCAAACTTCCTCGGTGTAGAGTACTCATCAAGCATCGTCCTGGCCATCTCGACCAAGGTACGGTTCTTCCTCTCCACAATGCCATTCTGCTGAGGGACGTATGGAGAAGAGAATTGGTACTCTACACCTGTCTCACCACAAAACCTCTCGAAGTAGGAATTCTTGAACTCCGTGCCATTGTCACTGTGGATCGCTCGTAAGGCACCTGAGAGCTCAACAGAAAGCCTACTAAACAAACCCCGAAAATGGGTAAATGTCTCATCCTTCGAGGCTAAGAAAAACACCCAAGAGTACCTCGAGAAGTCATCGACCACGACAAGAACATACCACTTCCCTCCTGCTGACTGCACTCGAGCTGGTCCAACTGTGTCCATGTGGAGCAGCTATCCTGGTGCATCGGTCATAGTCACTGTGACCGGAGGGTGAGAAGTAGCAACCATCTTGCTGTGCCGGCAAGGAGCACAAACTAGATCTTTGACCATCTTGAGTTTCGGCAGACCACGAATGAGGTTGTGGCCGCTAACTCGAGTCAAATGGTCAAATCCAATATGACCAAGTCTCCTATGCCAGAAAGTAAGGTCACGGGACTCAGAAGCAACTAAACACCTGAGAGGATCACCAGAAGACTCAACAAAATCAGCACGAAAGATCCTCCCATATCAAGAAATCCCACAAACCAGACTCTCCGAAGAATCGAGAATTTTACAAGCATTTTTCATAAAGCTCACCTCGAAACCGTCATCGGTAAGCTGAGAAACAGAAAACAAATTGTACTGCAGCTTACTCACTAAGGCAACATCTTTTAAAATTAAAGAATCATTAACGCACATAGTACCTTTAGCGATAACGCACCCAAACGAAGCATCTCCAAAGGTGATAGTCTCATCACCTAGAGCACGGGCTAGGGAAAAGAACCAACGAGAATCTGCGGTCATATGATGAGAACAACCGGAGTCCACGAGCCAAACCTCTCCCTTCCCAGCCCGACGAACCTGAGTCAAACAGGCTCAATACTGGGATAAATCAAAAGAGATTTTGGAACCCAATACTGAGTCACATGTCAAGCAGAAGACCCGAAGCTCTCTGTCGCTCAAAACACCAGAAGGTCCAGGTGCAGACCTGAAGCTGTTGCTGGGTCCAGCTGCTACGGGAGAGCGAGTCAGAGTACCAACAACACGCTGATCACGCCGCGGGTAGCTATCTCGACGGAAGAAACGAGATCTACCCTTAGGACGGCGGAAGTCACGACCAGAGGCATATCGAGGACAAAAAACAGAAAACTAAAAAAAACCAAGTCCTCGATGCTGCCCAAACCCATCAACAGAAGAAACTCTAGATCTCGTGTTGGTCTTAGATGCACTCATGGTCTGGGGCTGACCCGAAATACTCCTAAGAGCCTCAACACGGTCTCTTCACGTGATCTTGGCGCGCCTGAAGCATCTCTCGATCAAATGTCCATCCTTCTGACAGAAGGTACAATGGTATTTCACCTTCTGAGAGGTAGAAGTAGCATGATGAGGCTTCGCCTTCTCAAAGGTCGAAGCAACAGGTGAAACCACCTTACTGTCAGAAATCCCTTGGACAAAGCCCGCTGACTTGAATTGAACTTTCTTAGTTCTGGGCTCGATCTCAATCACACCTGTTGCTATGGGTCTAAGAACAGCAGGTGGATGCTTCCTAACATCCTCAGAAAAATCGTATCCTAGACCTTGATTGAATTTACAAATCTTGGACTGGTCTAGAATAAGATTTAGCTTCTTCTTGCCTCCTACAAACCTCTCAAGAGTGTTCATAAGATACTGACACTCCCGAAAGAGAGAGGTGCAAGAAGAACAAGGCGAAGAAGAGACAGCAGAAGGTAAGGGAGTAGAAGAAGAACCAACAGCAGAAGAACGGAAGGCATGTGCACGCACAGCCGCCTCAGAAGGGACAGTCCTATTGCTAGCCATTTGGTTCACGTCGCTAAGCGTCTCCACCATACCCTCAAACTTCTTCCCAACAGCACACACATTTTTCATCCAATGCAATCAAGTCAGATTTTATTTTTTCACAATTATTGCATGGTGAGCTAACAGGGTCATTAGAAGCATATTGAGCCAATTTGTTACTGTTATCAATCATCTCTTGAAACTATTTGGAAACGGATTCAAGCTCAGCAGTCAACTTGGGACAGTTTATACATGAAGCAATGGGCTCTAACAGAAAAGCTTGTAACTCAGCAATTTTATGATCTGCCCTTTTTAGGTTCATTTTCAAACTAATGTAGGTTTCACAAGATTCAGGCAAATCGAGAAGCATGGTATAAAGATCTCTAAAAGCATTGTCCTTATCCTCACATGAGGTGCAAGAAATAGTCTCAACGGTAGATGAAAGAGAAGCTACCCTACTCATCTCTAGTTCAGCAAGTAGACTAATATTCTCCACCTTAATCATATCAAGCTCAGAAGATAGACTTTCATGAGAGGTCCTTAATTTCTCCATGTCACCAACAAAGCAGAGCATGTATCACATTCATCACGGGAGGGAGCAGATATAAGTGAAGTAAGCTCCCGTGACAATCTATCTACTTCTTTCTCCAACTCACTACATCTAGCTCTAGATCTAGCATGAAATTTTTCTAGCTTAAGAAAAGTATCATTAAGCTGATCATAGGAGGGGTATACCTCGTCGGAGTCAAAGTAGAGCTCGTTGTCTCTGACTTCGCCCTCAAGGGCCATGAAGCACATGCCGCTGAAGTCCTCGCCATCCTTGGGATCTTGATCGTCCTTCCCATCATCGTCACTCCACCCCTCCACCTCGCTGAGGTCAAGGTCGTCGAAGGCGGTGAGGACGTGGTGGAAGAGCTTCTTGGCTTTGCCAAGGTTGCGGAACTTCTTTTCTTTGCTTGGGGGCTTCTTGTTGCGGTTCTTGTCGGTGTAGACGTTCTTGCTTAAACCGCCATAGTCGTTCTTGCCCTCCAGCTTGCGGCAGTTTGCTCGAATGTGGTTGGGGCCACCACACTCAAAGCAAATCACTCGTCCTCCTCTCTTTCTCTCCCTAACCCTCTTGTATGCATGAGAGAATTTTCTGGCTAAGAGGGCTAGTTGGTTTTCTGGAAGCTGCTCTAGATGATCATCATCAATTTCACACAGAGCAGCAAGAGAGAAACCCGAGAGAGTGTCAGCAGAAGAACCAGAGGCAGGACTGGGATCGGTGACCAAAGCCATCGACTGTGACTTCGACTTGCGAGAGACAATGTCAATCTCGTGAGTCTTGAGGCGTGAGTACAACGCATCAAGAGTCAAAGTCGAAAGATCCGTCGTGTCCTTGATGGTGGTCACCTTCATCTCCCAAACACGCAAATCCAAAGCCGAAAGCATTTGATGAGTGTTGTCCGAGTCGGGGTATGTGAGACCGACCGCTCGGAGGTTGCTCAAAATCTTGTGGAACCTCGCAAAGCACTCATCAAGGGACTCTCCAGCGAGCATTTCAAACTTGTTGTAATCTCGCTTGAACTGGTCCTGTCGTACCGTTTTAATTTGGGTGGTGCCCTCATGGTAAGCATCGAGAGTCACCCAAATGTCATAGGCCGACGTAAGATGAGAAATGCGATCAAACTCATTTCGGCTCAAACCTTGGATTATGATGTTTCTTACCTTCGTATTTGCCTCAACATCGGGCATGTTCACCACATTGATGTTCTCATCGGCAGGAACAGCAAAACGAACTTTGACCTTGCGCCAAATCGCATAACCCTGAGCCCGTATGTAGGTCTCCATCTGACTCTTCCAAAAGGGATAGTCGATCCCATCGAAGATCGGGGGCATCGTGGAATACTTGTCCATTGCCATGGCTCACAAACTGGTTAAAGATCTATCGAGAAGAGCTAACTGGCTCTGATACCAATTGTAGGATCGGATATGGCAACAGAGGGGGGTGAATGGTGCCTTTTAAAATTTTCCCCCAAAGTATCCACGGAACATCTCCTCTCCAATAGCTACAAAAGCTAGGAAGAAAGGGTGTTCATGCTCACTGGTTCCTCAGAGAAGAAACGGCAAAAAATACATTGAAGCAAAGCAGATTACAGACGCAAGAACAGAGAAAAAAACTGCTAGGCCAGTCAGACTGCAGGTACCAAGCCGATCTGACCGCCGATACAAGGCCGGTCTGACCACCGGCACAGGTGCGGTCTAACCGCCAACCACTGAGCGGTCTGACCGATCAAACCCTAGATAGGGCAGGAAGTGGCCGCCCGAAACTCTAAAACTGAAGACTCAACACAGTTTTCACTGAACAAGCTGAACTTATGGAAATTGCCAAAAGAATTGCTGCCCTTCTTGACTCAAATGAACTCCACTACACTCGAAAAGGCAAATAGACAACAAGAAACAAGAGATTACACGACAGGAACTAGGAATCAAGATTTTGACTGAAATATGAAGATTTCATCAAATTTCCAATTTTCTCTCTGTTCTCTAAACCCTTGCTCATGAGACTTTTAATCTTACTAAGAGATGATCTCAAGTTGCTATAAGAACCAAGTTTGAAGCAAACCTTCATCCAAGCTCATGAGGACAGCCTCCCCTGACACGAAACCCTAGAAATAGTGAAGCAGAGGAAATGCATTTGGAGACCAAATGGAAGCAAAATGAAAATTGAAATCTTTTCTCTCGGGGCATAGCTGGCCAAGATGGTCTTGTGATTCTATCTAGTTCAGAGACAATCATTTTGCTACTCCTGGAACAAAAATCAACTCAAGAACAAAAATCAACAGAAGGAAATGAGTAGCAAGCAGAAGCTGAAATCCATCACAGAGAATGACAAGCAAGAGTGAAGTTCTTTAAATTGATTCATCCCCATGAATGCTTGCTTATAGAGGAATGATTACATAAGGAAATACACCCCACTCACTACATGCTTGAGAGGGGATTCACACTCACAGAGCACACGCTCAAAAACTCTCTTCCAGAGCTCACTCCACTTCACTTGCTTGCACACATGAGTGACTACTGCTGCCTCCCTCTCCACATTTTGAAGGCAAGAGCTCACCCCAACTAAGCAAATCAAGAAGTGTCATACAACAACCACTCCCTCACCTCACACACCATATGAGGCAATAAGTCAACACACACAACCAGATTTTGGAGGGAAATGCACCCACTCAACTCATTTGCTTGAGTCAATTTACCAAATTGCCCTCAAGCACCTTCCCGGAAGCTTCCTGCAACCGGTACCTTGACCGTCTGGACCTCGACTCCTCCCTGAGTCTAGTCCCGGTCCACCTCACTGTACACGACCGCACCCAACATCCTGACCGTCTGGACCTCCGACTCCACCTGAGCCTAGTCCTGATCCACTCGCCGCTGCCTGTCGTGTCCACCCGGCACCGACCGAGACCTCCGACTCCACCTGAGTCTAGTCCTGGTCTGTTCCGTCGCACACGACCGCAACCGACCTCCAACCGTCTGGACCTCCGACTCCTCCCTGAACCTAGTCCCGGTTCGCTCGTCGTTGCTCGTCGTGTCTGTCACCGGTAGCTCCAGCTCTGGTTCCTCGTCTCTCGACTCGCAACCACCTCACCAGCCTCGATCATCCTCGGCGTACCTAACCGTCTGGACCTCAACACCTCTTGTGCCTAGTCCTGGTCCTCCTCGCCTCACCATGACCTAGCTCTGAAGTCCTGCAGTCACATAGACAAGCAAACCGTCACATAGTACTGCACAAAACAGCATATCAACAATAGTATAAATGAAAGGTACTCAACCCTAGAATACCCAAAACAAACTCAAACTCTGTAAACCAACTGTCAATTACTCATCACAAACATGGGGATACCTCCACATGGTCTCTCAGTTTTGTCCCCTGTGCAGTCCTTGTTTTGGCAAAGTGGTAGTATTGCTCTTCTATTGTCGGTTTTGAGTCCTCTGTTCAGTCGAGTGCATTTCAGCCTCTCTCTCTGCAGTTTTCAGTCTTTTTTGTCTCGGCCGGCTATCAGGTTCTTAGTTCAGTTGTTTGTGTTCCTGTGTGTCAAATAGTCTTTATTCTCAGTTTGCCTTGGTCCCTGGAGAAGTCCTCCAATCTAACCTCTTGATCCCTGTTCGGCTTGCAGCAAGAAATTGGTATCTTCTCTGTTTTCTTTAAAGTTTCAGGCCTTGGCAGTGCAGCTTCTATCGCTGATCTTTTTAGTATTTTCTGTGACTCAGGTTTTTAATCTTCAGTCTGTGCAGTTCAGTCAGTTTCTTTCTCTGGCATTCTGAGTTTCTTTTAGAGGTTCAGTGAGATAGCATATTCTTACTTCATAGCTTCTGTAGCTATCGGAGAAGATTGTGTGGATACTTTGGGGCGACTTTTGAAGGCACCATTCACCCCCCCCCCCCTCTGTTGCCATTTCCGATCCTACATTCTTCCTAACTCAATCCTTCAAGCATGGAATTCATTTATTTGTGGTAGCACACAACACTGAAGATCAGCTAGTCCAGGAGGAAGGAGCTCAAGTACAAGCGGAAGACTCAGAAGAATACGAAATCGTAGAATACATTGATCCGCACATGTCTTTGATCTTTTTGAACCTACATTCCTTTAATTATTTATTTATTAGTATTTTAATTATGTTATTTACACACTATTATTTCTTGTACAATAAATGTTTAGAATGGCATGATATTAGTTATACCCTACCACTTGAAAAAGCCTTATTTAATTTGATGGCCATATTCACCTTAACAAGACTTAGTAATATTAAATATATTGTTTAAATAATCATGACAGACTAGGGAACTCAACTATTTTATACTACTAAGAAACTTGGAACTTTGCTGGTAGAATTTCAAAAGTGATTCTAGGATAAGGACAGGAAGCCATGAGATGGTTGGGTTCCATGACTTTATCCTAAGGTGGAGGCTTGGACTGGAAAGGTGGCAGTGCGGCTGGGAACTGAAACAAGGGTTGTGGATGGAAGTTGCCTCAGTAAAAATATAAGGACTAGAACCTTATGCCAAGTAAAGAACATAGTGATCGCTCAACCACAAGCGTTAATTCGTCAAACCGTGTTTAATAGCTGCTCAAGTTTGATTGAATATCTACAAAGGGTGGGGGGACTAAGGGAGTTTTGTGGTATGGAAACAGTAAAACCATACTTAACTATAGTAGATCCACATCAAATCGAGCGAGGCCGTGGGCCACTCGAGTTTGTTGGGAAACAACACCTACTAGGTAGAGGCTATATAAAGAATTAAGTAGTGAAAAGCCTTGTTTTCTTAAACTCGGATGCGGGAGTTAAGAGATCTTGTGGGTAAAGTTGGGTAGCTCTGCAGAGTCATTTATTTATGGTATTTGAATACACCGTGCTTTCGGTTAATGAAGCTGTGTTTAATGGGTGGTTCCAATAGCGAAACATAAGTAGATTTAGAAATGATCTAAAAATGTTGAAATCTAGAAATCAAGTTTTGAAATCCCCAATTCCTTCAGAAGTTATTATTCTTTTATGTTTAAATATGTTTACAAATGAAGTTACATCCACAAATACTTTAATAAAACCACTATATCCTCATCCATTGAAAATCCCTGGCAAGTAGTTATATAGCAATTCCCCATATGACTTGTTAAGTATGGCTGATTATACTCAGTCTTACTTCATTTTCCCCCAACATAGAGATCAAACGAAGAAAGCATGTCACAAGTTTTCATGTTAGGGTTACAACTGCACTCAAGCGTTCTTGTGGAGTTTTCTTCAATTCTTCTGATTCTAAGTTAAGTTTTGGGTTTGGATGCCCTTATAATTGTTAAAATTAACTGTTAGGTCTTATTTTAATTAAGTTAACACTTTAAAATATTCATGAGCGGGCATGATACTCCTTCTATCTGTACTAAACTCCTGGGCTATTGTGGGACATAGGACGACCCTGTTCCCAAAAATGGGGCGCTACAGAGTGGTATCAGAGCATACTTGACTATAGGTTATAACCCTAGGTATAGATTTGGTTACGATAAGAATACATTTTATAAAAACTCTATTTTTAAATACAAAAGAATTGTAAAAATCATAAGTATTACTGCTATCTCACCTTTCCTATTTCTATCTTATCTCTCTTAGATGTGTGTTAAAAAGTTTTCATTTCAGTTTTGTCAAAAACTCAAAAGCACATGTAGTCGTTTAGACTAACTTCTTGTTGTAGGCATTTGACCAAATAAAACGAAAGCTGACCAAGACATTTCCTACTGAAAAGTTATAATGTCACCACTCGAATAGTTAGTCATTAATACCTGTTCAATTTCATTGATACTACAGGTAACCATTTAAAGTAGACAAAGTTTTTCTGATTGTATTAATAGTCAAATTGCACTATTAGACTATTAGGCTGCTATATAAGCAATTTGTGCAGAACTAATTTTTGATTTTAAATAAATATTATGTTAAAAGCTTTCTGCTACTACCCCATTTTGTCTCAGTTCTTACCTATATTCCTTTGTTCTTGTTCTTTCCTTACCTATCAGACTCTAAATCTCTAAAGATATTAAATGTAAATTTTTTATTACAATGAATAGGTTGAATTACACTTTGAAAACCGTAAGTGAAGGAAGTAGATAAACCCATTAGGAAATTGAAATATGAGGTGATGAGTAGCCAAACTTTTGATGGAATTATGTTGATTATTAAAAGGAATTTGAAGGGATAAATTAGTGGAATTTGTTGATTGGATTAATTAGATGAATGGATAAGCTAAGTTGTGGAGAAATAAGAAATGTGATAATGATTATTGGACTTTAGGCTTTGACCAATGATATTATTCTCGGTAGGTGTTTGTGATCGTGAATTAATTGAGAAGTAGATAGTAAGAAGCTTAGTTGATTACTGGATGAGCAAACTGAGATTATGAATCAATGATGGAAAGAATTTGATTTTTAGGAAAGTTTTGATACAAATGATATTGGTGGATTTAAAATGAGGATATTGGATTATAGCAGAACTGAGGTTGGATTTGTAAAGTCATGGTGGAAGTTGAGATATATATAGAGATTTAGGTAGCCATGATTGGTTGATAAAAATGTGGATGATGCAATAGGAATCATAAATATTCAGTAAATCGAATGAATAATAATATTTGTTTGAAAGTTTAGGCAGCAATGATGTTATGACCTAAGCAATTAAGGAAGGTAGATAGATAGAGATAGCCAGATATAGAAGTTGAATTAATAGGCCATTGTATTCTGAGCCTATATTATAGAAGTAGTGAGGAAGTAAATTAGTCCATTGATGAATGTTGAGTATTGAAAGGTGTTGGATTATCCTTGTTAGTGCATGAGAAATTTTAGAGATAGATACATATAGAAAAGCAATCAGAAAGATCATTTAATCTCACTTCATTTTCTCTCCTACCTCTTTCTTGCTCTCACCCTCACTTCAGTCTTACTTTCATTTGCTAGCGCAAAATGTTACAGAACTGATTCCTAAGTCTCAGATTACTGCCAATAGAATATCACTAAGCAAATAAGATCTAGCAGTGCAACAGATGGAGAACAGAAATCGGGAAAGACAACCCAGTATGGTTGAAGCTCTAGCTACCATCGAGAAAAACCAGATTGAATGCGAACAAAGGCAAGTCAAGATATTGGAACAACAAGCAGAAATATTAGAACAATCTACTGCAAGGATGTCACTGGAAAAATCAATGTTAGCATCAAGTGCAATAATATCCAAGTTTACAACCTTTTTGAAGACTCGACCACCTAAACTTTCATCAACAACAGAGCCACTAAGCGCAGATAATTGGCTACAAGATATCAAGAGGAGAATGGATGTTATCTAATGTACAAATAAGGAGAAAGTTCTTTTTGCCTCCTACCAGCTGTCAGATCTGGCCTTTAAGTGGTGGAATGCTATTAAATGGATATATCCGAATAAGAATAATATTACATGGGAAGAATTTGTGAAGAGATTTCATAAGGCCTATATTTCTCCTAAGGTTATCACAGAAAAGTATTAGGATTTTCTTAATCTCCGACAAGAAGGTAAGTCTATTATGGAATACCTACAACAATTTCATCATTTATCTCAATGTGCTCAAGAAGATGTTAACACCGAAGCAAAAAGGATGGGATACTTTATAAGAGGCTTGCAACCAAAGATAAAGCATTATATTATGACCATCAAATTTCTAGACTTACAAACTCTATTTGATTGAGCTCTCTGGATGGAAGAATAGATATCAGGATATGTGAGAATTATCAAGCGAAATGACCCTTTGATTTTGGCATATACAACTTGTTTTCACTTTGAACAAAATGGACATTATCATTGCCAATGTCCACTGAGATCCTTACCTAAGGAAGAGGCTCAGATACAAGCCAAAGGATAGGCTTCAACATCATACCAGCCACCAATGGAGGAAGAGGGAACTTGCCCCAAGAAAGCTCGAGTGGAAAAGGAGACAAACCCACCCTAGAAGAATGACATGAGGAAAAGTGACAAAGAAGATGGTCGGAACAAAAAGGATGGAAAAGCAAATGTCCAACATCACTGCCAGTTAGGAACAAGGCATGAATGCTATCCAGATCTTTTGTAAAAACAAGTAGCTTGCTTGTGAGCTATTTGGACTAAGGTGTTTTGTAAGACTACGGAAGTATAGGTGAACTGTTTGTACAATAGTATAAGGAATAAAGAAGCTTGTGTCAAATCATGGTGGACTTGATTTTCAACCTTGTATGAGAAAAGAATAAGCGTGACAAAGGTGAATATTTAAATGATTACATACAAGGGATGAACTCTCAAAAGGAACCAACTTAGCTTGGGCAGAAAATCAGAGTGACACTGCGAAAGCATGGTTAACTAAAACACCCGGAACACTAGTACGCATAAACCAAAAATGTCTAAGAATACTAGAGGAAATCATTATACAGTTTTCTATATACCCGGGAAGAATAAAGATGTATCAAGATCTAAAGGAAGGATTGAGGATTCTGGTAAGTGACATGAAGAGAGAAACCCCAGAATACATAGCACATTGTGATGTGTGCCAGAAAATAAAGGAAGATCATCAAAACTTACCAGGATGGCTACAATAATAACTAGTCCTGGAATGGAAATGTGAAATGGAAGAACATTTGTATGGATTTTATAATAGGAACCCCAAAAACATGAGAAGGATATGAGGCTATGGGTAATCATAGGCCGATTCACTAAAGTAGCATATTCTATACCCGTTAAGCAAACCTACAGCAGAGATAAAATTAGCAGAACTATGCTTAACCAAAAGTCATAGTATTACATGATGTTTCGAAGGAAAATATCTCAGACCAAAGGGCACAAATCACGTCAATACTTTGAAAAAGAAAAAACCTCATGAAACCATGGGAACCTAGATATAGCCAGAAAGGACAAAAGACCAACAAAAGCACTAGTTAACAAATACTACATGACACTCACCATGAATGAAGAACAATATTTAAGGAAAGGAATCATATTTGTAACAAATTTTGTTTTTCAACCCATTCTTTAACCTGGGTGAATCTCGAGGACGAGATTCTTTTAAGGGGGTAATTTGAATTCTTGTTTGAATTTATTTTCTTGTGAATCCTAGCCAAATTCCATATATATCCTAGCCATTCAAACCTCAATCTTTCTACCGCATCATTTCCTTCAAACGTTTTCGCACAGGCACTGTTCAGCATCTGAAAATATCACCACCATCGATCTTTTTTGCCACCGTCTGATCTTTCCCTCCACGTCCATGCCTTCTCATGCTTTCCTGCCACTGCCACGCCACTGCCAACTGGTCAGAGCCCATAGCACCTCATCTCTCCCGCCTCTGACACTCCTTAATTGGACCGGCAACATGTCAACCAAGCCAACAGAACTCGCCACCACCGTAGTCTCTCCTGCAAACTGTTTTCTTCTCGGCCGACTGACTTGCACCGCAAACCACTTTGCCACCCTACTAGCCACAGCCAAGTCAGTGTACAACTGCCCTAACACACTTTTGACAACCACAACTCTCACCTGGTCAAGCCGCCATGGCAAATTCACTGCTGCCATCCAAGTTCCTTCTCTTTGCCCTAATCTTCTCACTACCAACCTAACTCACCTCTTATCATTTTTGAACACCGCAAATGCTACGCCCGAGACAACCCATACCTCGCCTCTACCAGCTCAAGCCATCCTACGCCCTTCCTTCATGGTCGTAAACCTCACCGCCTTGCCGACCACCCTATTTTCTCTCTACTCTATAACCGCCGCTTGACACACCACATCTCCTTTTGACCGCCGCAATGCCACACTTGAGGCAACCTATACCTCCCCTCTCCTAGCCACGTTGTGCCCTCCCACACCTTCCCGACCTCTGCCACGCGCTGCCGTCGCCTTAGCCTCACCCCTATGCCGAACCGCCATGAAAAAGCTATAAAAGCCTGAAACCCTCTCTAGATATCGCACAGGCATCCAGTGAGCCACCACACCCCAATTGAGCTTTCAGCCGAAGCTTCACCATGACCACCTGAAGACCACATAGTAAACCAAGTTTTGATTCCACTTATTCAATCGCTCACATTCCAATTGCTCTCACCTGTAGCACCTTTAGGCTCTCAGAAACACCACTGAACAACTGCCTTAGCCCCTCAAGCCCCTTACAGTGCTGGCGACTAGTGCCGCCGCCCAACCTTGAGACTTCACTATGGATAGCTCGGGACCGGATTTCTGAATCTAAACCCTCTGTGTATTACTGCACTAGTCCCAAATCAAAGCTAGTGCACATAGTCAAACAGTGATGTTTACATAACCAACAACACTTTATTATAATAAAAGAGAGTGCAGGCCTTATGGCCACTTTATTACAACTGAGATTACAAGACCTCCCAAACTAACAAAACACAGCGGAAGCTAAATAAAACTCTGATGATGACCCATCAACACACCACAGGCAATTGACTGGGGAAGCACAACCTAGTACTCCGGGAAGCCTTCATCGAATCCATACACGAAGTAGTTGTAGGCTCCTTCTTGATCTTCATAACCCTCTGAGTGTTGTTTTGAGTGTAGCAAGTGAGTACATAAAGTACTCCGCAAGCCTTGGGAAAAAATATAGTGGATGCAAGGCTTAACAAAGATGGATAATATAGTTCTTTTGCACAAAGCAACATTATATTTCAAATACCATACTAAATTCACAAAAGCATCAATTTAACAAAGTAATTGCAATCACTGAAACTAAATAAATTTTCTAGTGAAGGTTCCAACCACCAACACAAGTAAACAGGCTCTAACCGCCAAGGTTCAAGACTAGGGTTCCATCCATCCGCACTGGCTCCATCCGCCAGAAAACAATCCCGAGAGTTCCATCCGCTCCAGAGTTTCCAAAACTTTTACTTTGAAACCAAAACCAAAAATCTACCATGTGAAAGTGCACATCGTCCGCCCTTAACCATGGGCACGGCTAGTTGAATACTTCTACACTCTGTAGAGGTTGTACAATTTTACTCACAAGAGATAAGTCATCTTAATAGCCAACATGCTTCCTTAGACATGAGACCCAGATAATTTATCACAAAGCATTTACCTCACTCCAATCTAGCTAGACACCACCCGCTGAGGTTTCACCATTGAAGGGTTAAATCCACCACAGTCAGAAGCCCCCACTTGCGCCATATGAGTGCAGTAAATCCGTGTGCCTCACTGTGAGTCAAGTAAATCCCTGACACCCACTTACCATTGGTGATATCTAAACTAAACCTTTACGAGTTATTTAGCTAGGTCGTACCGATATAGACTTTTGGTTGTATGATAGTGCTCAGTTTGGACAATCACAAGCGTCGGTCCTTGATTAACTAGGGCGCCACATTCATAATACAATTTTTCATGCTAAATCCACACCAACCAGATCTTACCATTCGCCCAATTCTAAAACCAATTTTCATCATTTTATTTTATAAACCAATGGCAACACCTATTGCCAAATACTTGGTAAAGCAATTGTTTAAATATTTGATAACATTATTCCCACCCATAGGGTTATAGTGACTAAATAGCTTGTCTAAGTATTTATTACCATTCTAAAGTTATCAAGTAATATTATAATCTCAATACAGAGACAAGAGAAGCCTAGGGTGACAAAGGTACATGGTTGCCGATGCCAAATGAGGGTATAACAATTGTCGGTTTAACTATTATCCTTAAAACAGAAGTTATCATATTATGTAACATAGCAATGCATTTAAGTTTGAAATAATAAAAGGATTTTGGAAAACATAGGTACAAGATCATCAAAGGAGACTTGCCTTGTTGCACAATGTTTGGACCTTCCTGCTATGGATCGAAAAATTCTTCGACGATGTCAGGTTCTATGCGCAAAAACAAGAAACCCAAATAAATAAATAAACACAAACAAAGTCACAAAAATACAAAATATATACATTGGATGGATGTTTATGATTTTAGATGAATTTAGAAATTTGAACATGCGCAAACAGAGTTAAGGTGAAGAAATACGGCTTCAAGAAGTGTTTGCCATGGTCGGAGGAGTCGGATCTTCAGAGAGTGGTCAGAATCTTCCGAGTGGTCGAAAGGATATGGTAGCGGTCAAAAGTCAAAGGTTAAATATGGTCGAACAGCTCTACGTGGTCTCAGCCACCGACTGGACGAAAAAGCTTACTAGCTGGTCCAAAGGATCTGAGGGGTCAGAGGGATCAAACAATTCAGAGTAGTCAAAGGAGTCGATCGGCTCGGGTGGTCGAATAGTTGTGATCGGATGGCTAAATGTAATCAGAATTTAGACGTGGTCGGTGGTTGATGTGGTTGTGAGTGGTTGATGGTCGAAACATGGTCGGAAGGAGTGGTCAAAAAGTTTGAAGTGGTCAAAGTATGTAACATGGTCAAAAGGTTCAGAGAGGTTGGAACCATTGCAAGTCAAACATTACAGGAAATGGTCCAAGAAGACTGGAACTAGTCGAATACTTCAAAGTGATCAAATCTTAATGATCGAAACCTAGTGGTCAGAGGTTTAGAGTGGTCGAAGACTTTTATGTGGTTGAGGGATAGTACGTGGTCAAAAGATAGAACATGGTCGAAGGATAGAATGTGGTTGAAGGATTGAACATGGTCGAAGGTGACTGCGGTCGTGAGCGATTGTACCGTGGTCAAAAGCGGTTGCGGTCAAAAGTGACCATGGTTGAAAGGTCTTAGTTGTTGGATGGTTTTAGCAGTAGGAACACTAAGAGTGGTCAAAGCTATGGAACGATCGAAGGCTACAGAGTGGTCAGAACTCTATGGCAATCGGGAGTGGTCAAAAACAACAATAGTCAAAGCTACAGTTCTCAAAAGTTTAAACAATGCTTAGAACTCAGGAGCGATTGGGAGCAGTCGAAGTGGTTGAGATCGATGGGGTTGCCGTGGTCAAACACGGAGCGATCGTTTTCAACAAGCAAGCGGGTTTACCAGAGATAGCTAGAGAGTGGTCGATGATGGTGGAAGACGGTGGCGGCAGAGTGCTTCAGTGAGGGAATGTCTCAGGTGGTGGTCTTAGACGGTGAAGCGGTCGATGACGTCGTCTCAGTTCGGCGCAGCCGATGGTGTCGGGGGTGGCCTCGGCGTTGTCTCAGAGACTTCTTTGCAGGAAGGAAGATTTTGGCTTGATGAAAGGGAAAGCGACACGGTCACGGTGCTCCAATTTATAGCTTTGGCGAAGAAAAAAAACCGACGAAATTTATGGCACCGTGTAATCATTTTGGTATTCAAGGATGCGCAAAATGAAAGGAAAGATTGATTGCTACCACCAATTGGGCGGTTTCCAAGTGAAGATGCGAAGGAAAAACAACTTTTGTCGATTAGAGATTTGAGCTTAGGTCTGATGCAAGGTAGAAGAACATGAATAGTAACCATGGCCTCAAGGGTAAATGGAAGGAAGGAAAGAAAAATCCTATAAAATCTAAAAAATTTTAAATAATTAATTTGGAATTAATTTTTAAAGAAAACGAATTTTTGGTATGTTACACATCACCACACCAAGCTGGAAGTCTCTGACCAGAGAAGAGAAAGAGCAACTGTGGAATGAAATTTCAAGGTCGTACGAGATCCCAGCAGAAATCCATGGACTCATGCGACGGCAGGCATTCCTCGTGATCGGAAAAGCATGGAAGACCTTCAAGAGCACGCTTGTCATAGAGTACGTGAACAAGGATCAGACGCCCTTCACGAAGTATCCATTCGTGTCGCCAGATACATAGGACACCTTTGTGCAGATGAAGATGATAGTCGAATTTCAGGAGCAAAGTGTGGTGCACAAGCCTATCCAGACACAAAGCACTCACCCCCACAGACTCAGCACTACTGGGTACATGAGTAAAATCCTGCAATGGAGGAGAGTGGATGAGGAGGAAATCCAGTTGGAGGCCTCCTCACCATTTGTTAGGATCATAGATGAGTGCACCAAAAACTGGTTAAGAGTGAGGCCATCAAGTACGTCTTTGGGCACCATATCTTTCATAAAACCAACAAACGAGGAAGTATCCCGACATCTAGTAAGATATGTCGAACTACCTAGTTGTTAATAAGTCCATAACTTCATAGGGTCAAATAATATGATGGCCTCTTTTAGCAAACATTGAGTACCAAATCTTCCCAAGGCTTCTTCAAAGTAGTCAGAGAGAGGGATATACTATTGTAAGACTGGACAAGCAATAGAGGGGGTAAGTGGTGCCTTCAAATTCTCCCCAAGTATTCACTTAACCCTTTTCTCCTATAGCTACTGAGCTATGAATACTAGGGTTGAAAACACACTTGAAAAACCAGAGCAACGGAGAAAGCACAGCAGAAAACTAACTGTGGTCGAAGACTGGCAACATGGTTGAAAACTTACTATGTGGTCACAAGTCACAACAACATGGTCGTGAGCTGACAGAGTCGAAAATCGACTACCAAATGAACATTACTGTAGTAGAAAACTAACCATTCGTTGGAAATCAGCCCAGTCGGGAAGTTCAACGTGGTCAGAAATTGACTACCGAATAGAAGTCACTATAATCAATAACCACTAAGACCAAAAACAACGCGATAAAAAATGAGTGCAGCCAGAACCTAACGTAGTCGTAGACAACGTGATCGAATGCCAACCAGTGGTCGAACTATCAACGTTGTCGTAATCAGTCAGCACCGTGGTCATAACCAACGTGGTCATAAGCCAACGAGTGGTCGAACAACCAACATGGTCAAAACCAGTCGGCAACATGGTTGTAACCAACGTGATCGTAAGCCAATGAGATGGTTGGACAACCAATGTGGTCAAAACCAGACTGCAACTCAAAAGATCAATGTGGTTGTAACCAATGTAGTCAAAAACCAGCAGGTGGTCGAACAATCGACGTGGTTAGAACTAGTCTACAACCAGAAGATCAACGTGGTCGTAATCAACGTGGTCATAAATAACAGGTGGTCGAACAATCAACGAGGTCGAAGGCCAATGAATGATCTACAATCAGCGTGATCGATTCAACTCAAAAACCAACCAGACAAAAGGGGGATCTGTGAGTGGTCGGAAACCCCATGCAGTAAGAGAAAGTGAACATGATCGAAGCCAGTGTGATACAGTTTGGAACTTGACCTAGTTAAAACCAACGTAGCTGTATAGCTGATTGACATTCCAGACAAAGACTGCACCGACTACCTACTGCTTTAGTTCAAATTCAATAGAAGAGTGCCAAGAAACGAAAACTCTGAACGTGGTCGAGTGACAACACAGTGCGAAGCAACCGAGAGACTAAACGTAGTCGAAAACAATGCACTTTAGTCTGGAACTCGACTATGGTCGAAACCAACATGATTGTAAAGCCGATCGAGTCCCAGACAGTGATTTCACTGACTTCTGACTGCTTCAAATCAGACTCGATAGAATAACGAGAAGTGATCAAAAGATCTGAACCTAGTCGAAAAGTGATGCAATGTGGTCAAAATCTTGACCGTGGTCGAAACTGGAGGTCGTTGTAACAGAGAAGGAAGAACAGAGAGTGCACGACCGCAAGATCCAAACTCCACATAAATTTTGACTAGAAGGTTAACTGGCCATGAAACTTTGTACATAACATGGTTAAGTCTCAAGAGGTTGCTCTAATCTTTGATTGAAAACTTAGTAACCAAATTGAGAGCTTTAAGAGATTTCACCAAGAGCACTCAAAACCAAAGTTGAGAGGATGAAAAGACAATCAATCAGACCTTGCTCATGGGATAGAATAGCCAAGATGGCTTTGAGTATGTTTTTCCAACACACAACAAGTCAGATCATCAACAAATCAAACAAGAACATTCTCTCAGATCAAGAAGGAGAAAAGCAAAACAAGAAACAGAGAGATAATAGGTGAAACGACCCAAGCCAACTCAACACCAAACAGACAACAATACCAAATAGAGGATCAAAGATAGATGTATTGCTCTAAGGATTGAGTCTACAGCCACTCCATCCAGAAGGACCAAGAGCACGAGTGCTCCACACAAAATCCTAACCCTAAACTAGAAAGAACACACATGGAGGGAGGAAGAGCTAGCCACCACCAGACCTACTCACGGTCTGCCTTAAGCCTCAACTAACTCTTGCCTCCTCTCCCCTTTTTATAGGCTCACAAATGAACCATAGACCTAATGGATCCAACCACTAGTCCAACCAAGGATAACTTGTTAACCTCACCTAACACCAGATTTTACTCATGCACGCTTCTCAAAGCATCTTACATGTGGTCCCAATTACTTATTGTCAAGCCTCTCACGTGTTCGGATCCCACTGAACCATCCTCGCTTGCAAAACTACCCAAGTCACTTGGTGCACCACGTACTTCTCCTCACGCATGACGGCACCCGGCATCCTTGACCATCTGGACCTCGACTCCTCCCTAAGCTTAGTCTCAATCCACCTCGCTGTTGCTCATCATGTCCACCTCTAGTAGCTCCCTCTTCGGTTCCTTGTCGTCCTGGCTTGCAACCACCTCACCAGCCTCGATCATCTTCGGCGTCTCGCTGACCGTTCTGGACGTCAACACCTCCCTGTCCCTAGTCCCAGTCCTCCTACGCCTCGCCATGACCTAGCTTCGAAGTCCTGCAACCAACACCAACAAGAAAACCATCACATAGCACCACACAATACACAAGAATCATCAATTTGCATAAACAGAAAGTATTTTAGTGAACAATCTTAGCAAATCACTAGTCTAAAATAACTTACGATTACTCTAAAGCACAAGACATAAGGTACTCGTAGCCCATGAGTCCTAACAGTAGTCTATGACCACTCAGCAAGTCGTTATGACCATTGCACAGGTCGCTACGACCATTTAGCAGTCGCTACGACCATCGCTCACAGCGGCTATGTCGGACCTCGAAGGAACAACTCCTGGATCCTCTGTGTTAATCGCACTAGTCCAGGATCAGCTAGTGCACACAGTGGACAACAAAGATAAATATCAACCATAATGACAAATTTTATTTAACTGAATATGGGCCTGATGGCCAAACTTTACATCAATGGCACATAAGCCAAAATTAAATATAAGTAGCGGAAGGAAAAACCGAAGCGAAAGAAGCCCACTGAGCCTATCCATAGGCAAATGACAGTAAGATGCAGCCTACTCATCCAGGTCTTCACCGTAGTCAAAGTCGTCTTCCTCTGTGTGGAGATAGCAAGGTGAGTACAAACTTGTACTCCGCAAGTCACATGGAGAAATGCAACATAATGATAAAGACAATAAAGAAAGGTATATAGGGTTATTTGAGCATAAAACAACATTTAAAGAAATACAGTAAATAGATTGAAATTGTTAAATTTAATACAATAAATAAAAATAGTAGTTATAAATGAAATTAATACCGTTAGTGCAGGCTCCAACCAAACACTAACCTAACCACGGGCATCCCACCTAGATCATCTTTTCCAAAAGATCTCGTATGGATTCCATCCATCCACACACTTCCAACCACTCATGGATTCCATCCATCCATAAGCTTTCAATCTCTCATGGATTCCATCCATCCATAAGGTTTTCATAAAACCATTTTTGAAAAACCAAAGTCTAATCCGTGAAAAACTTTACTTAGCTTGCTCATGACTGTGGACACGGCTATCAGGATAAATTATACACTCTGCAGAGGTTGTACAGCTTTACCCACAAGACATGATCGTCTCATATTGCCACACGATTAACACACTTAAGTGTGCGGCGGAGAGACCATGACAAGGCCTTTATAATGCGAAGCCTTCAACCTGGCCAAGTCAACGCTAAGGTTTCACCCCAGTAAGGAATCCACCAGACCGGGACCCCCTCTTGAGCCGAGTGAGACTTCTCATGCCCTACGCCACGCCCGTTTTCAACCTACGACATGACTCAGGTTGGGACCCATAAATTGATCAGCCAGGACTGTCCTATACCAGCCTTGTGGTAGTGTGATTTGCCTTGCTCCTCAAATGGGTGTGAGTCGTCATCATAGAATTCTCCGGAATCATCGCAGTCTACACGTGAAAATAGCCCACCAAACTCAAATAAAATTCAAATAAACTCCAAATATTTAAATTGAGGGCATAAATGGATAGATTAGAATTTTTGATGCATTTAGAAATTTGAATGGGCTCAATCGGAGTTAGCATGAAGGAGAACGTGCTCTCAGAAGTTTAAAATCACAGAAAAAGAATAAAAGGGATTTTCTGGAATTATTTTTCTAAAGGAAAATGGATTTATGACATCAGCACAAAATTTCCATTTTCGGCCAATTATTTTTATAAAGGAAAATCAGGTTTATGTGATCAGCATGACATCAGCCCTAGGATTGTTTGACTGACAGATGGGCCTTAGTCTACATGGACCAGGTCCATGGACCAGAGGTGAAGTTGAGGTGGCATGGGTGGGACATGGCACTGAGGAGGCCGAGGTGGCACACACGCACTCGCGAGGTGCTGAGCTGGGGTGCCAGGTAGCGCAAGGTGGCGGCCACGTCGGCGCTTGCGCCATAACGTGGCATGGCGGCTGGCGGGATGTTCGGGGGCCACGGCTCGTCGGCGCTATGGCGGCCGACGAGGGGTGGAGAAGGGAGAGGAGAGCAAGGGGAACTCGAGGGTGGGCGGACTTTACTGAAGGCGGCCGAAGATGGGTTGGCAACGAGCGGAGAGTGGCAATGGCAGGGTGCTCCAGTGTGGTGACGGTGGAGCGCGCGGGGCCCGCCTGTCAATGCCGCCTCCTTCTTCCTCCTCACCTTCTTCCTCCCGCACCCTACCGCCGAAATCACCGTCGCCATTCCCGCCACCACCTTGCCGCCCGGATATCCTCCCTTCTTCCTCTCTCTTCTCCCCTGAGCGACCCGCGCCATCTCCTCCACCATCTCCGTGCCTGAATCCCCCTCTACTCGAGTTGCTCCTCCCCTAATCCTGCTGCGATTGCCGCCGCCCCGCGCCAACTCTGGCGAGCGATTCCCGCCCCCGTGCTCCCCCTCCGCCCCTATAAATACCCCCTTGGCCTCTCCTCCCACTGTAATATCCCAAAAGTGATTCGAGAGTTAATCGATTAATTGGAGGGAAGGACCATATAGAAAAGAGTTAAATAAAGATTTTTAGAGGGGGAATTTCTGAAAATCCTGGCAACCTGGGCCTGGGCCTTGGCCCAAGAGGTGGCTGGCCAAAAAGGGGGAGGCACCCCTCCCCCAAACCCTAGCCGCCACCCCCTTTCCCCCCTCCCTCTCCCCTTGTGGCCGCCACCCCCCTCTCCCCCTTGCGCCTCCCATGTCCAGCAGCACTTCCTCCCTCCCCTCTCCTCCATTGAAGCCCCCTACCGGTGAAAAAGTTCTCCATTCGCTGCCGGTCGAGTGGAGGAAGGAGATCAATCGCAGCGAGGCGTTTGGATCCGGAGGAAGGGAAGAGAAAGGGAAAAAGGGGAAAGGAAAAGAGAAGGAGTTCATGGGGTGTTCGTCGTGTTCTACAGCGATTCGTCAAGGGTAACCCCTGTTTTCCCCCAATTAGTTGTATATTTTAGTTGTGGTAGCAATGTCGGTATTCTGGACTGCTAGGACAGATTTTGTTGGACGGCTGTTTTGGGATAGTTTCGTGGGGATTCAGATCTGGACTTCTCCTAGAGAGTTGTAGAGGACGTCGTTATCTTTCCATGAAGTGCTAGAACGCATCGATCGGACCTTTGTAGCAGAAGGTATGATTTTTCTTGTAAGACTGTTCTGCAGATCGGGAGATTTCTGTCAGATTTTGGTAGATTGGATTGGGCGATTAGAAAACGGGAGAATCAGAGGATTTCCATATTATTAAAGTTGTATATAATTGTCTTAAATTTCCAGGAAGGTCAAGAAATTATTATTCGAACACTTGGGCTGGAAGTTATGGCATTTTTAGTGCTTTGTCCAGAGAACCCGATGTGAAATTGATGTTTTAGAAAATTGGATGGTGCGGGTAGAAGATGGCCGAATCAGGAGGCTCACCAACTAGGTTTAGATAGATAATTTAATTATCTTTCCAGAAAGTCTAAGAACACCCTATTCAGACTCCTGTACCAATAGATATGAATTTTTGAAGTTGACTGTCCACAGAGGGGGCGGGATGACCTGTAGGATTTGGGAATTGGAACCAAGTTAGATGAATTTACTAGTTTGTGATTGTTTTTATTTGGGCAAAGGTCCGCTACTGTTATCTTAGCAAATATTATAATTATTATTCAGGTGGAGGACGGATCCCAGAGGCGGCACCTTCTGCACGTTCCCCATTTTCTCGCGGTTAAGGCAAGTATAATGATGGTTTAAAAATTGATAGTGTGGAATGTCGATGTTTGATCTATAATATGAATATATGTGTTCATGGTTGTGGTAAGGATGTATTGGTGCTGTTTATGGGTGATTGCATTTTACAGTGTTCCTGAGTATTTCTGGTGCATGGATAATGTGAATGCAAGATTTATTTTATTGAGACATTCACTCATATGCATCATGTTGATCTATTGAAGTCTTGGTCACGAGATGACTAAGCGCCGAGGTCCCCGTCATGTTGATGACATGACGGGCTAAAGGTCCCCATACTTGTGGAGTATGGGCAATTGGCCCCTGTACCAGGTGGTACAGGCATGGGTGTGCATCGACGGATGCACACTTTGCATTACCGGTAAAATGCAAAAGAGAAAGAGATAAAGAGAATTTTGATCATCTTGCATAGCATGGCTTGTTTATATGATTGATGGATGGATTTGTGAAGTGTTGTTCATAAATGTACTTGTTACTATTTATTATATTTGCTGAGTCATTGGACTCACTCTTGTTGTTGTTGTGTTTGTTTTAGGTACCATTATGTGATCGGCATGCATGGGGAAAAGGACAGATTAGTATTATTGCACTTTGCACGATCTATCCACAATGGAAGAGGGGAGAAAATAAAATGTTATTTGCTTGAATTACTTAAGTAGTAGATGATTATTGATTGTCGGATTTAAATTGTAATAAAGGATTAGAATTCTTTTATGATGCTTCCGTTCTTTATTAAATTATTATATCTATGAATGTTTTAGTAAACTTAAACCATTTTACTTAGATTTTAATATATTCTTGATGTTATTCATTTCATCTATTTATGCTTGTTGCAACCTCTGTCTTGAACTACAATACAGGGGAGGTTATGCCGAATTTTGAATGGCGTAAGTTAGTTTATCCTTGTTTTATTTCTAGATTGGTAGCATTCCGGGTCATGGCTTGACTGGGGTGTTACACCCACGCACCACCTCCCCCTCTGCTCTTCTCTCCCTCCCAAGCGCTCCACCGCCGCCGCACCGGAGCACCCCCGTCGCCGCGACTCTCCGCTCGTCGCCAACCCATCTTCGGCCGCCTTGGGTAAAGCCACGCCCACCCCTGAGTTCCCCTCGCTCTCCTCTCCCTTCTCCACCCCTCGCCGGCCACCGCCGTACGCTGGAGCGCCGGTGAGCCGTGGCCCCCGAACACCCCGTCAGCTGCCATGCCACGTCATGCCCACCTCGTCGTTGCCTGTCATGTCCACCTCCGGTAGCTCCCGCTTCGGTTCCTCATCATCCTAGCTTGCAAATACCTCACCAGCCTCGATCATCTTCAGCATCTTGCTGAGCATTCTGGACCTCAACACCTCCCTGTGCCTAGTCCCAATCCTCCTATGCCTCGCCATGACCTAGCTCCGAAGTCCTACAACCAATACCAACAAGCAAACCATCACATAGCACCGCACAATACACAAGAATCATCAATTTGCATAAACAGAAAGTATTTTAGTGAACAATCGCAGTAAACCACTAGTCTAAAATAACTTATGATTACTCTAAAGCACAAGACATGAGGTACTTGTAGTCCATGAGGTCCTACCAGTAGTCTACGACCACTCAGCAAGTCATTACGACCATTGCACATGTCGCTACGACCATCGCTCACAGCGGCTACAACTTTACCAACCTAGTCGCTATGACTATCGATCACACAGGCAGAGCACTATGACCACTACACACATTGACTATGACTATCGATCGTAAGCGGGTAGAGCTACGACCATCGATCACGACCAGCAGAAGCTACGACCATCAATCACAATCAAGCAGAGCTACGACTATCGATCATGACCAGTAGAAGCTATGACCATCGAGCACAACCAGTAGAAGTTACGACTATCGACCAGCAGAAGCTACGACCACCAAGTCATAGGAGCACCTGTCGACCACAAAGTCGTAAGAACTTCTGCCGACCCCAAGTTGTAAGATCTTCTGTTGATCACCAAATCGTAAGATCTTCTATCGACAACAAGTCGTAAGATCTTTTGCTGATCACCAAGTTGTAAGATCTTCTGTCGACCACCAAGTTGTAAGATCTTCTGCCGACCACCAAATTGTAAAAGCTTCTGCCGACCACCAAGTCATAGGACTTCCTGTCGACCACCAAGTCGTAGAACTTCCTGCCAACCACCAAGTCATAATACCAACTGTCGACCACCAAGTCGAACAACAAAGTTAGTAGAGCGAACAACAGAAGTCGTGAGCGTACAACTGAGGTTGTAGAGGGCAAACTTCTACACAAACCTCAAAAACCAAACTCAACCTTTACACAAACTCTAATCCAAGGGTCAATTACTCATCACAACCATGAGGTGACCTCCACATGGTCTCACAATCTCCCCCTTGATGAGTATATTGACAAACACAGAAAAGGCATGAAAATGAGTTTGTTTTTGAAAAGAAAAGCAAGAAGTTGCAAAAACTACACGTGGTCTAAAAGAAGTAAAGAAGGAACTCATGACCATGTTGACAAAGTGTGAAATGGAGTAAACAACAAGAAAGAGCAAATTTTCTACAAAAGCTCCAAATCACACCTAAAACCTCACACAAGCCCAATCTTGCTCACAAAAGCCTAAAATTTTACTTAATGCGGGTTTCCACTTACGAATTCATATGAAAATTAAATTACAATTTTCTTTTATTTTCGCTCCTAATTTGTATTGCATTTTTGTTCCAATTAATGCAAAAATCCAATTACTAATTTTTCTTCATTTCTTTTCTAAATTTTACTTAATGCAGGCTTTCACTTATGATTTCGTACATAAATCAAAAAATAATCTTTGTAATTTCATGTCCTCATTTTATTTAATTTTACTATACCTTTGTATTACTTTTGTTGTATTTTTATTCTAATCATCCAAATTTATTTCCAATTTTAATTCTACACATTGTCTCTGGTGGTTCCCTAAGCCTACTAATTGTAACATTCTTGTTTCTAATCCAAGTACTGTTGTTATCACCTACAAATGCTCTAACATAAATATTAGTTTTTCAACGCCTACACAACTATAAGTACATATGTTCACAAAAAACAAACTATATTATAATACATATGTTCAAAAAAACAAAGTACAACATTATCTATACTACAATACATTATACGTCATATATGGAAGTTTAGCTATAAATACACAACGTATCAAAGATTGGCATACAACAACATTAACAAAAGATGGTTTGGCTAATTACGGGCTAATGCATTGATAAAAATATAGTTACATGGGCACAAAAATTACCTCTTCTTGAAGCTCACGAAGCGATCTACAACTTTCCTAATTGCTAAATCTGCTGATTCCAACTGAAAACAACTCAAAATTCTGTGTTTCGACTCCTTACTTTCCTCCCTTCACTCCCTCTCTCGCTGTCTTCGCTCCAACTGCAAACGAGGCTCTGTCTTGCTGTGAAACCATATGCATGTGCTCACCAAGTGACCTTAAAGCCATTTTATTGCGCAGAATCACTAGGCATACTAAACACTAGGGGGGCCATATGCATATGCTGTAGACGCGTGTGCGAGTGGCATGGAAAAAGCACAAGCGCAAGCGCTTTCGGTGGGCAGATTGGACAAGAGCCCAGACGTGCAATCGGGCATCGCATCTCTCGGTCAAATCATGCGCTCGGGCACCACATTTCTCGCTAGGACATGCGCTCGGCGACCGCACATTTTCGCCAGATCATGCGCTCGTGGACCGCACCGCACCATGCTACAGTGCTAGCTGTGCGGTCCCAGACCGCACGATTAAGCTACAATGCTAGTCATGTGGTCCTAGATCGTACGACTAGCCCGTGCGCTCCCCCACCGCACGATCATGCACGTGTCATCATCCCGTAGTCCCGCCATCACATAGGGGGCCAAAAATGGAATTTTTGTGCTCACCAGGCTACATTTAGTATTTTTAGGGCAAACAGTGCTAAAAATGTCCAAACTTCTGTTATTTACCTAATAAAAATGAACTTGCATTACAAAGGGATTTCCTGTTTTGCTTTCCACAGACACTCCTCCCTTTATATATGTACAACTATATGAAAGTTGATCCATATACTATAGATTGATGGTTTATATTTTTTTACCTTTTTACTAGATTAATGAGGGACTTTCTATTTTTTTAAAAAAAAGTATGATTAATGTGACAATTCTAACCTTTTTTCGTCCCTAGAATTCATGCAAAGGCTTATGGAGGAGCTTTGAATTAGTACATATATATAAATAGAGCCTAGGTGCTACATATTGAATTGAATATGTTTACAACAACTTATGAGTGCTTCTCACCAAATTCTGGGTGATTTTCATTCTCACATGGCAGATGTAAACACATGCCCAAGAATTTCGCCATGGCAAGTAGAAGCATTATCAGTTCTTCGCCAAGACACAACAAATCCAGCCTTACAGATACGGTGGAGAAATTCTAAATGCTCTTTGGAGTTTAGAAAGATATGTTCATTTCAAAAATACAGGGTCACACGCACACAATAACCACAGTTGCTGATCTAGTCTTGACAGTGAACACCAGTAACAGGCATCTGTTTAAGAAACTACATATCTTTGTAGTGATGGCGGGTATCATCATAATGCAAGAAGCCAGTTCAACTTTCAAATCTTACAACAACATGGCAATCGACCATCTCGGAGCGACGGAGATGTCAGCCCATGGCGTACTTCTGTGTCCAGGCCCTGGCGGTCTCCTCATAGCGGGACCTCTGGTTATTGTAGATGTGAGCAATCTCCGGGACGAGAGGATCATCCGGGTTGGGGTCAGTGAGGAGAGAGCAGATAGAGAGGAGGACCTTTGAGATGGTCAGAGCCGGGCTCCACTGCTCCTTGAGGATGTCAAGGCAGATGCTGCCATTGGAGTTGATGTTTGGGTGATAAACCTACATTGTTAGTAGCAGTAGTAAGTAGCAGCAGAAGCAGCTATAGCTTCAACTATATAAGAATCACAGTTTCAGATTTTGTATTAAGTGTGGAATATCTGCTTGGCATTAACCTCATGTGCTACTCTAGAAAGATGTTTTATAAACACTGAAACATCTAACCAGCCCAATTTTTTGAAACTAACGATTCAATCATCTGAAATTCCAAATTAATGAGTTAAATGGCTTCAAACAGTTAGAGCTTTTAATGAGTCATATGGCTTCAAACAGTTATAGAGCTTTTAATGAGTTATATGGCTTCAAACAGCTAGAACTTCACCAGAGCCTTAAGATATAATTTCATTTCATGTGCATCAATAAAGATCCTTCATGGAGAAAGATTTTACTCTGAAGTGGTACCAGCTCATCATGAATTTCCCATTTGAAAGATTTTAGTTGATTAGCATCCCAATAATAGGGTTGAGGATAGTCATAAAGACTGGGACAAGGGTTGCAATACCACAATAATTAATAACAGTGTCATTCAAAAAATTTATTTATGAACCATACTTCTCATCAAGTCACCTTTGTCTGGAAGTTCACTTTTGGAGGCTTAAATGGGTAGTCAGGAGGAAAATGGATCTTAATAAAGAACAACCCTCCTGCATAAGAACTGTCACTAGGTCCCATGATTGTGGCCTGCCAATGGAATAGATCCTCTCCAACAGGTCCAGCACTGCATGATGTCGGTGGATCCTTTTGCAAATCCATGAGTTCATTCTGAATCCGTTTGCTTGCCATAGTATGTTTAACACTGATCAGAAAAAAAAAACATGTGCATATCAAGCATAGGTAACTTTCTTTCATTGGCTTAAAATTTGGTAGATAACTGTTCAACATGTTAGGGCAAAATTAGGTGTATGGCACTCGTTGCATGGCAAATCGGATTAATCATCCATATCAGAAGTCCTGAACTTGACTTAAAAGGTTCACTATCGAGAACTCTCAATGGTGGGCACACATGATTGTGAACCCACTCAGCTGAGTTCGAATCTCACTTTTATCTTAAATTTAAAGTGTGGGGGAATAAGTTTTATCCCATCACATCTATAAAAAAAGATTCACTATTATATTATGCCACTCGTTTCTTTTCTTTTTCTAAAAATAGAACTCCACGTTTAGGATTCTAATGCCATTCAAAGTAAAATCCTAGCACACAGGTGCCCGTTGAGTATAACAAAAAAAAAAAAGAATACCATTTGTTTTTCATGCAGACAAATCATCATATAAGCTAATTCACTTTTTGATGAACATCGCAATAATGCCATAAAGCAACATCACAGAAACTCACCATCTGAACAGGGTACATTTTTAAGATTGATACACTCACTATCATGGTGCTATGGGCAAATGAAATGAAAGTAAGTCTCTCGTACTGATGCTGGTTCGTTCACAGGTGACTAAACGCTATTAGTGTACCAACTAACCTCTAAAAATGTCTGGTACACAAGATAATCAACTGGCTGGTAGAAGAATCATGATTAAGATATTGTCAGGATGAAATACAGGTGCCTCACTTAATTATGTTTAAAAAGGAACCCTCCATTAACTGAAGATAATTCACAGCCTTGACAAAGGCACTGATCCTCTCCAGTTAAATGGTAGATCCATCAATTGGCGTTGAGTCTGTAAGTGAGTCCAGCACATGGCTGGCCATGTTCCTATGGGACAACAGGTCCTGTAGCAAGTGGGTCTTGCGCATAGTTGATTCCGCAATTCCAACTACGTAGTCCATAGAGGCCATGAACTCCCCCATTAACTACAGAGGATCACCCTATGTTCAAAAGTAACATCTATAGTGTCATCCATATCAGTTCAGCATGTGAACATGCAGGGGCAACCATCTACCAACAAATAAGCTTTGTTCTCATGTTTGAAGATTTACTAACCATGGTTCTACACTTTGTTCAGCACATGTAACATGTTACAACAATGACCTTCTCAAGGTCATAACTAGATTTTATGAAAGAAAATGAACTGAAAGAGCTATAATAAAGCTCATGTCTTACTAAAATCAAGAATGCATAGACCACATACTACTCATCAGTGGCGGAACCAAGCCTCGGGCTATCTAGGCTGTAGCCCGAGGCCTGGCAACCAAAGCCCCTGTAAAATTCATGAAAAATCATAAGAAAACAGTATTAGCCTAAAAATTAGCTCAAGAACAGCTGGCTCAGCCCGGAGCTTGGGCTGGTTCCACCCCTGTACTCATCTAATAAATTGCAGGCAGATATAGTAGAGAACTACAGTTTTATTCAATTGGCCTCCTCTGTCGCCGATAAGCCTCTACGCCTACCGGCCGGAACCCTAACATCGGCATGATAAGAAATGGCAACCCCCACTCTGCTCTGCTTTTGAATCGGTGCAAAAACATGCCATAAACAGCCCAGGTTCCACCATACGCTTTTTAGGGACAGTCCTTGATAAGCTTCTTCACGTCATATAAGGCTGTTTGATGCAATTCAATCCTGCAGGAATCTGGGAAAATCCCGAGTTCCGAATGGGGCCTTAAGTTCTAGTTTTGGTTCGGCATTAAAGAAAATGCCTTAGAACCTATGCATCTATATGAGTTATCTTTCGCGTATAAGAACCAAGAACTACCTCAATTCTTACGGCAAATCAAGTTTTCTTTTAACAAAAGTGCATCAGATGCAACAGTCCACAACCCTACCCAGAAATAAGCTTACTGTTCCCCACTAACGTTTTCTTCTTTTCTTTTTCCTTTTTTTCTCACAAAAAAGTTACTACAGTTCACACTGCCTGATCAAGAATCTTATGGAATCCACCGAATATTCAGATTCAGACAGTACCTGAATCTCATCAGTCTTTACGAAAGATAATAATTTCAGCAGAAAGCTCGCAGGTAATCGATTTTTTTGCTAATTCTTTCAGCAATTCAACCCCAAAACGATCACAGAAAGTTGCAGCGTGAGGATTCCAATCCCAGCCCAAAGTATCGCAACAAGTTCTTGATACAATAACACCAAGAAATCCTACTCGAAAAACATCACTACATGCCAAGCACTGGATCTATTCTAGGACCATGCGAAGCCAACAATACAAAGAGCCAAAAAGAAAAACAAAAGCAAGATCAAACCAAGAAATGTTAGCCCCCGTAGCAGCAGGTCATCTGAAACTTACCTGGAGATAAAGCTCAGCTCGGATGAAAACTGAAAAGAAGCAATTCTTCCCAGAATGAAGCCCAATGGTGGGAGGGGATTTTAAGCGCTGTGCTTAAGTGCAAAAGGGCGGAAAGAGACCTGGATCCGGTCGCCGTCTACGGCTCTCTTTCAAATCAGCCTTCGGCTGTTCGTCTGTCACAATCAATTGGGTCCACTGGTCAGTTGCGAGTTTTAACATGGTTCATTTATTATTGAATTTTTGTACGGATAACCTTTTTTTATTCGGAAATACAGAAATATACCCGCGGAAAATTTTTTTACAAAAATAGCCTCCTGTCGCCCACCCGGGAAGCGACAAGAGTTTATGTCGCTTCACGGGAAAGCGACATCATGGAGTCGCTTTCTCACTGGGCGATTTAAGGAAGTCGCCCAATGGCTAAGCGACTTGTAATGCAGTCGCCCAGTAGGTAGGCGACTTCATTCAGTCCCCCTGATTTTTGTAGAGTTTTGGCAATTTTGTAATTTGAAACAGAAAAAATCTGGTATAGTTGTAATAAAAGTTTATGTGCACTGTATGTTGTAGGTGCACAAAAAAAATCCAAATTTTTTTTTAAGAATGATTGACCGTAGAACGATAGATACATAGAGTGGTAAGTGATATTTTGATGTTGCTGAGAAATAGTTTACGGAGAGAACCGGTATGACTTGCTATCTGAATCATTGAATGCGAACATGCTAGATAATATATGCTTATGTCAATAGAAATAAACTTCATAATAACATGCCGCGTACATTGTTATTACATGCATAACATATAGCATGATATGCGACTAAGAGCAACTCCGACAGTACTATTAGTAATGTGTGGAACCATGTACTTGTACTGTTCAGAACTCCACCACTAGTCCTAACATGCCTTAGGGAATATAATTTGCTGGGTCTATTACATTTTGTCTACTGGGTGTAGCGTGGTTGTTTCCCCTTTTTATCGCGCCTTGAAGATGGCTCCGCTGCATCCTTGTTCCGGTCACTCTTGGTCTTGAGAGCCGCCTCACGAGCTTGAAGCTCTTCCTCCTGACGCTTGATGGCTGCTTCACGCAGACTTAACTGCTCCCGCCTCCTTTGCAGCTCATCCTCCTTGCCCTTTAGACGGTTTTGGTCCACCCTCACGCGGCGCTCTTGCTCAAGCCACATCTGTCGTTCCACCTCGTGAGCCTGAGTCATCTTGACAAAGTATTGTCCTTTGTTTTCCACCTCCACTGCCCGGTTCTGTGGCCATGCCAGCGGCACCCGATCCACCCATTCAATGAACTTACAAGGCTATGTGTGGCGTGGTTGATGTCATGGATCAAGTTGAAAAACGATAACGAAAAATAAATGATTTAGTTGTCGTCGTTACCACGAAGTCATCATCCAGGTCTGGACACTTGAATAACCTACGGCCGTAGTTGGCTCGTTGTACTCGATCCGTGCAGACTCCCAACAAGGTCCTAAAGCCGCAATGGCACTTCGGGCGCTCATGCCACTCCGGCACTCCAAATGGGTCGGACCTCCTGGAAGAAATTGTTGTGTAGTAGTATTATGATGGCTTGAGTAGGAGATGTAGTATGGAAGACATAGGAGGCATTTATGTAGGCAGGTTATCTGGTGTAGTGGGCATAGTCCATGGAGAGGACGACATGCGAATCTTTTCGCTTTTTCAGGATCTGGTGCAATAAATGTCCCTATGTAGGCTTTTCAGAGCATGTAGCCTCGTAATAAATTCATAGTTCGTAGCCTTTTTAGAGGTTGGACCATTCAATGTATCTGGTACAACGTAGCCTTTTCAGTCGTTTGCAGGAAATAAGTGCTACAACATTGCCTTCTCAGAGGCCAGTAATCATAATTTATGAAACAACAAGCTAAGGTGACATGAAAACTCACTGGAAAGGATACAGGCCTATGACGTGAACACTCACTGTAAAGGCTACAGCCTACGCCCCTATTTTGTTGGTTTCTGGAGCGATAGGCCTGGATTATCCTCAGGATTTCAGTGTAGCAATAAATGTCCCTATGAAGGCTTTTCAGATCGTGCCTTTATTTAGGCAGTTTAGCTGGCATGTGTTGTAATCTGACTGAGCAAAGCTGACCCGTTTTGTCATATCACTGCGTAAAGTTGTCATGTGTTGTCATCTCACCGAGTAAAGCTGAGGGCTGTTGTCATGTCTCTGGGCAAAGCAGCCCTCTTTTGTCCCGCCGTTCGATATAAATAGCACGGTTGAGGTCCCATGAAGTTGTAGCCAGAAAACCTTGTAAATCGAACAAAGAAGTACCTTCTATTTCGTGGTGGAACATACCATGGCGGAAGATGAGGGGCCAGTCGGATATGGGTCACCGAAGGAAGATCTTCCCTTGGAAAGGAGGGAGATGTTCGGTCCACAGTACTGCTTGATACCAAGCCGGCGTGCGCAACCAGCGTGGCCGAAATGCAGACACAATGAGTACGTGGTCGTGCAGGTCCTGGAAGGGCCGAACGATGGCGGGCGCCGTTTCTTCCGATGCCCACGCTCTGGGGTACAAATTACTAATAGTACATTTTTGTTATTGCTTATGGACCCTACATGTTTACTGTCCTTTTTCGCAGATGGGGAAATGCGACTTCTCCCGCTGGATCGACCCTCCTCATGAACGGTATATTGACCGTTATGTGGGTACTTTATGGGACCGAATAATGGACTTGGAGTACCGAATGGAGACTCTCAATGAGGAGAACAATGACCTCCGCCAACAGATGCAACGCGAGAGGGGAAACGAGGAGGTTGTTAACATAGGAAGCTCGTACGATCCGACATGTTGCTGTGCAAACCCAAGTTGCATATGTGCGTGCCACTACCACGATGGCCAACCCCGTCCGAGGCGTCCACTTCAGCAGTTCTCCATGTGGGTGCCACGAGGCTCATTTGGCATATAAGCAACGATGTGTATGGTTGTACCGTAGTATGTACGAGGGTCGATCGAAATAATGTGCAATGTTGTTAAGCATGTCATGAATTCATTGTCTTGTGCACGAGCCACAAAAGTATCTCATTTTAACAAACAGCAAATACATGTACTAAATAAGTACATAACCAACTACATTACAGAAAAGTCATGTAACTACTGATCAGGACATGCATTGCATCGTCTAGCTGTGTGCCCCTCCTGACCGCATCGACCACAACGTGCACCCGGTGTTCCAGCTTGTGATTCATCCATGTCATTCCTAATACGTCGGCTCTGTCGCCGACCCTTCCCACCCTTCAACATGTTAACATCCGGAACCCAGGTCCTCGATGCAATGTCCAAAGTGGCGAAGTTTCCCACCACCCTGAACCCTCGGAGCTCCCCACACCAAGCCTGCAGTACCCTCCCCTTAAAGAAGAACTCGGACATGAAGTTCGAAGGATCCATACCCACGGTCCCGTATGCAGCGAGGACATGAGAGTATGGTTTGTGTAACAACTTAAGCTTGTTGCACGTACAGCTAGGTTCATTTCCATGATCTCCAAGACATACCTCGTGGGTAACAAGTGAACGAGTCGTCCCAAATCCGGCTCTATCATGGAGTATCACCTCGAAACGATGCTCCCTGTTGCCCATGACCTGCACTGTGTGCAACTGACCCTTTTGTGCCTTCATCTCCATGTACGCAGTAATTTTTGCCGAATACAGAGCTCCGGGATTGGCCGCATGAAGTGCAGCACTCGCGTGCCTCTCCCTGAAGTACCGGATTGTGCTGTGAAGAACACCTTCCACGATGACGGCAAGGGGCTGAGAACGGAGACCCCTTAGAACCCAATTGTACACCTCGGCAAGGTTAGTTGTCATTATTCCGTACCTTGCGCCATCCGTGTCGTGCAACAGCGACCACTTCTCCAACGGTTCCCCCTCGATCCACTGCGCGAAGCACCTGATGTTTCGTGAGCTCCTTCTTCTTGGACCACTTGGGTTAGGCGCATCGATTGGTGGCAAGCATTGTGGTTGTGCCGCCCCAGGAGTGACCGGCTCCTTGCTCCTCTCTTCGACGTTCTTCCTAGTGTGCTCATCCAACAACCTCCACAAAGCCTCAAATTTTCTCTGTTGGTTCTGCTTAGCCAGCCTCTTGAATAGCTTCATCAAAGATTGTTTAGGGAATTGCTTAAAAAAGTTTGCCCCTAAGTGACGACTGCACCACCGGTTCCTCATGTCCGGCCAAGGAAAGGGCTCCTCGGGGTCTTCTTGAAGTTTTCTTATTGCCTTGATAATACCGGCGTGGCGATCATGGATTACGCACACACCAGGCCGAGTGGCTACAACTCCAGCCCTCACATGTCGGAGAAACCACAGCCAGCTCTCGTAATTCTCACTCTCCACAAATGCAATGGCCAGCGGCAATATTTGATTGTTACCGTCAACGCCTATGGCCGTCAGGATCTGCCCCTTGTATTTGCCTGTCAAGAAGGTCCCGTCAATTGAGATCACTGGCAGCATGTGCATGAATGCTTCGATGCTAGCACCAAATGCAAACATTGCTCTCTGCAACACCGCATACCCTGGCGGACTTATGGACGGCTTCTCGTGGAGGGCGATGTACGTGCACGGGTTCCTTTCCTGCAGGACATTAAGCATACGAGGAAGGTTGTCGTACGCTGCCTCAAAAGTGCCAAAACGTTTTTCCAACGCCTTTTGCTTGGCACGCCACGCCTTCGTGTAGCTAATCTTATACTTGAATTTATTCTCAATAGCTACCACAATATGCGTGGTTGCCATGTCCTTCTTCTGCACTATCTCCCCATACATGAGATTGGCTATAAATCCGGACGTCAGGTTACAATGTCTCGCCAAGACAGTGTTTAGAATGCAGGAGTGCGGCTCAACCTTGGACACAATCCAATGAGTCTCATACTTAGGTTTACGGGCGTGCACCCGCCAAGGGCAACCAGTCTGCTCGCACTTCACAGTGTACTGCTCCTGGCTTGATTTGACGACGTGAAATGTCCGCTGCATTGAAAGGGCCCAAAGCTTGATGGCATCCTGCAGCACTTCCTTGTCAGCAAACATAGCATGCAACCGAACCTCTGTCTCATGGTACTCCCATTGTGATTCATGCTCATCATGTGCGGAAAGACCGTCCGCATTAAACAGGTTCCATTCCTTGGGGATAGGAACTTCATCCTCATCGGAACTGTCCTCGTCGTCGTCCTCTACAGCTTCCTCTTCATCCCATGCCCTCTCATCATCAGAGTCCATCTGCTGCACAATGTACTCATTATACTCTCCTTCATCGGCTTGCCCAGTTGGCTCTCTATGGCTTGACGGCTGTACCTCTCCTTCATGTACCGCATCGGCTTCATGACGAGCAACTTCATCATATCCGCCAACATGCGGCCCGCCCGAGCTGCTAGCACCTCCCACAACAACGGCTGTTGCACGAGCTTCCTCAGCTGCTTGTACTGAGCACGGTTGCACAAGCAGCACACACTCGTATCCACGACGCCGGCACCCTAGCACAAAGCCCTTCCATGTGGCAGAGCGCACCAATGTCTTCAACTCCCATCTGATGTCCGTGGGAGACCGGCTCCAAAGCCCTTGCACGACGACGCTGTACACCTCGGGGTTCAACGAAAAACTCCGGGTCAACCAAAGCTGCACATCTCCCATTCGAGCATTCTCGTCATCCGGAAGTACGAGAGTGACTTGCGGAAAATCGCTCAAATCCACACCATTCGGACCTTCACGAATGGTTCCAGCTCCGTAATACACTCTCAATGTAGTGGACATTGATGATGTCGGCCTGCATATATATTTCAATTTTGCGACATGTCAAATAATATCGCACAATACTAAACTTTCTATACCACAAACTTTGCTAAAATTTCTATACTACCATACTACAAATTGCATACCAAACCTTTTCTACAATAATATTTCCATACTAACACGGTACTAATTATTCTACATCTATAATTTTTATTAACACCAACATTTCATATAAATAATAATGCAAATACAACATAATCCAAAAAAATACCTGAATCCAAATTGATGGAATAGCTTCTTCCCCTCCTTCCTCCCTCACCTCCTCCTCTCCTCTTCTTCCCCTCCTTCCTCCCTCACCTTCTTCCTCTCCTTCTCCTCTTCTTCCCCTCCTTCCTCTCCTTCTCCTCTTCTTCCCCTCCTTCCTCTCTTCTCCCCCTTGTTTCTTTTCCTTCTTCCTCTTCTCTGTGCGCTGAATGTGTTTGCTGAATGAGTGAAAAAGGTGGTTGGTAGTGGGAGCCGGCTGGGCAGGCCGCCTTAACCCCCCCCATGTCGCCCTAGCGTTGGGCGACTGCAATGCAGTCGCCCAACCGTACAGCGACTTAAATTAAGTCACTTAACGTGCAGGCGACAGCGCTAATTCGCCCAACGGTTCGCAGATTCTTTAAATGTCGCTTCCCGGGTGGGCGAAATGCTATAGTCGCCCCCCCATTGGGCGACTGGAGGCTATTTTTGTAAAAAAAATTCCCGCGGGTATATTTCTGTATTTCCGAATAAAAAAAGGTTATCCGTACAAAAATTTCATTTATTATTAGGGGTGTTTATCCCAAACTTATCAATATCGATCTGGTACCGACACTACTACAAAAGAGGCTAAACTAGACACTTACATCATAGACGGTTCCTAGGAACTGTCTGTGCTGTAAGTATCACAGATGGTTCATACGAATAACCGTCTGTGGTATTTTTATAGACGGTTATTCATATGTACTGTCTGTGATAATACAAGACATCACAGATGGTTCTTATCAATAACCGTATGAATTATTATAGAAGGTTCTTGATAAGAATCGTCTGTGATAATGGCAGGCATCACAGACGGTTTTTTATTTAAACCGTCCATAATGCTTCACAGACGGTTTGTATTAAAAATCGTCTGTAATATGTTTCTCGTCTCGTAATCTCTCAAAATTTCATAATCTCTCGCCTAAGTCTGAGTAGGATTCAGTTTTGAGACACCTTTAGTAAAACAGGCATAACTTTTGTATACGGTATATGTTTTTGATGATTTTGTACTCATTGGAAAGCTAACAATGAGCCCGATTAAAAAAATGACCGACCTGCACTAGTCGCCCTCTAAGACCCTCAAAATCGGCCATCTTTAGCCCCAAATTTGTGTTTTAAGTTTTCAGTTTCTGTTTTTACCAAAAAAATTTATCTTCTCTTCGAAATTTGGGTTTCATCTCAACTGCAAAGTTGTAGATCTCGTTAAAATCTTTCAAACGAGTATATATAAGTCATATAAAATTTTGCTATTTTATCTTTTGTGACTAGCAATTTATATTGTACCAATATATTGTCTTTGTGACGCCATTATCACCGACTGTTTTTGTTATGAACCGTCTGTGATATCTCCTGTTATCATAGACGGTTTTTGTTATGAACCATCTGTGATGTCTCTATCATAGACGGTTTATAATCCGAACCGTCTGTGATGTCCCGCCATGTCACCGATCCGCGGCATATCCCCAGGATCCCGATCTCACCGATCCATTCTCTCCACATCAAACGGCAGGCACCGTTCTCCTCCCTACCTCTCGCCCCTTATTAACCCCTCCTCCCTACTCAAAGAACCAATACCATCAGTACTACTCTAACTCGTTTGTGCGCGGCAAGGGTGAGAAGGGGTTCGGCAAGAGCGACTGAAATTTCACTTGAAGTAAGATGGAAAGGAAGAAGGCAGTGGCAAATCTGCACTATTCTAAGTTGCCAACATAGAAGGTGCTGATTTTGGCATAGAAGCTAAAAATAGTGTTCGTTGCCTTTTTGTTTCTACTACTTGAAAATTTTCAAGCATCACTTGTTTTAGATTGTAGTTTAATGAAGGATGTGTAAGTCTAACTTACATTAGCCTGAAGTTTCTTATACTGTAAGCACTTTTCTGAATTTGTAGACGTGAAGCTTATCTTTGTAAAATTGTAAGTGTCCTCTTGTGTATGCAGTGCTATGGGTAACCTACTCAATATCTTGTGATATTGTAAATGGTGGATTATAATCTTAATGGAAATAGAATGTGTTGTTGTATTTGTTTGTTTTCAGATGATATAGTTAACATTTCCTGAGGTTAGCCGAAAATAGAAAAAATTTAGGTATAGAGTGAACTATCACAGACGATTTTATGGTATGAACCGTCTATGAAGAATTATCACAGGCAGCTTGAACCAGAAATCATCTATGATGGAGAAGTATCACAGATGGTTCTATATACCAATTACCTATGATAGTGTTCTTCACAGACGGTTTTAGTTACAAACCGCCTGTTATGTATTTATCACAGACGGCTCACAAACCGTCTGTAATAACCTCTAATTATCACTAATGCATAAATTCAGACGGTTCAAAAAACCGTCTGTAATGTATTTATCACAGACGGCTCACAAACCATCTGTAATAACTTCTGATTATCACTGACGCATAAATTTAGACGGTTCAAAAAACCGTCTGTGATGACCCTTATTGTAATAGTGCGACCGGTATGTACCATTTTGCCACCTTAACCAATACAAAGTAGCCCTGCGTTTCGTACCAGCTCGATACCGATACTAGACAATACCAGTGGAATTGATAATACCGTCTATTGAATATATTAAACTATATGTTATATTTAACCTACTACTATGTATTTAGACTAATATTACAGGTGAAATTTGGTGTACATATTAAAACATATATATTTATAAATATACATTATTATATTAAATCCAAATAATACGCCGGTATAGACCGATATCAGAATATACCGTTCCGAGAGTCAAAGCGATATGATATCAGAATATACCTACTACTATGTATTTAGACTAATATTACATTTTACCCGGTGACGGAGCTTGCCCGCGGGGGGGGGGGGGGGGGGGGGGGACGGCCAACAATAAATGATGCATGAATTAGGCAATCTAGACGTGGCCATTTTGAAGTCTAACCAATAAGATATTGGGGGGCCAACCTTGGCCCCAATAAAGCTCCATCCCCGATTATACCGGGACTGTTAGATTTGCATCGAGATCCATGCACCTCCCATTTGTATGGCGGTGCATTAGTGGTTCGTTGGGGGATGAGATGGGATTAGGGGTGTAAAAATGAATCAGGATAGCCCGTTTTATCCGTGCATCTGGATGGTAGTGAATGTAGCAAGGAAAATAACATTTGTATCGTAAAACGAATACGAATCCGGATAGCATTTAGATATTTTTTGCTGGATATATGAATATGTATAAGAAAATATGGGCAAATATGGATAATATCCGGATGCGACAAGTTTATTTCCCTTATCATCTAGCCCACTAATATTTTTGTGTGTTTTGTGTTACCACTGTTTATGGGGGTTTGGTACGTAATTGCATATATTGGAACTTTTATTTGTAGATGTTTGGAGTTTTAACTTTTGGTGTAAAATTAATTATATTTTAGGATATTCAAATTCGATCAAATTGAGCAAGTATTCGATCTGCAGTTGTATTCGTTATAGCATTCGATCTATATTTGTATTCGAGCATATTCGTATTTGCATCGTATTTGTTTAAAAAATTTCTAATACAAGTATGGTATAGCTACTATTTAATTCGTATTCGATCTATTTTCACCCTGGATGGGATAGTCCTACTTTTTTAGGATGGGATGGTCTGAGTAGAGTGTTTTGTTGGAGGGATGGGTAGTACGAGATTTTGTTTGTTGGATGGATAGGATGTTACGAGATTTTGTTTGGTTGCAAGGATGGGATGGTACATGATGTAGATAGTGTTTAGTTGAGCAAATTTGGTTAGAGAAGAATAAAAAAAATAATATAAATTACAAATTAATTTTAATCATCATTAATTAACAAAACTATACACCCTTAACTTTCATTAATAAAATTTAATCATACACTAATCAACTTCCACTAACACTAATTATCACATATCAACACTAACCTTATATTAACAATCATTAATTAGCACTAAAAATAGGCTGATTATCACTAATTATTGCTAATAGTCATCACTAAACGCGTCCGACCCACTTCGTTCTGCCAAAAACATGGAATCACCTCATCCCGAATATAAATGGAATATTATCCAAGTATGCGATGAAACTATCCCATCTAGTCCTACACAATGGCATCACATTCCAGTTTATCCTAGCGACCAAACTCTACCTAACAACACGACAATGTGTTATTGTTGCCGTTGGGAAATTTTTGGATCATCTTCACCGTCTCTAAGGGGAGTGCACATTTGGCGACGTATGAAGTGTGATAGACGATTTTCAAGTAAATCAACAAAGAAATATATGTCAACCTATAAGTCCATGCTAAGCTTTGCCAGTCAACGAGGGATTAGAAATGATAATGGATTGGATCTATCTAGCTACCAGAACTACTAATGTGGCAAAAGCAAATTGCAAGAAATTAAAGGCAGAAAATAGAAGTGTATTGGTGGAGTGTGCGTGTTTTTCCCGTCGACTCTACCTCTGCCTATATAGCATCTACTTCCATCCCTCCAAGATCCATATGCTTCGTTTATCCCCAATAGCCAATTCTAATTTTTCATATTAAGCCAATACGATATCTCAGAATTTCAGACGACCAATCGTCACTACTACAGAAAGCTTTCTAATTTTTCATATTAAGCCAATACGATATCTCAGAATTTCAGACGACCAATCGTCACTACTACAGAAAGCTTAATATTAGACGTCAAATCACAGACAGTTTGACAAAACCATCTGTGACCGACACTAACACAGACGGTTTTAATTTGGACACCGTCTGTGTTGATGGCGTCGGAGAAAACGAGTATCACAGACGGTTTTTACCGATGAACCGTCTGTGATATTTTAGTATCACAGACGATTTTTATTAAAACCCGTCTATGATAATCTGGAATTATCACAGACGGGTTTTTATTAAAAACCGTCTGTGATAAGCTGATTATCACAGACGGTTTGTATTAAAAAAAACCATCTATGATACTTCACATACGGTTTTTATTAAAAACCATATGTGATAATGAAGTTATCACAGACGGTTAGTATTAAAAACCGTCTGTGATATGTTTCCCGCCTTGCAATTCTCCAAAATTTCATAATTTCCCGCCTGAGTCCGAATAGAATTCAGTTTTGAGACACCTTCAGTAAAACGGGCATAACTTTTGCATACGGTGTCTGTTTTCGACGTTCTTGTACTCGTTGGAAAACAAACGACGAGTCTGATCCAAAAAAAATGACTGGCTTATGCCTGTCACCCTCCAAGACCCCAAAAATCGGCCATCTTTGGACCTAAACCTACGTCGCAAGTTTTTGGTTTCTGTTTTTGCCCTTTTTCTTGGTCTTCCTTTCGGAATTTGGATTTTGCTTCAACTGAAAAGTTGTAGATCTCATCGAAAATTTTCAAATGAGTATATATAAGCCATATAAAACTTTGTATTTTATCTTTTCAGATTAGTTATTTATATTGCATTGGTATATAAAAGTTTGTGCTCTAATTCACAGATGGTTGGCATATAGAACCGTCTATGATATTCATTTATCACAGACGGTTCTAGCTATCAACCGTCTGTGATAATCTGACTGTTGGGCCCGTCGATCCTCCTCAACCCAATCCTAGCCAATAGAAATCCACCAATCCTCACCCCACGGATCGTAGCTCCGCCTCTCTATCCCCGCGCCAAAATATTTCGCACTCCCTCCCCTATAAATAATCACCAGAACCCAGCCTCCTTACTGTTCTCCTCCTCTTTGTTGTTCTCCTCCTCCTTGTTGTTCTCCTCCTCTTTGCTATTCTCCTCCTCCTTACTGTTCTCCTCCTCCTCCTCCTTGACCCATACCATAATAGCCCCACGAAGCAGACGATGCACAAGGCAACGCTCAATCAACACCGATGATGGTGGGAGTCAAAGACATCCAGCTTGTGCGCTGCATCAGGGGCGAGAAGGCCTAGGCATAGAGGATCTTTGCTTTTCTCTGTTCTTGTTGTATTAGCTAGATGGGCAACCTGTTTGTTGTTTTGGGATATTGTAATGGCAGGCTCTAATCTTAATAAAAATAAAATGTGTATTGTGTTTCATACTATATTTGCTTGTTTTCATTTCAATTAATTGATTTGCGAAATGGATGTTTTATGTTTGTGAAATGAATTGAGATGTGAATTGGATGTATACATGTACATGTTGATCTGCTTGTTTTAGAGAGCATGACTAGCATTTCCTGAGGCTAGCCAATAAACAGAAATAGATTTAGGGGTAGAAGAGAATATCACAGACAGTTTTTAGTTAAAAACCGTCTGTGATATATAGATATCACACACGGTTCTAGTTACTATATATCACAGACGGTTCTAGTTAAAAACCGTCTGTGATATTTACACCGCAGACGGTTCGAAAACCGTCTGTGATGAACTCATATCATTACTGACCCATAAATTCAAACGGCTCACAAAACCGTCTGTGATGACGTTTCTGAACCGTCTGTAATACGGTTTTGTGTAGTAGTGCGTTAAATTGAAGGAACCTCCTGAAGCCAATTTTATAGAAATCCTAATAAGCTAAATTTTAGTGCCAACGGGTACGATAATTAACAAAGGTAGCAAGTATGGCAACGAAGGTGACAAGCCAAGGTGGAGAAGGTGGCAGCAACACAACTAATTTTGATGATGGCTAGGTGTTAGCAATGGAGGTGATACAGATAGGGGATGGACAATAGCAATAGCAACGAGGACAGTGCCAAAGTTTAAGGAGCCACTATGCGAGGGTGTGGTGGTGGTGGCATGAGGAAGGAGGCTTTGCCGACGTGGGAAAATGGCACTGGAGAGGGGTGGTAGCAGACGGTAGTAGCACCGACCCGAGAAAGGAGGCGGAGACACATGAGAAAGGGGAGGTGAGCATGGTGGTGGTAGAGATAGAGTGCAAGGGCAAGACCTACTGACAAGGGCCCAATTCTTTATATTCATATTACACCTATTTTGGCATAACTACCAGAAAACTACATATTTCAGTTTGTATTTCACAAAACTATGTATACTTTGGCATAACATTTTAATAAACTACACATTTGTTGATTCCCGTTAAATGCAATGGAATTTGACCTATAAGTGTATTTGACATGTGGGACCACCTGTTAGTGGTAGAAAAATACATGTAATTATATGAAATGTGTAGCTTTCTGATAGTTTTGATGAGATATGTGTAGTTTTGTGAAATTTACTAAAAGACAATCAATAACCTAGAAAACTTTGTTGCACACGTCAAGTACACGAGTAATAATAACCTAGAAAACTTTTAGGGAAGATTTGCTCAGTGCCATCGAAAACTTCGACATGTTGAAAAATACCATCGCGGACCGAAATGCATGGGCCAGTACCATCGCAAAGGTTGAAATGTTTCGAAATACCATTTCCGTGAGGGTTCCGACAGAAGCAATGCATTTTCCTATACGGCCATCTTTGGAATGTCACTGAGCAAATTTGCTCTATTCAAATCAAACTACGCATAGCTTCCATGGACCACGGTAATAATAGAGGTGAATTGTATTGTGCCATCTCCTTGTCTTCATTTGTATTAAGGGGTCAATGTCAGGTGTTAGACAATGTGGATTGGTCCACTACAACAAAACATCCGTAGGGAGACATCATATTTGCAGGTTAGAGACGTTCTGTTTCGTCTCCCACAGACAACTGAGGCGCTTTTATAAAGCGTCATAGAAACGTCTCTACATGAACCGTCTCAAAAATATAGAGACGCTCACTAAGGCATGCCTATATTATTTGAGACGTTCATTAGAGACAGCTGCACTGTATCCCTATAAAGTTAGAGACGCTTTTATAAACACGGCTGCACCACGTCTCAATTAATATAGGCACGTGCGTTGAGACGTTATGTGCCGTCTCAAGATGTCCTATGTAGTATGTATTTTTATTTTGATTGGTATATATTTTATTCTAACACACAAATACGTATCCGTATGAGAATATAGTATTCCATATATTTATTATATATACATGTATATATAATAATTATATAGGCAGCACCATAATATTGAGTACATATTTTATAAAATATAAGGAATAGGCGTAGCACAACAGATATACTGTTATAAGAAAAGCAAACCAACTACAACTGGAACCAAGCCACACCCCGGGCAAACCATTGGCAATTGACAAATTCATCACTATTGCACCCTCCAAACCCCAAAGAAATTTACATAAGAGAGGTTTACAAATAATTATAGCATCCATTTAAATCAATAGAGTTCACAACTAAATAAAAATCTAATATGCGATAAACACATGTCGGTAAAACATCCTCCAATTTGACACACATCTTTTTTTAAACTGCTATAATAAATCATCAGGTCTATTTCTTCAATCAGAAAATTGTGCATCAGGTCTTCCACTCTGCATTTCTTTTCATAGTCCTCCATATCCTGCAAACATAGCAATATTAACAACAAAATATCAGATATGAGCAATCATGAAAAATCTTACGGTACAAGTTCAGTTAATTAAACTAGAAGTGGCATACCTAGCGAGTAGAACGTTTAGGCTTTTTTACCTGAAGCAATAGATATTATATGAGTAACAAGACACAAATATTTCTGGTAGGAAAATTATTCTTGTAGTTCAAAGAATTGATCTTACGTAGAACCGTGGCCAAGCAACAACACAACCAATTGCATCCTTTACCGTACATTATTTTTCAAATGGTCTAGGCAGCCCCTCATCACCAATATTTGTAACACCATGAATAGCCACCCCATAATATTCATCTCCAAGCATGTTTCCTCCAACCACTTGTATGCTATCTGAACTCACTAAATTTCCTTTGGCCACAACTTTACCTTTGTATATTGGATTCAATGAAAATAGGTACACTACCCTTTGATCCTATCATTTTAAGAAAAATGTCATTGTCATTCATTAACATATAAAATACTTGTTTTATTATTAAAAAATGGTAACACATACTGCATTAGATGAACTGTCCTCTAGTACTCTCTTTGTTTGAGGCCCCTGTGTTAGATAGTTTAAACAATTAAAACAAGTGCATCTGCAGACATGATCAGCAATACTACTGCTAGTAACATGCAACCATAATGCCGAGTGCTCGAAGGACATCAATTTCATTAACCCGTAATGGAAATCGACGCTAGCACAGCACCTACTATTAACTACCAATCCTATGGCTAGGAAGCATGCAACCTAAACAAGATTAACAAAAAAATATTTGTTCGATTCGCGGGTGAAGTGGCACGAGGAACAAATCTATCAGCAGAGCCATCCGCGGGGGAGCTAGCTAGGCATATTACCTTGACGTTAGAGGATGCGGCCTTGGAGTCGAGTGACCCCCAAAGGTTCGCGGCGGCCGCTGGGGTGGCGGCGGTGGCGCGGATGGGCTGGAAGTCGTAGCGTCAGTGATCTCCACGGCAGCGGTTCCTCCTCAACGAGCTCCTCTTGACTCCCGCGTAGGGGTGAAAACGGATCGGATTCAGACGGATATTGCTTAAACCATATCCTAACCCACATTTTTTCTCCGGATTCGAAGTCGAATACGGTAAGACCGGATACAAATACGAATTCGGAATATTCGGAGTTTCGAATACGGTACCGTCGGGACGGATATGTAACGGATTCGGCTCGGAAACGGATAATATAGACGGATAGTACGAATGATTACAATACAAGCAGTGAGAACAATAGGAACACAAATTATACATAAGTAGTAAATTCATACAAGCCACAATCCACATTTCAGGTTATTTTCAGGTATAGATCAGTAAGCAAGGTTCAAGTTATTGCGAACAAGCATCTCAACTATCCACATTTCAACTGGTGCGCATCAACACCAGCCAGGCAGCCACATAACTCCCAACACAACAAGAAAATAGAGTGACAACCATCTAGCTGTACCGTGCCACTACAGTAGCAAATTTTGTGTGACAAATTTTGGGTTGCTAGCTGATAACACAGGACCATCGGAAAGACTGGCTGGTCTAAAAACAATTCTTTATATATGAGCCGATTTTTCTCATAAGGCAGGCAAAAAACCATGCATTTCATCAAAGAATTGACAAGAAACATGCAATATAATCACCCAGATCAACCATTTTCACAGTTATTAACAATGGAGACAGGGAAATTCACAAGCTCCTGATTGTCACTGACCCATCTAAGCAAATATCCCAGAAAGATCTAGAAAGAAATTGCAAACAAGCTTGCACATATAGAAGCTGACAAATCTACAAAGTACAAACTATTCAGAGGAGAACCAGCAGATAAATTGGAATAACAGAGATGCGGAACAGGGTAACTGAAGATAGATGCAAAAATAACCATTGCATAGGACTTACAGAGAAGAAGTCCTCAAAAGTAAACTCAATGTATCCAAGATCTTGAAGTGTCTTCTTGCATTGCTCAATTTTTTTTAGAATGCGCACAACCTCAGCTTTGTCTTGCGTCTCTAGGATATGTTCCTAGCAGCAAGCCATAAGATTGTCAAATAATGAATACTTATAATTTGTCTGAAAAATACCACAAATGCTACCAGGTAGGAAAACATGAAGCTTCGATAAAAGCAATTTCCATCTCCTCGTGTCCGTCTTAAAGCATCATATTGTTCACCAAGCAACTGTAGGTCAAGCTTCGATAAGAACAAACTGAAGCACCAGGCATTGATACACTAGATCAACATAAAATACAGTTATTACATATTTACATATTAGAATTGTCAAACACATAAGGACCTTTATTTTCTCCTGTAAAATGGGGCTGCCTGACTGAAACTCAGCTGCTAAAGTGGAAAGAGGTTCCTGCATGATTGCGAAGGTACCAGTCATGTAAAGCAACTGATAGACACAGCAGTAATTAATATGAAAGGCAAAATGAAAGCAGGTCAACAAAGCTACAGATTAATCTAAAACAACTCTACAAACATACAGATAATCGTAACAGTGTATTGTTGTTTTCCATCGTGAAAGGAAGCATGGAACCGAGAGGCGGGGAACCGGGGAGGGATTTGGGGCAAACCGCAGGGGGGACGGCGTGGGGGATGCAGAGAGGGGCAAACCGCAGGGGGGACGGCGAGGGGGATGCAGAGAGGGGCTTACCGGCGGCGAGATCGAGAGGCGAGGAACCGGGGAGGGATTTGGGGCAAATCGCAGGGGGGACGGCGAGGGGGATGCAGAGAGGGGCAAACCGCAGGGGGGACGGCGAGGGGGATGCAGAGAGGGGCAAACCGCAGGGGGGACAGCGAGGGGGATGCAGAGAGGAGCTTACCGGTGGCGACGGCGAGGGGGATGCAGAGAGGGGCTTACCGGCGGCGAGATCGAGAGGCGAGGAACCGGGGAGGGATTTGGGGCAAACCGCAGGGGGGCGGCGAGGGGGATGCAGAGAGGGGCTTATCGGCGGCGAGATTGAGAGGCGGGGAGCCGGGGAGGGATTTGGGGGCGGCCAGGCGGGAGCGAGCTAGGGTTAGGGTGGAGATGAGACCGCGAGAGCGACTGAGCGAGCTAGCGTCCTAGCGAGGCCGGCGGGTTTGGTGTGATGCGAATCGCGTCTGGTGTGGCCGTGTGGGCCGTGTATAGGCCAAGCATCTGCCGTCGGATATGCATTCGGTTATGTATTCGAATAGTATCCGAGAATCTGAATACCGAACCTATTCGATCAGATACCAGCTATACCGAATCTGCTACCAAATCCGTTTACGCATATCCGTATCCGAAACCGAATCCGACCGGATACCAAACCAGTTTACCGAATTTGTTACCAGTCGGATTCGGTACCGGATCGGTCGGGAAAAACACGAACCGTTTTCAACCCTACTCCCGCGTCTTGGGCGACCGGCGCCGCGCCGCCGCCGCCTCAATTTTTGCGTATTCGCTAGGGCTACAGTAAACTGGGTTGCGTCCCTGTCGCTCGGTGTCGCAACTCTGTGTGGGGAGCGAGGCAGGGAACGACCCGGAAAAGAAAACGCGGAATGGGCCAGCACAGTGGCGGGCTGGCGGCGTCCAGCCCAAGTTCTTTCGGGATGGGTTATTTCAGCTGAAAACATTAAATTCGGCCCAACTAAGTGTATATATATGTGTGTTATACCTTGTATATACTAGTTTTTTGTCAAAAAATTTGGGTATTCAGCTGAATACCCTTGAATCACTGTAGATCCGCCCCTGCCCCGGGCTAGAGCCCACCTTCCCAGGGGCCCAATTCCGCCCCTGTTAATGTGTGAACATTCTAAACCTTAGGTTGAGAGTTCGAACCCTGGGATTGATATTTTTTTATGTTTTCAGCCACTGGACAAAAGCGAAAGAAAAGTCTCAGGTTGTGAGTTCGAACTTTGAGATTGATATTTTTTTATGTTTTATATATATACCGTTACTTACACCATTTTGTTTTTTTAATATTCTTATATGGAGATAATAGATAAGACGTCTCAAATGATAAATAAGACATCTAAAATTTCGTCTCTATACATGAGACGTACTCCAAAACGTCTCAGCAGTCGTTTTAATAGAATTTAATAGCGTGCAACCCTTTAGAGCGTCTCAAACTGCGTCTCTATTTCAATTGTGGTTCTACAAAGAGAGACATGATTCAAAGCGTCTTAAACAAAACGTCTTAATATGTTCATTTTGTTGTAGTGGTCGTGCATACAGTGGTGATGAATAGCCACTAGATCGATGAAGAATCTCTCAAAAATCTGCTTTTTGATCAGTGATTCACCAGCCACTACATTCTTGGATCCCACCTTATTCTCAAACCTGGTGGCTCGCTTGATTGGCAGTCCTGTAAGCTCATCTTGCATGCAAATTTTGGGGGTACCAGGGCCTGCATCCACCAAGAACATTTCTTCCCTTAAGCGTAAAACTGAAGATTGTGAGGCATTTCCCTGATTTCTAAGTTACATTGAAATTTGTGTTTGTGAAGTTTCGGTCGATACGCTATTGTTGCTGGAGTATTCAAGATAGTAGGTTCGATCGACAGGCGTCGACCACGGCAGATGACCAAGATAGGTCAACCACGGTAGATCAACCACGGTAAAACGACCACGGCATTTCGACTACGGTAGAATGACCACGGCATTGCGAGCACGGCATTTTGACCATGGTAGAATGACCACGGTATGTCGAGCATAGTAGAACGACCATAGACAGTTGGCAATTGGTAGGCTTTGACCTCGAACAGTGAACCAGTCATAATCTACTATGAATCAGTCAGAGCTACAGTGTACCAGTCGTGTGCAACAGTGTACCAGTCATATGCTACAGGGAACCAGTCGTATGCAATAGGGAACCGATCATGATCTAAAGTGAACTGGTCATAGCTACAGTGCTTTGTCATAGTTGTAGACTTTGTAGACTGTTTTCATAGTCGTAGACTTCACAGACTATTGTCCTAGTCGTAGACTTCGCGGTCTATTGTCATAGTCATAGGCTTAGCAATCAGTTGTCTTAGACTTTGCAATCGGTTACTGTAGGCTTCACAGTGAGTACTCGTAGGCTTCAAGTACTTCAATTCTAGTGATCTTCGAGTACCTTGAGTACTTGTGTCTAATAGGCTAGTGGTCTGACCGGTCGGCCTATGCATAGCAGTCAGACTGGTCTTACTGAGCGATCGTTGCTACAATACTCGGTTGGTAGTCTGTGTTACAGTAACCAGTAGATGGTACAGTGATTGGTTGATGGTCGGTAGTCATATATTGGGAGTTCTACGATGCTTGTGATTCCCGAGTGTTCTAAGTAGTCATAATTCCCAAGTACTTGTGGTTTTCGAGTACTTGTTGGGCAAGTGGTTTGACTGGCCTATGCATGGCAATCATATCGGTCGTTCTAAGTGGTCTGAGGTTGATTTATGGAGAGTGTGGAATTTGTGGTCTTGGATGAATTGGTTCATGTTGATTGATGATCAAAGGTGTGGTTTATGTGTGTGGACTAATGTCAGACAAGTCGGGAAGAACTTGTACCGGGAAATATGCTCTTTGGTCTTTGAATGTGTAGGTTTGCATGGAGATAGTCTTGATCAGTGATGAGGAAGACCAGGATTAGGATGGAGAAATTTGAGGTCCAGGCGATCGAGGATGTCACGAGGTGATCAGGCTCACACTGGAGCATATGGAGATCAAAGATGAATGATACGTGGAGAAACTACAGGAGGTACGGTCTTAGAGGCTTCGACACGTGAAGTGGATGATGCATGATGAAGATACAAGAGGTACGATCCTAAAGGCTTTGTCATGTGATGAGCTAAGAGTCGTGGAAGGAGTCCATAACTGGGAAGGCTTAGATATTGGAAAACCCGTATTTGGAAGGGTTTTGTCCCTTGATTTCAAAATAGATAGAGTTTGGTGTTCGTATATGAGTTGGACACGATTTGGAGCGTTAGCTTATAAAAGTAGGGAAAGGCTAAGGGTTAACGCAAGAAAAAAGAGGATTTAGTTTTTTACTAGGGCTTTTAGGGGTGCTTTGTAAATTCACAAAAAATCGATCAATAAACATCATCTTGAATCAATCTGATTCTTCGTTTGCTCAAAAAGTGCTAGTGTTTGCAGTTGGATCAAAGTGTATGACTATGTGCAAAGGTGATCGAGAGATTCTTCTCCTGGTGTTGATGATTTCGAGTACGTTCAATCTGGTCAAAGATCAAAGCTGAGCGATCAAGTGAACGATTGAACACTGGGCGATCGAGCGAGCAGTGGAGCATCAAGCGGTCGAAACCATCATCGAGTACTTAGAGATTTCAAAAAGCGGAGGTAATCATTCAACCCTCCTCTGATTGCGGTATTCGATCCTACATCAGGCACTGTAGTGACTTGCTTTAGAACACGGAAATCAGTCCCCAATTACTGGTGGCTACCACCACTCGTCAGTCACGCACCCTCGACCCTAAGAGAAGAAAGGAGCATCGGAGAGAGATGGCGAGCAGAGGAGGGGAAGGGAAGGGGGACGGTGGCTCATCCGCCTCCTCCTTACCCACAGCTACACCGTCCATGCTGCCATCCTCAACCCCAATCAGTACCGCCGTTCCTTGCTGCAAATGTAATGCCCAGAAGAATATAATCGTTACTTGCAATGCGGGGGTCATCGCCATCCGACATGCAGGTCTATCTCGTTTTATGGTTGCAAAGGCAACTGATGGTGCCGGTGGTGGAGGGGACGTTGAACGTGCTGTGCACAGCCAAGGACGTCAGGGGAATACAGCGGGTGGTAGTCACCTCGTCCATGTTTGCCATCGTGCCTAGCTCGGGGTTGTAGTTCACAGCCCTAGTAATTCACTACTATCGGGTGAGAATTCTAGTGGAGAATGTATCGGCAATGGCACAAATCTGAGGCAACAAACGAGAATGCTTAACTCTGAATATTCGGCAAAAGAATGAATTGCTACAGTACTCTGAACGAGATTACAAAGACTGAATATAACTGCAGTCCAACTGACTGCGCTTGCTACTTGCGAATACTCCGGATCGGATCCTAATAACCAGGCCACGACTCACATTAGTCAAATGGACCCCTGAAGCTACGGACTACCTGCCAGCAAATAAGTCTGGGTTATTTCCTACATTCACCCCCCTAATCCAGACTTGTTTCAGTCTGTCTTGCTGACGCCCAGCTTCTCCCTCATCTCGGCAAATTTCAGTCTCCCGAGTGCCTTGGTCAGAATATCAGCCTTTTGATCTTCAGTGCTGACATGCTCAACTATGATTTGACCCTTCTCAACACATTCTCGTATAAAATGGAAGCGTGTATCTATGTGCTTACTTCTCCCATGGAAAACCGGGTTTTTCACCAACGCAATTGTAGATTTGTTGTCTACAAACAGCTTCACTGGACTTTGAACTTTCCCCGATATGTCTTGCAGCAAACTTCTGAGCCACACTGCCTGGCACGCTGCAGATGTAGCTGCCATAAACTCGGCCTCACAAGAAGAGAGTGCGACACACTTTTGCTTCTGGGATGCCCAAGCTATCAGACTTCTACAGAAGTAAAAAGCCATACCGCTAGTGCTTTTCCTGTCGTCAACGTCTCCAGCAAGATTGCTATCTGAGTAGCCAAACAACTGTTCTTCTCCACCTCTTGTGTATACCAGGCCATAGTCCAAAGTCCCCTTTACATACCTCAAAATATGTTTGAGTGCCTGATTGTGTGATTTCTTCGGACTCTCCATGTATCTGCTTGTAATGCCTACTGCATATGCCAAATCAGGCCGGGTATGAGTCAAGTACCTCAAGCTCCCAATCAGCCGTCTGTACTGTGTTGGATCAACCAGTTCCCCTTCTTCATCTTTGCACAGCTTGAGTTTGGCTTCCATTGGGTATTGTACTGAGTTGCAGTCTGCCATCCCGGCTGCTTGCAGGATCTTCCTTGCATAAGTTTCCTGCTTCAACTTTATGCAGTCCTGTGCTTGCTTAACTTCAATCCCCAGATAGTATGCCAGTAGACCTAGGTCACTCATCTCAAATTCAGTCTTCATTTGGTTCTTGAAGTGAGCAATCTCCCTACTACTGCTGCCTGTGACCAGAAGATCATCAACATATACTCCAACTACAAGCACACCCTCTGCACTTAGTTTCTTGTATACAGCAGGTTCATATGGGCATTTCTCAAAACCCAAACCTCTCAGACTTCTGTCCAGTCTCATATTCCAAGCCCTGGGTGCTTGTCTGAGTCCATATAATGCTTTTGCCAACTTGTAGACTTTTCCTTCTTGCCCTTTCACAGCAAATCCTTCAGGTTGTGTGACATACACTTCCTCCTGAAGTTCTCCATTCAAAAATGCAGATTTAACATCTAGGTGATGTACCTTCCAGTTCTGCTGTGCAGCCAAAGCCAAAAGGAGTCTCACGGTTTCCATCCTGGCCACCGGCGCAAACACTTCCTCAAAATCAATTCCTGGCTGCTGCACATATCCTTTGGCGACTAACCTCGCTTTGTGTTTGATAATTCTGCCCTCAGAATCTTTCTTAAGTTTAAAGACCCATTTGAGGCCAATAGACTTATGTCCTGGAGGTAGTGACACCAGCTCCCAAGTCTTGTTCTTCTGGATTGCATCTATCTCTGCCTTCATTGCTCCTTCCCAATCCTTGTTGCCAGCTGCTTCTTTGTAAGACATGGGCTCATCTTCTGCTGTCAGCATTAGAAACTCATCAGGCAATTCCACTTGTGGTGTGCTTTCATAAATCTCACTCAGAGATCTATATTTGGCTGGTGCTCCTTCTGAATCTTCAGCTGAGTAAGGAGATGCCGGTTCTGCTGCAGTACTTCCTGGTGTGCCGAAATTATCTCCCAATCCTTCTTCGTGCTCACCCAGTGTTCCTGGCTGCATGCCTGCTGCTCCAACTGGATCACTTGCCACGGCAATTGGATTTACTGCCACGGCAGGTGAATTCCCTGACACGGCAGGTGTTTGTCCCCCAATTCCTTCTGTGGCCTCTGCTACCCCGGGCACTACACCATCTGCATCTTCATCCTCAACAGAGAATGTCACCCACTTCTGAGAATCAGCTGGCTCTTCACCATCCCATTTCCAGACTGCACTCTCATCAAATACTACATCTCGGCTGACATGGATTTTTCCAGTTCTTGGATCTACCAACCGATGAGCTTTGCTGCCTTCTTCCACCCCCAAATAAACCATACTTCTACTCCTGTCATCCAACTTTTTTATTTGATGAGATGGTACTTTAACATGTCCAACACACCCAAACACCTTGACAAAGCTGAGATTGGGTTTCCTGTTGAACCAGGCTTCAAAAGGGGTACTTTTGTTCAGGGCTTTTGTCGGCAACCGGTTGAGGAGAAATACTGCATGCCTCACTGCTTCTCCCCACAACCTTCCGGGCAAGTTCTTTGTCTTCAGCAAGCTTCTAGCCATTTCCATCACAGACCTATTCCTCCTCTCCGCCACTCCATTTTGTTGTGGAGTGTATGGGGCTGTGAGGTGTCTTTGTATCCCCTCTTGTTCACAGAATTCAGCAAATTCATGTGACAAGAACTCTCCACCTCGGTCAGTTCTCAACACCTTGACCTTGTGTGCAATCTGGTTCTCAATTAATGGCTTGAACTTCTTGAATGCACTCACTGCCTCACTCTTGTACTTCAGTACATACACCCACATCATTCTACTAAAGTCATCCACTAAGAGGAGGAAGTACCTGTTACCTGCAGGAGTTTGTGGAGTAATGGGTCCACACAAATCTGCATGTATGAGCTGCAAGGGCACATCTGCTCGGTACTTGGACTGGATTGGAAATGGAATTCGAGTTTGCTTTGCAATCAGGCAACCTTCACAAATCTTCAGTGGGTGATTGATCTTTGGCACTCCCTGCACCAGCTGATCATCATGTAGTTGCTTCAATGCCTGGAAATTTGCATGACCCAACCGGGCATGCCACAACCAGGCCGGCTCCTCCAAGCTAATTGCAAGGCAAACCGGCTTGCAGGTTTCTAGCTGAATCTTGTAGAGTCTATTTGCTGTTCTCCTGACTTTCATGAGCAACCTGCCATTTCTGTCATAGACCCACAAAAACTGACCTTGCAAGACTACCTTACTGCCATCTTCTGACAATTGCCCGAGACTAATTATGCTACTGCACAAATTGGGTATGAAATAGACATCGGTCAAAAGTCTTTGCTCACCATTTTTGCACTGAAACAAAACTGAACCTTTGCCCTTTATCTGCACGGTTGATCCATCTCCAAACCTGACACGCCCAGTGATGCTTTCATCTAACTCACTGAATTTGGACCGGTGACCTGTCATGTGATTGCTTGCACCGTTGTCCAAATACCAGAGATCTGAGTCAGATTGTTTTGCCTCCATCTCTTGCAGCTTGGGAGTAAACTTCTCCTCATTGAGTAGCATAAGAGCCTCCGGTTTGTGTAGCTCCTCCACACATGCAGTCAGCAACAATGCAGGCTGCTCATCCTCCTGTGCTTGCACAAGGTTGGCTTCTCCTTCTTGACGCTTACTGCGGCACTGAGAAGCATAGTGGCCCATATTCTTGCAATTATAACATTTGATATGGCTTTTGTCCTTACCACTGCTGCTACCGCCTGAATTGCCTTGCTTCGGTGGGTTGTAGCCTCCTCGGCCTCTTCCACGCCCTCTGCCGCGGCCTCTGCCACGATCTTGCCATTCTGCATTTTCAGCCTCCTTTCCTTTGCCATGTGCCTGCCACCCTGATGACTGCCCTCTGCCGCCACTCTTCTGCCGGGCCTGCCATTCTGCATGGGTAAGCAGCAACTTGTCTTCAGTACTTTCACTCCTGCCACGAATTCGCTCTTCATAAGCCTTAAGCCTCCCAATCGCCTCCTCCAATGACATCGTCTCCATGTCCGCAAATTGCTCAATTGCGGCGACTACTTGGAGAAACCTTTCAGGCACTGCACCAAGCAACTTTTTCACAAGTACTGCATCTTCAAGACTCTCTCCAAGACTGCGTACCTTATTTGCAATAGTGCTGATCTTGCCTGCAAATTCATCAACAGTCTCTGTCTCCCTCATACGCAATGCGCCGAACTCATTCTTCAAGGTCTGGACACGAGCTTTCTTCACCCGATCTGCTCCAAGGTGCATGGTTTTCAGGCTGTCCCACGCCTCCTTCGCCGTCTTCTTCTTCGCGAGTAGCAGGAGAACGTCCTCTGGAACTGCCTGGAAAATGCAGGCCAACGCCATCTTGTCGCGCCTTCTGTCGACGACCTCGCCGGCCGCCGGCTCTACTGCGTCCCAGACGCCCTGCGCTTCCATGAAGACCTCCATCTTGATCGCCCAAGTGGAGTAATTCGTCGGCGTCAGCATCGGATAGTGGAGTGAAACTCCGGCCTCCTTCGTCGCCTGGATTGCACCGCCTCCCGTGCGCTCAGGCAGCGACATGACCTTCCGCCGGATCTTCTCTCACGATTACAAGGCTCTGATACCAAATGTAGTTCACAGCCCTAGTAATTCACTACTATCGGGTGAGAATTCTAGTGGAGAATGTATCGGCAATGGCACAAATCTGAGGCAACAAACGAGAATGCTTAACTCTGAATATTCGGCAAAAGAATGAATTGCTACAGTACTCTGAACGAGATTACAAAGACTGAATATAACTGCAGTCCAACTGACTGCGCTTGCTACTTGCGAATACTCCGGATCGGATCCTAATAACCAGGCCACGACTCACATTAGTCAAATGGACCCCTGAAGCTACGGACTACCTGCCAGCAAATAAGTCTGGGTTATTTCCTACAGGGGTGGCCAGTTTACGAGGTCTGCGACGAGCACTGCTGGACCGACATTTACTATTGCGAGTCGACCTCTTGGGCAATCCTACTTTAGCATCTCCGTACTTCTTTTGTTTGCTTGGGAAATTTTGCTTAGTGCCATTCCAAAGATGGCCGTGTAGGAAAATGTCATTGCTTCTATGCTTTGGACATAGCCCTAACAGCACCGAGGGACGCAAACCTCATGACAATGGCATTTCGAAGCATTTTGGCCTTCACGTGGCACTAGTGCATGCGTTCGGTCCATGATGGTATTTTTCAACATGCTGGACTTTCTGATGGCATTGAGCAAATTTGCCCAAACTTTAATTATGGAAAATAATATAAAAAAACCATAGAATGCTTATATATTAATAGGAGTAGATTTTACAAAAAAAAAATCTATATTATCATAAGACTACACATTTCACAGAACTACCCATATCTTTCCACTAACATGTGGGATTGCATCGTATTTAACGATAATCAACAAATATATAGTTTAATGAAATGTTATTCCAAAGTATGCGTAGTTTTATTAAATGCAAACTAAAATGTGTAGTTTTGTAATAGTTATGTCAAAAAAAGGTGTAATTTTGTGAAATTTACTCTTCGTATTAACATGTGGCGTTCTCTTATACATTTAGCAAAATTACATAGAATAGGTAAATTTTGCACAAAAAATGTATCGTTGATATTTTATAGACCTGACATTTGGTATTACCAGTTTATTTTCTTTCAGTTTGCCTCTTAATTGTAGTTTTTATTATATAAGTTTTATGCTCTCCAATCTAAAGTTGTAAAATGACCTGTTTAGCAGCAATCACTTATAATTTTTCTTGTTTGTATTTCCTTATAGCTTAATTCCAAGAAAAGGATGAGTTATTGCCATCGGTAACTCATGATGCACATGTCTTCTCCTTGTGCTAGAGATATCGAAAATGGGTTTTAATCATTTTTATCATCGTTAGTTGATAATCACATGGTTGTTATTTATAGAACTACTTCAAGCTTGAAGTTAGGTTACATAGTTTAGACCTAAATGTATTTTGCTTCTTCGGTTAAAAGAATATTCACTACTACAAAAAGTCGTATATTAGACACTACATCATAGACGGTTCCCCAAAACCATCTATATTAAAAATAACCACAGATAGTTTTAGTTTAAACACAATATGTGTTGCTGCTAGCCCTAAAAACCCTCTGTGAAGAGGAAATATCACAGACGGTTCGTGGTGAAAACCGTCTGTGAAGTATCGCAGGTGGTTTTTTATTTTAACCATCTGTGATACTTCACAGACGATTTGTATTAAACCCGTCTGTGATAATTAAGATATCACATACGGTTTTTATAAAAACTGTTTGTGATAATTCCATTATATTAATTGCGTGCAAACCCCTCGACCCTCAGTCTTAAATTCTAGATCTACGCTACTGCTTTGAGCTGGAGGTAGGGCTTTGAGGCCATTTGGTGAAACGAGACTATTTGGTAGGAGTAATTGTAGATCCGCTAAGTTTTTGACTACATATGGTTAGTAATTTGTTCCTAATTGCATTACAATTTAGATTTGTAGCTTTTGGTGCAAGGCGAATTGAAGATGGTTGATCTAGCTAGCTAGTTTAGGGTTTAGAGTTTAGTCAATTCATAATCTATTTCTACTTAATTCAATTTATGTAGGATTGAAATGGCAACAGAGGGGGGTGAATGGTGCCTTCAAACCGCCCCTAGTATTCTCATGATTTTCTTCTCCGATAGCTATAGAAGCTATGAAGAAAGGAAATGAATGCTCACTGGAAATTGCAGAAGCAAACAGAAAGTAGCATCAAAAATAGTCTTGAGGCCGGTCTGACTCCAGGTGTTCTACCGGTCTAATCGCCGACTCTACAGCGGTCTAACCACTGGTGGAGAACCAGACTGACCGGGAACAGGGAAGCTCGGGAGAAATAGAACAGAGCCGGTCTGACCGCCGTACCCTAGCGGTCTGACCGCCAACAGTGGAGCGGTCTGACCACCGGAGAGAATGTGGTCTGATCGGGAGCAAATTCCGCGAAGGCAAATAGAAAATCAGAGAGTGACCGACCGAAAATTGACAACACAGTAAATACCGAGGGAGAGGCTAAACCAGAGAAATGGATGGACAATTGATGTGCTTCTCAAATCAAATCCTCTGGACTCCAAACTATACATCTGACTGTCCTCAGGAAGAGAAAGAATTAGTTCAAAAGAGCATAAAAACCGAAATTCAGACAAGAGTGCAGTTCAGAGCAGCTCGGCTGGGAATCTTCTCCAGAGACCAAGATAATCTTGAGATTCTTGATTCTTTTGAACAAGTAATTCTTGATCTCTACATAGAATCAATTTCGGATCGAGTGAACAAAGATCAAAACACTTTTCACGGAGGAAATCAAGATCAATAGGTTCCTCTGTTTCCAAAAACAGTAAATCCTAGATATTGCAGTAACAGAGGAAACTTGAGTGCATGACTGAGAAAAGAAAGAACCCTTTGATTCATCCTTTTGTTCTCGAGAATGGACTGGTCAAATGACCTTGAGGTTGATTCCCCATTCAGAGCAAAACAAGACCAGAATCTACTCAAGCAAGAAGCATCACTCAAGAGGAGAAAAACAGAGCAGACCTGAAGAGATAAACCAAGAGCAAGTTCACAAATCAACCAAACAACATAGACAAGAGAACTTGAAAGATGAACAGAGCAGAATGATTATCAGAGAAAATTTTACAGCAAGTTCATCCGAAGATACATGAGCACATCTGCTCTCTTAGACCCAACTCACGCAGAAAAGAGACAAAGCAAAAACTCTCACATGAGCACCGTGCTCTACCAACTCCCACTTACGAAGGAGAAAAGAAAAGCTCACACAGGAGCAGGGAAAAAGCAAAAACCCTAAAACCCCTTACCAACCACCAGGGAACACCCCCTATTTATAGTCTTCCATTTTGGGTTTACAATTTGCTTTGCCCATTAAACCTCAAGTCTTACCAGTTATCTCCAACTGAATCTGCTTCCACTTTGCAGCCTTGCGCATTTACCAAAATGCCACTCCTGCACCTTCTTGGAAGCTTCCTCATTTCTTATTGTCCAATCCTCGCAACCACCTCGAGTCCTCGCCGTCTTCAGCATCTCCCGACCACTTTGACATCAGCACCGCTTGTGCCTAGTCCAGCCATCTCATGCATCGCCATGACTCCGCCTCAAGGTCCTGCAACCATCACAAACAAGAAAACATCACATAGCACCGCTCGAAACAATATAATCATACATTTGCATTAGAGAAAGTATCAAGCACAAAACAACCAATCGACCAATCGAAAAGAAAAACAAGCGTCCCAAGCATGTCCGATCGCGTTCGACCAAGTCCAACCGTATTAGACTACGCCATGCACCGACTTGGCGCGAACCAACCATATCAAACTCAAACTTTCCAGACCAAGTGTCAATAACTCATCACACTCATGAGGTCACATCCACATGGTCTCTCAATTTAATTAATTATTATTGCTACATATAGCTACTTAATTTAGATCGTACATATATAGTATAGTAATTCATTAATTGAATATGTTATACTAAACTGTTATATGCGTAACGTAGAACTGAAGCTGGATGTACGTTAAGAACCGTGTAAGTAAAGAGTACATTATTGGTGTTTCTGATTTTACAAGAACTGCATTGGTGGAATATATATATATATATACACACTCTCCATGCATCGACTGTGAGAATATAAAGATGTTTAAGAACCGAGCACAAATTGAAACACACTTGATTTGAAGGGGTTTCAAAAAGGGGTATGCACATTGGACCAGTTATGGTGAAGAGCAGATTACACAGGAAGATAGTAATAGTGACATCACCGATAAAGTCAATGATATACCACTAGATGATCATGTTGATTGTGGTTCCAATTCGAATAGGCCGAATGATGACAATTTGGATTAGATGCTTCGTGATGCAGAAGGGGACTATGATGAGAGAGTGTGTGTTAAATGTTGGGACTTGATGGAGGACTCGGAGAAAACTTTGTTCGCGCGATGCAAGTCAAAGTACATGAGGTTTTTTGCCATCCTTGAACTGCTGAAATAGAAGGCAAGCAATGGTTTGTCCGACAAGAGTTTCACGGCACTGTTAGGTCTTTTAACAAACATGCTTCCAAAGGGAAACGAGTTGCCCAAAACCACATATAAAGCTAAGAGGTTCTTTGTCCATTGGAAATGGAAGTAGAAAGAATATATGTATGTCTGAATGCCTGTATCCTTTACCGTAAGGAGTATGCAAACATGCATGTATATCCGGTGTGCAACACATCTAGATACAAACATAGGAATCAATCAGACGACGGCGAGGGAATAGAGGTGAAGAGAGGACCTCCTGCTAAGGTGGCTTGGTATCTTCCTGTAATTCTCCATTTAAAGCAGTTTTTTTGCAAATCCAAAGGAGGTAAAACGACTACGTGGGCACTCAGAGGAGTGTAAGAATGATAGAATACCAAGATACCTTACTGATTCCACCTAGTGGAAAAACATCGATAGGAGGTTTGCAAACTTCAGTGCAGAACCGAGGAATATAAGGTTCATATTGAGCATAGATGGAATGAATCCTTTCGATAATATAAGCAGCCGACATAGCACTTGGCCCGTGACTCTCTGTATCTACAACCTTACTCCTTGGTTGTGTATGAAGCAGAAGTATATTTTGTTGTCGATAGTTATCTAAGGGCCAAAGCAACCTAAGAACGATATTGATATGTATCTAGCACTGTTAGTGGAAGATTTAAAAATACTGTGAATCGAAGGAGTACATGTATGGGATGCATACAAACGAGAGAACTTCACTTTACGCTCTTTATTGTTCTGCACCATAAATGATTATCCTGCTCTTACTAACCTGTCGGGCTAGAGTACAAAAAGGGCCAAAACCTTTACTCACTGCTTAGATGATACCGAGAGATATGGCTAAAGCACTCATGTAAAACCATGTATATGCGTCACCGTAGGTTCCTTCGAAGGGCTCACCCATACCGCAGGATAAAGAAACAATTCGATGGAGAGAACGAGAACAGTTCAGCTCCAAGGCATTTAAGTGGAAGAGAGATCTATGATATGATTAAGGATTTAGATGTTGTGCTCAGAAAAGGGCGTAAATCGATGACCCGTGAGAGGAACGTCTGGAAGAAGAGATCAATATTTTAGGACTTACCTTATTGGGAGTACCTAGAAGTTCGCCACTGCATCGATGGTATGCACATAGAGAAGAATATATATGATAGCTTGATTGGTCTATTACTGAGCATTCGTGACAAAATAAAGGATGGTATCAACGCACGGCTTGACATGATTGATATGGACATCAGGCCTAAGTTAGTACCGACAAAAATAGATAAAGGACGAACTTACCTTCTCTCTGCTTGTTACACTTTGTCCAAGGCCGAGAGAACTGAACTGTGAAAGTTCCGTCTGGTTATTCTACCAACATGAAGAAATTTGTTTCGATGGAAGATTTAAAATTAATTAGCATAAAGCCTCATGATTGTCATATGCTGATGACACAGATGCTCCCTATTGCAATTAGAAGTATTTTACCGATCAAGGTCTGAGAGACAATCATGAGGCTATGTTATTTCTTTAACAAATTGCTCAAAAGGTCATCGATCCCGAAGGACTAGACGCTCTGCAGGACGAGGTGGTAACAACTTTATGTTATCTTGAGATGTATTTTCCTCTATCGTTTTTCGATATCATGGTATATCTCATTGTTCATATTATGTGGGAGATAAAAATATGTGGACCCGTGTTCCTATGTAGCATGTACCCATTTGAGAGATTCATGGGAATTCTCAAATTCTATATACAAAATCGATCTCGGCCGGAGGGCAACATCATCGAAGGTTATGCAACCGAAGAGATCATTGAGTTCTGTGTCGGTTATATGGCTCAAGTCAAACCTATAGGTGTGCTTCTATCTCTCCATGAGGGGAGACTCAAGGGTATCAGGACCATCGAAAGGAAAGCAATCACTCCAAATATAGATGAGTATGCTCAAGCTCATTTCACGGTCTTGTAACACATGATTGAAGTGTCCTCGTATATCAACTAACACAAGGGCGTGCTTCGACAGCAAAACCAGAGCGACTGGATATTTAGATCACGAGACAACACAACAGTCGGACATAAGGATGTAATTGCAATAGGAAGCATCTGTGTCATCAGCACATGACAATCATGAGACTTTATGCCAATTAATTTTAAATCTTCCATCGAAACAAGTTTCTTCATGTTGGCAGATATTCATAGACAGTTCAATATTAAAACCATCTGTGATGTTTTGTTATCATAGACGGTTTTAAATAAGAACTGCCTATGATGATAAATATCACAGATGGTTCTTAAATAGAACCATCTGTGGTTATTCCCCTATATATACTGCACAGTAGGGTTTGTCCCCACTGTACTGCCCACTAACACCGCTGCCTTGCCCCGAGCCTGGTGCCCTCCTCCTCCATAGCCTGTCGTCGTCCTCCTCCTCCCCTGACTCCAGCGACACTCCTTGCCCGAGGCCGTCGCCCTCCTCCACCACCCTCAACTCAGGCGGCCTTCCTCCCCCAAGGCCATCGCCCTCCTCCTCCTCCCGAGCCCGTCGCCACCTCCCCCCCCCCCCCCAACTCCAATGGCCTTCCTCCACTAAGGCCACCGCCCTCCTCCTCCCCCGACGCCGTCGCCACCTCCCCTGACGCCGTCGCCACCTCCCCCGACTCCAGCGGCCCTCATCGTAAGGTCTAGCACTTAGGGGGACTTTGCATAATAGAATGTGGGCTTTGTGAATGCTTGATGAGGATAACTTGTCAGATTGATATCACTGTGACTAATGAGAGAGTACTCTGCTAGTATTGATTTACCATTCTGTTGTTGCCGTAGCACTATTGTTGATATTGCAATAGTTATTCTTTATTATGTCGTGTGCTTAAAATCTGGTAATTGATTCTATTACTTTACTAAGGTAATTTTAGAGTATCAAACTAGCAGAATACTAAGGAGTTAGTCCCTTTAATATATGGTCTGTTTACAAGGGTGAGAAGGCCAAGTTTTAACTTGAGCGCAACTCCTCAAACTGAGAGCAAAACTCACTTCTTAATTTATGCATTATGTTAATTACAAATGCTCATTCTTGTGCTCAGTTTAGCATATTGTTGTAATTAATGTGGTTTTAGCATGAATTCAGATTTAATTTCAGTAAAATATTATTGTTTTAAATCATAATTCCACCAGCATTTAAATGACAAAATAAGCCTAATTGGCTAATTTTAGGAGCATATATTTTGAATTTCAGAGATCATAGAGCATGAATATATTATTGATATGAATGTGATTTACTTGAAGTAAATAGTTTTGACATCTGTCTCTAGCTCATTGTTAAGTTTACTGCTACTTGTCTTCAAATATGTGGTAAGGTAGTCTTTAGATATATTATCTTTTGAAGATGTCGTCCACTTATTCTTTGACATCATCACTGGATACGTGTGATACACCATCCTCTGGAAAATCTGGAAAAGGAAGAGGGCTATTGAAAAGGCCCGAGGACCGGTTTACCATCACGGATGTCGATGCATCTGCGACCCCTCTCAATCCTCACTGAGCAGTGTCTGCATTCCAGAGAATAATCGAAATAGTTGCACGGGAATGGATTGAGATCACATTCATTTCGTGGAAGAAGATGTCGAAGATCGAAAAAGTCAGTTGCTGACGGAAGTTTTTCGATCGTTCAAGATCCCAGAAGAACACCAGGCCTCCGTGCAATGACATGTGTTGCTAGCGGTGTGCAAAGCATGGAAAAACTTCAAGAGCCTACTTGTCAAGCAATACATGGAGAATGATCTGATTCCCTTCGTCAATATCTATTCCTGGAACTGCAATGGCAAGAGTTTATGGCGATGAAAATGAAAGATAATTTTAGAAATGAAAGTGCGGCGCACAAGACCTTCCAGACAAAAAACACACACCCCATAGACTTGGCACCGCCGGGTATGCAGGTAAAATCCTACAATGGAGGCAGGAGGATGAGCAAGCAATCCTACGGGAGACCTCCCAACCATTTGCTAGGATCCCTGATGAACGTACCTGAAACTAGATAAGAACGAAGTCATCTACCATGTCATCGAGGGTCATCTCCTTTCGAAATCCCGCAGATGAGGAAGTCTCCCACCGTCGAGAAGTGCTGAGTGTAGAATCTTCCCTATGCTCATTCGAGGTAGTTAGGGAGAGAGATTTACTCTCCGTAGCCCTGGGAAACAATGAGCACCCGGGTCGCACGAGAGGCCTTGGTCTTTATGTTTCTTGAAAATATGGCTTCCTAGAGGATTTCAAAACTTACCAGAGTAGGAAGAGAGCCAAAGCCAAATGTGAGGCACAGTTACGAGAATACATTACGGCAAAAATTAGAGATGAGGTGCAAAGGTTGGTCAGAGATGAGATGCAAAGGTATAGGAAAAATCAGCAGAAAGCCACCGCCGCTCCTGTGCTAGGCAGCCCCCCAACCGTCGGGGTAACTGCGTGTCCAACCTTACCCCAGAAAGCGACCACCGATTTCCTATCGATAATATCCTGGTAATAATTATTATCTTTAGAATGCTCAATCTATTGATAGGCCTGTTGGAGTAACTAATTTTGTATCGTTATGTAGGTGGCTATGAAGTGTAAGCTTCAAGTGAGATATATCTCCATTGCCCTATGCGCTGCTTGGGACCAGGCGTATCCATGCAGGCCTAGGGCCTTGGTGCACGGTGTATCTCTAGCGCCAAGTTTTACAAAAGTGAATGTAGACAGTGTTCATGCCAATTGTGATGTCGTCCCGCTGCCGATGCCCCCCAACGATAAGGTCATGACTCTAAAGCAAGCCATTGGAACATTCATCCAGTGGCCTAAGAGCGACATCTGCCTAGAGGCTCTGCACCTGTGCCAAGTCCACGAGAGTTATCTACACTGGTGCCAAGTCCACTCGAGCTATCTGCACCAGTGCCAAGTTCCATCTGCACCGGTGTCAAGTTCACTTGAGCTACCTGCATCGGTGCCAAATCCACAGGAGCTATCTACACCAATGCTAATTCCACAGACGCGATCCGCATCAACGCTACCTGCACAAATGCAGCAAGGGCATGGTGCATCTACATCTTGTGCCCAGTTGACTACTATGAAGTCGACCTACAGCCGAGGTGGTAAGGGCAAACCAAAGAAGACAGATAATGAGATCCCCTACTTGCCATTGGCCCGAAAATTCTTGCTAGACGAGCCGTTGGTCATCTCGAAAGAGTGCCTCCTAACTCTAGAACTATCTTGTCAGAGATTGCATATGTTTTACATGGAACAAGCCAATAAGCCAGAGGAACAATGGCACTCAGGTGTCAACGTCAAGTTCATGCTACATCATTTACAGCACAATATTCATGACTACATCTTCACAATGACCTTCAAGGACTTATTCTTTCTCTTCACACTAGATGTACTCGATGCTGGACACTGTAAGTGTGTACAATCACGGTCTACGTTTATGTAATGCCAATAAATGTCATATATAACTCATTGCTTTTGTGTGTGTGCGTATATATATAGATACATGGTGAGTTAAGCTAGATCAACAAAATCACTGGTTGGTTTCCTCAACCCACGCTTGGTCGCCATGGATATCATCGAGGAAGATGCATCCTTCATTGAGAATTATATTACAAAGGCATTGGAGGGTCATCGCGACAAGGAATTCATACTTATAACCTGCAACCAGGGGTAAGTACTATACTAGTAGCTATACTTATTGATTTGTAATTTATAAGCAACGCGAACATAGGTTTAATGACCATGAGATATATGTGTAGGTTCCACTGGATTCTAATTGTAATTATATCAAAATGGAATAGAGTAATATAACTTGATTCCCTAAAGGAAAAACAAAACTGACTACACAGTTGTCCGATAAGTAATAGACTAGATAAATCTATTGTAGTCTTTCCTTCCTTTCCAATGACTAAGGGTAACTTTTTGGAATCATGTAGGTCATTCGCCACGTACGTTGCAAAGGTACGAAAATCCAAAGGAGGGATCGACACCCTGCGACACATTCTAGATTTCCCGATATTCGCTAGTACACATTAATCATATATAACACTTTGTAGTAATGCCTCTCGAACTAACAAATTCTATTTTTATAGTGCCACTAGCAGCCGCTGGGCAACACCACCTATGGATATTATGTTTGCCATAATATGCAACTACTCGTTGGTTCCGCAAAGAATAATCCTATGGTTTATCAATCTTGCGATAATTATTTCATACTTATTAATTTATATATGAATGCACAACATTTATCTTCCTACTGACAGGTTCCGTTCATCGCTACAACTCCATTGGAACAGGCCGACCTTAAACATATTTGAGAACAGTGTGCGTACTTCTTGATGTCTAAAATCATAAAAAAAGATAGAGAATTGTACAATGTAGAATGAATTTCATTGGGATAAGATTGAGCTTAATTGTTCATATGTGTATTTGCTCATAGATGGATAATTTATTTTATTTTTGTTAAATGATTTGTGAAATGGATGTTCTTGTTTCTGAAATGAATGAATGTGAATTAGATGCATATATACTGTGTTGATCTACATGTTTCAGAGAGAATGGCTAGCATGTCCTGAGATTAGCCAACAAAGAGAAATAGATTTAGAAACAGAAAGAATATCACAGACGGTTATTAACTCGTAACCGTCTGTGATAGTTGACTATCATAGACGGTTTTTAGTAGAAATGTCTGTGATATATAGATTTTCACATACAATCTCAAATACAAACCATCTGTGATATTGATATATCATAGACGGTTTGTAGTTGAACCCGTCTGTGATAAACCACATATCACAGACGGTTTTTACTAAAAAATCGTCTGTGATAGTCAATTATCATAGATGATTTTTACTAAAAATTATTTGTGATAGCATCATAGACGGTTCAAAAGCCGTTTGTAATGACCTCGTATTATTACTGTCCGTAAACTCAGATGGCTAGCGAAACCATTGGATGACGTTTTTGAACCATCTGTGATGACCTTTTATGTAGTAGCGATTTCTATTACCGAGCCTTCCGTGGGTACATTGCATTGTCACGATTAGTTGTTGTCAAGAAATGTTAAGCTTAAGTTTATGTTTCTTTTCGAACAGAATAGAACATCGGGAGGTTATGTATTAAGAGGTAACTTTTTTATTTTTGTATTGTTAGCTTGTTATGGATATAATTGCTCTTCTATATCCCTGGCGCTAACTAGTATTCATATTAACATGTGGGCTTCACATATACATTTAGCGAGATTACACGGAATAGGTAATTGAAATTTTTCAAAAAAAAAGTATGGTTGTGTGAAAAAAAATTATAGACCTGACGTTTGATATTACTAGTGCCAAAATACCCGAGGAGGATCTGAGAGCCTCTTTGATTCAAAGGAATTTCAAAGGAAAAATACTGGAATTCTATAGATGTTGCACTGTGGTTTTGTTTGATTCAAAGGAATCAGTCAATCGAAATCCTTATGTTTTAGCAATCCTTTGAAATCATGGGAATCTCAAAGGAATCAAAACATCCACTCCAACCTCATTTTTCAATACGATCCTCTATTTTGCACGTGTATTCCTATCATATTCTTATGTTTTATAGAATCATACGAGTCAAAGAGCCCTCAAGTTGGATCACGTTCTCTCTTGCCGTTGTGCTTGCTAAATTCAATGGCCATAACATCGATCCTATCCGAAATGCAAAGCCAGGTCAACCACAAATCTGATCACACGACATGATTAATTCGATAGGTATTGTCATAAATGGTTGCTGTTAGTCATGTTCTTGTTTCAGTTTCTCGCATTACAGAACTACCCACCCAACATATATATATCTTTGTTCTTCGTTGCAAAGTTGCAAACTCCGGTTGTTATTTTAGTACGGAAATGTCATTTGGAGCATGTCTTCCTGTCGGTCACTGTCAGGGAAGGGGCTGGATGATTGTCACATTGTCTGAAACAACCTAACAAGGACTGACAGGGACTGTACCCTTCTTTCCACTGGACGCGACAGAATGGCCTGTTCATTCACCGTCGAATCTCAGATTATGTCCACCAATTTCTTTTGCCTCTGGAATGTACCAACTACTGACTGAATTTTTGGCATGGCAATTGGCAACTGTAGAATACTGACGGCAACTAAAGATTTGAGCAAGTCCACGGAAAATATCTAGTATCGACTTGCTATGGCCAAAGTAAAATCACAACCTCCATTGGATAGTAATATTTGAAGGTTAGAATTACTCCACCCCGATAAGTAACCTCTCTTGGCGAAAGCAAAACCACAACTTCCTTCAGGTAAGAATTTTGATGATTACAATTAGTCCCCTCTGAATTTCTGATGCGCGAGCATTTTCCATGACTTTTACAAGTTCGCAACATCACACAGCTCACACTTAAGGGCGAACAAACACACAAATGCACATGTTTGCATGTGCACTTGTTCTCAAGAAGCATACGATCTTGATATATGTACTACATACTTTCCCATTTCTACCTATCGTAGCCGTTGCCATTCATCCTAACATCTTCTTGTTAACATTAAAAATAGACAAGCCCTTTGAGTAGCTCCCATTCTTTGTTCACATGAATAAAGGTGAAAGGGGAACTTTTTTTTTATTGCCTAGCACCCAATCTTTGAGCCAATCTAAACATCGAAATACACTGTTCGCACTCATCAACTGTCTTATGTGTAATTTTGCCGCCAAATGTACTCTCAAGTCTCAATCCCTCGAAGACATGTGCTGTTAATTCAGGGGTTATGGTTTTTATTATGCACAAAATCTTCGTCTCTGCACAAAGAAAATAAAATGGTGAGACCGACAATGCAACGACAAGCCGGTCCAAGTTCAAAGATGAAAAGAAAGGAAAGTAGTTGATCTTACGCGTAGCTTTGACCTAATCACTTCCTCTATTGACTCTGCAATTTCCAGTTGCTTCATCACGGTAGCTTGCAGCACCTGATCAACGGAAGTGGGAAATTCGTATTTTCAATTGAAACTGGCAGAAGCATGTAAATGAATAAATGATAATTTCCTATGAAACTATGATAATTGCAGTCCTTGGTTGTAATGAACGCCATAGCTAAGAATATTAAAGGAAAGAAGTCCTTCAGCTGCTCCCGTCTTTCATAAAAAAAAAGTTCAAGTTGTCTTGCAACTGTTTGCCGCTTTCCAACATTTTTAAATTCTTTGTAGTTTTGTACCAAGTTTAATAATATGAATGTATGCTATTGACAGTAACATATAGCCCGAATGCAAATTTTAGTCTATTTCTTATTTATAATATTTCCTGAACTTTGAAATACAGATAAGGTCGTACGAAAAATAATGCTAATGAAAGCTTACCTTCTTTGTCCGTTCCAGATCAGATTCAATACATTTTATTCTATCCCATGATTCCAAGAGGGACCGTTCTTTCTCCAGGGGAATCTCTGGGGGTTTGCTGCCAAGCTCATCGACCTTACCCTCAAGTCTCTGAAGGCGCTCGATGACAGGACTGATGTGGTCCAAACTGAAAGTCTCCACTGCTGGATGATCATCGGAGATTGGTTCAGGCTCAGGTGCAGGCAGTGGGTTGTCGACCCTTGTCTCCTGCTGAACGTATACTATGTGGAAGAAGGCAAAAACTTTGGCAATCAAAGCCAGCAGTAATCCGAGATAATGATAGAATTTTCCTTCGTCCGAAATCTGTTTGGGTACTACTGCACCACGTCTGTTGCCTGAGGAACCTAGGGAGGGCAGAAATAAAAATACGTGAACAGACTACTCAACGCAGACAAGAGTACTCCATCGGTAAAGAACACAAAATAATAAGTACAATAGCTTGTTCTTTCATTGATGCATAGGGATAAGCATCATGCCGTCGTAGCTTAATAAGAACATTAGCTTACCAACTTCAAATGGTCTATACCTTATTATATTACTGTTTAGCTGGTTGTTAAGGTGTCTTGCTACTTGCACATATAATCATCCCATCACATGAAAAGTAAAGAAAGCATTTTTAGTTCACTCCTAATTAATTGCATTGTCTGTTCACTTCAATACTAAAAGATAGAGAACTGTTTGGTAAGAATTAAGAAAGTGAACAAAGTTTTCTGGGGAAGAACAAATACTGTAGATTTATTGTATTACATAAAGTGACCTCCAAAAGACCATAATTAAATATACCTTGCATGTTTTGTGTTGTGCCAGAGCCTAAAGGCCGAGCTTGAGCTCTTACTTCTGAGGCACTGCTTTTATCCAACATTGATCCTCCTCTACCATAATCGACAGCTTTGTCCACCACAACAAAGTGATCATCGCAACTGTAATAAGCTGCAGAGTCTCGTGCTCTGATCTGCATCTGTGTAAAATGTAAAATGGTCAGCATAGACACGGAAAGCATTTGCATGAGAAAGGGGAAAACAAGTTTAAACTACAATGGTGGGAGGAAAAAAGCTCACTTCTTCACGAACTGGAGCTAATCGACTACACTCCACGGTCCTTCTCATCATAGGAGAACCTAGATCATCAACATCTGATCCTGACTCAACTGTTGATGTGTCACTGCTTCTACCCTGTCATTTGTAAGAAGAAAAAAATAAAAAAATTGTACTAATTGCCAAGATTAATGTGACTGGTGAAACAAAAGGAAGGCTTTATTCATGTTTAAGAAAATAACATGAGAATATAAGTGGTTGAAAGTGTAGAACTTGCCTTCAAAAGATGTAGCTTAGCAAATGAACCCCTTCGTTGCTCAATCTCAGATAAGCGTCTAGTATGTCTTGTAGATTTTGCTTCCTTGTTATGCACAAGCTACAAGAAACCACCCAAAGTACTACAGTTGAGAATGCTGTTGTAGGCATCAAGATAAATGATGATATAGGCAATTACTTCCAAACTCATAAAGGCCTTAGGCAAGGAGATCCGTTGTCACCTATACTGTTCAATATCGTAGCGGACATGCTCTCGATATTAATTAAGAGGGCAAAGGATGATGGTCAAATTAAAGGAGTCATTCCTCACCTTGTAGATGATGGATTGTCTATCTTGCAATATGCAGATGATACAATCCTTTTTATGGATCATGATTTTGAGCAGGCTAAGAATATGAAGTTATTACTCTGTGTTTTCGAACAACTATCAGGCCTAAAAATTAACTTCCACAAAAGCGAGATTTTCTGTTTTGGAGAGGCCAAACAGTGCGAACAAGATTATACTAACCTGTTCGGCTGTGATATAGGCATGTTCCCTTTCAGGTATTTAGGAATCCCAATGCACCACCGAAAACTTCGAAATTTGGAGTGGGGTGCTATAGAAGAAAGATTTAAACGAAAACTAAGTACTTGGAAGGCTAAGCATTTATCCTATGGGGGTAGGCTGGTTTTGTTGACTTCAGTTCTAAGTGGCCTACCTATGTTCATGATGTCTTTCTTTGAAATCCCAAAAGGTGTTCTTAAAAGACTGAATTTTTATCGGTCAAGATTTTTTTGGCAAGGTAATAATGATAAGCAAAAGTTTCACCTTGCCAAATGGAACATCCTTTGTCGTCCAAAAGATCAAGGCGGGTTGGGCATACCTGACCTTTGGATCAAAAATAAATGTCTTCTAAGCAAATGGCTTTTTAAATTGTTGAATGAAGTTGGAACTTGGCAAACCTTACTCAGAAATAAATATTTGAATTCAAAATGCCTTACTCAGTTTCAATCTAAAACTGGGGACTCACAGTTTTGGAAAGGTTTGCTGAGGGTCAGGGAGGATTTTCTGGGTTGTGGGTCTTTCAAAATAAGAGATGGTTCACAAACCAGATTTTGGGAAGACACATGGGTAGGCTCTTCACCCCTAAAAGAGCAATTTCCCAGTCTGTATAACATAGCCAATTATCCTCATGTAACTGTGGAGACGGTTATGGATCAAGTGCCTATTAATATCTCTTTTCGCAGAGCTTTAACTGCGGATAAATTGGTAGCTTGGCTTAACCTAGTAGCTCAAATAGCCAATGTTCAACTTTCAAATGAGAGGGATGTTTTTAACTGGGATCTACATAATCATGGTCAATTCTCTGTACGGTCAATGTATGCGTACTTGTTAAACCAGGATACCCCTTTCATTAATAAATTCATTTGGAAATTGAAGCTCCCTCTTAAGATAAAAATATTCCTTTGGTACCTCCAAAGAGGGGTTATCTTAACAAAGGACAATTTAGCTAAGAGGAACTGGAGTGGCAGTCAAACGTGTTGTTTCTGTGATCGCAATGAAACAATAAAGCACCTTTTTTTTGATTGCCGCCACGCTAAAACTATTTGGAACATTGTTCATATTGCTACTGGGCTAACCCCACCTAGATCTATTACTCACATGCTTGGAGGCTGGCTCACGGGCATTGGGACAAAGACTAAAAAACATATTTTTGTGGGGGCTGCTGCTATTATTTGGGCAATTTGGTGTACTCGTAATGATATTGTTTTTGAGAAAAAACAAAATATTTCTGTTATGCAGGCTATTTTCAGAGGAGTATATTGGTTGCGGTTCTGGGCGCTGCTGCAGCATGAAGATAACAGGGAGACGTTTCGATTGGCAAGCAAAGCTTTGGAGGTTATCGCTTTAGAGGTGTTTGCTAATAATGGATGGCAAAGTAATAATAGACTTTGCATGTGATTTTCTCCTTTTTGAGTACACTCTTTTTCTTTACTTTGTACGCAAATAAGCTGAAGACATTGTAAGACTTGGCTGTGTGCGGTTGCAGAGGCCGGAATTATTCCATTTTCTAAAAAAAAATACTTCTGTATAACATGTATGAAAAATATGATACTGAACTGCCACAAAAATTCTTCTTTGCAAAAAAATTAATTAGACTAGATGAGGAAATTCCAATTTAGTGGTATGCTCAGCTGAGAAGTGCGCCATGAATTTCGTAAGGTAATGATATTCATCTTGAAGCTCAAAAGAGAATTCATATGCTTGTCCAGCATATTAAGAGACAAATTTCTGAATGATTATATATTTATATTCAATCTAGATTTTAAGTATGTACAGCACACATATGTCTGGGGGACTTTACACGTATTAATCTATGTCAACATAGCATTATCAGGTTTCCAATCTTCAAAAGCTCAAATGAAAAATCTAAAGCTTACATCATTATTTGTCAGATACCCATAGAACAACCTGGCTAAGAATAAGCATACATATGGCTAGGAAACAAATCAAGAAAATTTACCTTCATAATGTTAGGATCATTCCATGGACCTTTGTTAGACTTGAGACATCCTCCCTCTGCAGCACAAGTGCATGTTCCTCCCAAAAATTCAGGAAGTTGACTGTAAAAAGCAAAAAGAAATTGTATTCGATCCAAGGTAATAGGGCAGAATCGTTATGATCAAGAAACTATAATAAACAGTTATAAATGGAAAGCATACCTTGCATCTATTACTTCAAGAAGTCTGCTTTGGAATTTTGTTCCCAAAACCTACAATTGAGGCTCCATCAAAATCTATAGTATTTATTTGGACAAGAACAAGAAAAGAATTCCAGATACGATTTATACTCACATGTATTTTTGAGGCAGTTTTAGGGTCAAGAAAGCCTTTCACTGAATTCCAGAGTAGCTTGAAACCATTACCAGCATTCACAACAAACATCTGATGCAGTGTCTGATAGCAAGTAATGTGTTACCCAAACTGGCACCGAATATTGGTCAAGAGAAGTACGAAAATAAGCATACCTCAGGATAATAATCACTGTCAATCTTCTGCATTCTAGACAGCATGTCCCTTGCTGTTTTGCTGAAGTTCTTGAGACCCTGCAGCATGATTGTCAATGAACACTGGGAATATTGCTAACGTGCAATCTTTACTCTCACTAATTTTGGTTTGCAACCAAATATGACAAAGTTAATCTTCCACCTAGATATAAGATCCCACAAATATGAGAAGAATCATCATACCACGCCATCGACATCTAGTATAGTGGTTGTAGAATCAATATGCCTTTTCGCTGCAATTGAGCATGCAGGAAACTTGTCCCGGAAGGCTCTCTCAAACTCTTGCACATGATATTTGATGTAGCGGTCAACTGAAGTGATGTGCATCATTTTATTTGGTTCAACTCTCCCTAATCTCTCTATGTATACTGGTCTTCCCTGCCTGTCAACTCCATGGTAACCCTGAGGATAATAGCAAAGCACCTCGTCTAGCTCTTCAAAATTGAAATCCTACAAGATTCCGTTGCAAATGATAGATATCAGGTATAGTTTTTTTTATAATAAATAAAAATGGATCTGAGCTTGGAGATACAACTGTGCAAACAAAAACATACTACTATGTATCGTTCTGTACCTTAAGAACAGCATTTCCTACACTAGGACAAAACAACCTATATATGAACCAACATATTTTTTTATGTAAGTTAGAAAGGTTCAGTCGAATTAAATGTTCACACGTTAATACTTTATCACCTAGCCCAGCACCAATAGCCTCACCTCTAGTATTGTATCCGCTCCGAATTCTTTTCTCCACTGGAGCATCTCAGCCCACATATGAATGGCTTTCTCAGTGTCGAATTTCCTAGCCTTCAAAAACCTGCAGAGATGATGAAGACATGCGACTTTTAGACTCGTTGTGCAAATAAAATTAGAAAGAGCTATCCATGCTTCAATAGCTCAGTCTACTTAGTTTTGTTCCAGCACCAACCTCAGCAACATGTGATAATCATTATGCTTGTCAGGCAGCAAGTTCCTGCTTAAAAGCTCTTGCTGGAAGGTAAAGACAGCACGCTCCTCCTCCTCATCTCTGACATCTTCAATTGTGAAAGAAGAGGCACGATGCTCCACCTTTCTCTTCCCCCGCTTCTTGAGTGAATGTGTGAACTTGCTCGATGCATTCAGTGCCTTCTTCTTGAGTGCCCCGATGGATAGCCTCCTCCGCTCGTCCTCCGAGTTCTCCACATCCGACCTCCGCTCTTTCCTCTCGTCAAATGAGAACAGCCCCTCCATGCTCTCTGACCGGCGCCGCACTTCATACAAAGCACGACAGCACAAATTAGTAATCGAACGAACAACGATTGCAACTCCCAAGACAAGATAAATTGCATACGTGAGAATGAGATAAAGAAACCAGATTATACCTGACATTTTGCTGGAAGCAGAAGGCTGAATTTGCAGGTTGGGTAGCTCAGATAAGAGATCAACAGAAGCGGCCGCCAAAGATTATATTCTCGTCTCTATTCGCACAAATACACCTGGAATGGAGTAGAGATTGAGCAAAGTATCATGAGAATATGCCAGTGAGACGTCAGAGTACAGAGCACACTTCGGCCTCCTTTGCAAGAGAAGACACTATTTGGTCTTAGACAAGCTGATGAAATGTTCTTGGTCTCATGCAAGGGAAAACTCTCAGCTTTTAAGGCACTGCCTTCGGTTTGCAGTTACCATTGCAAGAAAACGAAGTTTCACCATCAAAGACGAATAAAGCGCCCCACACTATGGCCAGGTGATTATAGCTGGTAACTGCTGGTGAGTAACCACAGATTAAAGAACCACCAAAATACGTGCTCGGTAAAAGCCCAGACAAGTCCTGTACGGGTATCGGCCCGGCCACAGAAAAAGCAGGTCAAAAAAGTAATTTTTGACGAGCTGTAGTGGGTGTCCATGAGACAATAACCAGCTAAGAAAGAGAGATTAACACACTAGTAGTACTATTTAGTACCAAGAAAATAAGTAAATGGTCCCAAAACGTGCCTACTGGACAGGTTTACTGGAGCTTTATTTCCCTGCAAGAACAGCCGGGCGACAGGCGCGAACAGGCACCAGCTCTTGCACTGCTCAGAATAGGTAGTGTAAACTGCCGTGCTTGGCCAGCCAGGTTGCAGAAAAGAAGCGTGGTCAACAAGCCTCTTTTGACCAGGTTTAAGCACCAAATTTGCTCAGATTAGATTTAAGTCATTAAACCATGTTAATACGTCCTACTAGTTAGTGACGGGCAATACGTGTATAAACGACCTAGACAAGATTTGTATTTACTGAAGCTACGAAACAATCTGAAAAAACGGACTAAATTTCTACTAAGGTGACTTGAATTGAAGCTGTTACTGGGTAGGGGTCAACTACTCATCTCAGAACAAGAACTGTAAAACGCGAACGAATCCAATTAATTTTCTGACCAAATGGACCGTATGTTCTGGGCAAATATGATCAGCATCCCATCAAAGAAATTAACCACAATGCCGCGAAATGCACCGGAACATAACTTACCTATAATGTACTAATCCTATATTGCAGAAGGCTACCATTGTCCATTCATCTAAAACGAAAGTTTTTTTCCTCCCATGAATCCTATCTGAGATTCTGCAATTCCTCAACAAACAAATTGCGCTAAAACATTCAGAGAAACACAAACAAATAGTTATTCTGAAACTAGACGTCGGGAAATAGAGATCCACTAATCAACAGCTGTATCTTTCCTTAATCACGTCCTCCGCGGATTGAGGAGATTGCAGGATCACCGGGAGCACCAATTGACAAACAAAAACAAATCAGAATTCAACTCTGGCAAGATTCAGGCGGCGAAATGGGGCTTCAATCGATGGTTCAGCAAACCCCACGTAAGCAGCCCAGCCCTGAATTAGGAAAACAAGCAAGAACCCGACTCTTGACGCCATTTAGCACCTCGCGGTTGAAAACGACAAGAAAACATGAACACAGCGAAGAACATCATTTCAAGAAACAGAGCACCGGCTGGTTCTCACGAGCTCTCGACAAGATTTTAGCATCTAGAAATTCACCACCAACAAGAAACATTCCAGCAAACAAAAAGCGGATACACCACCCGAAACGATATTTACCACCAACCAAACGGAATCTCGCAACCAGGTGGATAAACCGACAAAAAAATTCAGGATTCTGACGATTCCACTCCAGTTCTTGGGGAAAAAAGAGAGAGAAAAGACCATAGCCGCGAACAACAGTAAACAACAAAGAGAGATCACCTCCGGGATCAAATTCAGCACCGTACAATCCCGATTCTTGGACCGCAGCGCCAACCAAGAAAACCGACGATGATTCCGCTTGGACCCTCCCCTCCCCTCCCCTCCTCCGGCTAAAAACCCAGAGAGCACACAACAAGGATGGGAGAATGGAGGAGGAGGAGGAACAGACAGGGTGTCCAATTGTCTATTCTTCGTCTTTGGCTGTTGCTGCTTGCCTGTCTGCCTGCACCTAATAATATAAGCAGATGGAGACGGGCAGGAGAAGCTTCTACTCCTTGGCAAGTTTGCCACGGCTAATTCTGTACTATTGTAGTCATGTAGGGGCTCCTGCGTAAAAATTTTTACCATTTGGTATTTTGGTTGTTGGCCATCCAATTCTGGCCATACAATGACCTGCTCGCTTAGCAGCTTGCAACGTGGGGGTGGGCCTCGGAACAAAGCTCATGCGTATTAACCACGCATTTACCAAGTTAGTACCAGGTAAAATGTCAAAACGTACGGTGGTTAAGAATAAAAAATACACGAAATATTCTGTCGTGCAGTTTCCTTTGCTCGTCGCAGAACTGGGTTGTTATCACAGAGAGAGAGAGAGAGAGAGAGAGTTGTGTTGTTCCGGGCGCGGGGAGTGCCTACGTGGAGAGTGCGCGTGGCGGCTGCGGCGTCGTCGCGGCTTTCGCTTGCTTTGGGAGGCGCGGCTTTTGAGGCGGTCGTGTCGGGATCCGGCGGAGCAGTCGCCGACGGAATAGCGGGGAGGGGTGGCCCACCCGCCATCGGAATCTCTCTCTCTCTCTCTCTCCCTCCACCTGTCCATACGCCACCCACCACCACCAACAACGGCACCAACCCTGTCCTGCTGCTCTCTGCTCCTCCTGTCCCTGTGTGCAGCTCTAGATAGGTCCATCTTAGCGTCCACATAGGATGAGTGCATACGTACAAACCTATTTGTCCCAGCCGTCGTGCTAGGGTAGCTGCGCACATATATGGCATGTTAATTGCTCTGTGTATTACCTTAAATGGTACTCCATCCGTTTTTTTCTTGTTTACTTTTTACTGTATCTGTGATGTGACTTTGATAATATTTTTGTAGCTTTATATTATTATATACTAATAAAATTATACTACTTGTAAAAATATTTTTAACGATAAATCAATGATATAATTTCTATGTAGCCAATCTATATAGTTTTAAATATATTAGTGGTCAAATTTTAATGATATAAAAGTCTGACTACACGGATTCTAAGATGTCACTTAAAAAATGGGAGGTATCAATAAATTCAGTTCGGGTCATATTCGAGAATTTAGAATCTTGTTTCTTATGAAATTCATACATTTTAAATGGGTCCTTGCAAATATGTTCAAAGAAGAATGGCATATTTGGAATGGGTCCACTGCAACTGCAAAGCTCTTGGATCCCTGATTTGCCACTGGAAAATGTGTCCTGCCTTACGTGCCACTGCATTTTCGGAACCTTACCCCTTTATGCCACTATCGTCGATTCCGTTAGACTTTTACAAAATGCCCATATTACCCTCACCTTCCTCCTCTTTGTTTTCTCTCCAACGTGGGGTCCACTACTTCTTCTTCCCTATTTGAAACACAAAGAGGGAGGGAGAGACATGGAGATGGCCATAGGAGGTGCAGGCTGAGCTCGGCTTAGACAAGTATGGTGTTGGGGGTGGCCAACTTGCACCAGAACAAGACGTGGTTGTGGCTTGCGTGGTGGCTATGACTGTTGGGGCTCAAACTTAGATTTGGTGGGCCTGGCACAATGTAATACCTTATTATAACACTAACAAATAAAATTATGACCAACTTTAAGTTAATTTTAAATATAATAGTTATTCATGTTTGCATTCAACTTCAATTGAGCATATTACATTCATATTTGTTTTGGGGGGAAAAGGGTATAATTCATATTTAGGTTTTTTGTGTGCGGGAAATTTTATTGGCACATAAGAATTGAACCGTTTCCTAGAAAATTCATGTAAAATTCTTACATTCCAAACGGTGCCTCAAATAGCAATATGAATAGCATTTCGCTGACCAAATTAATTACCATCTATATAAGAATGTTAGATAAAATAGGCTATGGCACTATTTGGGATGTATGATATTCTCTTGATTCACGCAGAAATTGAACGGTTTGCTGTGAAATTCCTGTATTTCAAACAAGGTCTATATGGACACTGGTTCCATTCCTATATTACATAAAAATGGTATGGTTCATTTAGTGCACGTAGAATAATAGAGACAACTGCTGTCTATATACTCATCCATCGCATCTGGAGACAAAACTAAAGATGACGTCCAAAATGCTTTGTTCCTACGAGGTAAAGATTATAAACGTCTGACATCACATTATTGTACATGTCCTTATAACATAGACTTATTTAATTTATGTGAAAACTAAACTGTTTTTGCATGAAATTCCCATGTAATGGGCAGACAAAACAATTCAATTATAAATGAAGATCCGGAAAATCTGGCGCTCAAAAAGGCCTTACTTAGACCTGTCATGCGGTCCCAACATGGTAACCTTGATTGAACAGGGCAGCAAAGCCTGCCAGTTCAAGCTAGGGTTGTTCCTAACTTCCTAGTAGGGGTAGTACTACAAAGGACTGGGCTACAGCCTACGGGAGGTCCAAGATTAACAGAATTGGGTCTTCTTTTTTTGCTACCGATTTTGGTTTTTGGGTTTTACTTATAAATTTTAGTTTGTTTATGAGAAAGAGTATAAAGTAACAAAAATTTACGCACGATTTTAGCCAATATAAATAAAGTTAATATAGTATATACTATAATTAATTTGTAGATTATGTCTTAAAAAGATACTTTATTTATAAAAAATAGAAAAATAACTTTTAAAAGCTAAAAAAAGGTTCCCGTTAATTAGAAACCCGTCGAACGGTGGGCCCACGGAGATGCCCTGCGCCGTCGGAAACTCCCCGAGTTGCGGGCGAGCGTGTATAAAGCGGGTAGTCGCCGATGCAGTAAGAAAAAGCGAGTGACGCTTTGTTTATTCACCTGGCGGCACTATCGAGGCGCATTGCAAACCTCCAACAAGGCAACAATTGTCAAGGCGGCTATTGGCTACTGCATTACAGGCCAAGTACAACTCTTCCCAGAAAAATAAAATTTCCTTCTTTTGGAGCGGAGTATATACCACTGCAAATTAACTATTCATTCATATAAAGGTAATACTTTTTTTTGTTGATGACATATTTATCTGTTCGTTCAAGTTTAGAGAGTAAATATACTAACTATAAATGAGTAAAAAAAATGAACAAGCAAGCTAAGCATGAAGACATCTGGAGTTTTAACTCTTTGATATGTGATCATTTTGGCTTCAGCTTTTAGCTTCCAGCTTATTTTTCACTATTCATAAATTTCGTCTTTTTCTGAACTTTTGGCTTTTTGTTGAGCTTTTTTGCCGGTTCTTTTTTCCCGTATTTGTTTGTATTATACGTAATGGGCTAACATATTTTTTGATATTTTTTTAATTTTTTAAAATTTAATTATGCTAAATAAGCCTCTGTCAGCTACAGTGTTTTTCAGCCAGCTATAGTGTTTTTCAGCCATAAGCCACCAAAAAAAGCCCAAATGATCACCACCTAGCATGAAGACAGCTAATCATGAGAAGGTGTGAGGAATATCTGTAGCAGAAAATGAGCTGGATAGTCAATTTGATCTAAGCTAGCTTTCTCCAAAAAAAAATCCTAAACACAAGCCATCATCTAAATCCTAAATTATTCGACTGTGAACCTCTGCAAGAACAATCACCAGTCCAAATTATACTATTCCTATCCCAATAAGTCTCTGGAAACAAATAGGGAAGCTAGCAAACATGTGAAGTACATGCAAAAATATGTGGGCGGAGACATCACAAGGGGGCTGGCACCCCATCAATCCAGTAAACCTGCAAGACATAGTATGTACTAATTACTTTAAGTGTAGTTAACCAATCTATTAAGTATCCTGCTCATGCATTAGCTAGTCTCTCCTTAATGGGATTTCTGATCACGACTCAAAAACATCCAAGCTCAATAGAGTTCCAGGTCTGCATATACTTATTATTTTCAATTTTTCATCTAAAAAAAATCAAATTTTATGTTAGTACACTACAAGAAATGCAATGAGCTGCAAGGAACATTTTCGTTGGAGTTGATATCATAATCCTTGGGGAGACTAGTCTCAAGGGGAAACCCTTGCAATTTGTTCCTTGAGAGTAATGACGTAGCTAATACTACCATCCGCAAGAGTCTCCTTGAGGATAACTTTGCCAAGGACATTGTCCCAAGGATTGTTCTTGGGATTGTGTCGTGTAGCTTGATTCATGTAAAAGCACTTTCCTCAAGATGCTCCTATTGCTAATAATTTATTTGATTTATTTGATAATGGCAGTCATCACAAACGGTAGTTCACAGATGGTTTTTAATACGAACCGTCTGTGATTATTATCTATCACAGCCAGTTCATGGTTGGACGTGTCTAGGATTTGCCGTATTATTGAATGCGTAGCCAGCGGGGTCCCTACAGATCTATTTTCATTGTGCTACATTGAAGAAGGCGGCCAGCTTTGGAGAGTTTCGTGAAAGCATATAGCTTGTAGATCGATTTATTCTTGGAGATTAGATGTTAGTATTTGCTTCTAATTATATGCCTTATAATAGAGAGAGATGATAGCTAGGTTTAGATCTAGCTAGTGTTTTGTTAGTTTGCTCCAATTTAAGAATGGGTCACTACTCCTAATTTACTTCATTATATTCTTACTTGATATATAAATTGCATCATGAATAGTGCATGGCTAGCTACTTATAATTTAGATATAGACAATTTACTTCACTATATTCTTACTTGATATATATATTACTCTAATTTGACACTAATTTATTACATGTATAGGTAGATGGATCGAAACTGGATGTACATTGAGAACTATATGAGTGAAGAGTACATTAATAACGTGTTTGCTTTTAAAAGATCGGCCGAGCAGGACATGTTAAAGAGGGGATGTAATATATATGAAGATGCATTGATTGTGATAATATGAAGATGTTTACCAACTCAGCGCAGATTAGAGCTCACTTGATTTAAAGGGGTTTCAAAAAGGAGTATACATGTTGGACCAGTCACCATAAAGAAAAGATTATATAGGAAGGTAGTTATAACATCGTTAAGAAGACAACGATATGCTGATTGTGGACTATGCTTTCAATGATGATAGGTCGTATGATGACAATTTGGATCAGATGCTACACAATGTAGAAGGGAACTATAGTGAGAGAAAGTTTAGTAAATTCGAGGGCTTGATGGAGGACTCAAAGAAACCTTTGTTTCTGGCTGCAAGCTGCAATACACAAGGTTGTCATCCATTCTTGAACTACCAAAATTGAAACCAATCGATGGTTGGTCCGACAAGAGTTTCACGACATTGTTAGGTTTTCTAGCGTACATCCTAGAATAAAACTCTGATTAATACATAAGTATGGACTAAGAATTATATATCAAATGCTTATATCTACTTAGACAAAAAAATTTATTTTGGGATAACTTTTTCACATAAAATGGTAAGCTTTTCAAATATACTCTTAACTTCGGTGAGTCAAGAAAGGCTATGAATTATTTGAAAACAAAATATAAAATTTGGTTTAGACTTAGACTAATGGTTAGGTGGTGGGTGCTGGCATGCATTGTTGTTCGGTGACACAATGTTGATTGTCAGGCACATGGGGTATCTGGTTTGAGCTTAAGTAAAATTAAGGACCGGTTTGCGAACTACTGCTATATAAAGCCCTTTTTGTACTAACATAAGGCTAGTATGGGACAATCCTGGCTGACTAATTCGTGGGTCCCAATCTGAGTCTCATTGTAGGTTGAAAGTAAGCATGGCGTAGGCCATGTGAAGTCTCACTCGGTTTAAGAGGGGATCCTGGTCTGGTGGATTCCTTACTGGGATGAAATCTTAGTATTGGCTTGGCCAGGTGAAGGCTTTGTTAACATGCCAATATTTATTTCGTGATTCTCAATTTCTATATATGTATGTGTGTGTCTATATATATATGTGTGTGTGTGTGTGTGTGTGTGTGTGACTTTAACATACCTAGCTACAGGGCATAGAATTCGACTCAAGTGCATATGATCTTGAGAACCTCACCGAAGTTTGAGGTAAGCTCTCCGAATTCTTGATGATGGAGGTCATTCAACGAAATGGTGAGTCCAACCCATCGAAGATGATTAGTTGTTCAAACATTTGGTTCAATTGTAATTCACTCAGTTGTGTCTAATCAAACAATTAATTCAATTGTACTTTATTCAATTGTTTAATTCATTTGTGAAATCTGTGTTATGATTGTCATTTGCTATATACGATTTTGAATCATCTGTGATAACCCTTTCTGTAGTAGTGACAGCGTCCAACAATGCTAGAGTATATTCATATCACTTCTCCATAAATAATATCATTTGTTATTTAAACAACACAACTATTACACCAATTGTCAATCACATAATATACATTAATCCAATTAAAACTGAATATATTACAGACTGACAAACTATGCACGCACTGTACATCTTAAGCAAATTAAAAATGCACAATTAAGCTATGTGCATGATCTTCTTGATGTAAGGAACTTTCACCTTTTCTTCATTCCATATGGATTCTTGATATATTAAGCATTCTGCCAGTAATTTCTTGGCAATCAAACACCAATTCCCCAATAACCTGCAGTAAAACCGTAAAAGTAACATTAGAAAAAGGATATCAGATTGAGGACATATACAGAGAGCATTTGTATTTTGGAATGCGGGTGGACGCAAGGATTCTACAAAAGGTTTATCACCTGCAGCCTATTATAATAGCTAGGTCGAGGCCTCCAATGTTTGAATGACAACAAACAGTAGCTTCATTGATGATCCATTTCACTTGGAATCAAGCCAGAGAAAAAGAAAACAAGAAAAGGAAACTGACTTTACAAATAGAGAAATCTGAAACAAGCAAGAATAAAATAATCATTGTCGCTTTACCGTCAGCATTTTGGCTTCTAAAATTCAGCTTTTTTGGCCCTTTTTGTTTTTTTATTTTCTTTGCATTGTCCTAAAAGATATAGTGGTGTTTTTCAATTTTTCTTTTTTTTACTCAAAAAAGTTAACAACTGCTACAGTACTTTTGTAATCACAATACACATAAAAAAAACCATAAACTCTGGTTTATAAGCCTTTTAGAGCAGGCCCGCAAGCTTTACCTTGCATATGAGTTCACGTGTCCAATTCTTCTCAACTGTCTCATCTTAGAACAAACTGTTTATAGAAGCCAACAGAAGACTTGTATATATATGAAAGAATCGTCAAGGTTAGCAGGACATACGTGCTGAGATGATCAGTCGAGTGCGGTACGTGAGGCAAATATGGTGTCGATGGTCCTCAGATGGTAGCAGCCATGGGAGTCTTCATTGATGCGAATGAAGAAAGTTAAAACAAGAAGATGGTACAGGATTATTGGAACTAACCACCGTAAAAGTAGGTAGTGGAGATATAATTACCAATTAAAGAAGAGCACAAAGTTCAGGATACTTTCAAAGAAAAGGAAATTACACACGAGTATTTTAAACAAGATATTGTTTTGAACGCGAAAATTTCATAAAAAAAATTCACAGAAAATTTGGGGATTTTAAAAGATTCCATCTACTTGCATTCCTCTCAAGTCTTGAACCGAGCTAGTATACGACCAAAAGAGAAATATCGTCTCACCATGCTGCCATGTTCTGATAAAACCGACAAAGTAAAGTTGCGACCAGGGGTGATAAAATAAGACTAGAGATACTTGCATTGAGAATAAAATTATGGCAATGTTGAGTTCTTATGAAATATGATTTTCTATTTTGCTTAGTAGTCATAGAGCTAGATTTTAGTTAATAGATATGTAATTTTCTTTTGTATAGCCAAGCATATTTTTAGTGCTTTTGGTTGTCCGCTCGCCCCTGTATACATCCTGGCTCCGCCACAGTCTGTCAATAATGCAATTTGTTAGTGTTACTTCGAGGTGAATTATAGCACTCTTAGTGTATGCACAATAGCAGAGACAATTGCTATCTATATATTCCTCTATGTCATCTAGAGATAAAACTAAAGATGACTTCTACAATGATTTGTCATTAAGATTGTCTCTATGGGACTTCACAATCTTTTAATTATGGTATGGAAAAAGGGTTTATTATAGACAACAACTTATGCAATGGTATTTTTTATGCTTTCTATATACCATAAATTCATAGGACTGTAATCTCTTTACGAAGAAATAGGTACACTCTCCTCCTCTTACCCTCATAAACAGTTAACATCATATCATTGTATATTACTCTCTCTCTCTCTCTCTCTCTCTCTCTCTCTCTATATATATATATATATATATATATATATATATATATATATATATAGGACGAGTGTTTCATGCACCAAGGTGCCTAGGCACCAATATCAATACCCGTTGATTTGCTTCGAGATTCGCAACGTTTGATGTGGGTATCTTCATATACCCATAAAAATATATATTTGAGATGTCAAACTCCGAAAAAATTTTAATTCAACTTCAGTTTAATTAGTTTGAACTATTTTTATGGTATATACTCACTGTAGTTGCATTGAACTCAAAAGTAGTTCAAACTAGTTTGAACTGAGTTCAAAACTTACTTACCATAAATATATCAAGGGTATAAAACATTTTCATACCCAAACTCAAAAAAATTATCAATCATACACGTGTATCGGATGTTGGTGCCTAGGCACCATGGTGCCTTATGTAATTTTCCTATATATATATATATATATATAAGCCTCTTTTCTACACCCGGGTGTAATTACACCCTATATCGTATCTCACAATGTAAGGAGTATCTCGCGTAACGAAGAGTATGTACATGTAGTATATGAGTATTTAAGACTATATAGGTGGTATGAACAATTTTTCAGATGTGGTATGTACATTTTTTTCAACATACTCCTTTTTATGTACGTATATAAAGGTATTTACAAAATACGCTAAAAACTATGGACTCCCTTGCAATTTTTTCATATGGTTCACATTAGAATATCTTATAATTAGTATATGAGTATACCTAAAGTGATAAAGGAGTATTTCAAGTTTGTTTAGGTGGTATATTAGAGGTGGGTGTAATTACACCCGGGAGTAAAAAGTATTTTTCATATATATATATATATATATATATATATATATATATATATATATATATATATATATATATATATATATATATATATAATGTTGTTTTATTTTACGATTAATAGATATCATATGTTCATTTAGCCTTTCCTTCACAATGCATATATAACATGTGTGGCTGTAGCATCTCAATGTTTTACGTTTGGTTGTTGTCCTGAGCTCTGTGCATGGCAAAAAGTGGTGCTAGAACGTAGTCTGAAACTTCGATGAATTTTGCCTTGCCAGACAGGTCTTAGGATGTGTTGTTTGATTGGCGACCTAGGCCTAAAATTAAAACCATGTTTTGACAATAAGAAAACGTAGAACCATGAAATACACTTCATCTAAAACTAGTTTAACCATCCCCAAATCCTTCCCTACCTCCTATTCCCCGAATATTCCTCTGATTTTGCATAATTGAGTGCAGGCGAGGCTCCACTCCTACATCGAGATGCAGCGGTGGTGGGATCCGGGCGAGTCATGCGACGATGGGTGACTTGATCTTACGATGAGAACGATAATTCAATTTGAAGAGATGACTCTTACAATTCGGCTATCAATCATACAAGACTGATATGCCTGACAATCGCTAAACCAACTCCAAGATAATTATCAATCTTACTAAAAGCACGATCGACCTGATCACGAAGATCAGTTCCTGCAAGTAATCGAAAAACAAGTAAGAACGAGACAGATAAGCAATCTGAAATTGTGAATAGGAATTAAACTTTACATCGAAAAGTGGGGTTCCATAGAACAATGCCGCTATTGTACTCGTCAAACAAGAAGACAATGCATAAAATAGCAAAGACTAAACTTCAATCTTACAAAACCCAAAGAGTTCAAAGCGGGTGACAACTGAATATATGAGAGAGAGAGAGAGAGAATGGAGGGTGGTGATACTGTTCATGCATAAATAGTAACCCTACATGAACAGTATGGGCTACCTAGGGTTACAAGGCCTATGGCCCCAAGTGGACTCAGAAATAGCCCCTGACTGTTTTGGTAATTGCGTCATGCTCAGAAGAAATTTAGGGGGTGAGGCTGGATTCGCTGGAAAGAGGACGAAATAAGATTTCAATCAAGTACTGGTGGAGCTGAAACGGAGTCCGTATGTGAAAATTATGCTCGTTTGAAGTCGGTGCTATCTCCTGAGGCTGAATTGAATTGCACATGCTTCCTTCATGATCAGCTCATAAGTTGCTCATAAGTTCCTAATTAAAAGAACATCACATGTATTAGGTAACATATATTCTTATTAGGAACAAAATGCACTAGTAGAAATGATGTTATATGATAGTTCAATTGACGTGTGCGAGCCCTTGTAATTAGACCTTGCAAGTTCATAGGTTTAGATCTGTTATGAGAAATGTTGGTTGTATGCATAGAAGTGATGTCATCATCAGTGAAGGAGAGGCGGCAACATCTAGGTATGGTGGTGGCGATGGATGGATGTGGGCATGGTGGTAGTGGTGGCGGGATGCGGGCATTGTGGCGGTTGCTGGATGCATGCGTGCAACCGCTTCAGTGGTGCGATCCAGGTGAGGAGGAGGTGACAAGATCCATGTGTTGTGGCGGCGGCGCGATACGGAGCTCAACATTGGTAGTGGGATCTAGGCGAGGATGAGGTGGCAGGATGTGAGGCTATGACCAGGATGTCAAGCAGAGGTGGGATCTAAGTGATGAGATGGTGGTGTGGTGTAAGAGATGGTGGGACCCAGGCGAGGAGACGGTGGTGGGATGTGGGATGCGAGCGTGCAGCAGCGGGATGCTAGCAAGGTGGCGGCGAAGCACGCTGAGCTTTGGGTAATAGCAATTGCGATTGATGGTGGAGTGATGACCTCGTGCTATGATGGTGACGGTGAGTCTACAACCTACGTTGATGATGGCACCGCACACGGTGGCTGCACTGATTAACATATTAATCTCAATTATCTCACATCGCTGCTGGCACCTGTAGCCCAGGACTCGTGATCGATTTTGACAATAGGGAAGGCATCCAGGCCAGGCTGCAGGGGTGGCTACTCCAGGCCTCCAACCAAACACTACATGGACAGAAAAAATTCTATGGCGCTCAACTCAGCTTCTAGCTTTTAGCTTCTTAATATCATCTTTTTTAGCTTTTTGGCTTTTTTTGGCATTTTTGTGTTTTTTGTTTTCCCTTATTCCTTTTCATTATGTGTGATGATGTAACCTTTTTTATTTTAAAAAATTTAATTACGATGAAAAAGCTTACAACATCTATAGTGTCGAAATAAGCTTAAACAGTGCTGCATAGTGAAATAAGTTAAAAGCAAAAGCCCACTTAAGCGGGGCCCTTTTTAGATTTTGCCACGTGGCTTAGCACTAATCCTGAGAAGAAACCATACCTTCTCTTCCCCGACTGGACAACAGCATGGTTGTGCAACCACAGCGGCGCATTATGCCGATGGCCGCTGCTGAGAGCCTCAGGGATACAGTTCCACTTGCCGTTCATCTCGCTGCCGTGCACTCTGGCTGCAAAGTGGAGAAGTTGTTCTTGTAGGTGAAGTCCTTGAGGCTTTGCAGTCCACACACATCCATCGACATAAGCCCATTGAGAAGGTTCCTGGCGACGCTCCATGGGAGTGGGCTCTGGAGGTGGTTGTCGCTGACATCAAACACAATCACCTTTCTGAGCAACACCACCTGCGCTAGAATGCAACCGGTGAGCTCGTCGTCGAAGAGCATGATCTCATTTAGCATCTCTCCCATCCTCTCTATGGACAGCGGTATGCATCGCCCGAGCCTATTGTGCATGAGCACGACCACAGATGCTGGCGAGTTGCCAAGATTGTCGAGGGTGGGTTGCTTGAGGTAGTTGGAGTTGAGGAAGATGGCATTGAGTGGGCGTCGAACAGCGCTAGTGGTATTCCCCTCAAAGTTGTTGAACCTAAGGTCAAGGTACCTAAGCGATGGCAGTGATAGCACGACATCGGGGAAGGTGTCGACAAAGCAGTTGTTGTTGAGGTTGAGCTTGTGAAGGAAGGTGTCCGGCAGGTGTCAGACCTAGATTTTTCAATCCAGAATCTCCTATGAAACCACTGCACTATTCCCTGGATCAATAGATAGTGCTCACAGGTACATTGCTGCATCATTTCATACATCGCATGAATAACATCAACTCATAACAATATTACATAACTGAGTTTGAACTATGCCACATCGGGCAATAGTTGTACATAAGGGCCGATTAGGCTAAATGTTCACATTACAAAAGCATAACAATGGAAGCAAAAGCAAGAAAGGGCCTTTAGGCCACATGCAACGACTGGGGGTAAATATGTGCCATATGATTATTACCTAAGCTTAGGCAATAATTATGGGCACACAACACCTTAGCCTAATTGCCTAGGACCCAAAAGCGCAATAGTCGTCCTAAGTCTCGGCGTTGTTCCCTCCATTCGTAGCAGGGGTTTCTTCATATGCATAATGATCCTGGGCCCCTGAATCTGATTTTGGTAATGCAAGTGTGAGCACAAACCACCGTGCTCAGCGAGCCAATACACAGAATGTAAATAAATAATATGCATGCCTAATAAAAGGAGAGGCTCGGGTTATTTTATTTGCTAGAAATTTGCTTTTTGAAATATACATTACGTAGAAAACTTCCTATGACCTAGCAATTTTACCCAAATCATAGTGTATGGAGAAGTATGCTTTATTATCAGTGATCTAGAGACCATCCACCTTTACATGGTCTCTATACCATATGCTATACCTTCAGCGTTATAGCCGTTTACATTACCACTGGGACGACACCCAGGACAACACCAATTAGGGCTTCCCACTGCCCTCGATATTTCTATCCCATTTGTCCACCAAGTTTTTGAAATAGAACTATATTTTGTTATGTTCCCATGTCCGCCCTTGACCGTGGGCACGGCTATTCAAATAGTTTTGACTCTGCAAAGTTTGCACACTTTACCCACAAGAGACAGTTCACTCGTTGCCCCCACACGATTCCTTAGTCATGCGGTTGAGCAAACCATCACAGTAACCGTTCAAAGTACCTCGCCCCTTCTATCATCTCACCCTATGGGTTGCTCCCATTTGTAGTGGGACCCATACATTGTGCGGGATGTTCCCCTCCTATGCGCCTAGCAGCTAGCTACCCACACTGCTAGCACGCCGCAGAAGAACATCACCCTCAACCTGCCACCCAGGCCGCCACTTGCGAGTGTCCCATTCAAGCCTGCCACCCAGGCCGCCACTTGCACTACTTCACTCCTCCCCCATGATGATGACTTTCAGGGTCCGGTAAATTTACTAAGCCAAGTTGTACTTTACAGACTTGTGGTTGTACTTGTTTTACACAGCAGGTCATGACAAGATTCGGTCATTAGGGTTATCTGGGCGGTTCTACCACAAACCACACTCTCGTGCACCCCTGCACCATACCCCCTAACCATCCGCCCAGATAAATAAGCATTTTTAGATTTTTGGGAGTATAAAATAACCATATCCAACATACACCAGTCATTACCACAATGACTGCCCAACCAAATTTCCTCATGATTAAAAGTGATGCTCGGGCGTTCTTGCGCCCACAAGTATATAAGCAAAACTAAGTATGGCATATAATTACGGACTTATTTTCGAAAGGTTACTATTATAATTTGCTAGGGCGACAAGGTTCACATATTCAACTATTCCATAGGAGGTGTACTAGTAATCAAGTTGAATAATGGACATATAAATAGAATCTTAAATTAAACATGTATTTGCATATAAAATAACAGTATGTAATTTGATAATTTAAACAAAAGTAATTTGCAGAAAATGTAGGTTCAACATGATCAAAGTATTAACTCGCCTTGATCGCAGTGGGTTTGATCTTGGTTGTCTTGAGCGGCTTCTGCTTCAGCTTCGTCTTCGTCTTCTTGAGCCTCGTACGCTATCGTTACGTGCGCAAAAATTTGGATAAAAAGCAAATCAGCAAGCCAATTAAATGCTCGCAAGAATAACCAAACAACTCCAAAAATTCATGATTTCAGTTCCATGGGATAGACTTTGATTTTTTGGGTGAGCTTAGAAATGTGCTTTCATTTAATTTGGGGTTAAAATGAATTATTTATAATTACTTGTATTTTAACCATAAGTCAGTTGTATGCATCATAGCTTCTAATTCAAATGAGCATTATGGTCAAAAAAGGATCCTCACCATTTATTAGTCAAAATATTTCTCCTAATTGCTAGAGCTTAAAGACAATGGGTTATGGGTTAAACTTTACAAAGCTTAATTTTTTAACATTTACTAATATGCGAGGTTTTATGCTTTATTGTTTAATAAATTTTCACTTGCAAAGTTGTCATCCCATGAGAGCATATACCTATAAACATTTCTAATCAAAGTCTCACTATGCCTTAGTTAGGAATTAAGCTTTTATATAGAGGTTAAAAAGCACATTAGCCACTAACATGAAGTATTTAATCCATGGTTAAATATTTATTAAACTCATTTATACCTTAGATAAATCTTAGCATCATTCATGGATTAGTTTCTGATTTTTACTAAATTTTTCTAGCTGTATTTGGCTTAGCAATAAAACAAAAAGAATAAAAAATCCTAATACTCTATGCGTTGCGGGGGAGGGGGTTCGAACTCGGGCGGCCGAACTGAACGCGCGCTCAGCTAGCCAGTCAATCACTCGATGTTACCTAACTTATAAGGGGGCCGAATGCATATAAGCCGAGGCTGCAGGGGGGCCGAAACAGAGGATGTCGGGCGGCGTACGGGCGGCGGGATTGCTGGTGAGGGGCGGCCGGGAGGCGTCGGAAGTGGGCAAAACGGGTTCCTGGCACTACGTGGAGGCCGATGGAGAAGTCGATGGGGGCCGAGGGGCGCCGGAGGAGGGTTGGCGGCGTGTGGCGGCGGCAGCTTGAGGGAGGGCTCGACGCCGGCGGCATGTAGACCAGGAGGGGCTCGGCCGAGCGCAGGGGCAGCTTCGCCGGGTCCCTAGGAGGTTCTGGCAGAAAGGAATCGGACTATAATGGCTTGTCTCGGTGGCACGCCCGTCGACCGGCCGTGGGGAAGGAGGTGGCGCCGGTGAGGAAGAGTGAGGTTGTGCGGTGCGAGTTGAGGCCTCGGCCAGTGATTTATAGGCGGGAAAAAGGTGTGGCGGCAGGACGGTAGTTGGCCGGGGCATGGTGGCAGCGTGTGCTCCGACATGGCTACAGGGGAGGTGACGGGATGACGAGGCGATGGAGGCGATGTGCGGTGCGCAGGGCATGGTGAGGAGTGGCGACGCGACGGGGGGTAGCTCGGTGACGCGGGAGCAGTTGGTGCCAGGGGCAGGGCTGGGTGACGCAATGAGGACGGAGGAGGATGACACGGGCGCGACGGGAAGAAAGAAGGAAAGTAAGGAGGGAGGAAGAAGGCTGGGCAGGCCAGGCCCAGTGGCAGAGAAGGGGAAAAAGGTAGGGGGAGAGAGAAGAACGGGGAGAAAGGAGGGCCCGCGGTCAGGATAGAGAGGAAAGAGAGGGAGAGAGAAATAGGGAGTGGGGCCCACATGGAAGTGAGAGGAAAAAGGGAAGGAAAGAAAAAGTGAGAGAAAGAAAGGTTTAAGCCCACTTTTAAAATTTAGATTTTTAATTTAAATTTTAATCTGCATTAGGAATTACTGATTTTTGGGGTTTTGCCTAACATTCAAAATTTTGAATTTTTATTTAAGTTTTGCATTCAATTTTTGGATTTTTTAATTCAAGTCTTGATTCTAATATCTACGTACTATAACTAACATTCTTCCACTCTTGATTTTTATTTTATACTGGGTTTGTGTATAAATTTTGAAGATTGGACCTTGGGTTTTGTTTGCTAATTGAATTTAAAAGATGAATTTTTTATTTAATTATTTATAGATAGAGTCTACTATTTTTTTGGTTTTATCTCACTAACTTGAATTCAAGTTTTGGTATTTGGGATTCATGATCCACATTGTCATTTTCTATTTTTATTATTTGCATGGCCATTATTTGCACTTGGATTATTCTTGATTATTAATTTGCACCCTACAAAACTCAAAAGATCCCAAATAAATGTTCAGAAGAAATCTGAAGGCCAGAAAAATGCAAGAAACATTTTAAAATTTTCATATTTTTGAACTTCCAAAATTCGGGATGTTACAGCAGGACAGCGCAAAAGTGGTTGGAGTTGAGGTGGAGCAGTGCGAAGTCAGGCAATCCTGACAGGAGTGAGGTTGGGCCCTCATGTGGACACCATTGAGCCCTCATGTGGACACTGGTCGGATGGGCGACACGTCCTCCTTTCCCTCCGCCCGAATCTCTCCGCGCGAGCCCTCCCGTGCCGTCTTCTTTTCTCCTGTGCCGTCTACTTTTCCCGCGCGAGCCGCTCTCCCATCTCCTTTTCTCCGCCACTTCCTCTCGGCCATCCGACCTCGCCCCCAATCTGACCTCGCCCGCCCTCCCGTCCCAGATCGGAGCGCCTGCCCGCCGCCCGCCCTCCCCTCCCAGATCCAAGCGCGAGCCCGCCGCCGACGCCTCCGTGTCGCCTCCCCGAGCTAGCACCACCATGTGGCCTCCCCGAGCCCTCGCCGGTCTGTCCGCCACCGCTAGCACCTCCGCGTCGCCTCCTCGAGAGTGCTGTCCCCGGCCCGAGAATTGGCACCGGCACTGGTTGGCTTCGTGCTTCCCCACCTCCGTCCTTTGGTTGGCTGCCGCCATGTGCACGGTCCAAATGGCCAGGTTGGCTATGAACCTGGCGGCCTCAGTGGAATTTGTATGCTTGTGGTGAATGAGACATGTATGAATGTTCTGTAAATGTTGTAAAGATGGAAATTGAATGAATGTTTAATGTCATATTGTTGAATCCTGGTTGCCCTGAGATTGTGTAATGCAAATTGAATGTTTGTTGTCAGATGGTGTTTGTCCTCAGATTGTTTTTGGAAACAGATTTTGTGTCATGAAAATTTGTTGCAGCCATGGAAAGAAAGGAGCAGCTGCAGAACAAAAAATGTTGTCAGGTTGGCTATCTGGTTCGACAAAACAAGGCAAGAAAAGGGGGGACTTCTGTTTGCTGGGTTGAGCTCAACTTCTGTTGACTAAACAGAACAAATTGAAATTGACTCAATTTTTGTATTGTCACTTGGGTTCTCAACAATTGGCCCTGTGACCTATAATGTGAGAGCAAAATGCATTGCTTGAGAAGCCATATCAATTCAAAATGATTCTTGCCTGATGCCTGTATCCAGTTTGGTACCAGTCCAGTTCTAACCCCCTGATGCATATCAATTCAGTCTGTGTACAAATTCTCAGTCTGAAAATTGAATGAATGTTTGCACATGTTTGAATATCAATTCAGTCTGTGTACAAAACCCTGCCATTTGACACTGCCAGTTACTTGGAAGACAGTTTTAGAAATTGTTTCACACCAAAGCCATTTGACACTTGAAAATAAACAAGAATATTAAGATATTAGCAATCTACTTTCTTGTGGTGATAGCTACTTTGTAAAATAACATATTGATTGCAAATAGGAGATTGTGAGACATAAAGATATTAGCATCAAGCAAGTGGTCAGATTGTGAAGCATGTAGCCAGTAGAAATGGTCCAAATGGAGAACATTGACAGGAACATTTCAATTGTTCATACAACCAAAAGTAGTGTTTTCATACAACCATTTACAAGAACCATTGTTACCATTGTTCTCAAAACCAAAAGTATTGTTACCATTGTTCTCAAAACGAAAAGTAGTGTTGTCAACATCTTCCTACCATTGTTTTCAATAGATGCATGGGACTATTTGTTAACTCCCCCCATCTTCAAAATATAATCTTCTGATGGACGTACTTCATGATAAGCTCCAAATAGGAGATTGGTAAATTCTCCATGGATGGTAGGAAGAGATGACTCTCCGGAAGGCAGTGTATCATCAAGCATCGTATTTGGGTTTGACAATTGTGTACAAGCTCCTACATATAAGAAGCTAAAATTTTACCACCGAGCATTGTGAGAAAGATAACACCATGACCAATTAAATTTACCTTTTTCTGCAGTTTTTGATGCCTTTTTCTTTCATTTTTCAAGAACACCTCTTGCCCTCTTTGAATTTGCAAATTTTTTGTGTTCAGGAACTTTGAATGGCACAATTACTTCTCTGACCTCTTCATTGCACTGAATGGAATTATCATTGATGCTTACATGGGACAACATATTTTTTATCTCAGAAGCCAGGTTATCTAAACCATTGTTGAAATATGTCATACATTTTCTTGAAGCCTTGCACTTCAACGCAATTGCCATGGCCTTTCGAGAAAGATGAGCAGATTCGCAAGCCAAACTTTGTTCCTCACTCCGGGTATTACAGCAAAAGGGTCCGCTCTTTGCATACTTTGTCCATCTATTCAATATGTATTGAGGCGATAACACAAAAATATTGTTGAAGTTAAGAACCCGTAGAGCATGCCTGCATAGTATTCCTACATCAAATACAAAATGTGAGCTAACATGTAATTACAATAGGACGACTAGTGTAATAGGTGAATACCTTCGCATTCATACATCCTACAAGAACATGTTGTATTCATATCCTCAAAACGGAAGACTACAATTGCTTCATCTTCAATGTATTCAGAAGACGTTACCTTGTAAGTACGGGTAGTCTCCTCAAGGAGAATTAATGTGCATGCCATAGTGAATATTTTTGTAAATTCCTTCTCAAATTCAGAATACATATTTCTTGTGTATGATTCAGCTGTTGTCCTCAATGTAGGCAAGCCAGAAACACATAGAATTGGGTTAGTATGGCGTGACTTGTAATTGTCGGAACCCGGAGCAACGAGTCCTGGATCCTCTGTGTAAATCGCACTAGTCCAGGATCAGCTAGTGCACACAGCGTACAACAAAGATAAATATCAACCATAATGACATTTATTAACCGAATATGGGCATGAATGCCAAAGTTTACATCAACGGCACATAAGCCAAAATTAAGTAATAAGCAGCCGAAGAAAAACCGAAGCGGAAGAAGCCCACTGAGCCTGCCCACAGGCAAACGATAGTAAGACGCAGCCTATTCGTTCAGATCTTCACCGTAGTTGACGTCTTCCTTCTCTGTGTGGAAAAAGCAAGGTGAGTACAAACTTGCACTCCGCAAGTCACACGGGAAAATGCACCATAATGATAAAGGCTTCAAAGGAAGGCTTATAGGGTTAGTTTGCATAAAACAGCATTTAAGAAATACAATAAGTAGATTAAAATTGCTGAATTTAATATAGTAAGTAAAAACAATACTTGTAGTAGAAAGTAATACCGTCAGTGCCGGCTCCGACCAAACACCAACCTATCCACGGGCATCCCACCCGGACCATCTTTTCCAAAAGCTCACGTATGTATTCCATCCATCCACATGCTTTCACTGCGCAACTCTGATGAATTCCATCCATTCACCAGATTTCAATCTCTCATGGATTCCATCCATCCGCAAGGTTTTCATCTCTTGTGGATTCCATCCATCCACAAGGTTTTTGAAAAATCATTTTGAAAAACAAAGTCTAATCCATGAAAAACTTTTACTCAGCATGCCCATGACCGTGGGCACGGCTATCCAGGATAGATTATACACTCTGCAGAGGTTGTACAGCTTTACCCACAAGACATGATCATCCCGTTTTGCCACGCGAGTTACACACTTCCTTAGGTGTGCGGCGGGAGATCACGACAAGGCCTTTACAATGCAAAGCCTTCAACCTGGCCAAGCCAACACTAAGGTTTCACCCCAGTAAGGAATCCACCAGACGGGGACCCCCTCTTGAGCCTAGACGAGACTTCTCATGGCTTAACCACGCTCGCCCAAGTGAGACTTCACATGGCACCAACCACGCTCACTTTGAACCTACGACTTGACTCAGGTTGGGACTTCACAAATTATTCAGCTAGGGCTGTCCCATACCAGCCATGTGGTAGTACGATTAGGGCTTTGCAACAATAGCTCATAGACCGGTCCTTAATCTGACTTAGGCCCAACCACATACCCCCGTGCACGACAATCAACCACTGCGGCTCCAACCAACAGGGCATGTCTGCACCCACCAATCTAACCAATGGCCTAAGTCTAAACCAAGTTTGATATTTTGTTTTCAAAATATTTCACAACACTCCTTGACTCACCAAAGTCAAGAGTACATATCATTTTATGTAAAAAGGGTCATCATTTTATGTGAAAGATATCTCAAAACAAAATTATATGACTATGCAGGGCTACGCATTTGATTAAACTATCTAGCCAACACTAATGTATTAACTAGATTTTGATTCTAGGGTGACAAGGTATTGAGGAATTCAAATTCAATGGAGGAATTAACAAGTAGGCATTAACTAAATTTAAAACTGAATTGAAATACGCTGAATAAAAATATGCATGCAATATAATTTAAATCAACATAATTTTATTTTGAAAAATGGGATCAACATGATCAAGGAGTGTGACTTGCCTTGCTCTTCAACTTGGTTTGAATCTTCGTCGAAGAATTTTCCCGAATCGTCGAAGTCTACACGTGAAAATAACCCACCAAATTCAAATAAATTCAAATTGACTTCAAATATTTGAATTGAGGCTAGAAATGGATAGAGGGGAATTTTTTATGAATTTAGAAATTTGAATGGGCTTAATCGGAGTTAGGATGAAGAAGAACGGGCTCCGGGAAATTTGAAAAGAGAGGAAATGGAAAATCGGGATTTTTGGAATTATTTTCCTAAAGGAAAATCTGAATTATTGCATCAGCAGGGAATTTCTTTTTTCGGCTGGATTATTTTTCTACGGGAAATTCGGGTTAATGACGCCAGCATGACGTCAGCCCGAGGGGAACCTACTGACTGGTGGGGCCTTGGTCCATGGACCAAGCCCACGGGGGAAAGGAGGGTGCTGAGGTGGCATGGCCGCCCATGTGGCGCTGACGGGGTGGCCCGAGGTGGCGCTGGCGTGGCGCCACATGCCTGCCACGTGTGCACCCGAAGCGGCGCCGGCCGGAGGCGCACGGGGGCGGCAGCATCGGCGGCGCACCGGTGGCCGGCGGCGGACGGCAACAGCCGGAGAGGGAGGAATGGGGAGCTCGGGGGACGGGTGCGGCTTACCGGAGGCGACCGACGGCGAGCAGAGGTGGCGGCGGCTCGGAAGCTTCGGCGCGACGGCCGTGGAGCGGCCGGGAGGGGAAGGGAGGAGCGGAGGGAGGTGGGGCGAGAAGAGGGGAGGCCGAAGGCGGTATTTATAGGGGGTCGGGGAGGGCGGAGGCGGGGCGAATTGCTCACCGTTGATGGCGCGGGTGTCGGGACCCCGGATTTCCAAACCCGGACCCTCTGTGTATTACTGCACTAGTCCCAGATCCAAGCTAGTGCACACAGTTAAACAGAAATGATTCATGACCAACAACGCATTTATTACAATTATAAAGAGTACTGACCACCAGGTCTCATTATTACATTGGAGGTTCCAAGACCTCACACAACCAGAATACAGCGGAAGCAAGGTAAATTCAAAGTAGACCCATCAATATGCCACAGGCAGTTGACTGGGGAAGCGCGACCTAGAACTCCTGGAATCCTTCGTCGAAGACACCAGCGAAGTAGTCGTAGTCTCCTTCTTGGGCTTCGTATTCTTCTGCTTTTTATGTTTGAGTGTAGCATGTGAGTACATAAAGTACTCCGCAAGTCTTGGGAAAAATGCAATAGATGCAAGGCTTGACAAAGGAAGGTTATATGGTTCTTTTGCACAAAGCAATGTTTTAATTTCAATTACTACTAATTACTTTCAAAGGCATCAATTTAATAAAGTAAACGTTTTAACAGAACTATCATTAACTCTCTAGTGAAGGTTCCAACTACCAACACTAGCTAACCAATTACAATTGGTCAAGTTTAAACTGCGGGTTCCATCCACCCTCTCTGGCTCCAACCGCCAGGATACCCTTCCGAGAGTTCCCTCCACTCTCGGAATACAAAACTTTGATTTGAAAACCAAAAACCAGAAATCTACCATGTGAATGCATTCCTTGCCCGCCCTTGACCGTGGGCACAGCTATTCGAATAGTTTTACACTCTGCAGAGGTTGTACAGCTTTACCCACAAGAGATAAATTATCCTAAAAGTCAACACGCTTCCTTTGACATGAGACCCAGATAAAATATCACAAAGCCTTTACCTTACTCTAATCTAGCTAGATACCACCCGCTGAGGTTTCACCGCAGGTAGGCTAACTGCCCGAACCGAAGCCCCCTCTTGCACCATATGAGTACAGTAAATCCCTGTCCCTCACTGTGAATAACCAGTCCATCCCTGGCACCCACTTTCCACAGGTGGCACCTAAACTATACTATCATAAGTTAGTCAGCTAGGTCGTACCCATAGAGACTTGTGGTTGTACGGTTAATGCTCAGTCTGGACAAACACAAGCGTCGTTCCTTAATTGACTAGGGTGGAACATACACTTTTCAAGATCTCGTGCTAACTGCACCAACCCAAACCAACCATCCACCCTAATCTAAACCAACTTTCACATTTTAGTTTATTTTAAAAGAACAGTGGTAACTCCAATTGCCACTAAATTTGTAAGCACAAGGGTATTACAATAAATCATAATTTCTCATTTTTCAAGATTTCAAGGGTATTACATAGCATGACTAAGCATTATACTACCATTCTATTATTCACAATTGATTATAATACTCTCACTAAAGAGACAAAGGAAATCCTAGAGAGACAAGGGTACATGGCATTCAATTTCAACTGAGGGCATAACAAAATTGGGGTAACAAATACCTTAATATTTGAACTAATGCTTTATGTAAATAGCAATGCACATAATTTAAAATAAGTAAAACATTTCAAAATCATAGGTTCAAGATGATCAAAGGAGACTTGCCTTCTTGCAGGCTCTCTGGGTCTTCCTGCTGCGAAGTGGAGAGATCGTCGACAACGCTGGAATCTACGCGGGAAAAGACGAAGCAACAAACCAAATAAATACAAACAAAAATCAAATAAAATCAAATAGAGGCCATATTTGGATAGATTATGATTTGAGACGAATTTAGAAATTTGAATGGCTGAATTTGGAGTTAAAATGAGAAAGTTATGCTTGTTTGAAGTTTTCAGTTTGAAATAATCCAGAAATTAGGAAATTTCTGACAGGTGGGGCCCACTGGAAGTATTTAAATTTTAATATTTTATTTTTATTCTGAGATTATGACAGGTGGGACCCACTGGCAGTGAACCCACAGGATCAGCCTCTGACATGTGGGACCCACTGGACTCCGGGCCCACTTGTCAGTGACCAGCGCAGAGGGGTGGAGCCCAGGCGACAGTGGCCAGCACAGACCGGCGGCCGCTGACGGGTGGGACCCACTTGTCAGCGCGGAAAAATAATAGAAAGGCTCAACCTCAGCGTGCAGAGCCGGGGGCTCGAACGCGCGCCGAGGGAACCGAGGGGAAGAAGAGAGCGCGCTGCTAACCAGATAGGCGGGGAGGCTTTGCCTACCCATATAGGGCAAGTTAGCCTTTTGAGGTACCTGCCGGAGGGGGGCCGGACAGCAGTGGACGGAGGCGGGGTTACCGGCGGCGAGAGGTGGCCGAAGGGTTTCTGGTGACTCCCAAAATGCGCTCCCGGGGTGAAGGCGGTGCTGGTGGAGGGGTCAGCGGGGTGCGGCGACGAGCGGGGACGGCCGGCGATGAGGAAGGGCGATGGCGTCGCTCGGGTTCTCCGGTGCAACGGGGCTCCGGCGGCGGGGAGGCTTGCCCGAGGGGTCGGAGGGGTTCGCCGACGCACGGGGATGCTCGAGGTGGCGGTGGCGGGCTCTGGGGCGGACCGAGGCGGCGGCGATTGCTCACCGGGGAGCGGCGGAGCTCGGGGAGGGAGGTGGCACGGTGGCGAGGCGCTACGGGGTTCGGGAAGGGAGGTGGAGTGCGTCGGGGTTTTGGGCGGAGGAAGGCGAAGCCGAGGGGGCTATTTATAGGGGAGAAGGGGCAGCAGGGGAGCGGCAATCGCTCGCTGGTGCTGGCGGCCGGAAAAAGGAAGGGAGAGGGGAGGAAAGGAAATAAGGGGGCGCGGAAGGAAGGAGATGCACGGGGAATCGGGGATTTGGTCGAGCGGTCGCTCAGGGCTTCCAAAACCGGAGGGAGCGAGGAAGGGCCGGAATCGGCTCGGATTCAGTCGCCGACGCAAAGAAGGAAAGAGGGGAAAAGAAAAGGAAGGAGGCGGCTCCGCGGAGACGACGGATCTGACAGGCGGGGCCGGGCGGCAGCGGGAGCGCGAGCGGCTGACAGGCGGGGCCCGCGGGTCAGAGAAGAGAGGGGAGCGGGGTGATAGTGGTGTGGATTGCAGCCACGTGGACCGGAGGCGGATCGGGCGGCGGGTGAGGTCTAAGTGGGAGGGGACGGCCGGATGGACCGTGCGGGCGGCGCGGCGTGCATCGGGCCGGCCAGGTGTCGGTCCGAGGGGAGAGGAAGGCGGGGTGGCTGACGGGCCGGGCCCGCGAGGCAGCGAGGGAGAGGGGAGGTGCGGCCTGGATGGGGCCGAGGGGAGACGTGGGCTGTCATGGGCCGGCCACGTGTCGGCTGGAGGGAGGAGATGGGATTTTGATTTTTAGAATTTGATTTAGATTTTCAGAAAAGGCTAGGAAATTATTTAGGCCTCAGAAAAAAATATGAAAATACCTCCAAAAATTCCAGAACAATTCACAGGAGCTCCTGGACATATTTTGGACTAAATAAAATCATTTTCAACTAATGTTGGTATTTAATTTTCATATTTTAAAATACCTTTTTAAATTCTAAAAATAGGTTTTAAACTCCAGAAAAACCAGAAAATCAAATAAAAGCCAAATAAAATCCAATTACTTTAAAATAATTAATTTGAAATTAAATTTTTCCAGAAAGCAAATTTTGGGATGTTACAGCGGGGCGGTGGGGAATTAGGGGGGAACGCGGTGCGGGGATGGGGGGATTCGGGCGCGGGGATGGCGGGGTTGGTCGGGGAAAGAAGAGGGAGGGAGAAGGGCCAGATTCGGGCGAGCGGGGAGGCGGCGGGAATGGCGGCGGTGACTGTTGCGGGCGGCAGCGCGAGAGGAGGAAGAAGGGGCCGCGCGGGGGAAGACGCGCCTGACATGCGGGCCCCGAGCGCAGAGAGAGAAGGGGGGAGGGGGAACGGGCGGCGCGGATGAAGTCACGCGGCAGGGGCGCACATCGGGTGGCCGAGGCCGGTTAAGCGGGAGGGGACGGGCCGATGGGGCGAGCGGGGTGGATCGGGCGGCCGAGGGAGGTGCGGGGGTGGACGGCTCGGATGGGGTGGGAGCGACGTGGCAGGCAGGGGAGTGGGGAAGGTGGGATGGAGCGGGTGGCCAGGATGGCGGCGACGTGGAGGAGATCTAGCCGTCCACGTGGCGGCCGGAGGAGGGAGGGAGGGTTTTATTTTTTTATTTTTGATTTAGGATTTTCAGAAAAGCCCAGAAAATTCATTTGGCCTCAGAAAAATACCAAATAACTTCCAAAAATTCCAGGAAAATTCAGAGAAACTCCTGGTGATATTTTGGACTTAATAAAAATACTTCCAACTAATGTTGGTATTTAATTTGCATACTTAAAATACTTTTTAATTTCAAAAATACATTTTTAAACTCCAGAAAATCCAGGAAACCAAATAAAAGCCAAATAACTCAAAATATTTAATTTGACATAGAATTTTTTTATATAAAATCAAAATATCATTTTATGTAGTAATAATTTTAGGATTTTCTGAAAATGCTTTTCAAATCCAGCTTTTTCAAAAACAGAAATTCAAGGAAAATCCAAATTTAAACTTTAGGCATAAATATACTTATTTTAATTTAGGTTTTTATTTTAATAAATTTTTAATTACTTATTTATTTATTTTTATTTTCAGAAAAACCTGGGCTGTTACAGTAATCTTCATGCAATTCGTTTCGACGGAGACTATTAAGGCACCTGTCATACTGTTCTATGAGCTCCGAAAGTGATAGCTTTCTACGAAAAGCTTTCTTAAATACATTATTCATGCCTTCACTCCTTTGAGTTGATGTTGCATCAGCACAAAAAGAATCACGGCGATGAATAGTAGCCCATTTCTCACGCAATGCATACAAGTTTTGTAACCAACGGTTTTCTTCAAGATTGTAAGCACACAACAAGTTACGCCAGTTGTCGTTGAAGTGACTAATAGACCTACCTTCATACACACATCTTTTAAAGTCAGCAAGGAATTTCGGATGGTTATTGATCACATGACTAAGATGCTTAGCGGCATTTTGATATATATGCCACAAACAGAGGCGATGACTAGTGCCTGGGAAAACCATGCTGATTCTACAAGAGATGTGTCATTTTGTGACATATATGGCATGACAAAGGGTCTAAATGTCACTAAATCATCTAGTTTATGACGTTTTTGTAGAGGTAATTTGGCTTAGTGACAAAAATAATATGAATGTCACAAAAAATGTCATGATGCAAGTCTAAATCAATGTAGTGACAATATTTGTTGTGTCATTAGGGCTACTTTGCGAACGTCATAAATTAATGACAAAACTGGTGTGTCAGAAATTATTATATATCCATGTAGTGACAATATTTGTTGTGTCATAGGGGCTACTTTGCGAATGTCATAAATTAATGACAAAACTGGTGCGTCACAAATTATTATATTGAATTATTTAAACCATCATTTCCCTTGTTGGCATACGGCCCACCTGTCAAGATAGGTCCCACCGCCACGTGGCCCAACCAACCATAAAACCATATGTAATTTATGGGCCTAAAGGTTTTTTTCCCTAAATTAATTGGCATAATATACATTTTTTCATAAATTTATGGGGCTAAAGGGGTTTTTCCTAAATTAATTAATTGGCCTAATATGCGGGAACGGCCTTTGGGCGGCAAAACATAAATTTTCGAATGGGAGATGGACTTCTTTGTAAACCCTAGAAATTTTTGAGGACTAAACTGCAAATTGGAAAATCCCCATCTCCCTAAAAACACCAGCCGCCGCCTGGGGAGAGTTTTGGAGCCCGGCCTGCTTCTTCCTTGCCTCCATTTTTGCTTCCCCCCTCCTTCTCCACGCCCGGCCGCCGGCGAGCACCGGGCCGCAGCTCGCCGTGCGCCACCTCCCTTGCTCTTCCCCCAGCAGCCATCTCCTCAGCGCCACTTCTCTCCGGCTCCTTCTTCCGCCGCCTCTTCCTCTCCTTAGTTCGGCCACCACTACTCCATCCACTGCCGTCTACTCTTCCGCATCCCCCTCTGTGCCCCCGCTGCTCCTCTACCACGCCGGCCGCCGCAAGCCCACTCTCTGTCCTTCCCCCCGTTTTCTTCTCTTCCCTAGTGCACGCAGCCGCCCAAATCCCGCATCCCCCTCTCTGCGCCCCCGTACCTCCATTAGCGCCGCCTTCCTCACCTTCTCCTAGCCGCTCCTCACCGCGCACCTCGGCCGCCTTCCTCTACCGCCGCTCCTCTCCTCCACCAGATTCCGCGCCGGCCAAATCGACACTTCGCCTCTCTCTCCTCTCTCTCAACTCCCTCCGGCCTCTCCCTTCTCCACCAGTTCCGCCGCTGCTTCTCTCCGGCCGTCCTTCCCCTCCTCCTTTCCCACCGAGCGCCGCCGTCCTCAACCGCTCCTCCTCAAATCGTTCCACTGCCGCCTCTTGCTTCCCGGTCCAGATCGGCGCCGACACCCACTCCTCCCCCGCACCTTCACTTCCAGTGCTCCGTCATCCACCGCCGACCGCCGACGCTGCCCACCAGCACCGAGACCGAGCAGCCGTCATCCACCATTGCGCCGGGCCGCAGCTCTTCACGGCCGCCCTGCATCAAGCCTCCTTCACCTCCTCACCGCCGGCATCTCCACCGCAACCGACGGCATCAACCCACGAATCAACTCCACCGCCGACAGCCTTTCCTCCTCTGCGCCCTCTGCAACTTCTTCCCATTCGGTTTATCTCCAAACTCTTTCTCTCATTCCTTACTATCTTGTTTAGTTTTTTTCCTTGATAACTATTACTACATGAATCTGTGTGTTAAACTGTGATTTGAAATGCATTGTTGAGCACTGTAATGGTTTGGTTAATTTTGCACTGTGATGAATGTGATCAGTGGATATGTTCATGAGCCCTGTTAATTTGAGCTCTGTGATTGTGATATATGTTTTGTTATTGTGCCCTGTTCTGTACTTTTGTTATTGTGATAACTGTGCCTGTGCATATGTGGCTGAGTACCTGTGCAATCCATTTTTGTCTTGATGTCTTATGCACTGTTTGAATTGAGCTATGACTTATTTAATGAGCACTAAAAGATGGCATCAATATTTGTGTGGCTGCAACAGCTTGCTTTTTCAGAAATTTTCTTGGTGTCCGTCCTTTCTCAATTCATTTTGTGGTATTGGTTCAATTGGATTACTAAATACATATGTGGCTGAGTACCCGTGCAATCCATTTTTATCTTGATGTCTTATGCACTGTTTGAATTGAGCTGTGATTTAATAAGGACTAAAAGATGGCATCAATATTTTGTGGCTGCAGCAGCTTGCTTTTTCAGAAACTTTATAAGTGTCCGTCCTTTTGTCAATTCTTTTAGTGCTATTGGTTCAATTGGTTCATTTTTCCTTGGCTGCTCATACGTGTCAATAATACACTAAATTTAACAATAATCTGACACACCGTATCTAGTCAAATTGGCTAACAGTAAATCAATTCATGCTGCAAGTAGTTGCTGCTCACATTTCAAAACAGTGCCTAAGTTGTCACTTGTGAATGCACTTTAAGTTTCCTGTTATGACTTTGAAGATGCAAAAAGACTCGGTAAATGTACACTGACTGACCATGTTGTATATGAAATTGTATGTGGCCTTCTAACCATATGTAAAAATTGTTGTAGGATGCTTATCTGACATTGCGGTGAGGGATGTTCTAAAAAGCCAAACAAATGATTCTGTAGATTCATCATATAACAGAGCACCTGCAAAGACAATGGTCTGCCTATGATGATTTGTTCCAAGAAGTGGAGCAATTGGCATATCAAACTTATTTGTTTGGAATGTGGTGTCGAATGATACGACATCCCCAAAGCAACAATAATCCACAATGGCTTGACCGTCTGTCCAAACGAAATTAACAATGCGACCATCTTCTTCATCTAATTGTACAGCATAAAAGAATGAAGGATCATCTGCTTGTTTGTTCTTCAAGTACTCCAATAATGTTTGTGCATCATTTATTTCCATGTACTTTTTATGCACACGGGTAACATAATTGTTGCAATCCTTTTGCAAGAAAGGTACATTTTCAGCTCCACCAGATAGTTGTTCATAGAATTTGAATACTTCAGCCGGTTTGATTCCTGCTGCTCTCATATTATCAACCATGCACTTGTCAGCTTTTGATAGACGACGTTGCGACCTCAGCATATGACATTTACTTGGACTTGCTAGATAATGGTTATGTTCAAGTGCCACCTTCTGCATTGTCCAAATCCCCTCCTGTGAAATGTTAAATTGGAGACGAGCCTTACAACCTGTTCGTGTGTTAGCCCGTTCCTTTTTGGTTTCATATCTAGTATGACTACTCCTTTCTCCTTCATTGCTACAGACAAAAACTTTGGAACCCAATGTGCCATCTACTCGCAACCTCGAGTGGCTCCTCCGTATGCTAAATCCAACTGTTCTAGCATATGAATTGTAGAAGTTATATGCATCATCTTCGGATTCAAACATCATGCCAACTTTTGGCACATTTTGAAGGACGAATTTTGGTCATCAACCTACAATGAAGCCATAACAGCCACTCAGTTCCCAAATTCGGAGTATTTGATTAACAATTCATTAATCACATAACTTCTACAATATTTGAAAGTAATTGTCAAAGATTGGAAAATTGGAAAGGTCCTGTGTTGGAAAATATTTCAAAGTAATTCATTGACCCAAATTTGTCCATCAACCAACACCCGAGCATAGCATACCTCCGCCACCATGGGGGAAGCCGAACTGGCACCCGGCAACATCGACGGCGGAGCGGCGAGGGCGCCGACGGCGAGTCCTTGCGCGACGTAATTGACGACGACGGCACGATCGGTGGCCGAAGGGAGGGGGAAGGGCCGGCACCACCGGGGGGGCAGAACGACGATGGCACGATCACGATCGGTGGCCGACAAGAGGGGGAAGGGGCGGCGCCACTGGGGGGCGCAGCGCGGAGGTCGCGCACAGCGCAGAGGTCGTCGTTGGCCACGGCCGCCTTGCGCTCCGAGTAGGTGGAGGCGACGTAGAGGGGGGAAGGGGCGGCGCCATCGGGGGGCGGGACTCCATGCACCTCCATGCAGACCCGGTTGGGAGGCGGGAAGCTCTACGGCGCGGAGACGGGAGAGCGGCTCGCGCGGAGAAAAGTAGACGGCACAGGAGAAACGAAGACGGCACGGGAGGGCTCGCGCGGAGAGATTCGGGTGGAGGGAAAGGAGGACGTGTCGTCCATCCGACCGGTGTCCACATGAGGGCTCAATGGGGTCAGTCCCCAGAGAAGTCGTTTCCGGGGAACACCCATGATGGCGGTGGGTTGGCCATCGGCTAGGACTAGGGGCGGAAAACAGTAACGGATAATTCGTTTTATCCGATATTCGTATTCAAGAAAACGCGAATGTGGTAAGCAAAATCTGTATTCAAAAATATTCGTATTCATATTCAAAAATATTCGTATCCGTATTCGTATTCGAGATTATTCAATTCGTATTTGATCCGTTTCTAGAACCCATGAAAAATCCGTACAAATTTTGTGATTTAAAATTTGAATTAGGCGGTTTAAAACCAGTAACCGGTTAAAAACCAGTAAAAAAATCGGCAAAACCGCTAGGAATCCGTTTTATCTGATATTCGTATCCGAGAAAATCCGTATTCGAAAATATCCGTATTCGTATTCGAGAATATTCGTATCCATATTTGAGAATATTCAAATTCGTATTCGTATTTGTTTTAAAAATATGGATTCGTATTTGAGACTATTCGACTGTATCCGATCCGTTTCCACCCCTAGCTAGGACATGGCCAAGGTCTGCGCGAGTGCGACGACAAGTGCCAGCGTGAGGAGGACGACCATGCCTCCGAAGGCGAGATGGTTGGTCATGGCCGAGCGATGGAGGCTAGCGTTTAGCCTCAAGGCGAGACAGTGGCCGTCGCTAGGGTGGTGGTGAGGTTTAGCTTGGGGAGGGGAGAGTTGATTGGAGTGGGAGAGTGATGGGGGCACGTGGCAGGGGGAGTCACAGGCTGTGTCCATCTCTGCGTTGGTGCCGTTATCCGTTGTTCGGTCAGGGAATTGGATTGTTTCTTCTCAGGCTTAGTGCTAAGCCACGTGGCAAAATTCAGAGAGGAGTCTCTAAAGCTAGTGGTTAGGGTCCTATCCCATATGTTTTTTTTTCCATATAGGCAGGGCTCAGGCCAACAGGATGTTCTCGGTCTCGTTCCAAACAAGCCCTTCGTGTTACACATCTACACACTGGAGTACAAGATTTCGGTGTGCTTGCAAAGGCAACCGGAGTCTCTCGAAACTACTGTGTAGCACTTAGTCTCTACCATGCATTAGCATTAGAGATGCTCTGCCACCGTCTCGGTGTATTGCTCCAAGAAAAAGCGGCACGCCGTGCTGCTCTTTCAAGGCAGAAATAGAGTGAAGCATCTCCAGAATTTTCTTTCTTTCGTTTGGTTCAAGAAAGCAAAGCAAACAGGTACTTGGATCACGGTATTATAAATGGCAGGCGAGGCCATCGACAGGGCATGCGCCCGTGGCTACTCGGATCGCGTGGCGCCGAACGAACCTGAACCGCCGGGCCCCACCCAACACAGAAGTGATGTCGTCTTTAGTTTTTAGTTGATTATAAAAGAGATTGAGAGAGTAAAAGATACTTATATTAAGAAACTACCTTGTTCAAAACAATTGCTAATCACTCTGTTTAAAAAACTACTCCTAAAAATCAAAAGTTAAATTATTTGGATCGGGACATAAAGCAAAGGCAACTAGACAGCAAGACGATTCGCCGGCTAAGGCGGGGGGGCACTGTTGCTCGCCGTGCCACGCGCGCGCTCGTCCGCCGCTCGCTGCCGCCGCAGTGGGCGTCAGGCCGGCGGAGTTTTCTCGTACGCCGCCTTTGTTTATATTCCCCGATCGATCGCTCCCTCGGCTTTGGTCGCGCGTGATGATGGGGTGATCATTCCGCGTGCTCTGCCTCTCTACGTCGTCTGCTTTTGAGGCCGGCAGGCACGGCCCTGGTCTGCTCTGCTTTGCTTTGCAATTGCGTTCGCATGGAGCGAATATAGTACTGGATTTTCCTCCCCTCTTTTCTTCACTGCTTTTGCGCCTTTATGCTTTGATCGGACGGCGGGGGGGGGGGGGGGGGGGGGGGGGATAAAAAAGGAGGGGGGACAGGCGATGCGATAAGGTGATCGGCTGTCTCCAATGTCGAATTAGCGGGGAATCAGGGAGGGAAGGGGGGTGTTAGACCTGCTAGAGATGGATGTTCTCACCGTGCCATCCAATTGCCGACAGTACGAGTGTAACGGTTGATATGTAGCATTATTTTGGCTGATGGTTTTTAGCTGAAAATAAATAGTACTGGCTGAAAGAAGTGATTTTTAGAAGGAAGATATGAGCGTTGAGAAAAATATAAAAGAGATACATATATGAGATAGGAGTGATAAGAGTAGAGAAATCGTTTTAGAAAACCGATTGTTCATATTAGCTTCTAACTTTTTTAAGTAGAAGCTAAAAACAGAACTTCAAATGAACAGACCCTTAAAGGGACCAGTGAGTTGTGGAACTCATGGACCCTGCCTTCCTGACCGGCCGTCAACATTATTATCTTCCCTTCCACCGAGAAAACAATTCAGTAAAAACAAATCACGTATGCAAAAAAAAAATCAAAAGTTTTACATTGATATTTTTTTGCTTTGAGAAAAATGCGAAAGAATTTTTTCGATTAAAAAGTTCAAATAGGTACAAAAAACAATGGGTTTTGATAAACATTACCCGAATATTTTGTTTGCTAAACTCATCCAAATCTGAGGGCGTTGGATCTTTGTTGAGATTAGTGAGTATCTAATCTTTCCTATCGGGTTCGATGGATAATGGGCAACCAAACCATTTTTTCCAACTTATGACCCATAACTATTGTTTGAATTTTCTACTTGGCTCGAACACCACGCGCGACAGGGAGAACTGGAGAAGCACTAGTGGCTCTCCCATCACCATGCCGAGAGAGAGAGAGAAGGTTATCTCTTCTCCCTGCGCGTGCGAAGAAACAAGCGAGGGGGTGGAGCTAGCGCTGTTCCCCCCCCCCCCCCCCCCCCCCCCCCCCCCCCCCCCCCCCCTTCTTTGGGAACATTTTACCTGTGCTTGCTTATTAGCGTGATAGTGTGTTTAGGGGTGTGGAGAGTGTGCTTTTTTTGTTCTTGTTTAAAGCGGAAAAGCTGATGTCATCAGACAGTATGGACATGGTTTGGTGATATTGTATTTTGCAGATCTCAGCTTCATAGCTACCTACTAGTTCTTTGTTGCTTGAGCTGTTCATATCTGAATCTCTAAATCCTGAAATCCTTCAGAAGTACGACAAGGATTCGCCACTTGATGAAATGTTGTTCCATTTGTCCAGAGACCTGAATTGACAAGCAGACGAGGAATTGCTGTCTTATATGCATGCTCCCCCTACTGTGTGCTTGCGCATGACTGTCAGAATCTTCAGTTGTACTAGGATCTTGCATGCTGGATCTCACGAGGTGTTGACTGATATCTGCGCTCGTCCTGGTCGCTGCTTAACAGGTATTGGCTTGTCAGATTATCCTTGCAGAGCATTAACGCAGGAGGAAGAACTCGGCATGAGCATGTTGTACGGTGCAGAACTCCAGAGGCCAGGAAGATGCTGATGATGTCCTTCGCTCACCCACGTAAAACTGACGGTTTTCTGGACAAATCTTAAAGTGTATATTTATACAACATCCGACTGTTTTTTAGGACAAAAACAGTCAGATTCATCCAACGAATACACCCATACAAGTCCCCCTCCAAAAAAAAATAATCGAATGTTGTATAGAGACTCCCATCTTAAATATGTCCGCCATGCTCGTTCCCTGGGCTGGGGTCGCCATGTCGATCAAGATGGATGGATGGATCTGTCTTGTGTTCAACAGTGCCGGCCACGGATGCTACACTATTTGCCGTACAGCAAGTGCTGTTCTGTGAGCCGGTGACCTCTCGTGCATGCATACGGCGACGACGACCACTGACAAAGTCGATTCTGTGAACGTCGAATGTTTGGTTACTTGCATGCATCGATGGGATGGGATCTTGAGTGAGTGGCGCCTCGACCGAACGGCCTCGCGCGTCGTCAGACGCCAGAACTCTACGACACGCCAGAGGAGGAACACGAGGCCGTAGCGTCCAAACCCCAGCCCAGCCTGTCTGGTAATAAGAACAACCTCGCACGCTGCCACTGGACAGCAGAGGACGAAGCACAGAAACCCTACACGAGCATGTAGCCATCGATCACAGGCTGGCGAAGGAGAGGAGATTAGCGATCATTTGCTTTGCTGGTGCAGAATTTTCCTTGGCGGATGGGGTGCCCAGTGCATGCACCCAATTATTCCAGACTAATCATGGGTACGTTACGTTGGGTTTATTCCTGGGAAAAAGACTGTGCCAGATGCTGCAGATCCAGGCCAAATGCTCCTTTCGGCATCTCCCCGTCGCCAACATCTTGTTCTGTACCGCTCCGGCCGTGTTTTGACATTCCATTTTGCAATGTCTCGTGTGATATGGATGAATTCCTGTGTGTTCCAAACAGCGTCTCAGCACCGTGTTCTTTGCTACCACCTTGCATCGGTTTCCTTGCCTCTGCGTTCACTGCAGGAGATGAAAAAAGAGAGGAGAATTATCCTGAGATGGTGCCATCTCACCTAATTCTTTCGATGAACGCCTTGCAATTATTATACCTGGAGAGCGAAGAGCCAGTGGTGCTCTCTCGCTCGCAGTCAGCTTACGCGATGACTGAGACGCCCTCTGCATCTGCATTTTTTGTAATGTAAGTGTGTTGCGTTGCATACAGACAATGTGAGGAGGTCAACCGAAGTGGTTCAATAGCTAAGAGACAGGAGATTAGTTAGCGTTAATGCAGGGACTCCCTGAGTTTTCTGCTTCTACCTACTACTGTTTTTTTTTTGTTTATGTTTGTGTATTTTGGCTGAAAATTTTACATTTTGGATTGTTCGTGATAGAAATTACGATGAGAGAGATACTTCTTGCGATTTTGGTTGTTATAAATGTTAGTTTTTTTAATGTGTATTATAATTAATTTGTACACTTCATTTTAAGAAAATACTTATTTTAAAAGTTAAATACGGTAGCAAAATCTAAAAATCACTCTTAAAAGCCCTAAAGAACATGTGCTTGAACTTTTGATGTCACCGAACACGTTGCTACATAAGTTGAGAGATAAGAGCTTAAATCATCTGGCAGGGACAGCCGTCGTCGTCCTCACCAAACACCTAACTGAACAGCTACATTTCAGAAATTTTTATTCAAAACACCAAGACAAAATGGGATCAAATGAGAACAGTACATCTATTCTCACCTGTAAGGACTACTCCATTTCAGCGCAGTATAGTCAGCAACATCGATCAGGCCAAGTGCCGTACAGAAGGGCAGAATCACATCGAAGTTAGGTAAATTTTTAGTTAGTACAACTTGTTTTTTTTAATCGAAGCGATGGATTTGAGAGGTTTTTCGAGGTGTTACGCACTGTTATGCGTGGTTAACAGTAAAGAAAGGAATACCTATATCTTTATCATTATAAAAATATGAGTTGGTGGTCGTCGGTTCGTTCTCCCTACTCTTTTCTCAGCCATCCGATCAAAGATCAACCATCCAGATCCGCATGGAGGTAGTTCTTTCGCTCCTCGTAGAAAAGGTCGGGCCGACGCGTGGGCTACGCTCCTCCTCTTCTCTTCCCCCGCATCATCCGCCTCCCGCAACCGCTCCACCTCCCGACTTACAACTATGAACGCTGGTCGATGAGTTCCGACTTATGACCACGAGGTATCCTCGATGGCTTCCAACTTATGACCACGAACGATGGTCGTCGGCTTCCGATGTACGACCATAAACCATTGTCGAAGGCTCCCGATTTAGGATCACGATCGATCGTCGACCGCTGCCAACTTACGACCACCAGCGATGATTGACCGCTCCCGACCTACGATCACACACGATGGTCGACGGCTTCTGACTTACGACGACGATGTATGCTTGAGGGCTCCCGACCTATGACCACGAGGTGTGATCGACAGTTTTTGACTTACTTGACGGATTTAAAAACTTTTAGAACAAGTTTGTATGCATATTTTAAAATTTTTACCACCCATGAGTTATAAAATATGTAGTATGATAAAATTTAAAAATTTGTAGCAACGCACGGGCATTCAGCTAGTAGTATTGTACATTGCAGTCTTTTTTGAAAAAACCACATAGGATTGCATTAGGAATAGGTAGTTTTTTTAAGGTCTGGGTTTTTCTTACACACCCATGTGTTTTTGGTTGAGGTTTGCTAATTGATTTATTCTTTCTTTTGGACCTGCTGACAGGGGGAGGTGAAGCCTTTTGCAATTGCATACGTCATGTCCTACCTCTCCACAGTGCTTGCATGCATTTCTTCTCTTTCCTTCTTTCATTTGATCAACTATACTTTTGTACCTTCCCCTAGTCCTACCTTTAGTCTTTGCCTTTTGTGGATCTATTAGCTTAAGCAGTGGTTCGGGCTCCTTTTTTAGGTTTGGTTGGTCTTGCTGAGATTTGGTTTTGGTTTCATGAGTTTTTTCTGGGCAACTATTGGTGTTTTGTTGGTGAGGTTTCTCTTTTGAGTTATCAGCTGCCTTCATTTTTCTTTCCATCTTCTCTACCTCATTCATAACATAGTCAAACAAACTCTGTGATTTCGAAAAGTCCAATGCTATGGAAACCATTTTCCTTGACAGTATGTTGAATCTAAACAGGCTATCAGCATCTCTTTTTTCTACTGCTATCTGTGCTAGCTCTATTGCGCTTGATTTGCTGAACCCAAACCTCCATCTTTCCAAGAAATATATCTGGTAGTTCTATGATGTTAAGGCTTATGAGGACCTTCAGTACATGCGAGCACAGTATGCCATCCTTCTGGAATATGGCGTAGATACAGCTATAGTTTTCCTCAGTTATGTCAATCAACACTACATATGTTCTCCTTCTATACTCTGGCCTAGGGTGGTTATTTGTCTAGTACACCTCATAGGTTTTGTTTTTCTCTTTCCACCATGTAGAGTGATGTTGTGTCATTTAGTTCATTCTGGAACTTGATGAATATTCTTTGGTTGTACACCTTCCATGCCTAATCTTCCATCTTATAATTGGACCAAAGTTGTGGCTTTGTCCTTGATTTGTTATCCTCTTGCTCTTTTCTGTCTAGTACTATGTCCGAAATCCTTTCAAACTCTCTGAAGAAACTCAAAATTCTATGTTGTGGGCCAATATCATCCTTAAATATCGCGTTCATCCCTTCACTCCTAGCAGTTGAGTGGATGAATGGCCTGACTTCAACCATGGCCCTTCAACTTCGATCACCGCCCCTTCAAGCACGGCTTCAACTTCGACCACAACCCCCCTTCAACCATGGCTTTGACTTCAACCACGGCCCCTCGACTTTGGCCATGGCCCCTCGACCACAGCCCCATTTGACCATGGTGAAAGCATCTAGGCCCCTAAAATTATTTGTTTTGGTAATTAATGACGTTATTTGATTATGGGACTAATATGTGTGTTGAGTGTTTGTAAAGATTAGTCTCAAAGACAGAGAGAAGAGGCACATAAAAAGAATTCACATGATTCAAAGAGATCCAAGACGGCAAGGTAAATAGTTTAGGGCTTTTTATTTTTACCGGTCTTAGGAGAAAGGCGGAAGACCGGATTATTGGGTAGATGCCGTACTATTAAGAGGGATCATAGCTAAGTGCTTGATCATATGCAAATATGCCCCATGGATCAATTTAGGATCATGCATGGACTTTGAATTAAAATTGAATTAAAATTTGTGCATTCCTAGAAATCTCGGTAGTACCGGCGTGTACACCGCAGAACTACCGCAAGGTCGGAAGTTCCGGGCCCCGCGCGGAACCTTTTTTCCAGAGAGCGCCCGGAACTCAACTTAGCTGCTGGAAAATCGGAAGTACCGCGGGTTGAACTGCGGAACTACCACATGGGCGGAAGTTCCGGTTTACCGAGCGGAACTTTATTTCCAGAGAGCAACCTCGTTTCACACTTCGCCTCTTTGAGATCGGAAGTACCGGGGAGAAGTCGGAACTTCCGGGAATCCGGAAGTACCGCATTTAATGTCCAACGGATACTTCTGATCCACTGACATAGCCGTTCTGACCCACCTGCAGAAATCCGGAAGTACCGCACATTGCACTGCGGTAGTTCCGATTTCCCTGATTTTTCAGGATGGTTTATTGCAACGGCTAATTGAGGTTGGTGGGGGTATAAATTCGACCCCACCAGCACAAGGACATGTTGTTGAACCCTCATTGATCATTCTTGAGCATAGAGCAACCTCTCACACCTCACTTTCACACATTTGCATTCAATTGAGGTAGTTGAGTGAATTCAAGTGCATTGCATCCGTAGATTGATCCATTTGGCACTTGAGCGTGATCAAGCCCTGCGACGATCCATTCTCTTGGAGTTTGTTGACTCCTAGACGGCTTGGCGGGAAATTCGGTGATCTTCTCAAGAAGATTGTGAGAAGACCCGAGACGGTTGTGAAGGCTTGGAGCTCGCCTACCCGGAGCGGGAAAGGGCTACCGATAGTGATCGAGGTGCTTAGGCTCAATTCGTGGAGCCGGTCCGATTCGTTCGGGCTTACCTCAACGTGGACTAGGGGAGACCGGCAAGTCTCCGATCACCACGGTAAAAAGTAATCGTGTTCATTGGGGTTTGCTCTCTTGTGCATTATTCTCTTCCAAGCAATTTACTTCAATAGAATCATTTGATTGCTTGTGTAATTAGAGTAGCATACCTTGTTCTAGCTAGAAGTATATTTGCTCTTAGGATAATTCTCTTTGTGCTAGTGATCACTTGAGCCATATCATCTTGATTAGTTGTTGCCTTGCTAACTTGCTTTAGACAATTTGTTAAATTGTAATTGTTAGCCTAAATTAGAAGAAAATTTTTAAACCGCCTATTCACCCCCCTCTAGTCGGCCTCCTCGATCTTACACATGGCACTGATTTCGACAACCAGCTTGGGAGACCAAAATCACTAGACAGCGCAACAGGCTCCGAGCAAAGAGCAGGAGGATGTAGAGAGGCCACTAGGTGAGTGACCGCTGGGCAGCGGTGGTGGGGGGAGAGCCACGTGGGTGGGCGTAGTAAGAGGAAGCCACCGCCGCCATCATCGAGTGCCCTTCTCTCTGATCTATTAGCCACTGTCGCTGAGCGTCATTTTCTTTGATCCATTGGCCGCTGTTGCCGAGCATCGTGCCGCTAGGGACGATGGGAGATGGAATTGGTGTTGGTGCCCTGGGGAAAGTTGGGGGACTACGACCAGACGCTGCCACGGGGGGAAGAAATTGGTGGTGGCACTAAGGAGGAGGAGCAGACGTGGCACGAAGGTTCGAGGAAGAAGGAGGAGGCGGTTGCGGGAGGTGGAGGTGGGGAGGCGGTGGTGGGTAGATGGGGGAGAGGAGGCGGCGGGCAAATGTGTTGGGGAGGCGGGGACTGGGGGATGCGACGCTGCTGGGGGAAGTTGGAGACTATGATCAGACACTGCTTTACGGGGAAGGAATTGGTGGCGGCTAGGGGTGGCAACGAGCCAAGCCAAGCTTGGCTCGGCTCGGCTCGGCTCGGCTCGTGAAAGCTTGGTGGAATGGAGGCTCGGTTCGGCTCGGCTTGGTTAGGATATCAAGCTTTTTGTGGGCTCGGTTCGGCTCGTGGTGCGGCTCGAGCCAGCTCGCGAGGGCTCGCGAGCCAACAAATGTCCGCCATACAAATATTGATGGGGCCGTGCCGCCGTGGGTTCTCTTTCTCCTTCCTCACAGCCGGCCGGCCCGTTGCTACACCACGGCGCATCTATTTTGCGCGTCCTTCTCCGACGAACCACCAACCAAGCTGGCCGGTGCCAAGTACTACTACTCCTACACCAAGCGAGCACCAACCCGCCTCGCCGCGTCCCCCTGCCGCCGCCTCTCCACCGCCGCATCATGCCCTCTCGACCCACCGCCTCCGCCTCACCCCGTCGCCCTCCTCGCGCCGTTCCCTCGCACCGGCTTCTCCCTCCTCGGCGTCCTCGCCAACCAACCCCTCCTCGCGCGCGCTATCCACGCGCTCGCCCTCGGCCCTCCGCCACGCGCTCCCGCTCAGCGCCTTCCACCGCAACACCCTCCTCACCTTCTACTTCTGCCACCGCTCCCCCGCCGCCGCGCTCCACCTGTTCGACGTAATGCCCGACCGGATCCCGTCCTCCTGGTACACCGCCGTCTCCGCCTATGTGGATCCCTTGAGAACGAGGTGGGCCGAGCCAACCGAGCCACTCGCGAGCTGGCTCGGGTTCGGCTCGTTTAGACCCTGAGTTTTTTTGCTGGCTCAGCTCGGCTCGTTTCATCCACGAGCCGAGCCAAGCCTCCACGAGCCCGAGCTTTTTTGCCAGCCCTAGTGGCGGCGCTGAGGAGGAGGAGGAGGCGCGACACGAGGGTTCGGGGGAGAGGAGGAGGCGGCGGTTGCTGGAGGTGGAGTGGTTGCGGGAGGCAGAGGATGCAGGGGAAGAGAAAAGGAGGAGCACGGCCTGTGCATCGGCTCGACCTTTTCTACGAGGAGCGGAAGAACTACCTACATGCGAATCTAGATGGCTGATTTTTGATCGGACGACTGAGAAGAGAGAAGGGAGAACGGACCGACGACCACCAACTCACATTTTTATAATAGTAAAGATACATGCTAAGGCTGATTGCTCATAAGAAAATTTTCTGATCAATAATTTAGCCATGTACCCTCCAGGCACTTTTAGTCCAAACCAGTACGACAAGTCACTTGTTTTGGGGGTCTTTGGTGCGGCCCTCAACCTTTAGTTCGCAATTATCCAAAATTAAACTCGAAAAGAAAAATATGGCATCCATTGCAGCCTGACAATCATGAAGTGCAATAACAACAGCAACCATGAAGTTCGGCGATTGATTACCGGTAACTTACATTAAATTAGAACACAAAATGCAACCAGATACACTCTGAAGATGCACACAACCTTTGACTGAAGCTAAGATTGGTTCAATTTGTGTGCCTATTTGATTAATTTGTTTCGGTTCTGAATGATTGCTCATGTGAGATCATGAGAAGCAATGATCTGTGTGATCAGGGGCAAATCTCTCAAGAATATTATACACAAGAACCATGGGCTTGATTAATTCATCACTTGTATGGTAAGTTCTCTAGTGTGAAACTGTGAACCCACAAATACAACTTAATTAATCACTAAGTATGCTATTAGACAGTGGTAAATTACGTAAGGCACCTAGGTGCCTAGGCACCCAACACAAGAACATCCAATACACATGTAGGATCGATTCAAATTTTAGAGTTTGAGTATGAAATGTTTCATACCCTTATACATTCATGGTGAGCTTTAAATTCAGCTCAAACTAATTTGATCTAGGTTTGAATTTAGTAAGACTACAATGATTATATATTGTGAAACTACCTTAAACTAGTTAAACTGAGGATGAATTTAATTTTTTCGGAGTTTAATATCTCAAATACACTTTTTTATGGGTATGTGAAGATACTCGTCAAACATCGTGAATCTCAAAACACATTAATATGTATTGATTTGAGTATCTAGACATCAAGGTGCATGAAACACTTGTGCATTTGATAAGAATCAACATAATTTATTAATCCGAAGCAGATTTGTTTCAACACGTCCATATCTTCTTCGATCCGAAAGAAACCTCCCAAAAAAATAGTACACTGGAGGGTCAAATCATCACCAAATAAAGTAACACAATGTTCAGATCTTACCATGTGCTTGCTGCAAAGTTTATTCCATCAGCAGCCAATAACTTACAGGCTTACAGCTGTGATCAAGGAGACATGACATTACAACCTTTTAGTTGGTCAAAATAGTATTAGAGTTACGCCCTGTTTTCTTCTCTTTTGGCTACTAAGAACATATAAAATTAACTGCTTCAAATAGATTGTGGCCTGAATTATATAAGCTTCTTTCATCTTTCAAAAGTATGTACTTCTCAGAAATATGGCTAGCATAGTTTCATTCTATGGTTTTCAAGTGGATTTGTCGGTACAACGGCTGTGTTTTCACTTATGTTTCACAATTCATGCTACTATTCTAGTGTGCTAAATTTGTGTTCGAGGACAACACTCATAGTGAGATCATCACCAGCTAAAGAAAGATTTGAGTATTCGAAGCTAATCAGTGCATTCAGAAGAGTTCATAGTACAAAATCTGTACAGCAGACATTGAAAGTCAGTTATACCGTCAGTTTTTAGTATCAAAGATTCCCCTGCTCATCATTCTAGGAAGAATAAAGTTTGTCCTAATTAGTGAGCAACAAACATACTGCTAACAAAAATCTAACATCCTAATCATTACTTCATTAGTTAGTGAATAACTATTGATACAAACATATCTTAACTGCTTTCAGTGATATGCGCAGTATTTTAGTGAATTCATTTCAAATGTGAGCCATCTGCTGCAGTTCACATCTGTAATCAAAAGACAGAAATCCCTTCAACGTTTCATTAACAGAAGTGAAGAATCTACATAATGAGAAGTGCTTCTGTACTCTCAAAACACGCGCGCACACACGATTGTACAAGTTTTAAGGCGGTTAAATGGCAGTCAACAGTTCGATTTGAAATCATTTGCAGCTGCAAATGCCAAGTTTTGTGAAGTTTGGAGGGATATAGGAACACTGTTTACTTTTAGTGCACATGGGATGCACACAATCAAAAGAACATTCTTTTGGGTATCCTATGCTTGAAGTGGTTTTCAGTTTACCTAATCTTCTTGTTCTTTTCACAAGTACAGTTACTGAAAAAGAATCTATACAGATGCAATGTGGTTGATAGGATGCATGGTAGGTGCATTCTATAAATTGAAAATAATGGCTCGTAACTGATTGTACCATTGCACACTTTTAATCAACCAAATAAGACGAGTGTCTAATGATTGCAAGTTTACGTTTATTGAGCAAACTTGTTGGATGGCTAAAACATGATTGTGACTTGTGATTTCTTTTTGTTGAATGACGTATTCGTTGTGTCAATAATAGGCCAATTTTTATGTAGTTTTATTAAGTAATTATGTTCTAAAGATACTTAACTACACACCATTAACTTTCTTTTATTTATATATATATATATATATATATATATATATATATATATATATATATATATATATATATATATATATATATATATATATATATATATATAATGCTGTGATCGCTGCATTTTTCCTGATATGCATGAGATATAGTTTGTGGGGGTTGGTCATAAGCTACCCTAAATAGAAGTAAAACAACTTCTAAAGTAGTCATGAGCCCTTCATTCAATCAAAGCAGCTTTCAAAACCATGTTCATATGTAACATTTTTGCAATGAACTAGATGAGCGGTATATAGCCATTGCGCACGAATTAAATGACGACTCTCTCTAACAAAATTATATAATAAGTCATAAATACATTTTTATCCTAATTAATTGGAAGGAATATTACCATGGATAGTCCAACCAGTGTAGCACTTCGAGTTTTTGCCCAACGGCTAGGGTTCGGTTCTCGCTAACTCCATGTTAGCTAGATTATTTCTGTGGATTTTCCATTGTGATCCTCAAGATTTGATGCATGAAGTTGTGGGTTGTGAGCCCTACGATGACCACACGACAATTGTTATCACTCTAAAAAAAAGTCTTCCATTTAAATGAGTTCGCACACGATGCAAAATACCACATAAAAATTTGTGAAAATTCTGTGTGCTGAATGGGCCTATTAGGAAAGACATGTTTCGCTCCAGATATGGCAAACTCTGTTTAATTTGTTATCTTCTTAACAATTGCAAAAGGAGCACAAAATGATTGCGAGCTAGAATATCTTTCAGAATCATGACATCTGTTTGGTTTGTGGTCATACTCTGCCAGCATTCACCAAAGCTGTAACACTTTCCTGACAATACTTTCTTTATGGCTACCAACTAAACAACTTGTGGAAATGATCCAAACATACACTGCAAGGAATGGTGTCAGACATGCATACCAAGATCGGAGAAAAAGGTAAATTACGCCATTCCTAATACAATAAGCAGACGGACCTAAGTACCAGGAGCAAGCATGTCACGATTTGTTTTGAACTGTTGCGATCCGAATTCTGGATATTACTCTGCAGTTCGACCAGACAAAGACCAAGCAAAACTGTAAACAAAACAAGTTACAATTACATTTCGCAGCCTTGCAGTTGTCAGCACGTATGACTTCTTTGTTTCGATAAAACATTATTTGGCTCAATTCAAATTGCTATAATAATATTACGAAAAATTTCACTTGTATACTCCTAACTAATTGATTGATGGGCATTTGTTGAAAAATACATCCCTGTGGTTGGAGTAAGGTGAGAACCCATGGAAATTCTCGAGAAACTAAGATAATCTAACTTAGAAGAGGAGGGAACTTCACATATATCCCAATGGCTCATTTGATTCATCTCAGCTTGCTATCTATGCAGCGCGAGCCATAGCTTCTGACCCATCTGCCTCTTAAGGCCTGCTGAGCACAAAAACTGTGGTTACTAATTGATTATATGAACAAACAAAATGTAATGAAGAACTTAGTTATAAGAAAAAAGTTATATTTCCATAAAACGATTGATGTCTGAAAAAAAATTATTTCCATGAAGGATGGATCGTTAGTTCATGTAGTGCATATGCTATTAAGGGCACTGAGGTCGATATGCACAATAGCAAGAGATTAATCAACCAAAATCACTATCCTCCCTACCAACCCCAACAACTCAAGCCAACAAAAACAACTTGTTAAGAGATGACATGCAACAAATATATTTTACCTCTCAATTCCTTCTCCAACTTCCATTCTGACAAAATTGCCAATTGTTACTTTAGAACCAACCTCCTTTGACATATCATTCAGCACAGTCTGAAAAAAGTTACATCACAAAGCCAAGCTATTGGAGATCACAATTCACAGCATGGTTGTCATGGCGAAATCGGCGACCACGGCGAGTGAGAGCCGCCTGGACGCCTAGGCGACGTCCAGGCGACGATCAGGCGACGCCAGGCGAGCGCCTTAACCCAGCGTTCCAGGCTTCCAGCAGTCTCAATGTCTCACGGAGTCATTACTCATTACGCGTCCTCCGCGTCTCCGCCTCCTCACATACCCCCTCGGCCCCTCCGCCTCCTCTCGCTCTCTCTCGTCTCGCTCTCCGCTCCCGTCTCTCTCTCGCGACCTCTCCGCCTCTCCCGTCTCCCCGCCGCCGCCTCCCGCGTCCGCCTCCTCTCCCCGCCGCCGCCTCCCGCGTCCGCCTCCTCTCCCCTCCGCCGCCTCCCGCGTCCGCCTCCTCTCCCCGCCGCCGCCTCCCGCGTCCGCCTCCGGCTCCCCGCCGCCTCCGGCTCCCCGCGCCCCATCTCCTAACCCTAGCCGGCGTCAACGGCGGGATCAGGCGAGGCAAGCAGCCATGGCGTCCTCCTCCGGCCGCCAGGACGCCTAGGCGACGCCGTGACAACAGTGATTCACAGCAGTACATAATCAAATAAGGAAAAAGTTTTACCAGCTTACCTTAATGTTTGTGCTGTCGTTGACAACATATTTTTGCTCCAAAAGAACAACTTCCTCATAGTACTTCCTCAACCGGCCTTCCACCATTTTCTCCATGGCCATTTGGGATTTCCCTGAACTTTCAGCCTAACATGTACAGAACAGCATGTCATTTCACTTCTCATGTAATTTGACACGCACAAGTTCACCCTCATATTAAGGATGGTAGTCTATGTCTCTAGAAGATGCAAAACCAACAAAAAGATACTGTTATTCAACTCATGGAAAATAAGCAGTGCAAATGCTATCATAAACTTCTAAAACTGAACCAAGCAGTTATCCAGATGTTACTCTACAGCCAAAAATCACCCTATTAGGATCCGGCTGCCTTCGATTCCATGATTATATGATCTTTCTCATCTCTGAAACCTGGCCAGGTCTTGCATACATAAGCAAAATATGATGTATTATAAATTGTATCTCTCCTATAGTAGATCCACAAGTTTCCTACTTCTTTAATCCTAGTGCCTCAAGGCAATGCATGTATTTGCTTCTCATTTATTCTTAGTCAGTCTCTACTTTCTTAATCATTATTGTGTGTTCTGTCAAGATAGCAAAAGAGCATTTAAATGCTCATGGTGGCTAAACTACTCAGCCACATATATGGCGGCAAATCCTTCTAGTGCAAAAGGAAAGTAATATTTATCAGAATAAGGTACCTGAGTTCGGAGTACGTCACGTTCATTTTCTACAGCTGCAGCAGAAACCAGTTCTTTTGATAAGAACAATGGCTTTGCTGCAACAATATGCATTGCTATAGATGACCCAACTCTCTTGAGAGCATCAAGGGGAGCATTGCTATCTTCTGCTTCTAATGTGACCAATCCAGCAATACGACCCAAACCTGAAGTAAAATGCATTGCTCGTTTAAGTGAAAGAGCAAATACATCATTTGTCAAAAACGAAATAAAAAATATTTTCATATTTTTATGAGAAAATAGAAACCGGAGCTCTTACAGGAATCAAATTATTACCAACGAGTTTGGCCAGCTCAAAGAAGAGACAATAAGTAGGACTAACGTAACGTGCTAATTTATTGTATTATCAGGAGTACAGAAACAAGGGCTTCCCATTTTACGTGAAATGCCAATGTTTTCTTGTAATGTTGTACTGCTAGTGCAACACAGAGAGTAGTTGGTGGTATTGTAATTTATCAGGAGCATGATTGCACGGTCATATTTCAGCCAACAGTTTTGCAAGAGTAAACTAAGAGCTTGCATCCTGCTACCAATAAAAAATAATCACATTCATCAGTGAGCAATCTATGAGAATAAATTAACAATTAAAATTAAGGGGAAGGTAGAGTAGAAATTTCTACTATGATTTCCAGTCGTCTACAAAATTTTAGATGAAATTAATGATAAAAATAAGCACGGGACAAACACACTCCCTAGTCAGTAGAAAACTACTGTTGATTATGTTTAATCAAACATAGCCAAATAAAGGAAAATAAAATATGAAGAATGAAGAACATATATTCTTGATAAAATTCGAAGAGCTGAGATCTCATTGTTTGTGCACCTGGCTGAGGACAGGTATGCAGATAAGATGAAACAACACCATGCACAATTGTGGACAACATGAAGCCTCTTCTAAGTTTTATATTCTCCCCAACCATGGCAGCAACTTCTGTAACAGCACTTTGGACAGTTGTTTCCCCACTGAGTTTAGGATGATCTAGACTGATACTCATGTTCTGCAAGATTAGTAGAAATGTACGTATAGTTTCTTACACGAGAGAGAGAGAGAGAGAAAGAGAGAGAGAGAGAGAGAGATGTATTACATTATTCTAAACAAATTTTGAATTTGTAATGCAACAGAAGTAAAACAGGAAATCCAACCAAAAACCCTAGAAGCCATTTTCCTCCATTTCACATGCTTGATGCTTGACACCAATACCTGTATAATTGGATACAATGACCCTCAAAAGCATAACCATACATTCATCCGCCCAATCCTTACCAACTCCACTTGGACTAAATCTCTCACAAACTAGTCTTCTCAGCATATATCCACAAAGTCAAGCAATATAAGACATAAATATCTTATTTGCATTGCTAGAGGCTAATCAGATTTATTATGGCAATTCTTACTGGTGTTGCAAACACTTTCATTGGCCGGTGAACACTCCGCTATACCGGTATAAGCTATAGTGACAGACACATCGCATTGCATTACATGAAAACAGAACAGTGATACAGTTACAGATGCATTGCATTGCATGAAAGTGATAACAGTGAAACAATTACAGAGATAGTGATGTACAGTTTACGGAAATAAAAATTATTAAATATGTGTGTTAATGCCACGTTTTTATAGTGTACTTGCTGAGTCTCCAGACTCACCCTTGCTTTGTTTTTTTAGGTGATCGTTGAGGACGACATGCGCTGGTGGGAGTAGCACATGAATAATTTCACGTACTACCAGCACTTCACATTTTAACTTTTGTTAGTATATTTAAACTCCATTAGTATGCTAGAATAGTTGTTTAAAATGATATGATACAAGTGTTCTCTGCATTATGAATAAAGTAGTGTTTACTTAAATCAGTTAGCAATTGTTAAAAAAGGTAATATTATATAATGATGGTAGCACTCTAGGCTTAGAGGATGGACAAGATATTACAGTTGGTATCATTGCGGGTGTTAGGTTTGTGGTAAAGAAATTGATACCTTAGCTTAATTATTCAATTAAAATTTGACTTAGGCCTAATAAATAAATTAAAATTTGACACACACTGGTGCACAGAATGATGGGGAATGAGTCATGCATTGCATTTATGTTTTCGCTAGCTTTGTTGCTGATTTGTACTGTTGAGGTAGATGTTGTGGGTTAGTTGTGTGATTGGCCGTCCGTCATGCCGAGGGATAGAGGACGCGGTTATGGCCGAGGCCGTGGTCGTGCCCAAGCGGAGCCACCGCTTGAGGATCAGCAGGAGGCACCTGGCGCAGAGGTTTATTCTGCTGACTTACTGAGCAGTCCGTAGCTAGAGACCCAACAAGGTCTTCGGTCTTGTTGTAGGAGTTTATAGAAGAGGTCCTTGTGCTTCGCCGACAAGTGCCAGCAGCCACTACTGCGGCCGGGACCGTTGCTGCCCCTATTGCCATTCCGGTCGTACCGGAGGCAAGATTAGGCCTTTGCGAGTGGTTGGCCTTGCGGTTAGATACCTTTAATGGTACGGGTACACCAATCCAAGCTGCGGATTGGTTGTGCTACATGAAAAGGAAATTTGAAGCCTTAGAGATGAGCTCTCAGTTGAAAGCTCACTATGTGGCTTTCCAGTTGAAGCGTCACGAGGACATCTGGTGGGAAGGGGTTCTTTCAGCCAGGACCCCTACCCAGGGTCCCGCTACCTGGGAAACCTTCAGTGAGCAGTTCAAGGCGAAGTATTACCTAGATTCTTTTGTGGAGAGCACGGAAGTTATCCTGTCAACCTTCGTGCAGGGAAAGATTACCGTAATTGAGTACGAGGCGGGTTTTAACAATCTAATCCGCTTCGTACCATCGGTTGCGAGTGTTAAGTATATCAAGGCCCATATACTATAGGCCCATGAGGCCCATGTGGTTATCTATATATTGGCATCTCCATTATTGGAGTCATTGTCTTCTCTAATCCCTAAAGTAAGTCACATGGTATCAGAGCTATGGATTAAGGTTAGGTTATGATTATTTTAGTCCTCTCCCACGATCCAAAATTTAACCGGCCACTTGGCCAGTCGGCCCTTCGGCTGAAGTTGCTGTCGCCTGTCGCCCGTCCGCCCTTCGGCCGAGGCAGTCGTCCGCCCGTCGCGCCCGTCGCGGCCGCCCCTGCAGCCGCCCGTCGCGGCTTCTTCCTCGAACGCCGTCCCTGCCGTCGTCGGTTCGGCCGCCGTCTCTGCCGTCTCCGCCCGTCGCGGATCCTTTGGCTGCCACCTCTGCAATGCCTTCGACCACCGTCTCCGCCCGTCGCGGATTCTTCGGCCGCCGTCTCTGCAGCGCCTCGTCAGATCTGCCTCGCCTCGTCGTTGCCGTCGCCGCTCGTCCTTCATCCGCGTCGAATCCGCTCCATCTGGGCCGCCGCCGCTCGTCCTTCATCCGGGCCCTCGCGGCTCGTCCTTCCAGGCCGTCGTTGCTGCCTGGGCCGAAGGAGCCCCTGCAGTCGCCGTGGGGGAGCCGCCGCCCTGCGTTGCCTTGTCCGCTCTGCGTCGCCTCGTCAGATCCAGCGCCGCCTGGGGGAGCGCGCACCTCTGCCATCGCCTGGGGAAGCCTCCTCTGCTGCAGTCCGGCCTCAGCTGCATCGCCTCGTCCGCTCTGGCTTCTTGGAGGGATTCTCAGCCCGTTTGCTGCTGCTGTCCTCTACCCGTAATATCACAGTCAACACTTCCATTGTGGTAACAGCTATCTGTTCCCTGTTCTGCTGTTTTGCCTGCTGTTGGTCATCATGTCTCAGATAAATGCCATAGTTATCAATCTCACCCTAGATGGTCAGAATTATCCAGAGTGGGCTTTCTGTGTAGAGACTGCATTGAGGGGCTATGGTTTACTTTTTCACTTAACAGAAACTCCACCTGTGCTTAAGGATGATGGTAGTAATACTGCTGCAGTAAAAGAATGGCATATTAATGATGGGAAAGTAATGGCTGCTATGGTGAATAGTACTAAGCAATCCATGATTATGAGTCTTTCTAAGTTTAAAACAGCCAAGGTTATATGGGACAACTTGAAGAAGCGCTATGTTCAGGATAGTGGTGCTCTTTTGCATACCCTCATGCAGCAAACTCATGACATTGAGCAGAATGATATGTCTATTGATGAGTACTACTCTGCTTTTGATCGCCTGATGGGATCATTGACTTCCATGATACTTGAGTGTACAGCTGTTCCCTGTCCAGCACATAAGTTTATTGAAAAGTTTTTTACTTACAGATTTGTCATGGGAGTCCGGGCTGAGTATGATTCCATTCGTATACGATTGCTTCACAATTCTTCTGCTCTCACCATGGCACGGGCATTGTCTGATTTACTTGCAGAAGAAACACGTCTTAAGTCTATGTCTTCTTCTGCATCTGTTCCTCATAGTGTGTTGGCAGCTTCTCAGACGATCAGTGCACCAAAAAGTTCCTCTTCAGTACTCTGTAAACATTGTGGCAAGTCTGGTCATCTTCCAGAGAATTGTTTCTCATTATCCAGAGAAGTTGGCTGACTATCGTGCACGTCGTGCTGCTCGTGGTCGTGGTACTGGTTCCACTCCTAGAGGTTCAGTGTCCGTTGCTGCTGCTTCGCCTGTTAATGCTTCTTCGTCGTCTTGGGTGCTTGATTCAGGAGCTTCTTTTCATGTGACATCTGATTAGTCCCAGTTGGTTGCTTGCAAGCCGGTTATTGATGGTGCTTCTGTTTAGACAGCTGATGGTACATCTTGTTATATCACTCACCAGGGTTCACTTTGCAATCCTCATTTTTCTGTACCTGATGTTTCTTTTGTACCTCAGTTGTCCATGAATCTTCTTTCGGTTGGTCAAGTTACTGACCAACATTGTTTTGTTGGACTTGATGACTCATCTTGTTTTATTCAGGACCGTCGAAGCGGAAAAGTGATTGGGACTGGCCATCGCCGTAAAGGTGCTCCTAGCCTCTACATCCTCGACACCTTGCGTCTTCCTTCTTCCATTGAGTCTCCAGCTCGTGTGTCATCCGCTGCTTCATCTTCCGCCTCTTCCTTCGCCCAGTGGCATCATCGTCTTGGTCATCTTTGTGGGTCCCGGTTGTCCACATTAATAAATAAAGGTTGTTTAGGTCATACACCTATTGATTCTAGTTTTCATTGTAAGGGTTGCAAACTTGGAAAACAAATACAACTACCATATTCATCTAGTGTTTCTCATTCAGCTAGACCTTTTGATCTTATTCATCCTGCACCTTTTGCTACAAAGGGTGGTCATAAACATTATGTCATTTTTATTGATGATCATTCTCGATATACATGGATTTATTTCATGAAACATCGCTCTTAGTTGTGTTCCATTTACCAGTCTTTTGTTCGCATGGTTCACACACAGTTTTCTACTCCTATTAGAGTTTTTCGCTCTGACTCTGGTGGTGAGTATTTGTCTGATGCTTTTCGCCAGTTTTTGTCCTCTGAGGGCACTCTTGCTCAGCTCTCTTGTCCTGGCGCTCATGCTCAGAATGGTGTTGCTGAACGCAAACATCGCCATCTTATAGAGACTGCTCGCACACTTTTAATTTCATCTTTTGTTCCTTCTCATTTTTGGGGTGAAGCTGTTTCTACTGCTGTCTATCTCATCAATAGACAACCCTCATCCAAACTGTCTGGAAAATGTCCTGGTGAAGTTCTTTTTGGTACTTCTCCTACTATGATCATCTCCGAGTTTTTGGATGTACTTGCTATGTTTTGCTTGCACCTCGTGAGTGAACTAAGTTGACTGCACAATCTGTTGAGTGTGTTTTTCTGGGGTATAGTCTTGAGCATAAAGAATATCGGGGTTATGATCCCTCTTCTCGTCGCATACGTATCTCTCGTGATGTGACATTTGCTGAGGACCGTCCTTTCTTTTATAACCCCTCTACTCAGCCCTCATATTCCTGTGTCTTCCTCCTATTTCACCCAATACTGATGTCACCACACCTTCATATATTACGCCCATTCCTGCTCCTTCTATTTCCATCACGCCACCTTCACAGGAGACTACACCTCCTCCTGCACCACCTCCTTTTCATTCTAAACCACCTATCACACGTGTTTTCCATCGTCGTCCTACAAACACCACAGCGCCTCCACCTAGTTCTACCACCACGGCCAGTCCTGATACGACCGCTGTTGATACTTCTAATAATAATATTGATGAGTCTCATACTATTCCTGATGAGTTACAGGTTGGTCCAAGATATACTCTACGAGATCGTACTGCTATTGGTCCGGCTGACAAGTATGGTTTTCCACGTGTATGCCGTTGTTGATGAGCCATCCACTTACCAGGAAGCCTCTCATATTCCGGAATGGCAGCTTGCTATGTCTGAGGAGCTTGCTGCCCTTGATCGTACAGGAACTTGGGATCTTGTTCCATTAACGTCACATGCAGTGCCTATTACATCTAAATGGGTATTCAAAATTAAGACCAAGTCTGATGGTTCTATCGAGAGATATAAAGCCTGTCTTGTTGCTAGAGGTTTTCAGCAAACTCAGGGTCAATATTATGATGAGACCTTTGCACCAGTTGCTCATATGACTACTGTTCGTACTCTCATTGCAGTTGCTGCTACTTCTTGGACCATCTCTCAAATGGATGTTAAGAATGCTTTTTTTCATGGTGATTTGCATGAAGAAGTTTATATACAACCACCTCCAGGTGTTGATGCTCCTCCTGGTCATGTTTGTCGCCTTCGTCGTGCTCTATATGGTCTTAAACAGGCTCCTCGTGCTTGGTTTGAGCGTTTTGTTTCGGTGATACGGGATGCTGGGTTTTCACCTAGTGATCATGACCCTGCTCTATTTATTCATCTCTCTCCACGTGGACGTACTTTGCTTCTTCTATATGTTAATGATATGTTGATTACGGGAGATGATGTGGAACACATTTCTCATGTGAAGCAACTTGGTGAGCAATTTCAGATGTCTGATTTGAGTCCTCTCAGTTATTTCTTAGGAATTTCAGATGTCTCATGCGTTCATATTCTGAGTCAGTTTGTCAGTGCTCCTACTTCCATTCATTTTGGACATTTGCTTCGTGTACTACGGTACTTAAGGGGGGCATCTTCTCAGTGTTTGTTCTATGCTCGTGAAAGTCCGCTTCATCTTCATGCTTACTCGGACTCCACCTGGGCGAGTGATCCAACAGATCGTCGTTCTATCACAGGTTATTGCATTCTTCTTGGTTCTTCTCCTCTTGCATGGAAGTCTAAGAAGCAGGTGGCTGTATCTCGTTCTAGTACAGAGGCAGAACTTCGAGCACTTGCCACTACCACTTCAGAGATTGTATGGCTTCGATGTTGTTAGCAGATTTTGGTATTTCTTGTGATGCTCCTACACCTCTTCTATGTGATAATACTGGAGCCATACAAATTGCCAATGATCCTGTGAAGCATGAACTTACAAAGCATATTGGCGTTGATGCTTTCTTTACTCGGTCTCATTGTCAGCAGAAAACAATTGCTCTTCAGTATGTGCCCTTAGAACTGCAAGTGGCAGATTTTTTCACTAAAGCACAAACTCGAGAGCAACATCGGCTTCACTTGCTCAAACTCAATGTTTCAAAACCTCCGTTTCCACCTTGAGTTTGAAGGGGGGTGTTAAGTATATCAAGGCCCATATACTATAGGCCCATGTGGTTATCTATATATTGGCATCTCCACTATTGGAGTCATTGTCTTCTCTAATCCCTAAAGTAAGTCACAGCGAGCAACGACCTTGAGAAGGCCAAAGGTTCCGCCGAGGGCTCAACTCTAAGTTTCAGCATGCCATGGGAGCTACTACGCCACGTGACTTTAGGTCCGTGGTAGAGCAGGCCAGAGGAATGGAGATGGAGATGCGACTCACTACAGGGTTGCAACCCTCTAGTGGTCCGAGTGCTTCTGGTGGTGACCAGAAGAGGAGTTTTGGTGAGGGGTGGGACAATCCAGCGGCCCACTCCTAAGAAGTCTAAGTGGAGTTAGCGTCCCTCACAGTCATCTAAGTCTAAATCGTCGAAGTCTTCTCCTGCACCACCGGCATTGCATCCTATCCCAAGGCAAGGTATGATCTGCTTCAAGTGTGGTGGTGGGCACCGTGCTGTCGAATGTTCCTGGAAGGGAGAATGTCGACACTATGGCCGGTTGGGCCACATGGAGGTATGTCGGTAGAATCCATCTAGCATCAAGTGGGAGCCGCTATCTACGTCATCGAATGCTTCGTCTCAGGGGTCAGTCCAGATGTTGGCGGCTGCCCCTGCGTTGCAACCTCTTCCCTGGGCGCCACCTGTCGGGTATTACTGACATCCTGCACCGACTCCTCCATTCCAGCACGCTACACCGCCTCCATTTCCGATGCCGCCACAGTAAAGCGTCGGGGCTCTAGCCGCCCCAGCATCATCCGGAGCCTACTCATTGCCTGCCGTTGAGTCCACAAGTCAACCTGATGTGGTGACAGGTACCCTATTAGTGGACTTATGTGAAACCCTTGTTCTTTTCGACTCTGGTGTTACTTATTCTTTTCTGTCCGGCGAGTTTGCTAGAAGAGCCAAGCTGAGTGTTCAGCAAATTTCCCAGTCGGTTATAATCAGTACCTCGGGGGGTATCATTGCTAGCTTCACGGTGTGCCCTAGCTGTGTGGTTGCAATAGATGGCGAGGATTTTATTGCCAACCTCATGGTTACCCATTTAGAGCCGTTTGATGTTATCCTTGGTATGGACTGGTTGCATCACTACCAACCGTGATTTCCTGCTTCTGGAGGATAGTCACTTTACAAGCTCCTTCAGGGGAGGAGATAATCTTTCAGGGGAATGCACCCACATGTTCTCTTTGTGTTGGCTAGCATGTTCCCTAGCCAACGAACAATGAAGTCTGGGTTGCTTCTAGCACTTGCGGAAAAGCCAAGTGCGCCTTTGTGCATTGAGAAAATTCCTGTGGTGCGTAAGTATCCCGATGTGTTTCCTAAAGTGCTTCCGGGAATGCCACCCGAGCGAGATGTGGAGTTTAGAATTGAACTTGTTCATGGCACCCGACCTATATATATGACCCCGTACCGTTTAGCATGACCTTTGCAAGAGGAGTTGAAGAAGCAGTTGGACGAGTTGTAGTCCAAGGGTTGATTTGTCGTAATGTGTCACCTTGGGAAGCTCCTATCCTATTCACTAAGAAAATGGATAGAAGTTGGCGTATGTGTATAGACTACCGTGCTCTCAATCAGGTGACCATCAAAAACAAATAGTGTTTGCCTCGCATCGAGGACTTGTTTGATCAATTGAAAGGAGCCAAGGTGTTCTCCAAAATTGATCTGCAATCTGGGTATAATCAAATTTAGGTACGGGAACAAGATATTGAAAAGACAGCTTTCTCTACAAGATACGGGCACTATAAGTTTACAGTTTTATCCTTTGAACTGACGAATGACCCTACTGTCTTTATGGAGACAATGAACAGCATGCTACATAAGTATCTTTATGACTTTGTAGTCGTGTTCGTCGATGATATCATGATTTATTCCATGACGGCGGAAGAGCATGAGCAGAATCTGAGGCTTGTGCTTGAGATTCTGAGGAAAAATTAATTCTTTGCCAAGTTGAAGAAGTGCGAGTTCTGGATTTCTAAAGTCGGCTTCCTAGGTTATGTGATTAACCAATAAGGCATTTCGGTAGATCCAAACAAGATTTCCACTGTCGTGGACTGGAAGAGGCCCTCTAATGTTAAAGAAATGAGAAGTTTTCTTGGTCTAGCTGGTTATTACCGGCGCTTTATGAAAGACTTCTCCATTATTGCCAAGCCAATATCTCAACTCACGCAGAAGGGCGTGAAATTCCAGTGGACCAATGATTGTGAGCACAATTTCGATACTCTGAAAGAGAAGTTGGTAACTGGTCCTGTTCTCACCCTTCCCGAGCTAGGGAAGTATTTCACGGTATACTTGGATGCTTTACGAGTAGGTTTGGGTTGCGTGCTTATGCAGAACGACAAAATGATTGCTTATGCATCACGACAATTGAAGAAGCATGAGCAGAATTATCCTACTCACGACTTAGAGTTAGCCGCAGTGGTTTTGCTCTAAAGATTTAGGGACATTACTTGTATGGAGAGTCCTGTGATATTTTCACTGACCACAAGATCCTCAAATACATTTTTACTCAAAAGGAGTTGAATTTGAGGCAAAGACTGTGGTTGGAGCTGATCAAGGACTATGATTTCTCTTCAGCACCATCTAGGCAAAGCAAATGTGGTTGCTGATACCCTTAGTTGCAAGATGACACCCTCCATCGACGGGTGAACACACCGCTATACCAGTATAAGCTACAGAGACAGACGCATCGCATCGTATTACATGAAAACATAACAGAACAGTGATACAATTACAGATGCATTGCATTGCATGAAGGTGACAACAGTGAAACTGTTACAGAGATAGTGATGTACAGTTCACGGAAATGGAAATTATTAAATTGGTGTGTTAACGCAACTGTTTTATCGTGTGCTTGTTAAGTCTACAGACTCACCCTTGCTTTATTTTTTAGGTGATCGTTGAGGACGATATGCACAGGTGAGAGTAACACATGAATAACTTCACATATCAGATTTTGTTAGTATGTTTAAACTCCATTAGTATGCTAGAATAGTTGCTTAAAATGATATGATGCAAGTGTTCGCTGCATTATGAATAAAGTAGTGTTTGGCTGTTTGCTTAAATCGGCTAGCAGTTGTTAAAAAAGGTAATATTATGTAATGATAGTAGCACTCTAAGCTCAGAAGATGGGCAGGGTGCTACAAATTGCATACCTCCAAATATTCAGGACCGAAAGGCAAAACCAATTCACTAGGACCCTTAGCCGATAAAGCCATCTTTGCCAAAGATGAAGCCTGCATGTTGAATGGGATTGGAAAAATAAACTAAATCAAAATTATCAGCCATGTACCTGTGTGAGAGCACAGATGATCAATGGAGGCATAAAAAATTAAGTATACTATGGCTGTGTCCAATACAATGCCCAAAATTATTAGCATCCTATAAGATAATATAGAGGACACAGAACTTCAAGAATACAATTACAACACAGTTTAAAGTTAAATCTCCTCAAATAAAAGTAATTTCATACAAAAACCTACAAATTGATTAACACATGGGTAGAAAATTCCTATTTATGTTTGATCTACCACAACCGACGTTATATACCTACATGCTCAAATACACAATACATATTGCTCTTGGCATATCTAGCAACAAGGATCAGGAATGGCATACAGAAGGCCCCATACTCCCTTAAAGAAGAAAACAAGAAGCAAAACTAGCGACAAGAAAACAGATGTTGAAGAACCAACACATAATCTGATGAGTTAACACAACTAAAAATGAGGCATGGAGATTTTCTTTGCAACAAAGTGTGCCGACAAAGGATGGAAACACCATGCTGCACTGGTAATTGCCAACCATTGCAAGAAATACCAAGTTACCAACATTTACTTTTGCACTTGAATACCTTTAAACTGATACTCTTCAAGTGATGAACAAACGATTTATTTATGCTAAATAGCAATAAATTAATTTTCGAATTTCCATGTACTCATGTTGAGGATATGAATCTAAATGAATTTTGTGTCTAACTCATTAATACAGTTTGATGTGCATCTTGTATTATGAAAAAAGAACCAACAAAAGCAGCTCAGCTGCCTATTATATTAAGATAAAATACAAATCATGTTGCTGAGAGTGAAACCAACCAGATACTGGAAAACATCATTTCTTGCCACAAAATCGGTCTCACAGTTAAGCTCAACCACAACAGCTCTTTTCTCATCTTGTGCAATAGCTAGCAAACCTTCGGCAGCAGTGCGTGAAGACTTTTTGGCAGCAAGAACCACCCCTCTCTTCCTTAAGTCTTTCTGTGCAGCCTCTGAAAGAAATAAACAAACTGGCATAAGAACAGTGTATATAAACAAATATGTCCATTACGTTACTCTAATGCAATGAGAAAGAAGAGCTAACCAATATCCCAGTGGCAACTAACTAAGGAAGCCTTGACATCTTTGATTGGAGCACTCGTTCTTTCTCGGAGTTGTTTAATAAGATTCATTTGCTCCGAAGCAGGCACCTCTGAGCTGAATCTCCTAAAAAGCATGGCACTTTGGTGAACATGACTGCTCAACAGATGAGCCTGGAACGCAGAAGAGTATCCCTGAGCAGCTTGTTGTTGCGCGCGAAACAGAAGCCCTATTATGGGTCTTCTAGCCCCTTGACCCCAAGCCATTCTCAGAATGTGCTGCACCATGTAGCAGACAGACACAATACTTTTAGTAAACTAAACAATCAATGGACATCACAGCAGCACAATTTAGTTTCAGATCAAATACGATTCCATTCTATACGCAACTGGTGTATTCCATCTGAACAGTGGACGCATTTGCAATAAATTGAACAGAGCATTGCAGAAAGGTTTGGATTTGATTGCTCATACCAAAGAGGAGGAGCAAATTATGACTTAAATCAATCAATTCAAGCAAGTTCGAACCTACGAACAAAAGAAATCAGACGGATCACCCCTCCGCACCTATCCAATAGAGAGGAGGAGGAGGATATATCTCCTTCAAGGTGGCGTACTTGGGTGGATGGAAGGAGGCCGTTCGGCGGCGCTGGTCGAAGACTGAGAGTTCGGCTTCGGCCGGCAGCCTCGTATTTAGGGGAGCCGGGTCGAAAGCGAGAGCAACGAGGAGACACCGGAGGCGGAAGGCAGCGGCGGCGGCGGGACGCTGCGCTAGGGACGGGACGGGACGTGGCGAGGAGAAACCCTAGCCTAGATCTCTAGAATTAGCAGCGACGGAATAAAGCTTGGCAGATGGGCAGGGTAGAGGACCCCGGGCACCTACCTCGAGCTGGTTGCTGCCGGAGACGGAGACGGACGAAGCCTAGGAGGAAGCCGCCGCACGGTGTAGTTGCAGACGCAGAGGGAGATGCAGGGTTTTGGGGGGGGGGTTTGGTCTTTTTGGTAGGGGCGATGGCAAAATGGTGAAACCTAAAGCAGTTGCATCACAATATGCGATACCGCACGGAAATTTCTTAGAGCATCTCCAGCAGGAGCCCTCAAAAGTCAAATCAGAGCCTCTACTTTTGATTTGAGGGCTCTCCTACTTTTGAGGGCTCTGTTTTTTGAGTTAAACTCCAGCAGAAGCTCTCAAATCAGAGCTCTCAAATTCATTCCAACTGAGAATGACATGTAGAGCTCACTCGTCATTCTCAAATTTCTCTACCCCTCCTCTCCTCCACCCGCGCGCTCTCCGCTCGTCCACCGCGCCTCCTCCTCTCCTCCACCCGCGCCTCCTCCTCTCCTCTCAGCCCACCCGCTCCCACGCCCCGCCGCAGCCGCGCGCCTCGCCTCGCCCGCCCTCCGCCTCCGCTCGGGCCCCTCCCTCTCCGCCGCGCTCTCCACGCTCCTCTCCGCCACGCTCTCCGCGCTCTCCACGCTCCCCTCCCCGCTCGGGCCCCTCCCTCTCCGCCGCGCTCTCCACGCTCCCCTCCTCGCCGCGCGCCTCCCGCCAGCCACCCACTCCTCCGACCTCCTCGCCCTCTTCGACGACGCCCTCGCCCACCTTCAACCCCCGGCTGACTCTTCCTCACCCCCGGCTGGCCGCCGCGGTTTCCACCGCTGCCTCCCCATCGGTCGACCCCGGACTGATTCCGCTCGGTGGGAGCCGCACCCTGGCACCCTGTAGCCTCCCCCACCGCCGGCCGGCGTCCTCCGCCACGCGAGCTCCCCCGCCACGGTCACCTCCCCGCGCCGTTGCCCGTGCTCGTCGCCGGCTCAACCCGGCCTCCTTCTGGCCGCCCCGATAGCTCAGGTGAGCTTCTACCACCTTGCTCATGCTCGTGCACACCTCCCTTCTTTCCCCCACCCCTTCGGCCACCGGCGCCTCTTTTCTCCTCCACCGCCGGCCTAGAGTCGACGGAGGAGCGGGGAGCGGGAAGACGAGCGGCCGGGCAGGGGCGGGCTGCCGGGCGGTGGCGAGATCTGGGCGGGGGCAGGCCGTCGGAGGGGAAGAGGAACCGGGCGAAGGCGGGCGGTGGCGCGGAACTGTCGATGCCCGCGAGTGAAAACCGTCAAAACAGAAAAATAGGGGCTCCCTCCAGACCCCAGGAATGAGGGCTGGAGGGGGGATTTGAGGGGCCCCTCAAATTTGAGTGCTCTAGTAGGGGCCCTGCTGGACCTCTGTTTTTGCCTCAAGCCCTCAAATTTAGTTTTAGGGGCTCAAATAGGGGCCCTGCTGGAGATGCTCTTAGTACCAACATACCAAACAATATAGAGGAGTGTGTGCTAAGCCCTCGTGGTATGGTACAAGCAAAATTTCCAAGCTGACGCTAAGTTAGAAAAGGTTGAAGTTTAGCATCTATAGGTGGTGCTAAGTGTTGGTATAAAAGTAGCTAACAATTGTAGGGAACTATTTCTTGGTAAGATGGTGAAGTTATGAATGTGCGACTAGGGGTGCAATCAGAGCAAGTACGGATGTATTTCGTTTATCCCGTATTCTATTTCATATTTTTTTCGGAATTAGAGTTAGACATAGATATTGCCGGATATAAATGTGAATACGGATAGTGTCAGTCACGAATGTGGAGCAAATACATATCAGTCCGAATATGGTTAGTCTCGGTCACGAATATTTAGTCGGATATTGCGCAAAAACAGAAAACATATGTGTTGCACATAAAAAGATCAATCAACCATAGTACATGTCCAAAATGCAACTCATTAGGAGTTTAACAAGCAAATTTGACAACATCAATTAAACTCAAAAGTATTTTTTAAGTTCCTTATGTTCAAAAGTATTTGCCTAAATTGTTTGGACTTTTTCAGAGCTTATTTTCTATTTTTCTTGGCTTATTTGCATTTTCTGTATTTTCTAAAAGAACTAATTTCAATACTGAAAAAGCCTCGTGGACCAATTTCTCACTCCAACCCACTTTGCTCAAGTGAGAGGCTTACCATTTACACATGGGCACATAGCTTCATGGGTTTGTCTATTGAGTTGACTGGCTAAGGTATGACTAAGTAGGAAAAACTCTTTCGGTTTGGAAAAAAATTTGCCTAACAGCGAAAGGGGCAAAATTTTGTTATTTCATTCAAAAATTCGAACAAAATTTTCGAACGCATTTGAATTCTTTACCGAAATGTGGTCAAATTTTGTAGCCGGGTCAAAATTCAAATGAAAACAAATTTATTTGACCATATTGGTTTTATTTCGGAGGGTATCGAAATAGACGGAAAAACAAAATTTCATTGAAATTTTGAACCCTGGGTATCACTCATGGGTCTAGTGTTTACGGGATATCCAGAATAAGTTTACCGAATACTATCCGATTAAATTCCCGGATAACTCTGAATTTGATGCATACTTCTATTCCGAATCCGATCTCAACTCTCTGGTTTGAATCTGAAATATGAAAACATAGCTATATATCTACTTTTTTTCTCTGAATTAGATATGAATGCTTTCGGTCGGTTGGACGAACAGTCAGAAACTATCCGCTCCGTTTGCACCCTTATGTATGACTCTAGGCCTGTTCTTTTTGACTGCAGCTTATGGCTTTTGGCTGTGGCTTGTGACTTTTGGGCTATTTGTACGAGAGATTAAAGAGTAACAGAAACTCACGTGCAGTTTTTGCCGATATAAATGAAGTTAGTAAAGTATGTACTACAATTAACTAGTAGACCATATCTTGAAAAATACTAGTTTAAAAGCTAGTCATTGTAGAAAAGCCGAAAAGCAGCTTTTAGAAGCTGAAAAGAACAGGCCCTCTACCTACTAAGATTGAAATCACTACTACAAAAAAAGGCCATCACAGACGGTTCGAAATTGTTATCACAGATGGTTTTCTGAACCGTCTGAATTTATCAGTCAGTGATAATCGGAGGTTATCACAGACGGTTTGTGAGCCGTATGTGATAATCACAACTCAGACAGTTTGTAACTAGAACCGTCTGTGAAGAACACTATCACAGACGGTTCGAATCAAAAACTGTCTGTGATACTCACACATTACAGATGGTTCAGCTACCAACTGTTTGTAATTGATGAGTATCATAGATGGTTGGTAGTTAGAACCGTCTGTGATATTTTTATCACAGATAGTTGGTAGATAGAATCATTTGTGATGTGTTAGTATCATAGACAGTTTTTGGTTTGAGCTGTCTGTGATAATCCTTTACAGACGGTTTATATCACAAAATTGTCTGTGATAGTTCATTCTATACCTATTTTTTTTTCTTTTTTTGGCTAGCCTCAGGAAATGTTAACTATGCCACTGAAAACAAGCAAATACAGTAAGAAACATAGTACATATTTCATTTTTATTAAGATTAGAGCTTACAATTATAATATCACAAAACAACGAGCAGGTTACCTATCTACCTAACACAACAAGAATAGAGAAAAAGCAAATATCCTCTATGCCTAGGCCTTCTTGCCCCTGATGCAGCGCACAAGCTGGATGTTTTTGATGCCCACAATCGTCGGCGTTGATTGAGTGTCACCTTGGTAGCTAGTTGCTTCTGCGGTGTCTTGCCTCCCGTAGACTTGTGCGTCGTCTGCTTCGTGCGGGCTATTATGGTAATGGTCAAGGAGGAGGAGAACGATAAGAAGGCTGGTTTGGGTGATTATTTATAGGGGAGAGAGAGATGGGAGTGTGAAAATTTTTGGCGCGGGGACGAAGAACTGGAGCTACAATCCGTGGGGTGAGGGTTGATGGATTTCTATTGGTTAGGATTGAGTTGGGGAGGATCAACGAGTCCAGCGGTCAGATTATCACAAATGGTTCTACATACAAACTGTCTGTGATACTCTCTATCACATACAGTTGGTAACTAGAATCGTTTATGATGAATGAATTCATAGACGGTTCTATATACCAACCGTCTGTGAATTAGAGCATAAAGTTTTATATATCGGTGTAATATAAACAACTAGTCTCAAAAGATAAAATAGCAAAGTATTATATAGCTTATATATACTCATTTGAAAGGTTTCGATGAGATCTACAACTTTTCAGTTGAAGCAAAATCCATATTTCGAAGGGAAGACCAAGAAAAAGGGCAAAAATAGAAACCAAAAACTTGTAACGCAAATTTGGGGCTAAATATGGCCGATTGTGAGGGCCTTAGAGCGCAACTGGCATAAACCGATCGTTTTTTTTTGGATCGGGCTCGTCATTATCTTTCCAACGAGTACAAGAACGCCGAAAACGGACATCGTATGCAAAAGTTATGCCCATTTTACTAAAGATATCTCGGAACGGAATCCTACTCAGACTCAGGCGGGAGATTATGAAGTTTTGGAGGATTGTGAGGTGGAAAACATATCACAGACGGTTTTAAATACAAGTCGTCTATGATAACTTCATTATCACAGACAGTTTTTAATACAAACCGTCTGTAAAATATCACAAACAGTTCTAGATAAGAATCGTCTGTGATGTCTACCATTATCACAGACGGTTCTTATCTAGAACCGTCTGTGATACTTCATAGACAGTTTGTATTAAAAACCGTCTGTAAAAATACCACAGACGGTTATTCGTATAAACCGTCTGTGATACTTGCATTACAGATGGTTCCTAGGAACCATCTGTGATGTAAGTGTCCAGTTTAACCTCTTTTGTAGTAGTGAATCCTAGTGCCCACCTATTAGACACATGAGTACGTTTCGGTAGGAATTTTGTGAGACTGTAGATTTATCCCTGTCTTTTGTCTGTTTAGATATGTGTTAAGAGGGCGCACTCACTTGTGTGTTTGTGCATGTACGTCTTCCTCGTAGTCGCAAAAATAATAGGAACAATGGTAGTGTGGAAAGAGAGGTGATGCGTTCATCTTGGCACCTACCTTAGATGTTAAGGGATATACATGCTCTAACAATACCACCCTATCACCTCTCCCAACTCTAGCTCTCAATTAGTCGGGCCGTATCATCGATGAGTTCTCAGCCTACCATTGGACCACCTCTCCATTCTCACCGCCAATTGCTCCATCTCCCTACCTCTGCCTGTGATCCCCTTCCACAACGCTGCCCCATCTTGCATCGCCACAACCACTCTTCCATCACATAATCCATGCTTACCCTCTTCTTCAGTAGCGCTGCCTCCATAGCTCCCCTGTCCTCTCCGCCACTTCCTACCCTTGTCTTCTTAGATCCACAACCCTACTTGACACCGCTGCTGGTAGGGCCACCTCCAATATTGTTACTCTGGTGAGCTCCGGTTTTGCCGAGAGCTACTGTAGAGAGTGGCTTCTTCGATTCTGACTGGCGAGCATAGGGTTCAAAATTTTGATGAAATTTTGCTCATTTCGTTGCTTTTGTTACCCTTTGAAACATGTAAGATTCGGTCAAATTTTGGCCAAATTTGTTCCCATTTAAATTTTGTCTAAATTTTGGTTAAATTTTATCAAAATTCAAATGCCATTGAATATTTCGATTGAAATTTTAAATGAAAAGAAAAAATTTTCATTCGTTTGTTCATTTCGCTGCCCTCTGAAATTTTTCGCCTAACGAGATTGTGAACATGGGCGAGCATCGTCCGTCCTACGTTAATTCCGTTGAGCTCGCTCCAGTTGAACACATGGTTGCAGATCCATAGAGGTCACCGACGTCCTCTTCTTCTTTTTCAACCGCGACGATTGCATTCTCTTTCACAACGCTTTATCTACCTCACCGATGATCGATTGCCTCGGCTTCCCTCGGGGGCAAAATATAAGCTATATAATTATCCCTATAATTAACTCTAGAGCATAACACTAACAGTTTTGACACGAGGGACTCGAGGGACGTACAGTTTTCGAGTTTGGGACTAAAATTAAACCAAGAAAGAGTCGAGGGACTCAAAAGAATGGGTAGCAACTACCCATACAAATTCTTTCTTCAGCCTCTTCCATTGCTTCAGTATTGATCGGTAGCAACTACTGAATACTGATACAATTTTTGTTTCAACATCTTCTATTACTTCAGAATCGGTAGCAACTACATATTCTTCTTCAACCTCTTCCATTGCCTCAGCAGATGAGGGTACTCACCTAGCAATCTTGTAACAATGAATGAAATCACTAGCGTGGCACGGAAAATGACTAGCAGATTGGCATGCAAACATGCACAAATCTTCGCCAAGAACCTCAAGCATGTAACACAAATCTTCAATCATGAACCTTAAGCATGAGGCATGATCGGACTGTGATGGGACTGTCCCCATGTGGGATCAAAATTTACCTGAATTTCCCTGTATGGCCTTCCTTTGCCATCATGCGGCGCTAACCTTGCTCACAATCTCTAGGCTTAGATTCAAGTCAGCCTCCAGCCGCCGGAGCCCTTCGCTAGCCATGACAGCCGCAGTGGCCTTTAGCTAGCCATCACGTAAGTTGGTCTCAGCCATGCTCATGTCCATGCACCGACTCAGCCTATCCTTGTGCGTGGAGCTCAGGCCGTTGATCCAGCGTGTACCGGTCGATTGAGCACATCGCGCGCCATATTTTCATGCCGCCCACAACCTCGTTTGCCATCCCAACACTGGATCGCTTAGATATATATACTATAATATATATAATTGAGTGATATCAGCTGTCTATAATTATTAGAGTATACGATTTGTTTAACAAGATTATTAGAAATAGAATAGAATTATTTAGGATTTATATCTGATATGGTTTCTTTCATATCTCTAATAGATTAGCTTTTCTCTAAGCCACCCTATACTCTCTCTCTCTCTCAGCTGTGTGTGTGTGTATATATATATGTGTGTGTGTGTATAACAGGGGCACCATGGTGCTCAGATTCTATGATTAAGATTTTTCATCCATGATTGAGACTTTACATTCATAATTAAGACTTTCCATCCTGATACACTACTACAGAAAGCCTAATACTAGACGGCTAATCACAGACGGTTTGACAAAACCGTCTGTGACCGATACTAACACAGATGGTTTTAATTTGGACACCGTCTGTGTTGGTGGCGTCGGAGAAAACGCGTATCACAGACGGTTCTTACCGATGAACAATCGGTGATACTAAAGTATCACAGACGGTTTGTATTAAAAATCGTCTGTGATAATCTGGAATTATCACAGATGATTTTTTATTAAAAACCATCTGTGATAATGACGCTAGGCATTTATTGCGCTGCTCAGAACCGCATCTGTCTTCATTTCGATCCAGATCTAGCCGGTGCTACACTCTTTCGCTCAGGAGACAAGCTAGGCGATTTCAGGCCAATTAATTTGGTGGGAGGAGGCAGAGATTGAGCTTTGAAGATTCATACTTTCCTGATTACTCTAGATATGGTTAGTAATAAAATTTATTTTTCTTTGCATTACAATTTAGATCTAAGTAATTGGTGAGTGTTATTGAAGATGGTTTGCAAAATTATTGGTTATATAATAGCTGTTGTGTTTATAATATGAATTAAGCTAGCAAATTAAGCCTCAATGCATGTGGCCGATATGTATGTAGTAATAATTAATTAATCTAATTTTTAATACTAAGTTGTTATATATATACATTAATGGCGTGTCTGCTTTTATAAGAGCTGCCGAGGAGGTTATGCTGAATAAGAGGGTGGAATATATGTATTGTCCATGTACTGACTGCGAGAATTTAAAGATGTTTAAGAACCGAGGGCAAATTGAAGCGCACTTGATTCGGAGGGGTTTCAAAAAGGGTTATATGTGTTGGACCAGTCATGGCGAAGTCAATGATCATATGCCGCCGGATGACATCGCCGGTGAAGTGAATGATATGCCGTCGGATGATATTGCCGGTGAAGTGAATGACATACCGCCGGATGATGTCGATTGTGGATCGGATTCGGATAGGTTGCACGATGACAATCTCGATGAGATGATTCGCGATGTAGAAGAGAACTATGATGAGAGAGTATGTTAAATTCCGGGGATTGATGGAGGACTCAGAGAAACCTTTGTTCACGTGCTGCAGGTCAAAGTACATGAGGTTGTCGGCTGTGCTTGAACTGTTGAAATTGAAGGCAAGCAACGGTTGATCCGACAAGAGTTTCACGGCGCTGCTAGGACTTTTAGCGGACATGCTTCCGGAGGGAAATGAGTTGCCTAAAACCACGTATAAAGCCAAGAATGTTTTTTGTCCGTTGGGAATGGAAGTAGAAAGAATACATGCATGTCCGAACGACTGTATCCTGTACCGTAAAGAGTATACAAACATGCATGTATTTCCGGTGTGCAACACATCCCGATACAAACGTAACAATCAATCAGATGATAACGAGGGAACAGAGGCGAAGAAAGGACCTCCTGCTAAGGTGGCATGGTATTTTACTATAATTCCCCGTTTGAAAAGGTTTTTTGCAAATCCAAAGGAGGCAAAACTGCTGCGTTGGCACTCGGAGGAGCGCAAGAAGGATGGAATGCTAAGACACCTTGCTGATTCCGCCCAGTGGAGAAACATCGATAGGAGTTTTGCAGACTTCGGTGTAGAACCAAGGAATATAAGGTTTGGACTGAGTACAGATGGAATGAATCCTTTCAGTAGCATGAGCAGCCGACATAGCACATGGCCCGTGACTCTCTGCATCTATAATCTTCCTCCTTGGTTGTGTATGAAGCGAAAGTATATTTTGATGTCGATACTTATCCAAGGGCCAAAACAACCTGAGAATGATACCGATGTGTACCTAGCACCGTTGGTGGAAGATCTAAAAGTACCGTGGAACGAAGGGGTATAGATATAGGATGCATACAAACGAGAGAACTTCACTTTTCGCTCCTTATTGTTCTACACCATAAATGATTATTCTGCCCTTGCTAACCTATCGGGCCAGAGTACAAAAGGTGCCAAAGCTTGTACCCACTATTTAGATGTACCGAGAGCGTGTGGCTGAAACACTCACACAAAACTGTCTACATGCGTCACCGCCGGTTCCTTCGGAGGGCTCACCCATACCGCAAGATGAAGAAACAATTTGATGGAGATAAGGAAGACGGTTCAGCTCCAAGGCATTTAAGGGGACATGAGGTTTATGATATGGTTAAGGATTTAAATGTTGTCCTCGGAAAGGGACGTAAATCGAGGGCTTATGAGAAGAACACCTGGAAGAAGAGATCAATATTTTGGGACTTATCTTATTGTGAGTACCTAGATGTTCGACACTGCATCGACGTCATGCATGTAGAAAAGAATGCATGTGACAGCTTGATTGGTCTCTTACTGAACATTCGTGATAAAACAAAGGACGGCGTTAACGCACGGCTTGACTTGGCTGATATGGATATCAGGTCTAAGTTAGCACCGACAATAAACAGATAATGGATGAACGTACCTTCCCCCTACGTGTTACACTCTGTCCAAGGCTGAGAAAACAGAACTGTGCCAGTGCTTGCATGGTGTCAAAGTTCCGTCTGGTTACTCCAGCAACCTGAAGAAACTTGTTTCGATGCAAGATTTGAAGTTAAATGGCATGAAGTCTCATGATTGTCATGTGCTGATGACACAGATGCTCCCTATTGCAATTAGAAATATTTTGCCGATCAAAGTCCGAGAAACAATCATGAGGCTATGTTATTTCTTTAACACAATTGCTCAGAAGGTCATCGATCCCAAAGGACTAGATGCTCTGCAGGATGAGGTGGTGATGACTCTATGTCATCTTGAAATGTATTTGTCTCATTTGTTTTTCGATATCATGGTCCATCTCATTGTTCACGTTGTGTGGGAGATAAAAATGTGCGGACCCGTATTCCTACGTAGCATGTACCCATTTGAGAGGTTCATGGGAATTCTCAAGTCCTACGTACGGAATCGATCTCGGCCGGAGGGCAGCATCGTTGAAGGTTATGCAAGCGAAGAGGTCATTGAGTTTTGTGTCGATTATATGGCTCAGACTCAACCGATAGGTGTGCCTCAATCTCGTCATGAGGGGAGGCTGAAGGGTATCAGAACTATCAGAAGGAAAGCAATTACTGCAGATATTGACACGTATACTCAAGCCCATTTCACGGTCTTGCAACACATGACTGAAGTGGCGCCTTATGTCGATCAGCACAAGGATGTACTTCGGCAACAGAATCCAGAGCGATCAGATGTTTGGATCATGAGGCAACACAACAGTCGGTTCAACCAATGATTGAAGGAGCAAATTGCTTGGAGCTCGCCATGTGAGACGCTAACATGGTTGGCAAAAGGGCTAACATTTACAGTTGTGACATGGCAAGGATATGACATAAATGGGTACACATTCTATACACAGTCTCAGGATGTAAAGAGCACTAACCTGAACAGCGGTGTCCGCACAGATGCGTTTAATACCGATGGGTCGAGAAACTCATACTATGGGTTCATAGAAGAGATTGGGAGCTCGACTACGTGGTTTTAAAGATACCCTTATTTCGCTGCCGTTGGGTGCATCTCCCACAGGTGAAGGTTGACAAGTACGGTGTCACTACCGTGGACCTCCAACGTGTCGGGTACAAAGACAAACCATTTGTACTCGCCAACCAAGTTATTCAAGTTTTCTATGTAACTGACCCGGCAAATAAGAAATGTCATGTAGTTCTTCATGGAAAAAGGAGAATTGTCGGAGTAGAGAATGTAGTGGACGAGGAAGAATACAATCAATTTGATGAGATACATCCTTTTGGAAATGGCATAAGGGTCGACGACGAACAACGTGACGAAACTAGTTACGTACGCATTGATAATCATGAAGGGCTAATTTTTAAAGGAAATAAGCAAGTAGAATGAGAATGTGCGACATATATGTGGGCATTTGCATATATGTATGTAACAATGCATGTATGTGATGTATATGTGAATTGACATTTATATATACAACAATGCATATGTGTGATGTATTTGTGAATTTGCATTTATGTATATGTGAAAATGTGTGAAGAAATACATTGTGTGAGGTTGGTGAATGTAGTGAATTTTGAGAATGAGAAAATGTGTAAAGAAATACACTGTGTGAATGCAGCTGGTTGGTGTTTGTATATGAATGCAGCTGGTTGGTGTTTGTCTTAATAACTACAGCCGGGCTTATCACAGACGGTTGTAAACCTAGAACCGTCTGTGATAATAAATATCACAGACGGTTCTAAGTTTACAACCGTCTGTGATAGTATAAATATCACAGACGGTTCTAAACTGAGAACCGTCTGTGATAAGCATTATATATAACCCCGCTAGGGTTTTGCGCGTACACTGCGCAGTTATTAGAGCCCGAAGTCCTGATCGAGCCCGTCGCTCTCCCGAAGTCTCGATCGAGCCTGTCGCCGCCGCCGTCCCTGAGCCAGTCGCCGGCCGCCTCCCCCGAGCCCCTCGCCGGTCGCCTCCCCCGAGCCCCTCACCGGTCGCCTCCCCCGAGCCCCTCGCCGGCCGCCTCCCCTGGTTTTCTGTTCTTCACTGGTTTGAGTTCCTCTGGATGGTTTCGATTACCGTCTGCATTGTGAGTATTGTTAACTTTTAGCAAACTTTGTCGGCAGTATCTGTTCTTTAGTTCTGATTTAGATCTAGAACTGGTATATGACATGTTTGCTTGTGGGCTCGAAGCACATGCTCTGTGATGAACAAACTGATCTCTAAAGTAGATCTGGTAATTGGACTAGGGTTTTGAGTTCTAGAGGGTTGATTTCCACTATCAGGGCATTAGTGATCTTTCGGCTGGTTAGATTTGTTCATGTTCAGTTGACCTTGTTGTGCAATAGTGGTTCCAGAGAAGTTTTCCTTTTGCCTGGCATCTGATACTGCATATTACAGTTTGTCTTCTAGTCTGTTTACTGATTTAATTCTATTGTTCATGAACATTTAGACCGAAAGTGATATATTGAACTGTCTCTGATTGTCTAAACCCTGGCAGTAGAATCATAGTCAGAACTCAAAATCTCAGTTTTTAGTTATCAGACATTTGATGATGAATTTCAGTGATAGCATGACAAGGCCAAGAGTTTTAATCTTGTGCAACTCTGTTCTGAGAGCAATCTTAAAGCGATTATTTTGTTTCATGCTAGATTTAATTGCTTTATTGCTCATAGGACTGGTATACATGTTATTTTCAGCAGCCTTGAGTCTATGTTCTTTGAATGTTTACTTGTATATGAATGGCAAGATGGAATTACATGTTTATATGCAATTTATGTCATTCATATTGTGCTGGAAATATGTTGAATATATGTTTAAATTGGCTGGAATTAAATATGAATATATGCTTGTTGGACAGATTCCTTCTTACATTGGTAATCTATCCACAAACCTACAAGGTTTACTGCTTGGGGCGAACCAAATTTCAGGGAGCATACCTTCTACACTTGGGAAATTGCACAACCTATTTATCCTAGGCCTATCCAAGAACAAATTATCGGGTCAGATACCTTCCTCGATAGGTAACATTACTCAATTGGGCTAGCTTTATCTTGGTGACAATAATTTGAGTGGACACATACCCGGTAGTTTAGGTCATTGTATGGGACTGCTCATGCTAAACTTGTCTGTTAACAACCTTGAGGGATCCATACCATATGAACTCTTTGCTGGCCTTTCACTTTCCTATCTTATGGTATGCCACTTTCTTATCAATCTTAATAGACCCACAAATTGAGTGACATGTCATCCGCGCATTCTTCAACACCATCGCCGGAGGCGTCCGCTCCAAAATCAAAATGCCAAGGAAGAGGGCTATCGAAGAAGTCTGAGGGCCGATTTACCATCCCAGAGGTCGATGGATCTGGGGTCCCTCTCCTTCCTTCCAAAGCAGTAAGTGCATTCCGAACAATGATCGGAATAGTTGCACGAGAACAAATTGAGATCACATTCGATTCGTGGAAGAGAGTGCCTGAGACTCGGAAACGTGAGCTGCTGACAGAAATTTTGGTATCGTTCGAGATCCCCGAAGAACACCAAGACGCCGTGCAACGACAAGCTTTGCTAGCGGTGTGCAAAGCATGGAAGAACTTCAAGAGCACGCTTGTCAAGGACTACGTGGAGAAGGATGAAACGCCCTTTCATAAATACCCATTCTTGGAACCACAATGGGAAGAGTTCAAGGCGATGAAGACGACCGAAGAGTTCAAAAGTACAAGTGCATCGCACAAGGCCCTCCAGGCAAAAAAACACACACCCCCACAGACTTGGCACAGCTGGGTATGCGGGTAAAATCCCGAAGTGGAGGAAGGAGGACGAACAGGCAGCCCTGCAGGACATCGCCCTGCCATTTGCCAATATCCCGGATGATCGCGCTCGAAATTGGATTAGAGCAAGGTCATCTACAACGACATCGGGGGACGTCTCCTTTAGAAACCCTGCAGACCAGCAAGTGTCCCAGCGCCTGGTAAGATATCGATCGAACTACGTAGCTTGTAATTACTCCACAACTTCGTACGAAGTGAAATGACATGTCGTGCTCTTGCAAGAAGCGCTGAGTTTTGAATCTAACCTGGGATCATTCCAGAGAACAAGGCAGAATGATATGCTCTCCGCGGCCAAGGAAACAAGGAGCACCTGGGTCGTACGAGAGGTCTTGGGCTTTACGTTCCTTGGAAACATGGTTTCCAAGATGACTCCGAGCAGTATTGGCGTAGGAAGAGAACCAAAGCCGAGCGTGAGGCACGGCTACGAGAAGAGATCAAGGCATCTCTTAGAGAGGAGCTGGCTGATTATGTCAGAGATGAAGTGTGAAAAATTACAGAAAATCAGCAGGCCGCCGTTGCCGCTCCTGTGCTAACTAGCCCGCCCAACCATCTGAGTAGTTGCTTATCCAATCCTACGATGGAGAACACGGCCAGATTTCTTATCAACGACATCCTGGTAATAATTATTATATCTGAAATGCTCGATCTGTTGATAGGCCTATTAATTGGAGTAGCTAATTTTGTATTGTTATGTAGGAGCCTACGAAATGCAAGCTCCAAGTGAGATATGCCTCCATTGCCTTGTGCGCTGCTTGGGGCATGGCATATCCGTCTGCTCAAGGGGTCATGCTGCACCATCAAGTTTTAGCACCAGGCTTCGGAAAAGTGTCAATAGATGGTGTACACGCCAATTTTGAGGTCGTACCGCTACCGAAGCCCACCAACGACGAGCTCGTGACTCTAGGGCAAGCCATTGAAACCTTCATCCAGTGGTCCAAATGCGATATCTACCTGTAGGCTTCTTCACCGATGGCAGATCAGCTATGTGCACTGGTGCCATCTCCACAAGGGCAACCTGAACCAGATCAGCTACATGCACTGGTGCCATCTCCATCACCGCTACCTGCGCCGGTGTCATGTTAACGGGCGCTATTCCCGGTGCAGCAACTTCCACCAGTGCAACTTCCACCACCGGTGCTACCTTTAAAGTCGACCTACAGCCAAGGCAGCAAGGGCAAAGCAAAGAAGACCAATGATGATATCCCGTACCTGCCATTGGCTCACAAATTTGTGCTTGGCGAGCCGTTGCTCGAGAAAAAGGGCCTCCAAACCCTAGCAATTAGTTGCCAGCAATTGCACAAGTGGTATATGGAACAGTCCAATAAGCCAGAGGGAGAATGGAGCTCAGGTATCACTCTCAAATTCGCGCCGGATCATTTACAGCACAGTGTTCACGAGTGTGTCTTCGTGGTCACCTTTGAGGATTTATTCGATCTTTTCATGCTCAATGCTCTCGACGTCTCACTCATTCGATGCTGGACACTGTCTCCGTTCATGTCATACCGATAAATGCATATATAATTTTTTACTTTTGTGTGTATATATATAGACACATGCTGACTAAAGCTATATCATCCAAATCATTGGTTGGTTTCTTGGAACCACACTTGGTCGCCAAGTATACCATCGATGAGGATACATTCTTCGTCGAGAGGTACATTGCAGCAGGACTGCTGGCTTACTGCAATAAGGAATATGTACTTATGCCCTACAATCAGAACTATTGTTGGATTTTAGTAGTAATTGTACCAAAATGGAACAAGGTATATTACCTTGATTCCCTAAGTAAGGATAAAATGGACTTCACAGTTGTCAGCCAAGTAATCGATACGTAAGTATATTTTCTCTATACATACCTATATTGTACTCTTTCTTTCCTTCCGAATGACTAAGGTTAACTTCTTCGAATCACGTAGGGCGTTCGTGATGTACGTTGAAATGGGAGGTGTCTCGATGCAAGGGGCCAAAGGCCTGACACATACTCGAGATTTGAATGTATTCGCTATTACACATTAATTAATCCTATGCAACAGTTGGTAGTAATGCCTCTTGAATTAACACATTCCATTTTTTGCAGTGCCACCAGCAGCAGCCGGGCAACACATGTGATATATCACCTATCACAGACGGTTTTTACTTAAAAACCGTTTGTGATTATCACCTATCATAGACGGTTTTTACTTAAAAACCGTCTGTGATTATCAGCTATCACAGACGGTTTTTAGTTACAAACTGTCTGTGATATTTACACCACAGACGGTTTGAAAACCGTCTGTGATAACCTTTGATTATCACTGACCCATAAATTCAGACGGTTCAGAAAACCGTCTGTGATGACGTTTTTAAACCGTATGTAATACAGTTTTCTGTATTAGTGATATAATATATCATTGCACTTGCACGTATCTAAAAGCAATCCAAAGACAGGGAGGCTTGGTGCCCGGGCACCCTAGTGTCCTATTTCAGCTCCTATATATATATATATATATATATATATATATATATATATATATATATATATATATATATATATATATATATATATATATATATATATATATATATATATATATATATATATATATATGCTCCGAGCCTCAAGCAATATATTCATCAACTATTCCGGCTATTCTATCCTCCTACATGCAAAGTAAGTTTACGTCTAAATCTGTTCTTAGCCACCAACAAATTTCATCGTGCCCTGTCCTAGGAGAGGTGATATAATCTCCTAGGTTCTATGTATTGTAGATAGACGGTCCCCTTCTTCCTCTCCGATCAATAGATCGGTCTTTTTTTTTTGCCGATCATAGGTCGATTCTTTCCTCTGATTAGTACGGTTCTTTTTTTTAACTTCTTCTCTACCGCCGATCATGCCTGACAACAGTGATTGACTGTCCCTTTGTCGTCTCTACCCATGTCACCCCGGCCACCGTGCACTCCGTTACCGTCCGCCACATCAAGTCGATCTCGTCTGATCGTGCCCCTCGGCCCCTTCTTCTCCGTGGGTTTTGATGTGCAATGTCGTTGCCATCTATGCATGGTTTCTTCCTTCATTGTCTTGGGACTGCTCCGCTCCCGATTTTGCAGCTCCGCTCCAGCTTTGCGTTGCCAAACACCTCCAACTCCAAGACCTCCGCTCCAAGAAAAAGGTGGAGTTGGGGGTCAACTCCATATTTTTTACGAAGCACCTCAAGGGGTACTCCAGTTTTTGGACTTTTGTACTCTCACATGGAGTTGACGGGTAATTACCCACCTTGCCACTCGACCTATACCGGTTCACTTTTTCCATCTGTTCGACTCCCCCGTACGCGTACGAAGCGGCGCTTCCTTCTCTGCCCGCCGCTCCTCTTCCCGTACCGCCCGCCGCTCCTCTTCTCCGCCTGCCGCTCCTCTTCTCCGCGACGCTTCCTTCTCCGCCCGCCGCTCCTCTTACCGTACCAGGGCCAGGCCGCCGGCGCCGTGATGGATGGATTGGATGCCCCAGACGGCCATATTCCAGATGACATCGTGTTTGGGCAGCACATCTTCCCCAACTCCGGGCGTCCTACCTCAACACCGACGCCCAGAGTCGGCCTCTCTCGTCCCCCTCAAGCTGTGCCGCCGCCGGCCTTCTACGGCGCGACGCCGCCGCCGGCCTCCTACGGCGCGGCGCCAGGGCCACGTCTTGGCTTGCCTGGTCATGGCTTGGCCGGCCAGTGGCCAGGCACCGGCCCGTCGGCAGTGGCCACGGGTGGCCAAGGCACCGACGGCCAGGGCACCGGCGGCCAGGGCACCGGAGGCCAGGGCGCTGCTGCCGGTCGGCCAAGTGCTACGGTGACCACCGGAAGGAAGCGGGCACCACCAGCAAAGAAGAAGGACGAGCAGGTATTGATTGCTTGTGTTGATTGTTATTTGTTGATTGCACACTTGTGACTGTTGATTGTTGATTGTACAATCCTTGCATATATTCAGAAAATAGAAATCATGTCACACTAGATTGTCTTCAATGCTTGAACATATTATTGTAATATATGGTCAGGGTGATCAAATGGAATGGACTGATTCAAATGTGACAATAGCTTGTGAGTTGATGGCTGAACAAGTTAGGAAGGGGAATCGTCCAAACACGCATTTGAATTGTGTAGGTTATACCGAGGTATCCGATAGGTTTTTTCAGCTTACCGGAATCAAGTTGTCGAAGACGCAAATAAAGAACAAGTGGGATAAGTTAAAGAATGATTTCACTACTTGGCAAAAATTGAAGAGGAGGCAAACATGCACAGGTTGGAACCATACGCGGGGGACAATTTCAATGGAGATGGAGTGGTGGAAGAAGACCAAAGCTGTGAGTGCTATATAATTTTTGCAAGCCGTCACATCTCTATTTTTGCAAAGGTTGATGTATTGATGTATGTGGTATATATCTGTGCAGGAAATTCTAGGGAGTGGAAAGTTTAGGAAAAAGGCTCTCCAAAATGAGGATTTGCTTAGTGATATGTTTAGAGACATCACAAATGAGGAAGCAGATCATTGGAATCCTATGAGTGACAATCCAATTATTCCTGATTCACAAGAACCACCTTTTGATGTGGACAATGAATACGAAGGTGGAGGGGACGACTTCCGTAGTGAACCTATTGATGCACACAATGTTGGAGAGGAGGACGACGTCCAGGAGGTCGCACCTACAGCAAAAAGGCCTCGTGTTGCTGTTGACCTGAAAAAAAGGCTAAGTCAAGCACTGCACTTGTTATTCAAGAAGCAATCACAAAGATGTATGATACTGTTGCTACTTTTATATCCAAGAAGCAAGAGGGGGTATCGGTCAAGGAAGTCATGGAGCTTATTATAGATTGTGGTGCGGAGTATGGTTCCGATGAGCATGACATAGCGACTCAGTTGTTTGTGAACAAGGATGCTAGGGAGATGTTCATGACCCTTCCTACTAGAGAGATTAGGTTCAATTGGCTTAGGAAGATGCACAACGGTAAGTACGGAAACTAGGATTATTTCATTTGGCTCTATGTTCGCCCTTTGGATTGTTTATTTGGCTCTATGTTAGCCATTTGGAATATTTATTTTGCTATCTATATGACATTTTCTATATCTGTGTGCTACATGTATGTTCAATTGGAATATTTTTTTTCTTCATGTATGCTGATTTGGAATGTGTATGCACAACTATATGTTCAATTGGAATATTTTTTTTCTTAACGTATGCTGATTTGGAATGTGTATGCACAACTGTATGTTCAATTGGAATAATTTTTTTCTTAACGTATGCTGATTTGGAATGTGTATGCACAACTGTATGTTCAGTTGTAAATATTTTTTGTCATTATTCAAACTGATTTTTTTCTACATCTATGCAGATATATGAAAGTGACAGTGATAGTGATGACTCTGACATTGAGAGCATTGCATTTCTCAATTTTGTCATGTGTGGTGCTAAAATTGCTCAAACATATCTGGATTCATACATTAACAAAAACCCACCTAGGACATCAAACCATAGTGGTATGGGGTGGTTGATAGAGACACTGAACACACCTGGTGAGTGCCATTCGCAGCTTCGAATGAGCACGGAAATGTTCTACAACCTTCATGATTTATTGGTTGGAAGATACGGTCTCAAACCATCCCTACATATGAACACTTATGAGATGTTGGGAATATTCTTGTTTATATGTTCTGGAAATGAGTCTAATAGAAGAGGACAAAACCAATTCAAACACTCTGGTGAAACCATAAGTAGGAAATTTGATGAGGTCCTCAATTCCTTGATGGCTATGGCTAAAGATTTTATTAGACCAAAGAACCCCAACTTCCCAACTGTTCATGAGAGGGTCAGATATGACCGTAGAGCATATCCATACTTCAAAGATTGCATTGGTGCTCTTGATGGCACACATATTCGAGTTACTTTGTCAGCTGAAGAGCAAGTGAGATATATTGGGAAATCTGGGATACCTACTCAAAATGTTCTAGCAGTTTGTGACTTTGACATGAGGTTCACTTATGTGTCGACGGGGCAACCAGGATCTATGCATGATACTAGTGTATTGTACAATGCGATAAGAGTGGACGAAAAATTCTCTCCGCATCCTCCCAAAGGTAATATTGATATGAATATATTGTTTGTTGAAATATTCACTTGAGATGCTTACAATTGCAAACTAATATTATCTCTTGAATTTATAGGCAAATATTATGTTGTCGATGCGGGATATCCTAATCGTCCTGGCTATCTTTGTCCTTATAAGGGTGAGAGGTATCATATGCCCGAGTGGCATAGAGGAACGGAACCGAATACTCATAAGGAAAGGTTCAATCGCATTCACTCTTCTATCCATAATGTTATTGAGAGATCATTTGGAGTTCTCAAAATGAAGTGGCAAATTCTCTACAAGATGCCTCCGTACCCGATGTTCAAGCAAAAAATGATTGTTGTGGCTACTATGGTACTTCATAACTTCATTCGTGAGCATGATGGTCACGAGTTGGACTTTGCTCGGTTCGATCGCGATCCAAATTTTGTCCCAACAATCCCGGAAAGGTATAACAAATATGTAGCCCCATCAAATGGGTCTACTACAGAACCCAACGCTCCTACTATGGATGCATTCCGTGATGAGTTGGCCACGGCTCTTTCTCTTGCTTGGAGCTAGAATTATTGGAACACTTCGATTCGTAGTTGTTTTGGTTATCTATGGACAATTAGTTGTATTCGAATGATGGCCTTTGTTTAATTTTCTATCATTCACATTGCAATTTATGGGACAAAAGGATGGAATTATTTAACCAAAATATTTGTTTTTTGTTTTTCTCGAAAAAATTAAGTGCAATTTCTTATAGTTTACATCGAATTTCATTTGGCAATAAAAATATTCACTTATATATGCTCCGCAGACATCAAAACATACAACAAACGTCAATCAGGGGCATAATAGACCATTTGTAGGGAAACAACCCATTCCTGAAGCTGGAGCTAGACTGTGTGCCAAACAGTACCACCTGCTCCACAAACTCCACAGTGGAGCTGCTCCATGGTGGAGTTGGTGGAGCGGAGCTGCAAAATCGGGAGCGGAGCAGTCCCAAACACCCCCTCAATCTTCTCTTTTTGCCGTCATCTCCTTCTTGTCTTTTCTAGTGGCTGCATGCGTACATGCATAACCATGCACACATCCTTGCTTTATTCTCTTCCTTTCTTGTTTCTTTCGTATGCATAGTCGCATGTATGCACTACTAGTAATCTTTGTGCCTTCTCTTTCTTTATTTCCTTTTTTTTCTATTTGTTGCCGGTAGCGGACGCAGGAATTTTAGAATGGATGTTCGAAGTTGTAAAAATATTTTTCAGTACAAAACATAACTTGATAATAATAATAATTTGAACTAGACAAGGAGAAACAGAAGAATAATTTGAACTAGATAAGGAGAAACAACAATTTTATACAGTAGCTATAATTCTAATAGGACCAAGCACAACAAGAGATGCAACAAGTTTAACCCAATAGAATAAAATTTAATTTACAGCAAACCAGAAACAGAATACATGTCTATCATAAGGAAATATACACCAATCCGAAGAACTTCTCCCCTTGCTTCAGACTGAGAACTAAAAAGGTAAATAAAAAATAACAATAAAAAACATGAAACTTACATGCGTGGTGAATTGAAATGAGAAGTTATTTATTTCTCTCTAGTTAACAGCAGAACCTTTTGCCGGATCACTAATCATAAAACATAAATAATCAAACTAGTTCTTTCCAGTGGTTCTAAGGGTCAGCCATAACTTACTACAGCCATTTGTTTTACATGTTTCAATACATTTCTATATCAGGTAAAGCAAGGAACAAACTGTTGTATATGAGAGGGGCATTTTGGGAATTTCCCAATTGAAAAAAAGTGGAAGGGAGCCCTAAAGGTGGGGCCCACCTGTCGGTCACCCGAGCTAAGAGATAAGGGGGAGGAGACTTTGTCTCCTCCCCGGTCCGGTCCCTGGCGGCGGCGCCTCACTCTCCCTGGCGGTTTTTGGTCTCCTCTCCCAGATCCGATTTCTTCGGTGCGTGGAGAGATGGCGAGCGTGGGAAGGGCAGCGGCGGAGGCGGGGCTGGCTCGGGTTCTTCGGAGCCGGCCGCTCACGCCACCCTGTAGCCCTAACCCATCTCTCCTTCAAAAGGGGAGGCGCAGCCCGACGGTTGGTATCTCTTCTTCCATCTCCAGTTGCCTCTCATGATTGGCTCTCCGTTCTGTTCTTCGGTTGACGGAGGTTTGATCTTCGGGTCATCTCCGATTGAGGTCTTGCTGCCGTTCCGGTGTGTGAACCCTGATCTGGGTTTTTGCGCATCTCGGGATTTTGGGAGGACTAGCTGAGGAAGAAGGAGGCGGCGCTTATTCCCTGCTGTGTTTGATTGCTCTCGGCTAGAGCAGTCTTGTGGTCTTGTGTGGCATATCTCTGTACCTCGACTTCGTTTCTTGGCTTCGGCTGAGAAGGGAAGAGCGGCATTGTATCTCCGTGAATCATCTACCCGCGCGTGATAGTGGATTGATAGATTTTCTGGGTGAGCGATTCATCGTGCCTTGCCGCACTGATTGGTTTTCTCCTGCAGACTTTCGGCTCCTGGACAGTTTTGAGTACTGTCTGTGTTGTGAGTATATTTATCCTTTTGCACATTTACAGCAGTATTTCTTGATATGTTATTTCATTCAAGAATTTGAAGATTGCTGTGAATGCTTGTGGGCTCTGACTTTGGCTCAGTGATGAACTTGTATCTTTGAATTGATCTGGACTGAATTAGGAATTTGAGCTCTAGGGTTTAGTCTTCTACTGTCCATGTATATGCTGTCTCTCGGCTGATTATCTGTGTTCATATGCCATTGTTTTATTGGTGTGCAATAGCTTTTTAGTTATTCAAGTGAAGGATCTTTCTGTTGTTTCTTTCGGTTCTGCTATATATATTGCATGATCTCCTTCAGGTAGATGCTCTATATTTAGTCTGGGGATGCCTGTCTATTGCTGAATAATATCCTTGACTGTGAACATTTAAATCAAAAGTTATATACTGCTGTTTTCTATTTTGATCGGCTGTGACAGTAGAAAACTTGATTGTGAGCTCAAATCCTGATTTTGGTTATTAGATCATTTGTGATTAAAATGGATACTTGCATGAGAAGGCCAAAATCTATGATTTTGCGCAACTCTGTTCTGAGAGCAATAATGAAACAATTGATTTGTTGTATGCTGGAATTAGTTGTTTTATTACTGCTAGCACTGTTTCACATGATATTTTCAGCTGCTTTGAAGTTATATTCATTCAATATATATGTAAAGATGAATAGCAAGATAGAATTTCATGTTTATATGCAATTTATGCTATTCTTCTTATGCTGGAAATACATTGTTTATATGCTAATTATTGCTGGAATTAAATTTTCAATTATGCTTATACCGCAATATTTACAACACAAACAACACAAAAAATGAGCATGCCATCAGGGTAGTGATGTGCTAAGATATATGTCACAAACACATAGAACTTGCCTTCAAAGCAGCTATAAGTTCGGAACTATTGTAACAACGAACATACAAGAAACGCTTCATGCAATCAGAAAATAGTGTGTGCTCGAAAGAACAATGAAATTTATCTTTGGTGCCATGCTTTTCAAATTCTTCATCTGTTGGAATTGGATGTGCTGAACCTGTAAAATGTAAGAGGAATGAAAACAATAAGAATCCAAATTCTGCTATTTATAGCACATTTGTGCTCCATGAAGAATTGAAGCGTATGTAGCTAGTGTAAAGTAATGATGGCTGACTGCCCATGAAAGATTGAAAGATCATGAGGTCGGGTCTGCAGTGGCGGCGGAGAGGAGGGCGGAGCCGGAGGCGCGGTCACCGCCTCGCCGGTCGTGCCGGAGTGGAGCGCCCAGATCTGGCGGTGAGGCGGTCGCCGTGCCGGCGGAGTGCCAGAGCGGCCGGAGGGCCGGCGCGGCGCGGCGCAGTGCGGAGGTGAAGCGGAGGGCCGGAACGGCGGCGCGCCGGCGCGAGCACAGAGGCGGAGCGGAGGGCCAGAACGGCGGAGCGCCGACGCGGGCACGGAGCCGGAGGCCCAAAGAGCCCAGATCTAGCTGGACTGCCGGAGGGGCGGGCGGAGCGGAGGGCCAGAGGGCGAAGGCGGCGAGGCGCGGTCGCCGGTCGCGCCGTCCTGGTGCCGGCGGAGCGGAGCCGAGTCGCCGACTAGGAGGCTAGGGTTAGGGATTGGATTGCCGTCGCCGCACACGCACTGGGCTCGGCTGCTCGGGCATCTGCCGAATGGGGATCGGGGGTTGGGGGGACCGAGACCGGGGGATCAACAGGCTGCGCGGCGTGGGGACAGGCTAAATGGGCTGGGCCCTGGCTTCAAGCGGGCTGCAGCGCTTCACGCGTTTTCTCTCGGGCCGACCGGCTAATTGTGGCTACAAACAGTTGATTTAGCCCAACTATATATATATTATACCTCATATATACTAGGTTTTTTGTCAAAAAATTTAGGTGTTCAGCTGAACACCCATAAACTACTGTAGATCCGCCCCTGTTTGTTGCATTGTTGCATGCATATACATGCATACCTCCCTCGCCAACGATGTTACCTATCCCGCCTCTACAGCTATCTGCTATCATGCACTCCACCGGCATCCTACACTGAACTTTTTCCTCGCATTGCCACCGCTTTTGAGTCCTCCCACTACTACCGCTTCTACAAATTCCTCGACACTGCTGGTTGACCTGTGCTACCTTGACCACAATGACCTTCCTCGACTGCGACAACCTTGATATCGACTTGTCCTTAATATGTCATCTTCATCTATGATGACCTCTCACGACTTCTTCGTCAACGGCGCAACTCCTCATCGTCAGCATTCCTACTTCGATAGCTACCTCACTGATAGACAACTCCACCATTGGCTCATCACATGACACTCCTCGTCAGCTTCTACCCTAGTTTGAGCATCCTTGTCGGCTTCTTCTCCAAAGTGTTCGCGATGCTCCTACTCTGACTACGGTGGGATTTGGGGTGGGAAACGGTAATGGATAATCCATTTTATCTGATATTCATATCCAAGAAAACACGAATGTGGTAAGCAAAATCCGTACTAAAAATGTTTGTATTCGTATTCGAGAATATTCGTATCCGTATTTGAGAATATTCGTATTTGCATTTCTATTCGAGAATATTCATATTCATATTTGTATTCAAGACTATTCGATTCGTATTTGATCCGTCTCCTATGCCCATCGGCTAGTTGGCCCAGCCCAGCGGCGGTCAAGCGAAAATCCTGGGAAAAATTTGGATGAATTTTATGATTCAAAATTTGAATTTGGGTAGTTTGAAACTGGTAACCGTTCTAGTAACCAATCAAAAACCAGTGAAAAACTATCAAAACCGCTAGGAATTTGTTCTATCGAGATTTGTTACAGAAGTTGTAGGAGGATATTCATATTCGACCGAATTAAGTACATATTCGATTCAAATTCGTATCCGTTACAATATTCAATTTGTATTCATATTCGAGAATATTCGAATTCGTATTTATTTTAAAAATATGGATTCATATTCATATTTGAGATTATTCAATCATATTTGATCCATTTCCACCCTAGGTGGGATGTTAGAGTATACGACTTGTATGGCAGGATTATTAGAGATTGCATAGAATCAGTTAGGATTTGTATCCAATATGGTTCAATTCATATCTCTGATAGATTGACTTGATCGCTAAGTCATAAGCCCCAGAGGCTCAAATAATATAGTCATCAACTATTCTAGCTGTCATCGATATGAGATCGGATAGCAAACTTGTATACACTCCTAGTTGGATTCGAAGACCACCAAGGATGTGAAGGGACTCCACGAGAATCACACATGAATAGATGAACCAATGTATTGCATATGGGTGTCTAGAGTTACAAAATGGGCTCCTCCTTCTGATTTACATGGGGTCCTATTTATAGAGTGGGAGGAGGCAAGTGAAATTACAAGTTTCCCCTTAGGTCTTAGCTTACTCCTAAGGGTAGCTTCATCATTCACACCACGTGTATCTCGCCATGTCTAAGAGACCCTGGGGTCAGTCTATGGCTGGCTCTGGATCTCATCCGAGGTTGGCTCCAGACACCCTCCAAGGTTGGCTTTGGACCTCATCCAGGGTTAGCCTGTGGACTTCGCTGGGGTTGGTCCACGGATCTCATCCAGAATGGGCCTACAAGGTTGATCCTCGGACTTCATCAAGTCGAGGTCATGACGGTAAACTTCACGTGCCTTGCTAGGTTGGAGTGGTCCGTTGCCCAAGGTAGCACGGGGGCTGTAGAGACCTGAATATACAAATCCAAACTCTCTTGTGTATTCTGCACTAGTCCAAGATCATGCTAGTGCACACAATATAAACATAGATAAAATATCAACAACATTACGATTTAATAAGAAAAAACTCAAATATTATTAATTATCAGAGTTGTGACCTTATGACAAAGCTTACAACTTAACAGCCGGAAGGGCTCTAACAAAAGCTAGCAGTGGAAAATAGAAATAAACATAGTAGCCATTCGACATACCCACAGGCAATCAACTGGGGAGCGAAATCCTAATCTACGAAGTCATCGAAGAGACATCCTTCAAAATCCTCTGTCTGAGCAAATATGGATACATCCGTGAGTACATAGAGTACTCAACAAGTCATTTGTAACAAGAATGCAATATAGTATGCAGGGCTTACCAAATGATGGCTGAGTGGTTATTTTGCAGAAAGCAATAATTTAAAATAAATACAATAAATAGATTGAAAGTGAACTTTGAAAACAAGTAATAAATAAGTCAAAGAAATTGAGAGTAACCACAAGTGAGTTGACCATTCACTCCAATAAACCACCAGTGAATTGTCCCTTCATTTCCCAACTTAACCCAACAAGGTTTTATGAAAACTCTACTCCTCATGTAAAATCACTGAGCATTGTCTATAGCCGGAGATATGACTATTCGAATAGTCTTACACTCTGCAGAGGTTGCACAACTTTACTCATAAGAGATAATGCACTTATCATGTCGGACAATACACGCTTCCTTGGGCGTGCGACTAAGTGATTATTACAAAGCTTTTACAATGCTCCATCTCAACCCAGTTCCACCCTGCTAAGGTTTTACGGTCGAGTAGGTTAACTGCCTAGTTGGAGAGTCCCACCTTGTGCCTCATGAAAATCAGCATCTATGTTCATCTCATTGACGAAACCAAAATTGAAACATCAAAAATTAATTAGCCAAGTCCATCTCATTATAGACATGTGGTTGTATGATAAGATTCAGATCAATGGTGCACAAAGTTAAGTTTTTAGATATTACCCTAGTGAAACATCTTCCGGCTACGCCGACTGCTGCAGGCTGGTGGAGAGCGGAGACTCCGGATCTACACGTCGAAGCGTAGCGCGACCGGAGGTGGGGGCTCGCGGCTGTCCGCCCGGTTAGGTGTGGCTTCCACTACTGTTGCTGGCGGCGTTTGTTGGCTTCGAGCCTCCTGTTGCCTCTGAGCCTCTTGCATTTCCTGCACGGCCCCTCAGAAGTCTGCTAGCTCACGCTGCAGCGTGCCGAGGGCCGCCAGTAAGGCGTTCTCCACCGTTAAGGTGGTCGCACCTGCCTGAGCAGTGGTGCGCATTGCAGAGTTGCTGGCGACTACGACCTGCTCACCGGAGTTGTTTGGCACACTGGCACGATGGGTCCATGGTCAATGATGAGACCGATGCTGTCGTCAGGACCACCTGCCGCTCCCGCACTGTATCCCGGGTCACTTTGCATGCCAGCGCGAGCGTCGACGCTGGTGCTTCCACTGACCTGGGCACCGCTGACAATGCCAGCCGCTGCACCATCAGCGGGGCCGACCCCTGTGCCACGGCGATCCTCATGATGATCATCTGTGCCGCTGCGAATGCCGACGTCAGCGTTCACCATACTGACATCGCCTTTAGCGCCAGTCCCCGATGTCGATGCAGGCGGCCCACCAACCGAGACCCTGGCGTTCGCGACCGCAACAGTCGTGCTTCGCTTCCTCTTCGTCATCGATGAAGCTTTCTTGGGTGCCATCACTTCTCGAAATCCACAGCTTGCTCTCTATCGTCCCCACGGACGGCGCCAACTATTGTGGCTACTGACCAAACAGTAAAGTAGGAGAGTAGTGGAGTGGTTATGATGGATGAGCAATGCCCGCCTCTTCTCCATGTTCAGGGCGTGTATATATTTCTCTATGAAGCATAATTACAATCTTGCCCTTACAGTCATATGTCTCCCATAAGGGTATACATGTCATTATATATATTATAATGGGCCTTACGGTTCCCTAACAGGCCGGATGGACTCAGGTGGGGGCCCACCCTACTACATCACTCATAATACGCTGCCTTTGCTTTAAATATCATAATTTTTTGGGTAACATTTGTTGCATTCAAACACTTTTTTCCCTTCTGCATCTCTTTCTTCCGCTCCCTCTTTTATGCATTAATGCAAACAATTCAACATTCTTCCTAATGCACAACAAGGATCGAAAAACCAGAACCGGGGTAAATCCCGGCCGCCTAGCGGTACCGGTAACCGGCCGGTTATCGGAAATCCCGGATAAAAACCGGATGAATTTTGTCAAATGAAAATTTTGGGCGGGGCGGGAGGGGACCGGTAACCGGTCGGTTACTGGAAATACCGGTGGAAAACCGGATAAAACCGGTGAAATGCTTGCTGCTGCTTGATAACGTTGAATGCTTTGCGAATAGATTACTTAATGAATGAAGTTACATCTTACAAGTATATATAGCACTAGCTACACACATATGAGTGTGAATACAAAGAGAGAAATGAAGAGACTAGAAGTTGAACCAAGGAGGCATACTGTGCATGCATTCATGCATGCGTAGAAGATGGAGAGGCATGCTGCGTGGGAAGATGGAGAGGCAGCCATGTGAACAGGCATGCATTCATGCATGCGTGGGAAGATGGAGAGGCATGCATTCATGCATGCATGGGAAGATGGAGAGGCAGCCATGTGAACAGGCATGCATTCATGCATGCGTGGGAAGATGGAGAGGCAGCCATATGAACAGGCATGCATTCATGCATGCGTGGGAAGATGGAGAGGCAGCCATGTGAACAGGCATTTGCTATTAATGCATGCGTGGGAAGATGGAGAGGCAGCCATGTGAACAGGCGTTTGCTATCAATGCATGCGTGGGAAGATGGAGAGGCATGCATTCATGCATGCGTGGGAAGATGGAGAGGCATTCATGCATGCTTTTATATCTCCTGCAGCCTCACTTTTGTCTCCCCACATGGAGAAAACACAAGAGTTCACAAGCAAAAGCAAAAGCCCCATGGACCCTACATGCTTCCAATCTGATTAGTAAGCATCCAATGCAGGCTACAGTGCATCTACAAATTCAAATTTTCGCATTTCATATTTCGGGCGGTATTTTTATTCCCGGTCCCCGGCGGTAATTCCGGTTACCGGCGGTTAACGGCCAGTAAACCGAACCCTGATGCACAAAACACTAACAAGTACTGTGCACAGGTCTTCAAGAAGTTTGGAGTGGAAAAGTTTGATCCTCTGAATAAGAAATTTGATCCAAGTAGGCACTATGCACTATTCCAAATTCCTGATCCTTCAAAACCATCAGGAACTGTTGCTACTGTTGTAAAGATATGCCCTTCCGATATATTCGATATACATAATTTTTTTTATCCTTTTCTGGAAATCGTAGCTTCTTAAAATTCAGTGGTTGACCTTGCTCCGTTGTGTAATTTCCTTTTCCTGGGATAGGTTGATTAATTCACTTTATAGAAGTTTGTATTTTTTATAATTATATATCTGGATGAAGCTTGTTTGACAAGTAGCATGTGTGTTTTGAGAAAATGAGTTGCATCTTGAAAGCTATAATAGCTTGGAATGCAGTAACTGCTTGAAAATAAGTGGGTTTTGTTGGAGCTACACGTATGCATAATTTCCAAATGTAGTTTGGTGAACCATCCACTAGTTCAACATGGTTCAGTTATCAGATTGAAATGACTTGCTTGTCTGGAAGCAGCAGGGAGGGAGGGATTGGCTTGCATGTCTGGAAGTGGCTCAAAGAGGGAAACTTCAGAAAACTGTTTGATCCCTAAACAGCAACCTAAGAATAAGGGAATAACTTAACATAATCCCTTCTATTTTAAAATTGAGTAATTTACATTCTAAACCGCAACATCAGAATACCTTCAAGTGGGTGAATGAACTTGAAAAGTGGATATTTTGGGTCCTAAAGTTGCATAAGTGGTCAAGTAGGTCTGGTATTGGTTTTTGCCTAACTGAGCGCGCTAACATTGGATCCATGTGCTGCAGACATGTTGAGCAAAGATATGCTTATAAACTTGAGGTACTTAAAGGATTTTCCTTCCATAGTCAATAGTTAAATGTCAGGGTAGCCTACCCTGACAATTTCCCATTATTAAAAATGACAGATGTGGTTATGCACTATCTGTTTGGAAACACCCTCTTATCCCTATTTGCAGTTCTGTACTTGAATTTCACCCTCACATGGCACCAGATGGCATTCTCAATTGTTTAAAGAGGAACATTTGGTTAACAAGACTCTTGAAAATCCCTTGTAACAATCCTAACCATAATAATTCCAAAGTGGCACCCGGACAGCCAGCCCAGAATACCATAGGGTGGAGTTTTGAGACCTACTTGATGCACGAAAATGATTTTTTCCATGCTCCTTTCTTGTATTTTGCCTGGCAGTACTGTTAATTATTCTCTATTTTCAGGTGGGCTACATGTTACATGATCGTGTTCTTCGTCCTGCTGAAGTTGGTCCAACTGAAGAAGAGCCAGAAGAGAAATCTGGCAAGTCGGATTAAATTAAATATCAGCTTGTCCTGAGCAGATTTTCCTTCGCTGCCATATTCACGTGGACGCAGACAAGGGCTTTGAACTTAAAAGGGCATGGCAAGCACAATGGTGCACTGGTGCATCGACTGATCAACTTTTTTTGGTTCGATAAGCAGATTACCTAGGTTACCTAAGGATATTTGTAATACAAAGAGGTCACTTTTGCTGTGATGAGCATGCTGGCCGTTTTGCTTGATCAGTACTGTGTAAGTGTGTAATAAAAACACGGTAGTACATGTGCATGCCAGAAATTTTCTGGTTTGGACGAATTGGGTCTAACTCGTTACTCCTTATATGTTTAAGCATTTGCAGTTTGCACTTTACCTGAAGAGGGTATACCTTTTTTAGGTACTTGTGCATCCGCACAATTTCACAAATACTGTTAAGGCTAAGAAAATTTCCAAAAAACGTGACAGCATCGACCGACCTATCTACAATGATGCCAGATTTTAAATCTAAATTTGGTCTACACACGAAGAAACAGAAAGGACAATCCGCTGAAAAGTAAAATAAATTAAAAAACATGGATAAAGGAAATGCAAAATCGAGCTCGCTATTTCGAGGTCGCCTGCACGGAGTGCTCCAGACGGATGGCCCGTGTGCTGTGTGAATGCGGCACGTGGACTGTACTTCCCTCTTGTGGTTCTCCCAAAGTGGAGACTGGAGAGGGACACTGAGTGACCCTAAGAGCATCTCCAATAATGTCTTTTAAATCTCATCCCCTAAATCACTTTTTAGAGGACATAATCTAGAATATAGAAGACTAAAAATATGTAACCTCCAACAAGTCCTCTAAATATGGTCCCCTAAATTAAAATCTGGGTCCACAAAAACTACCAACCAAAGAATTTAGGGGATCGGACGGCGCAGGAGCGTTGGGGCCGATTTAGGGGATGGTGTGCGTCCTCCATATATGGGGGACGAAAAATCAGGGATGGAGTCCTCCATATTTTTGGGTACCACTTAGGGGATCTGTTGGAGCCTTTTTTTTTACCTTTTCTTCTAAAATATAAGGGATATGAGCACTTTAGAAGATTTGTTGGAGATGCTCTTAAGCTCTCTCGATATAATAATTTGCACTAATATTGATGTACTTAAAAGGTAAATAGCTAAAATACATTAAGTGCAATTCACTATACACTTGATGCAGCATACAAACCTTGCCAGTGTTGTACAGTTGAACAGAAAATTAGTTTTTGGACGCTCAACAGTGCCAAAAAAAATGATAAAGGTTTGGCAACGCAACGCAAACACTTCACTATTGCAGGTCCTGTAATCGTTTATGTTGAATTGTCTCTACGATGACAAAATGTCAAGAAAGTTACACAATCGGCCCAAAGGCAAATAGTAACGAATTCAAGGAATAAATGAAGCAGCCGGTTACATTCTCATCTCAAGGTCAGGGGTAACAGATTTCCTCTTCAATCTACTACCTGTTTTCGGGTTCCTGTCCACCTCGTGTTGCTCGCCTGTGTCACCTTCATTGTCACCGTCGGGGTCTTTCAAACCTAAGTTTAAATTTAGGTCGGTTCCCCCACCATTTTTGCCGGATTCTCGAGCCTCATCTGATGCCTGAAATAGGACATGTATACTCAATTCACGAGTGGTTTCTTTCTTTTTTAAAAGGAATTTTCAAAGATGGCAAACAAGCATGTGAAATTGTGTTTTTATAACGGTTGACAAGAATACAGCCAAATGAAAAAAAAGGAACTTAAGACAAGAGGGAAGAAAACGGCTACGGTTGCAAGCAGAAGAAAAGATCCACACATGGCATATTCAACAGGGGTTGGGAAATGGGCTCTTATTTATGAAGGCTTGAAGGTTTGAAAAGAAAAAAGTTGTATATTTCAGATCATCACATGTGAGTTATTACTTGAAAATTTTTTCACAGGTGTCAGTTACAACTTTTAAAAAACTTTATCTCTATGTGGAAGGCACAAGTGATCACCACAATACAACTTTTAAGTTTTAAACAACTTTATCTCTACATGGAAGGCACAAGTGATCACCGCAACTGATCTAAAAGAGAGATCAAAACAATGATAAATTATCCAGGAGCTTTAAATGAATGTTATTGAAGTCTTTGTGGTACCAAATATTGCATAACTTAGAAAAAAATTCACCATAAACAAGATCAAAAGATTCCTGCTTGACAAAGAAAAAAAGCAATTTTCATCTCTGGAATCGGAAAGATGGACTCTCCTTTTCAGTTAGAATGTAAATTGAGTAGCAGAAAGGACCATCATGTAAATAGGTCAATAGGTTTTAAAATACCATCCAGATGAGATTTAGAATACATTTTCCTTTTAATGGGGAGTGTCACCAAGGTATATGATATATGAAGCATAACATTACACCAACCATTTGCACACATGCATATAACATTGCTTGTGAGAACAATCATGATTGGCAGTGGGTATTGCCATTTGAGTTTAATATTTATGTTTCAAACAAATGTATGTTAAACTGCTGGATGCTTGGCCATGCAAAACTATATGTCACTATGGAATAACAGCTATTTTGTATGCATCAAGATGTTAACCATCAAGACAATCAAAGCACAAAGAAGAATAAGGTTGTCACATATTGTCAAATGACACTAGTTGGGACTTGGGAGTAGAAAGAGCAAAGATATTGCAGAATATTGAATTACTGAAGTCAACTGTTGAAAATTAATGGTATGACTGCTGAAGGAGCATGTTACCTGAGATTCATCCATAGGTATATCATTAATATCAGTTTTTCCATTAGATGGCTCAGTTTCAGTAGATGACGGATCTCCATCAGCTTTACTATCATCGTCAGATTTGGCAGATTCTTGCCTTTGCTCTTCTACTACAGAAACCTGTAGTGCGACCAGATTCAGTAAATTTCAGTAATGTACACTAGTGAGCCTAGATAGTCCTTGTGCTTGCAATGCCAAAAACTCTACATAGTGAACTTGGTAACAATGCAACATTTAGAAATCACAAAGAAATTAATCATACAATGAGAAACAGAAAAAAAACAAAAGAGCATTGTAAGCCGTAACTATATAAGAAGTGAGTGATCCAAACATGAACTTCATATGGAATCTGTTCATGAATCATAAACCTTTCCAAATCATCCATAATGAATGAACAAGGGAATTTCCGCACAGAAACTATTATTCAGAACTACAAAGAGCCCAAATAGTTTAAATAGTCAAACAAACAGATATTAACTAATAACTCGGGTGCACGGGTGCAGCACACTGCACAGATCTGCTTAAATTGGCTTAGAACAGGAGTTATCCTGTTTAGCAGCATCGCACCATAATGCTTAGCCGACTTAAAAATTACCAATAGCTAAATTAGATCATGAGCTTTTAAGGTATAAAATCACTGGAAAATTTTAACACCTGCAGAAAAAACCAACCGTAGTTTATTCTAAACCCCAACCTAATTATACTGAAACGCCGCAACTCCTACAATTGCCCAACTCCTAACAAAAAATTATACTGTTCTACCATTCTCCAACATATTTAGGGATCACATATTCGCACCCGTTTCAACCATATGATCCTTAATTTTTCACACCGACATGTAATTCCCTTAATCGAAAGATCGATTAATATTTCAAGGGATCAACACGACCAAGATCCAAAATTTTCCAATCTTTATGCCAACAGGACGACAAAAAGAAGCTAGAGATCCAACCCGGATACAAGGTCGAACCCATCGTGGCCCAAGAAATCGACCAGACCAAACCCAAGAATTAAATCAAGAATCCTCACCGGCACGTACCGCCGCCTTCTGGTTGCCGTCTCCGCCTCCGCCGCCGCCGCCGCCTGCTCCCCGTCTCCTCCTCCTCCGTTGGCGCCGTTCATAGGGGTCCACTTGAAGAGGACCAGGTTATTCCCGCGGGATCCGCCACCGGAGCCGGTCCCGGTGGAGGAGGCCGCGGCCGCGGCGGCGACGGGGACCCACTCCTTGCGCCACTTCCTGACGGGCCCCGTGAACGTCGTCGCGGGGCCGTAACGGGCCGAAGTGCGTCCTAGCCGCGCGCCCACGCCCTCCATAGCCGGGAATTTCGGTGGTGGCGGGCTGGCGGCGGCGTTCTTCTGCGACGAGGCGGGTATCAGCGCGGGTAAAGGTAGGGCTGGGTACACGAAAATAACTCGTCGGGTGAAGTACTTTATTTTTTTTGATGAGGAGGGTGAAGTACTTAAAGACTCTTGAGAGAGGGAGGTCAAACACGGAAGGGTGTGTGATTATACTTGTTTCGTTACGCGTCGCTGACAGGTGGGACCGGTATGCAGACACGTGGGATCCGTGCGTGGGCCCAGCACCGCGGCGGGGCTTGATCCGTCGCGTCCGGGATCTCAGCCCTTCGTTTGCTTGTGGACGGCGCTGAATAACAAGGAGAAGAGCGTATCCCCAATTTTATTTTATTTTATTTTATCGCGCATCTCCTTTTCTTTGGCTGAATAACTACGGAGTGCTCTACTCGTTTTCGTCTGACAGAGAGAGATACAAGTAGCCCCGCTCGAATTTTTGGCACATATGATATGTTTTCAACCTATATTTACAAAAAATAATCGTATATATATAAAAATGATAAAAATATCATTTCTGTCATTCGGTGATCAAACAACAGCATCGTGTAGCTGACAAGTCATCATCTGGAGCCTGGCCACTGGGCGCCCGCCTGCCCACCGTGCGGTGCTACCTCTACCGCCCTGCCATCGGACGACAGCTAATTAAACCGGCTAATTAGCTGGCTTTATTGCTTACATTAATTATTTTTATATGTACTGTTTGTTCGAATTTATAAATATAGCAAATGAGCTAAAAAATTACGAAATTTTATTTGCAACCTTCTGACACAACATACTTCATTGAGTAATTTTTGACAATTTTATACGCACTGAATGTTGCTAAAAAAATTTGTACGATTATGATATTTGTAGGAGTTATTATATATAACAAACAAGTTCAAAAAATTACAAAATTTTATGTGCAGCTTCTCGACACAACATATTATTATGTAAATTTTTCACAATTTTATCCATTGCGAATGTTGCTCAAAAAATTATAAGATTATGATTTTTGTAGGAGTTGTTACACATGACAAACGAGCTTCAAAAATTAGAAAATTTTATGTGTAGCCTGTCAACATAATCATCCTTATTGTCTATTTTTTGAGAATTTTATGCATTATGAATTTTGCTTGACTAATGGTGGCAATGATTCGTAAGTACGAAGGTAAGTGATATTGCGATACAACAGGGAATTCATAAACGGAGGAGAATTTTGGATAAGTAGCATAATGATAACAAAACGATAGTTGATCCGATAAGAGGGTTATATGGCATGTAGGCTAAGGAACTAAGGATATCACACATATGGACAAAGAGGGTCAAACTACTACATTGACCGCAGCCATGTTCCCTTCCTCGCGAGGTCGGCGTTGTAGTCCTCATCAGCCGCACTGGCCTTGGCCACCAGTTCACACTTTCTGTCATGCTCGGCCTCACGAGCCTTGCACTTCTTGCACCTACAAGCCTTCAGGAAAGCTTCTGTCTCCCGCTGAATACTCTCACTTGGATCTTCAGTGCACCGCTGCTCCTCCATCCTCTCACATGTCGTCTGTGCATCCCACTCCTCACAGTCTAGCTGCCATTGGTCATGCAGGTGGATCTCCTAGTCAATCCATTTACTGTATGTGCATAGCGCATCCGGAGACTACGAAAAGAGGGAGAACTTATTAGTGCATGCCATACAAGAGAACTGATAGGAGAATACACTATAACCCATCCTTACCGACTGCCGGTAACGAGCTATGTCCAAACGCCAGTCAAGATAGTGTCAAGCATAGTTACTGCAACCCTAGTAACGCATGTCCAAGCTCAACCAATCCTTCAACTTGAAAAACTTGCATGCATCCCTGCACCAATAGACTGGAGGTGTTCCCTCATAGGCGGGTCCTATGGTGAATGCTCGTTGGGAACGTTCACGTATGGGTTGGGGTTGGAGGTACGGAGGGCTTCGTTTGTGGGAGGTGGCCTCCTGGCACAGACCACTTGTTCATCTCAGGCTACTGCAGTCCTTGCTAGTCGAGTGATCTCCTCTCATTGCTTCTCCATGGTAGCGATGTGGTGCAGAAAATATGGTGCTAAAGGGGTAGTACTTATAAGTAGGGGTGAAAACGGATCAGATACAATTGAATAGTCTCAAATACGAATACGAATCCATATTTTTAAAACGAATACGAATTCGAATATTCTTAAAAATGGATAGAATATTTTCGAATACGAATATGGATATTTTTGAATACGGATTTTCTCGGATACGAATATAGGATAAAACGGATTCCTGACGGTTTTGCCGATTTTCCATCGGTTTTTGACCGGTTACCAGTTTTAAACCGCATAAATTTAAATTTTGAATCACAAAATTCGTACGAATTTTTCATGGGTTCTAGAAACGGATCGAATACAAATCGAATAGTCTCGAATACGAATACGGATACGAATATTCTCGAATATGAATGCGAATACGAATATTCTCAAATACGAATACGAATATTCTCGAATACGAACATTTTCGAATACGGATTTTGCTTATCACATTCGCGTTTTCTCGAATATGAATATCGGATAAAACGAATTATCCGTTACCATTTTCCACCCCTACTTATAAGCTAAAGATCCCTCACCCGCTTTGTCATCCGTACAAATGTCACTCTGTCTGTGCCGTTCCCCCTCGCTCGCTCCCTCATGGCACACTTATCACTCTATCCGTGTCATCCCCCTCGCCCGCTCCCTCATGCGCACATTTGACACTCTGTCCGTGCCATCCCCCTCCCTACTCCCTCGTGCTCACACTTGTCACTGTGTCGGTGTTGTCCCCCTCGCCCGCTCTCTCATACGCACACTTGTTACTCTATCTGTGCCATCCCCCCTCATTGGATCCCTCGTGCATACACTTGTCATGGTGTCTGTTCGGGGTCACACGTCGTTCCACTTCTAAGGGGGTTCAATCCCATGTTTTATGGTGTTCAGCGTGGCTATCAATCCAGCATTGCGGTCCGTGATGACACAAACATTGGGTCGGTCGCCAACCACCGCTCGCTTCACGTTTGCTAGGAACCAAAGCCAATTGGATATGTTCTTGCTCTCCACAATGGCAAATGCCACTAGGAGAAGCTGGTTGTTCATGTCGACCATCACCGTAGTGAGAATGGTCCCCTTTTACCTCCCTGTGAGGAAAGTGTCATCCATCATGAGCAAAGGATGACAAAATTTGAAGCCCTCAATGGCCTGGGTGAAAGCCCAGAATAACCGATCCAATATGAAGCAGTTAGGTCTCTGTCAGCATCTGGATGCTCGAGCTTGTTTATGTATGTGCCGGGTTTGATTTGGTTATCTAGTGAAGCAATCTTGGCACAAGGTTGTACGCCTCTTTGTACGTCCCGTACATGGACTCAATGACCTTCTGCTTACCTCATCGGACGTTGTTGTAGCTGACTAGATAGCCAACCACATAGGTGACTTCTAACATGAGCATCTTAGGGAGACAGACATGTCCGCCGCAACTAGGTGGCTGATGATGGTTGCCACATATGTCGAAGTCATGTTTCGATGATGGTGCAAGGGCTCACTAAGCTCACAAGTGTGGTCAATCATTGCCTTCACCGAGAAGACAGCCAAAAATCTCAGCTCGTTGAGCGTTGACGTTTTCAGGGTAGTCTTCCACTACACACTTCACTACGTAATTGGCTGGGTTGGACCAGTGAACTCGGTACATATGGCCGATAGACAAGGCGTACCGTGCTATAGCTTGTTGCACAGCTGCCTTGCTAGGGAAGCGCTGCCCAACTAGGAGGGTGTCACCTTGAAACCCCTACTAGGACCCTTCTTCTTGTGGTAGTATGAGAGAACGTACCATAGCTTCATTGAGTCTGGAGGGCATATAGGACACATCCGATGACACAATTCCCCTGGGTGGACCACCCGTCTGCTATGCGTCATCGTCGGTATCATCGAAGCCTAGGTCAATGTCCTATTCAGACTCCAACCCAAGAGCCTGCTCCGGTAGATACTCATGGTAGTCAATGCGAGTTAACCACCACATGTCTACCCCGTCGTTTCACACGAAATTAGGGGCGAGTCTTTCCTCTGATACAGCACATTCAATGATATTGTCTTGAAGCTCGGGTTATGGTTGCCCAGGTGTGGAGGGGCTAGGCTCATCAACGTTTTCCGACACATGGCACATGAAACTCAGGTATGCCATCGGCCTCCCATAAATGGCCACCTTGGGCTGGGAGACAATTTGCATGTACTGCCTCGATGCTACGGTGACATTCACCTTCATGAGCTCCCACACGCCATTCATGCAGGTGATCCCCTCGATCGCAAGTTTCATCGCTATTGCCTCCGTGGTGTGGCAAACTCCCTCCAGATGTAACTTTAAAGCTCGTGAATATCATCACATCAAGCCCTTGGCCCTGGAGCACCATGTATTGGCATGTCGATAGGTCCAACCCATCGGGTCCTGCCAGTACAAGACCATCGTCGTAGAACACTGTTAGGTGTTCCATGTCTACGACTACCTAAAGCCACAACAACTAGATCTGCAGTAAGTGTTACAACAAAAAAAAATGATGATTTATTACATGTGTGTAACTACATAGGAATAATTACGAGTGATTCATTACTATTGTCCTTGCCACTTAATTATTTAGCACTAACTCATTACTTAACACTAACTAATTGCCACTACAGTAATTACGACTGATTTATTACATAGTGCCATACAATAACAAATTATGGGTACTGTACATACACAAAAATAGTACAAAATATGGCTAAATTACTACGACCTACTTACTTCATAATACAAACTACATTAATTATGACTAACTAAATAACAATAATTAACTACAACTATGGGAAAAACATCAAAAGCATGTGACCAAAAATTAACTGTCTTTCGGGACAAGCAATCAGCACTACCGCATCCTCCTGTCATGTCCTTGACAAATTTGCACTGGCTTCTCAAAAGAATGAGCTATGCACTCTTAATTCTTAGTGATGAGTACAAGAATGAGCTTCTGCGATGAGTGACTGAAATGAGCGATGAGCAACTGCGAGAATTTTGTATTTATTGCCGAGTGAAAAGGGAAACCGATGCGCTCACCCCGTAAATTAAGGACTCCTTATCGACGTGCAGCACTACAGGTGAGGGGGGAAGGCATGGTATGACTGATAAATCTACAAACGAGAGAGCGGGTGAGGGGGGACGACATGGACATAATGACACGTGTGGACGAGGGAGCGGGTGAGGGGGACGGTATGAACAGAGTGACAAATGTGCAACTGAGGTAGCAGGAAAGGGGGGATAGCAGCAATGGGCCAACATATGTGCGAAGGAGAGAGGTCACGCACTACAAAAGATGCCTGCCACTTGGTGGCCATGCGAACGACGATTTCAATTGCTAATTAAATGAGCATTGCATATCGCTAATTATGATTAAATGAACATGAAATAACATGGCAAGTTCATAGCACACTATTATTCCCAAAAAATTCAACAATTAGGTCGACTGTGTCTGAAGATTGCACATAAATTTTGTAATTTTTGGAGCCCATTTGTTATATGTAATGACTCCAACAAACAACACAATCATATGAATTTTTAAGAAACATTCACATTGGATAAAATTATAAAAAATTACACAAACAATTATGTTCTGTCGAGAAGTTGCACATAAAATTTCATAATTATTTACGCTCATTTTCTATATTTTAAAAAATCCAAGAAGCAATACATATAGTTAAGGTAGGTAATTAAGCTAGCTAATTAGCCAACTTAATTACCTATTGTCTAGTGGCTGGGCGGTAGGGAGGGCGCCGCACAGTGGGCAGGTGGTCGGCCCAGTGCTGGGCTCCAATGGCCCAGGTGTCAGCTGCACGGTGTTGCCACCTGGTGACCAGGCAGCAGAAGTGCCATTTCTACCATTTCCGCATATATACAGCTATTTTTGTAAATACGGGTTGAAAACATACCAAAAGTGCCAAAAATTCGCCCTGCTCCAACCGGCTTAAGCTCCTGGCTTTTGGCTATGGCTGTTGGCTAAAATTGCATTGTAGCGATTGTTAGATTTTTTTTGAGTCAGTCAATTAAAAAAATAAAAAAGAAAAATATTGTTATATCTTCATAGACAATGCAAAGGAACAAGGAGAAAAAAGAAAAGGCAAAATAGCTAAAAAAAAGCTAAAAAACCAAAATTAAAAAGCTAACGCTTTCCAAGTGGCTTCTGACTTCTGAAAACTGAAAGCCAGAAGCCGAAGCCGGTTGAAGCAGGGCCTTAATCCCTCTTTGTGAGGAACCATCCATTTGCTGGCACTGCCATCAATTCAAATTGGCCATACACACTACAATAGACGTCACACATTTGCTGAGGCCTCTACAAAGAGCAACACACTTTACAATTTGGGTGCGCACATGCTTCTTAGGGGGCATTCATATTGACTTTTGTTGGTGGCTTTTAACTGTGGCTTATGGCTAAAAATAAATAATAATGGATGAAATAATAATGCATACAAGGCGGTCAGACTAGCTCAGTGTGAGTGGTCAGACTGGCTTCCGGTAGGGCCGGCCTGAGTGTGGTTGTATGACTGGAGTGGTCAGACCAACAGTGTGTCAGTGGTCTGGCCAGCCATTAGTTGGCGATCAGATCGACTCATGGTGTGCGGTCAGCCTGGCGTGGTATGACTAACCTTGGGGTACTATCAGGCATTTGTTGCCAGTAGTTATTTTTCAAAGAGCTCTATTTTCTAGTTCATGGTCGAGTGGTACGATCAGCCTTTGTGGTGATCCAACTGGACCAAGCGGTAGTGCTGAACCCTATGTGTGTGGTACTACTGATAGTGACAGTAATGGCTAGTTTTCTAGCCATTGCAAGCAAAATAGTAGGATCAGATGTTTATTTCCTTTTTTGGCTCTCAATGGCTAGTTTTTCAAATGGGATATAAATACCCCCTTGTGGCCGATTAGGGAGAAGTAGTTGACACTCCATTATGCATTCTCTCAAGCTGGTGTGATGTTCTCCACTCCATTATGCACGCTGTACCTTGTGAGCAAGAAAAGAGGTTTCTAGTTGCATGTGTTGCATCTAGATATGGATTTTGTATCCACATTGAGCTTGTGCATTTGTTGCACCTGGTGAGAGTCAATCAAGGGGGGCTGACTTATTTCTCTTGGAGGTTGCCGACTCCTAAACGATCATAGAGATGTCGTGCCCTGTGATCTTTTCAAAGAAGCTTGTAAGAAGGCCCGACGTGTTGTGAAGGTTGAAGCTCACCTATCTAGAAGGGGAAAGAGCTACCACTAGTGGAATTGAGGTGGTTGGCTCAATTCATTGAGCCAATCCAATTCATTTGGCCTTACCTCAACATGGACTAAAATAAATTAGCAAGTTTTCGAACACCACGATAAAATATCGTGTATCATTGTGGTTTGCTTTCTTGTGCTCAATTTATATTCAAGCAATTTACATTCCTAGAAATGAATTGATTGCTTGTCACTCTAAGATTGCAAAACTTGATATAGACTTAGGGTGCTGGTGCATTTAGGTAAAACTAGATGTTTTAGGTATTCATTGTGCAAAACCAATTTGATTTACGTTTTCGTATTATAAACTCAGTTTTAGCCAAAGAGAATTTTTTAAAAAGGTGCCTATTCACCCTCTAGTCAACCTCCTCGACCTTACATTATCGATGAAGGAGAATCGAGAGAGAAGGCGCAGAACAAAAACTAAGGTAGCATGGCTTCACACAAGGGGTGGCATCAAGCAACACTTGGGTGGCGCGGCTCCGTGCTTCGATGACTTTTTGATCTTGGTGAGAACTTGGCTAAAACTCTTATTTTCCTCGTGGAATTGATGATCTGAGGGCCAGTCTATGCCTCTTCTCATATAGGGAACCGAGGAAGGAGTCCCGATCGAAAATGACATAGTGAGGCGGTTGGCGCTGGGCAACGCCAGGGTGGCGCCAAACTCTCTTCCGACTCAAAGTTGGCTCTTGAACATTCCAAAACGTACGTCGGGTCGTGCCAGGGTGGCACTGCACTGTGACTTGTCCTAGGGCTTCAATTTGGGCTAGAAAGGGGGTCTCGGGACCCTAGGTGCTGGCCGACACTAAGGATAGTGCTGTGCAACGCCAGGGTTTGGCAGGACAGGCTCTTACGGTTTCTAAGCTTTATAACTTGTCCGACCTCCGATTTGGACAAATAATATATGCATTGCGATCATTTCGACAAGGCGGATATCGTGGTGACCTCAAATTTGTGATTTGATGAAGTTGATTTTGGCACAATCCCCAAAGAAGCACTTTTACAACTCCTTATAGCTAAATATGACGTGTTTCCACGTAGTACCTACATCACCAACTCATTTGCAAACATCTCCAAAATTGGTTAGGGTTAGTAGCCAAATGGCTTCAATAATCAGTTATTGTGTGATAAACCAGAGGAAAAAGGGCATCAATATTAGTGTAAAATCGGTATCAACACTGATCTGAACATTTTGCATAAACACCCTACTGAAAATGTTCCTTCTCAAATTTAATTCAAGCCTCGTTCAACAATTCAGGCAGCCAAGCGACCATCCTTCATGACGTTGTTGTAGCCTTGGTGGTGCTTGGTGGTGCTCCTCCTCAGGGGAGACTGGAAGTGTCCCAATGGGAGTGACCTAGTAAATTATCAAGCACCCTAGGCTGCCGCAGCAGATTTGTCACAGCGTGGCCTTAGGTTTTGGATCTAGGGTTTGTTTTCTCACTGATTGAGCCAGTGGGGCTCACCCTTCTCATGTAGGCTACAGACCACTGGAATACTAAATTCTAGCCCAGCTAACTATATCCAAAATGTTCTTTCTTGCTTTTTGCTCCATGACAGCAAGGTGTGATGGAGATCCTCCTAGCTAGACTTAACGTCAAGGCACCTACGAATACATCCCTAGTGGTCGGCCTTCATGCGGGCTTAGGATGCCTCATCAGCTCTACATTTCAGGTGATCAGATATGCATTCATATTCCTAGAAACAACAAAGTGCGCATTTGTCTCAAGCTCTTTGTTATTTTCTTTTTGATTTGCAATATCCATGGCAAAACCTTGAAGCGACATTGGTGATCTCCGATATCTTAAAGGAAAAAGTCCATTTGACCAACAATTTGACGCATTAGTTTGCGCACTACAGCCCGACTGCTACCGAAGCTCGCCACCGCCGAGCTCTATTGCCATGCCATGGCCACCGTCGACACCTTCTTCCCCAGGACAACCTATGCTTTGGGCAACCACAGAAATGGAGTCTCCAGTAGCCTCCATCTATCTCCAAATCTTGCCTCACTACCACGACATGACTACTCTATGTCGCCCTGTCACTTCGAGCTCCCCCTTTGAGTTAGGGTTTCATGGTTAGTTTTGCATTCAATTATGCAAGGAATAGATAGCCCCAAGACTATTACTTTATGCATTACATAAATGTTTCATACATGAATCTTTCAAGTTTTGTCAACCTCACTACTACAACGATACAAAGCGACATAAGCATCCGAACCATGTACGAATACAAGCCTTTAGGAGATACGAAAAACATGACGGGTAGGACTAGGGGCTACAACAGCCATTCTTGCAAATACGGGTCTGAAAACTACCAAAAGAGCAAAAAAAACTCTGATTTTCATCCACATGCGAGTACAGTTTTAGCAATGTGATTAGCATGTAATTAACTAAATGATAGGATGTTAATATGGAATATTAGTACTTAGCCTTGTGTACTTCATCGTGTGCTAAGTGGATTTCGTATGCACCTCTGTCAGGTACAAAATGCCAAACATTCAGGATTTGTTCCTATTCTACGAGGATGGTCTCATGCGCGACGGACCATATAGGATGGATCTATCAAATTATGACCGAATCATGATCCAGGCACCGGGTCTAAAGGACATGACCTTGTCGAAGCTCAGGAGGTGTGTGCATTTCATGTTCGATTGACACACTGCAAGCAAGAAGCTCCACATTGATGCATTGTATGCCTCAGCGGTGGGTAGTGTAGGGGAGACCTTTTGGCAACTTCTGAAGGTGAAAAGTGACACATCATGGGCCAATTACATGGAGGTTATGCGCAAACCAGCTGCTGCGATATATGCGAGACCGATGGTGTATGTTCAGTTTATGGAGAGGACAGAATTATTCGGCATGGGTGGTTCCAGTGGAACTGCTACTGATGGAGTATCTGGTTGTTCTCTGATGGTGATGTAGACGTTGGTGTTAGTGCAGATGCAGCAGAGGAAGTGGGCAACAGAGACCTGAGGAGGCGTGCCGAATGATGGCGTGGACATATGGTGGGCAGGCCGTATTGATTACCATGAGTACCTTGCCGACCCGGTGGGAGAGGTGGATGGTGAGGAGGAAGAGGATGTGCATACAGATAGTTCGGGAGACGAGGAAGGTGGGCAAGCTGCTATGGGCGGTGTACTTTGTGGAGTTGTGACCACCATTGTTGCTTATGTCTCCTCTAGATTGGACGACATCGCAGCGACATCTTTGGTTCTGCTATAGCCAGAGGGAGCACAGTGGGGAAATAATGAAGACACTCTACTCTTAGGGCAGTGCTTCCATAACAGGAGTGCTGCCCAGTAGGCCATTATCAGATACGCCGTTAACATCAGCCTGATGTATCGGGTGCGTAGATCGAACCCTGACACCTGTATCATGAAGTGTGTGGATCATTCTTGCCCTGCCAAGGTCCGTGTGCAACGGTTGAGGGGTGCGGCCACGGAGTTGGATAAGGTGCTGAAGGATCACACATGCGAGATTGCTAAGCCATGTCGTCATGTTGTCTAATTGTTGTAATGCGTTCATATGCACTCTAGTTGTTTGTTCTCTTTTTGTATGTGCTGGAATGTGCTGCTATAAGTTCAAGCTCCATTAAGTGGGTTTTGGTGATAATGACAAATGCAATTATGAGACTAACTTGTTTATTAACTATGATATTGCCTAGTCTCATTTGGATATGATTAATCACAAATGCAGTTATGAGGATAAATTGTTTATTGATTATGATATTACTTAGTCTCATTTGGATGAAAAGGTAAAAATTATTAAGGTATGCATTCGACATCATATTGTTATATCTTATTGCATTCCTCGGATCTAAAATATAAGTTGAACTCCATAAATAGTCTTCTTGTATACACACATTTAGGGAGAGTTCACTTTATGTTTTGTGGTTTCATGAGTATCGATCCATGTTTACCTTTTAACACATATTAAGATCTATACTTTGAAATGTATCCTTTGAGTATATAAAACTTGTGTTGGACTGAGATTGGCGACAGAGGGGGGGGGGTGAATGTCGACTTTTGAAAATCTTGCCCCCAAGTACTCACAAGCGTTTTACCTCTCCAATAGATACGAAAAGCTATGAAGGGGAAAGCTCAAGCTCTTTAGTTTTTCATACTGGACAACCGCTAGACAAAGACACAAAAAGCACAGCCTAAATAAGAAAAACAGCAAAGAGACCAAAAATCAGCAAAGCCTTCGGGGAGGCCGGTCAGACCGCAGGTCTGGGACCGGTCAGACCGCCGGCTTAAAGTCGGTCTGACCGGTCTCCCTCTACCGGTCTGACCGCACCCATCAAGCCGGTCTAACCGGCAACCCAAATCCGATCTGACCGGACTTCTGGACTGAGCGCAGGAAGGGCTGATTTTCAGACAGCCAATATTCAGAACTTCTCACAGCAGAGAAATTGTGGATTTCCCTCTGTATTCTTCAGCCCAGAAAAACAAGGAAACAACCTCAATACCTAGGGAAGCCTAAAGAACAAGAGAATCCATCTCAAAACCAAGAATCGAGGAGATTCCCTAAAATCTGAAAATACACAGAGGGCTGCACTCAAATCCAAATTCCTCTCCAATCTTTGATCCTTTGGCCATGAAACTTTGGGGATAGCAAGATAATAGTCTCTTGACTTTACATGCCAAGTTTCAAGCCATCTCAAGGAGGGAAACAAGAATCACAACAAAACCCTAGAACTGAAAAGAAGAACAGAGGAGCTCAAACAGCCAAATCTGAGAATAAACTTGATTTGCTCTTGGAAAACTCGATCAAATGGCCTTGAAGCACTATCCCAACATAGAGCAATCCATTTTACACTTCCACAGCAAGAGACAAGAGCTAAGGATATATTCCTAGTCTTTTACTAGTCTTGATGTTTGGTTGGAAGACCAGATTGCTAGTATAAGTTGTTGTACTATCAAGAGGGGGTCTTATCTAGTAGTTTGAGTCTCATCATATGTTGATAGCTCAAATCTCACTTGCTCTAACTCTCTATGGTATGATGCTATTATTTGCGAATGTGTTTTGCACATAGTTGAGACTCATGTGTTGAATCCTTGTAACATAGGACTATAAACTACGAATGTGTTTTGCAAGTGTTTGAAGTCCATGTTTCCTATTTCTTGTTGTATGAGGCTTATATTTGCAAATTTGGAAATAGTTGAAGCTCGTATATAATCTTTGTAGCATGTGACTTTGGTTTGCGAATGTGTTTTACAAATGCGTGAAAGCATCTAGGCCCCTAAAAATAGTTTTGGTAATTAATGAATTTATGTTAATATGGGACTAACATGTTTACCGAGTGTTTAAAAGATTTAGTCCATAAAATGATGATGAGACGCATGCTAACGGTCAACATGAAAATCAATGTGGCTCAAGACAAAGGTATAAGTAGACTAGTATCCCTATTGCTTTTATCGGTCTTAGGAGAAAGGGTGAAAGACCAGATTATAGGATAAATATTATACTATTAAAAGGGATCATGCACTACTACAAAAAAAGATCATCACAGACGGTTCAAAACTATCATCACAGACAATTTTTTGAATCGTCTGAATTTATGCGTCAGTAATAATCAGAGGTTATCACAGACGATTTGTGAGCCGTTTGTGATAAATGCATCACAGACGGTTTATAACTAGAACCGTCTATGAAGAACACTATCATAGACGGTTCTAGCTACCAACCGTCTGTGATGTGTGAGTATCACAGATGGTTGGTATATAGAACCATATGTGATATTTTCCCATCACAGATACCTAATTTTTTCAGCTAGCCTCAGGAAATATTAACTATATCATTTGAAAACAAATACAACAACAAACACAACAACACATTCTATTTTCATTAAGATTAGAATCCACCATTACAACATTATAAGATATCGAGTAGGTTACCCATAGCACTGAATACACAACAGGACACTTACAATTTTACAAAGATAAGCTTCATGGCTACAAATTCAGAAAAATGCTTACACTATAAGAAACTTCAGGCTAATGCAAGTTAGACTTACACATCCTTCATTAAACTACAATCTAAAATAAGTGGTGTGGGAAAATTTTCAAGTAGCAGAAATAAAAAGGCAATGAGCACCATTTTCAGCTTCTATGATAAAATCAATAGCTTTTATGCCGATGACTTAGAATAGTGCAGATTTATCATTGCCTTCTTCCTTTCCATCTTGCTTCAAGCAAAATTTTAGTCGCCCTTGCTGAACCTCTTCCCATGTCGGAGCCCAGATTTTAACATCCGGCATCCTCTGTGATTCCACCGCACTATTCCTTGGATCAGTAGATAGTGCTCACAGATCACAGAAATGAACATCAAATACATATCATGCGGAAGCATAAACATAATAGTAAACTTACTCACGGGCCGATTAGGCCGAATTCATTATTTGCAGCAGCGGAAGAACGAAGCACACAGGTGGGACCCTCAGGACATGCCCACAGGCAGCCGACTGGGGGTTCGCGACCTAGCCCTCGACATCTTCATCTTCTTTGCCACCATGACCAAATAGTGTTGTTGAAGCGTAGTGATCTGATTCCTGATTCTGGATTTGTTGTGAAAGCGAGTGTGAGCACAAACCACCGTGCTCCGCGAGCCAATACACAGAATGCAAATAAATAGTATGCATAGCTTATCCAAGGAGAGGCTCGGGTTATTTTATTTGCCATAAATTGCTTTTGGTAGCATTATTATTAAATCATAGAGTTATTGTTGCTACCTAAAACTCCACACGGCGATTGCCATAATTGACCTAATCCACCAAAGATACACTTTCTTCACTGATTGCTGTCTAGACTCCAAACAGTGAGTATCATCATTTACTTAATCCACCAAACACACACTTTCTATATTCAGTGCTGTCTAAAACTCCCAACAGCGATTGACATCATTTAATTAATCCACCGATCATACTCTTGTTGTATTGGTTGCATGTCTAAGACTCTAAACAGCGAGTGACATCATTTAAGTAATCCACAGATCATACACTTTCTATATTGATTGCTGTCTAAAACTCCAAACAGCGAGTGACATCATTTAAGTAATCCACCGATCATACACTTTCTATATTGATTGCTGTCTAAAACTCCAAATAGTAGTGACATCATTTATTTTAGATCCACAAATATCTTTTGTATCCTAAATTCCTAACAATCCAATCATGTGGTTGCTATTCATCAACTCTTCACTTTTGACTCTAACAATTATCCATCATAATTATTTTTAAATCCACTGATATCATTTATATCAGGACTTTCTATCAATTCAATCCTTTTGTTATTGATTCAAAACAATTATTTGTTCTTCCAATAATCAACCTTATTTTCCATTACCCAGCTCTAACTAATTTCCTAGTATACATCCACCAGGAACATTATTGATCATGTCTATAGTCAAATTATCATATCTCCAAATTCCCCAAAATTCAATTGACTCATCTAGTAATCGATCAAATCCTATTAATCCTATTATCGCCAATATCTTCTAAGAATTTGTATTAGTTATCAGTGTCGTAATCCAACAAGTACCTTTGCACTCCCTAATTCTCCAAAAATCATTCAAATTATCTATCTAGCCTATCTATTCATTTAGACTCCACCAATTTATTTTTCTCAGAATCTACACTATCGTTTCCTTTTTATGATCGACATGAATCCACCAACAACTTTATGTGTTTACCACGAACAGCCATCTTCTTTTCTTACGACTCTATTTATTCTTCTTGACATTTTATTTTGTGAGAATTATTATCATTATTTAAAAATATAATACATAGAAATTTCCTGAGACCTAGCAGTTTTGACCAAAAACATAATGTGCAAGAAAATGCAATAATTATAGCGATCCAGATTCCACCCACCGTTACATAGTCTCTGCACCGTAAGCTAGACCTTCAGCGTTATAGCCGCTTACATTATCACTGGGACGACACGCAGGGCAACACAAATCAGGGCTTTCCACTGTCCTCCACTTTTCCATTTTCACCTACAAAGTTTTTGAAATAGAACTATATTTGGTTAAGTTCCCTTGTTTGCCCTTAACCGTGGGCATGGCTATTCGAATAGTTTTGACTCTGCATAGTTGCACACTTTACCCACAAGAGACGGTTTGCTCATTACCCCGCACAATTCCTTAGTCATGAGGTTGAGCCAACCATCACAGTAACCGTTCTAAGTACCTCGCCCCTTCCATCATCTCACCCCAATGAGCTTGTCCCACTTGCGGCAGGTCTCATAGGTTGTGCGGGATATTCCCCTCCTATGCGCCTAGCAGCTGGCTACCCACATTGCTAGCTCGCCGTAGAAGAATTTCACCCTCTGCGGATGCCCCATTCAAGCCGTCACACAGACCGCCACTTGCACTACCTCACCTCCTCCACCGATGACGGTGACTTCCAGGGTCCGGTAAATTCACTAGGCCAAGCTGTACTTTACAGACTTGTGGTTGTACTTGTTATACATAGGAGGTCATGACAAGATTCAGTTCTTAGGGTTATCTGGGCGGTTCTACCACAAACAACACTCTCGTGCACCACTGCACCATACCCCCCGAACCATCCGCCCAGATAAATAAGCAATTTGAGATTTTTGGAGAGCATAAAATAATCATATCCAACATATACCAGTCATTACCACCATGACTGCCCAACCAAATTTCCTCATGATTAAAAGTGATGCTCGGGCGTTCTTGCGCCCACAAGTATCTAAGCAAAACTAAGCATGGCATATAATTACGGACTTATTTTTGAAAGGTTACTATTATAATTTGCTAAGGTGACAAGGCTCACATAATCAACAATTCCATAGGGGGTGTTCTAGTAATCAAGTGGAGTAATGGACATATAACTAGAATCTTAAAGTAATCATGTATTTGCATATAAAATAACAGCATGCATTTGATAATTTAAACAAAAATACGTTGCAGAAAATGTAGGTTCAATATGATCAAAGTATTGACTCGCCTGGCACGGTTTACCGCGGTCTTGAGCTCACAAGATGCTTCCTCCTGAGCCTCTTATTCTTTATCTTCACTTTGATCTTCAGTGCGCTTGATCCATTGATTCTTCAGAACTCCAATTTCTAATTACGCGCTAAACGACTGAATACAAGCAAAAGCAAATAACTCAAAAGACCCAAATAAATCCAATTAAACTTAATTTAGCTTTGTTATTAGTTAGTAGGTGATTTGGGGTAAGGTCGATGATGTGCGGAGTATTGATGGAGTCAAAAAGGGTTGGAACGAAGTGACGATTGGTAGAAGGACATTCGACGAAGCAGAGGCTAAGGAGGGTTCGTGATACAGGGATATTGATGAAGTTATTCTTACTTCGGATTTGAGGGTTGTTAGGTTTAGCCGGCTATGGAATACCACAGGTTAACTGATACGGGGTCGCCCGATCTTCTCGACGTAGGATCTGGATACTCACGAGGATTCGACGAACCGTAGTGATCTCCTATTGCCAATGCAAGAGTTAGCACTCTATAATTCGCCCAACCTCACGTGCTAAACTTCACGACCACTGATGAAGTTCTATCGCGCTCCCAATTCCCGGTGGAAAGGTTGAACGATCTTGATTTCAGCGAACTCCCAATTCCCTCATGTTGGTTCGTCCAACAGAAAGAACAAGAGTATTCTATTATCAAAAGTGATCTACATTTTACAGGGGTGGAGGCTGTCTTTTAAAGAGATACAAGGGATGGAGAGTCGGCCAAACACTTGGAAACTGAATAGGACTCGATTACAAAACTCTAGGTCCTACTTTGACTCGGACTGAAAAAGTAACATTACTTGTTTTGCAGTTTTTGATCGACTCGTAGAGAATTTGGAGGTAAGACTAGATCCATCTGAAAGTAGACTTCAAGATCTTTCCATAGAGTACAAGAACACCTCAATCGGACTCAGTTTGTAAAAGTTATGGCCGTTTTAGCAGGTGCCTGTTGGGCTGTCCCGAACCGAATCCGAATTGGGTTCTGAGTTGAATCCGAGTTTGAATTCAGTTGTACATGTGGGAGATTCGAATTGGGCTTAAAAATCTTGTCCAAAACTTGGGCTTTAAGTTCTTGGGCTTCTCCCCTTTTGCTTTCCCACTGCATGGGCTGCTTGGCTTTCTCCTTTCCATCCTTATGGACTTTGAGCTTTTTGTTCTTGGTAGCAAATATGATTACCCTCTTTGTGTTTCTCCATTGCTTTGGCCCCGGAATCATCATAATATTCAAACCTAATAATAAAAAAAAATTTGGCATAAGGTAGTACATCGTTCCCATGAATAGAAGGAAATTAATTAAGAAACAAATTCACCTGACAATATTTAATGCGGCTCAATACTTCTTTCCAGTGAAATAATGTATTTGACTGAAAAGTGCTAAGCATGTGCGTATCCGCATCATTAACCCATTTTATTTAATAACTTCTTTTTATTATTTTTATATTATTAAGGAAGTTCCATGAGCCAAGCTAGACCTATGAGCATATGTATGAATCTAGCCAGGATTTAATTTATTGGTCGAGTGTTGCCATTCGTGAATAGGGGTTCCATAGGCGATGTATACGACTTTTAGCTTATGGAATTAATTCACATTAATATTAATTTGATATGTCGCATTTTATGCAATCTTAATTACTCGTGTTATTAATTAAATGTTCACTTCAAAATATTTATATATATTGGTTAGGTCATTTTAATATCCGGTGACCTAAGGCTATTATATTTTAGCCCCTTTACTTAGATTCTAACATAATTTTAATCTTAATTTATCTGTGACGGATCGAACCTGCTACACAGGATTATACTTCGTTATTGTTACTGAGTTAAAATTACCATTTAAGATTTCATGATCAGTAGTATATTAATAATGGGGTCCATATCTTTATTAGGGTCTGTGGCGAATACAAAATCTTTATTAATATCTATATCTACAAGGGTATACTTTTACCAATTTATTTGCCAGTTAGCATATGTGCTGGTATCTGAACTGAAGATGAATATTAATGGTATACTAATTATTTTCGTGGTCTACTTAATCGCATGCCAGGAGACTTTAATTTAAATCTCAATAGCTAAACATTAGTGAGCTTGTACTCACTTACTTTTTCATATGCCTTTAATTTTATATTTTGATGTATAGGTAATTTTTATTTGAGTCTAAATTAATTACATTAGCCTCCTTGAATTATTGCCTGATCATTTCCTAATTGAGATGGAGTAAAGATAGCAAAAACAAAAAGAAAAGAAAAGGAAAAAGAATGGGAAACGGGGGAGACAGGAATCGAACCCAGGACCTGGGGTCGTAGAAGTAGAGTGCGCTCGGGTAACCAACAGGGCGGCTGCTCACCTGCGATTAGGAAGGGGGAAGCATTTTAGATGAGGTAACGGGTATACAGGGAAAAACAGAGGAGAATCGGCGGCCACGGGCTGGGCGGCGTCGCCGGCGTGGGCGCCCGGGGGGCGGTGATGGCTGGAAAAATGGAATTACGGGGAGGAGTAGATGCCCCTGGGGTAGTGGCTCCGGCCAGAAAGCAACACGGCGACCAGCGGCGGTAGGGAAGGGACCGGATGCGGGGAGGCCGACAATGGAGACGGCGGCTGGAGGGAGGAGGGAGTGAGTTAGGGGATGCGAGAGCAAGAGTGAGTGGTAAGGAGCTCACCAATGGCGGTTAATTGGCCGGGGGAAGGTGAGGCACACCGGCGACGGGAGCCATGGGCGGCGCGGGGGAGGCTCACGTGGAGGGGTCACTCCGGCGAGGGAGGGCGGCGGCCGACCGTTGGGGAAGCTTCAAGGCAACGAGGCGCCGCTCTCATAACAAGGAATTGGCGAGAGTTTGCTTGAGGACGAGTCGGCGGTGAAAAGGGCGGCGGCGGCCGGAGATTGGGGAGAAGGGCCTGCGGCGAGCTCCGGCGGGAATTCTTCTAATTACGCTGAAGGGGAGACGGACAGGGAGTAGGGGCATGTCGGGGAGCGGTGGAATTGGCCGGGCGTTGCTAGAGGGCCGAAATGGTGTGGAAGCGTCAGCGGCGGTTCTTGGCGTTGGGCGGGAGAAAGAGCAGTGAGAAGAGGGGGTTGGCGCGGGGAGCAATGGGGAAACCAGGCGGCCTCTTATAGCGATGGAGAGGGGGCCGTGGGGAGTGGTGGGGGCGGCGGCACGGCCGGCACGGCGTGACGGGACGGCGGGGCAGGCACGCAGGGCATGGCGGAGCAGGGGATGGGCGCGGCGTGTGGTGCAGTGGGGCACCGTGCGGCGATGGCGACCGGGGTAGGTGGCGGCTGACGCAGGGCGACGGGCGCACAGGGAGAATGGGGCCAGGTGACGCAAGGAGGACGGAGGACGCGCACGCACGGAGAGAAAAGAAAGGGAGACAGGAGGGGAAAGAATGAGAGGAGGAGGAGCCAGCGTGAGGGGATGGGGAGAAAAGAAGGAAGGTTTAAAGGAGGGGTGAGTGAGAAGAGGGGAGGGAAGGGAGAGAAAAAGGAAGTGGGCCCACTTGACATGGATTAAGAATTTAAGGGAGGGAAAGATAGAGAGGAAAGAATTTTAAGCACAATTCTAGGATTTAAAATTTTAACTTAAATTTCTATTTCCTGTTTAACATAATTGATTTCAATTTAATTCGAATATTGTTTCAAATATCTAGATACAAAATCTAATATTTCTCTATTTTCTATTTTATTCAATTTGCCCTCGGACTTCGATTTTTACATTATTTTGTTATGATTTGTATATATATATATATATAAATTTTGAGTATTTCGCCTCAGATTTTGGTTCACTAATTGAATTAAGAGAAGAGATTTTTGGTTTGGATTCCAATATTCTTTTTAGATTTATTTTATTGACCTGAATTTGAATTCATGATTTTGGTATTTTGAAGCCATGATCTGTAATGGCTTTTTCCATTTTTAATTTTTTCTGATTATTATTTGCACTAGGGGAATTATTCTTGATTAGTAATTTGCATGCCACAAAACTCAAGAAATTTCAATTAACTGCTAAAAAGAAATTTTGAACACCAGCAAAATGCAAGAAAAATTTTAAAAGTTCCATATTTTCGAATACCTAAATTTTGGGATGTTACATCCCACCCCTGCTGATGAGGACATGACCCCTATGGATACAATCATATTTGCTATGCTTGTTGTCCTAATTACAAGAGTTCCTACGCATCGCTTAAATTATAAGGTGAGCTCGTTTCAAAGAGGTTTCACTTTGTTTGACAAAGAACTTATGATATTACATAATGAGAGTTTGTTGCGTTTGTTATTATGTACCGACATTTATGATGAAGATCATGCAATACGTGAGGCTACACATATGCTAAAACCGAGGACGGTTTTTCTATCAAGAAGGGGAGGATGATGTGACCACGCCACAAACACATACGACAATAGCGCCTAATATCAAGATTGAACTAAAGGTGAATTCATTTCTTCAGCCTTCATATGTTACTAAGAATAGACCGCTACCTAATGCAAATGATTTAATTGTGCTTAGGAACTTGGGAAAGGATGAAGGAAAGGGACATGGAGTCCTGGACATGCATGGAAGGAATAATGGAGGTCACCACGTCACTTTGGGACCAAGTCAAGCACGAATTCGAGTTGGACACGTTTTGGAATCAGACTCGGACTGCTGCAATGGTACCAAGTTCAAACGGGCATAACTTCCTCATACGGACTCCGTTTGGGACGTTCTTGTACTTCATGGAAAGCTTATGAAGTCTACTTTCCAACAGATCCAACCTCATCTTCAAATTCCATTCGAGCCGGCCGGAATCATCAAAACAATTCACGTAGGTTTCTGAGTCCGAGTCAAAAGGGTGCTGCGCCACCTCCACTTGGGCCCATGGGCCTTGTAACCCTAGGGTGTACCCTTTGGGACGCCTCCCCTGGTTGTTTTCACTATATAGGAGCCGCCGCCTCTATTTCTAGGACTTAGGTTTTGTTTAGATCAGTTTAGCCCCTTGTGCAAACTCCACGTTCTCTTGTGTCGGCTAGACCAACAGATTCGTGTTACAGAACCTCAACTATCCTTGTGCGACTTTTATATCTAGCAAGTTTCAGGTTGCTCACTATCCTTGTTCTTGCGTGTTCTTCGGTTGCATGCAGGAATAGACCTTCGTGGTCAGGTCAACCGCGTTCTTGGCACGGTTGATAACATCTTGGGGTTGGTTCAGCGATTGCTAAGGCGCAAGTGACGTCTCGTACGGTTGTAGTCGGATCGCAAGAGTCATCTCCACCGAAATCGATAGTTATCATCCTATCGGAAGATCGGGACCCCATCGCCTCATCACCTGCCGCGCACAAATGAGTTGGAGTAATACTGGTGGTATTGGTTCTTCGAGTAGGGAGAGGGGTTTAATAAGGGGCGAGAGCTGGGGAGGAGAACGATGCCTGCCGTTCGATGCGGAGAGAATGGACGGGTGAGATCGGGATCCTAGGGGATATGCCGCGGATCGGCGACATGGTGGGACATCACAGATGGTTCGAATTACAAACCGTTTATGATAGAGACATCACAGATGGTTCATAACAAAAACAGTCTATGATAACAGGAGATATCACAGACGGTTCATAACAAAAACAGTCGGTGATAATGGCGTCACGTGGTATGGGGGCTGGTACGTGGTGCAGTGGAAGCACGGTGTTGAATTGTGGTAGAACCGTCCAGATACCACTAAGGACTGAACCTTGTCATGACCTCATGTGTAAAATAGTACAACCAAAAGTCTGCAAATTGAAACTTGGCTAAGTAAATATATCGAAAGCCCCGGACTCATCTCACCGGTAGTGGAAAGGAGGGGAATATTGCAAGGGCATGGGGAGGCCTAAAGGGACACCGAGAGGAGAGTGAAGTAACCAGCCGTGTTAGCGTTGTGGAGAGTGGAGTCCGAATGTGCTAGTAGCCGTGGTTACATCCCGCGCAACGTATGGAACCCACCGCAAGTGGGAGCAGCCCATAGGGTGAGATGACAAAAAGGGCTAGATACTTTGAAAAGTTACTGTGACAGTCTACTCAACCACATGACTAAGGAATCATGTGGGGCAACGAGCGGATTGTCTCTTATGGGTAAAGTGTACAAACTCTGCAGAGTTAAAACAATTCGAATAGCCGAGCCCACGGTCAAGGGCGGATATAGGAACTTAACTAGATATAGTTCTATTTTATTTCAAAAAAACTTTGTGGGTGGTACTGAAAAGTGGTGGGTAGTGGAAAGTCCTGATTTGTGTTGCCCTGGATGTCGCTCTAGTGATAATATAAGCGGTTATAACGCTAAAAGGTTAGCATATAGTGCAGAAGCCATGTAAAGGTGGATGGTATCTGAATCGCTATTATGAATACATTTTTTACACATTATGTTTTAAGTCTAAAATGCTAGGTCATAGGAAATTTCTAAGTAATCTATTCTAAAAAGCAATTGATGGCAAATAAAATAAACCCGAGCCTTTCCTTGATAAGCCTTACATATTACTTATTGCATTCTATGTATTGGCTCGCAGAGCACAGTGGATTTGTGCTCATTACTAAAATCAAAAACCGGGACCCAAGACCACTATGCATATGAAGATACCCCTGCCGCAGATGGAGGAAACAACGATGGAAACTAGGACGGCTTCTTCGATTTTGGGTCCTAGACAAGTAGACTTAATGGAGATTGTGTGCACATATATTAGATTGTGTGATTTGTCCAATTTGAGTTGGAATTGGGCTAGATGGGTTCGAGCGGTCAAAATGGCTATGTATATGTTTTTGGGCTTTCGGCCGAAATAGTGCTAGACATGGATTTGGAATAACATCTGGGCTGGCTAGGGTTTCATCAGAGCATATTCAAGCTAAACAGAGTTGAAAATAGACTTCACGGCTCAAAAATGCCAATATGACATATATGTGTCTAACAGGTTTTGGAGAACTGTAAAGGTTTGGATCGTATTGGGTTTAGGGTTTACAATGGTGTTTAGGTGGTCTAGGATTTTATCGGTATCTAATTTGGTTAAACGGAATTGAAAATAGGCTTTGTGGGGTCAACACGGTCAAAACGGATATAAATATGCATTTTGGGTTTTGAGCAAATGCTAATGGGATGGCTAGTGTTCACTCTGTGTCTAGCTTGTTCATTACGGGTCTGCCTGCTAACAGTGTCAGGTGAGTATTGTTTGTCTTCATTCTCCGAGCGGCACTGTAGCAACCAAAGCAGGGTCTTCCGGTGATCGCCGATGAAGCTCCGGTCGACGGAATAATTGGGGGTGTAAGTGGCTTACTGGACGCCAATGCAGTGTCTAGGAGGTGGTCTCGGGCTTTTATAGCCATTCTATGGCAGTTCACCACAGGATTGACTCTGACCATGAGGCGACACGTGGTAGGGTCAAGAAGGCATAAGGAGGTGCAGCACAGCTGGCTGAGACGATTTTTGTACTTTCTTGGGTTAACATTGTGGTAGTCAAAAGGTGTCAGGGCGGATTATCAGGGCGGCAAGATGGATACGCGAGAGGCTGTGAGGCGGTGGGGCGAGGTGGCCATGGTGGAAGGCCAAGTGGTGACTGCAGCAATTAAGGAGGGGGTCTGGTGACGGGGAGTCCTACGCTAGTCTAGCAGAGACAGGTGAGGCTGGCAAGGCGGTTTGCAGTGAAACCTGGCGGCGGTGCGATGAACCAAGGGAGGCGGCAGAGATTTCCGGTCTTGGAAGCTTTGCCGTGAGTCAGGGGAGAGTTAATGGCTGTCAGGGGCGGGATTGACGAGGTGTACGGGGTTTGACAAGTTGCAGAGGTGTGGCCAAAGAGAGGATCGACCGAGAAGGTGCGGCGGCGAAGAAAAATCAGCGCAGGGGCACAGCATTCCCTGTTCTCCAGAATGCAGTCTCTGGCCTTCAGCGCAGGGGCACTGCCCAATCTCCAGATTCCCAAGCTATATTCTATGCACGCGGAGCCGAGCAACACGGCGCTATGTATACTGGCATCGACAATCTGCTGAGCCTCAAGGAGTTGTACGCTCGGATAGCCCGTGGCAACTTGGCAATGTGGACGAATCCGATGTGAGGGCCGCGGAGGCTGCCCTGAGGGATGCTTCCAGCTTGCACCCTGGACGCCCCACCATTGATATCCAACGTTGTGAAGGTGATCTGTCATTTGGACACGACTGCTGCGGATGAAGGGGAGGAGGGATGGGCGATGGTGAAACTTCAGGTAATTGGATATCCGCACAAATGAACATGATTTCCGTCTTTTCGTGTTCCTTTCCCCGGTGAATCTGCCCCCAGAATACCTCATTTCTACTTCTACCAATTTACTTAATATGTGCCTTAACGATGTTGTTCTCTTTTGGGTTCCATATGCTGATTATGTGGGTCTTTTTTCCAGCTACGATTCTTTTTCTTTTTTCAGTTCTTTTCTTTCTGGAAGCAAGCAGGAGAACTGCTTGTGTGCATTGTAACACGCTTGCCGGACTTCCCAGTCACATATTCGAAGTACAACAAGTTTAAGGCAAACTTTAGGGATAAGAGCATCTCTAAGAGATACTCTATATGACTCTTAATATTTAAATTTTAGAGTTGAAGCGTAAGAAGTAGCTCCAACAGATTCCCAAATAGACTCTCAAAAATAGAACACACCCAAAAAATGGGCTCTCGCTCTCTACTTATAGAGGATGATCTAGGCTCCCAATACTGTTTTTCTGGTTTAGGGTATCTGTTGGAGGGAATGATTATTTTGGGACCTTATATCGTGGTTAGGATCTGTAAAAAGAGATTTAGGGTGTGAATTTATTGGGCATCTCTTGGAGATGCTCTAAGCCGACACCAACTCTGCTTTCTAAACAAATCCTTCAGTTGGGAAACCAAGTGACATTTTATCGTTTCTCTTGTTTTCCTTTTTTGTGAGCAATGCCAGAATGATGAATGTGAGAAGCTAGTTATTCGCAACTTTTATGGAACTGTTCATTGGAACACCTGAAGTATTAGGATTAGGCTAGCTTATTGTTAGCTGGCCTCTAAAGGAAAATTATCCGTGCCAACGAATCATTTTGACAGTTGATGGCATTGCTTTCATTTGGACCCCACAGTTATTGCACAAGCCGGTCTGCATGTCTCTTTGTAAAGTAACTTTGTTGAAAAATGAAATTTTCCTCTCATGTTTCATGATGTTTCTGTTGATTCCTTGTACAACAGGAGAGGAGAATGTTGATTTAGATCCAGGCACCTGGAGGAAGCCTCCGCAGCAAAGCCCAATTGAATGAGGATCATCAACTAGAATCCCTGTGCTGTGATGCCTGATGCACTACCTACTGCTGAACCTATTTGATTTGTGTTATCATGTACTACTATGTATTGCTGAACCTATTTCGTGATGTTTTGTGATGTACTACTATGTATTGCTGAACCATTTTTTGGACCAATTCGGTGGACCTATCTGCTGAACATTCATTGCGTGGTGTACTGAAATTATTTCATTGGCGCGCCTGGTTTCTCTCTTCAGTGTGTCTTTATCTATGTACCCTCAGTTTGCAAACACCGAATCCACCGTCAGCTTGGCGTTCAGAGTTTATTTGTTTGGTTTGTTAGCTTCTTTGTGAAGATTGACCCTAACATAAGTAGCCAATTTTTCCGGGCAATTGCGTGGCTAAATACTTGTAACGACCCACGTCGTTAATTAACCCTAATTAGCGAATTAGGACGTTAAGTAGGATTAATTACATATATGATAATATAAAAATACGAGGGAATTTAAAATTTTCTACGTAATTGTATAAATTGGAAATCAATGAGCGATAACATAATGCGTTGTTTTTACCATTTCATCAACGAGGGCGAATATTAAATTGTATAGACTAAAGCGAGAAAGAAAATTTAGTTGCGCGGCTAGTAGAAGTAGTCAACTCAATTAAAGTATATATATCAGCCCGTCGTAAATCAGTAAATAATTACAATCCGCATATGGTAGAATCAATAACATTCATTGAGCAACAATTAGAACTTATATTAGGTCAAATAAAAATGTTACAATTGGTATTACATAACCAGGACAATATTAATTACAAAAATATACAATTTCATCTCCCAACCAAATAACCACTTCAAAGACTAAGTAATTATAATACAACCGTGTTTCATCAGGAAGTACGGGATTTAATTTACACCAAAGTCCATCTCATACATAACTGTTACATCGGGAAATAAAGAACAGAAACTATATTATATTGTATACATCAATATTAAGAGCAAACCGAATTACAATCCAGACCATTTCATACATTAGCGGATGTCGTCGAGCTGCCACCACGTCGCCGTTTCATTCGTGAACAAATCATTATTATAATGTGGAAAAAGACCGAACAAAAGAACGAATAAAATTAAGCGAAGAAATAAAAGCGAATAGCCGTCAGAGCCCTAAGGATCGGGTCCGATTTGGGGAAGGAGCCGTCAGACCCACCTCCCAGCCTAGCACCTCAAGCAACCGTGAGAGCAAACCCAAAAATAGCAACCAAGACAAGTAGATCGGGTCCGATTTGGGGAAGGAGACGCCAGATCCGGGCCCTAGGCCACGGATCTGGCCGTGGCTCACGGCGCGTCGGCGGGGCGGCGCGAGGAGTAGGCGAGACGGCGGAGGAAGCCGAGGATCGACCGGGCGTACGGCTCGGCAAGGGGAGGCGGCACATAGGAGAGAGAGAGAGCCGGTAGGGGAGCGCTGAGACCCGGGGAGGAGGCGCTGAGACATGGGGGCGGCGGCGCTAGGACCCGGGCGCGGAGGAGATGAGGCGCGGCACCGAGGGAGCAGGCGCGGTGGTGCGGCCGGGTGAGGAGAGAGAGAGAGAGAGAGGCAGCCAAATGAAATGGGGAAGGGGAGGAGATAAGGAGGCGTCGGCGGTGGTGAGGGGAAGAAATGAGGAGGCCGGCGGTAGGAGCAGAAAAAGGGGGACCGGGTAGGAAAAATAGAGAAGGAGAGAAATCTAAAAAGGGAAAATAGGAAAAATTGAAATGTGAAAGATTAAAACGTGCGAGATTTAGAAATATTCAGGAATATGCAGTATGACAACTGTGCAATAGCAAATTTGTTAAAGTTAAGAAAATTGGCTACAGATACCTAGGAATCCTGTATATGATCATTAGCCGTATAAACTCGATAGAAATTCTTTTAGGAATTAAATGAAAACCTAGAAAAACATGCAGGTGTAAATACAATATGCAGATAAATTAGTTAAATCCATCTAGACAGCAGAAAACCATTAATTAATAATTACGATAATTAGAATAAATAAGTTGTCATCTGTAGAATAAAAGTATAACGCGTACCGATTAAATTAGTATGTTACCGTTTAAACTCCTGGCTAGTCATAGTAAATTGCCAAACTTGTCTAATAAATATTTATAGCGATGATTCATAAATTAGGTGACATCCATGAATAATTAAATGCTAGTATGCGTATGAATGAGGTTACTATAATATCACTTAGATTGCTCTGTCGTGAAGTTAATTGCAACTAATTATTTTTAGTCAATTATAAATTGTAGAAACATCACTAATAAATATTGATAATTACCAGAATAAATTAATAATCACATTCTAAATTAATATCAATTAGAAGATGTCAAATTCTTAGAGGCAGTTAGAATAATATACCCCAAATCACAAGACTATATGAGGTTATAAAGTCATGCGCACCAAATAACTTGCATATAGTAATGGAAGTAGTATAAGTCGTACAATTTGCCGGTAGTTACAGTAAAACTTAGAAATCATGCAAAGACACTTTAGTATAGTTTAATTAATATTTACTTAAGAATTAATACCAGTAGTTTAGATAAGTAATCACAAGCGTGCTAGTTACGAGAAAGGACCGGTACCAAGAAGAAAGAATTTAGTTAAATAACCCTAATACCTAAAATGATTAGAGAGGTGAGTATATACATACGCACATATGAGGAATCAAATTGGTATAATTGTATACGCGAAAATTGATTAGGATTAATAATAGCAGTTATCATTATACAGGATTAATATGAGCCGTTATAATGGTTCATGCATCTAGTTAATTCCGTATAATCGAAAAATTAATAGGAAATAATAAAACGTGGGGCATAACTACTAAATCAACCATAGCTCATGACTAGTGCGATAATGTCAAACGACGGGTACTGTACCGAAGTTAACCTCGACTACAGCGATTGGATTAAATGGAGTGACGTCCTACCTTAGGAGCACAAACACCTCGACACATCGTATTTTATTATGTTCTCGTAAATTAAGTCGTAGTCGACGTATTTAATTGCAGGCGACAATCCAAGCTACGGGGATGGCTTCATCTGATCCCACGTGAATCCGAGTATATGGTTAAAGTTCAGGCAAGCATTCCTTTGATCAAATTTTTAGCGTATATTGCTTGAAACAAGTATTTTGATATTAACTTAGTATCACCCTGCATGAAATAAATAAAATAAGATTTAAATCGAAAAGAGGCAAGAGATAAGAAATGGATGGCAACTGATGGAGCAGTTGGCCCTATTAGTAGTAAAAAGGTGGGCAGAGGTTGCCAGGGCAGGTGTGAGTGGGAGGCGTGGAACCTCTGCATAAGAATAAAATATAAGAAACCTACCAACTTCATCCGTGTGAACAGACCGTACCACACCGTATCAACCAACATTCCGTTTTGACGGACAGACTAGTAGCTCTATCAAAGTATTATATTCTCCACATGGGTAAGTATTAGTTAGGGAGTGGAACCCACAAGACTGGTTCGTTATCAGCAAGGTGGGCTATCCACAGCCGCGCGTAACCCAAGACTGGTTCGTTATCAGCAACGGGTGCGGCGGATCGCAAGAATCCAAGACTGGTTCGTTATCAGCAACGGGTGAGCGATGGGCGATATATTACGCCGTGGAGTGTTGGGAGATGGTCAGGAACCGCCCCAGCCAACAGTTAATGTCGCTTTCGGTGGGTCTGCGTGAGGGTGGTACACCGCTCCAGGCTACCGATTGTGAGTAACTGGGTGGAGATATAATTACTGAGATAGATGCAAACGTACTGTACTCTGATCTGGGCGCCGCATCTAAGGAATTGCGGAGAACCATGAGCCACCAGGATCAAGAGTGGTGAGGGGTAAAGTGATACAAGCTTGCGCAATGCTATCAAAATCATGAATTCATGCCTGTCTCCGGGAAAGGAGAATTACGGAAACTTATGGGGGTTTTTGCTGTTCATGCGTATGTTCAGTAGTTTCTAAATTAATAAATCGGACTTCTTTCAAAACCAACAAACCTTATTTTCTATAAATCATGGAAATGACAGGGATGATGAAAAAGCGTGTTAAAAATAAACACGAGACTGAAGAGAGGAATTGAGATTCCTACAAGTGGAAATGATGGGCATTTTATGCATTTTGTATTATAACGCTTGCTGAGTACGTCTGTACTCACCGTTGCTATTATCTCCCCTTTGCTTAGGAGCATGTCAAATCAGAGAATGGCTAAGATCAGGAGGAAGTTACCTGGATGGAAAACCGTGCACTCGGATTTCGATTGGTACAAGGTGGGCATCCCGCGCGAAGGTTAGGTGAAATATGAAATATTGAGCCTTTGAGGCTTTGTAATAACTTTAGCCCTGCGTGGCGATATTCTTGTAATATCATGTTGTCTCTAATTATTGTTCTGTTGCAACACTCTGATAGGCTTATTATTCGTTAAAGCGATGTTTTATCGGCTAAAACGAATAATAATCCGTTGACTAGCGTTATTACCCCATGGTAATAATGCGGGTCGTCACAGGTGGTATCAGAGCAATGGTTTGAGAGCCACGCAAATAATTAGAGACAGTTCTGGACTTAAGGATGTTGTTCTTGCTATATGGCAATATGTATTCTTTAATAATTCTCATCTGTATGTCATTTCCTATTTGGTCAGCTCTAGGCTTCGGCGTCGTTACCTTTAAACCATCGCATATTTTAGAGCCAGAATGGGTAGCGAGGATGGGAACGGTGGTAATAATAGTTATGACGATTTAAATTATGTTACTAGTTCCTTTTCATCGGTAACAGTGTTAGTTTACAAAATTGTAGTATTAGTTGGTAAGCGATATAATTTTAATTAGGAACTTAACATTTAATTTTTGTTGTAAGTAGATATTCTGCATTTAAATTATTGCATTTCAGTCAATGTATGATTGTTTTATTTTCTCAACCGTAGCGACATAGACTCAACTGTGGCAACATGGGGCAACTTAGGATAAATATGAGTAGTTATAATGGTTTAGAAGTGAACTAAACTCCGAGACCTTATCTTTTCGCTCTTACCACTAAATGAATGCATCCGCCATCACAAAATTTAGTAGAAACAATCAAAGAAAGGAAATATTATAACTATTTTTGATGGCAGATGAACCAAAATAAAATTGACTTATCTCACTTCTGCATATGAGATTTCCCGGACGAGTGGTCCGTGGCGCTCCCGAACGCGTAAGTTTCGGGCGTACTCAGGAACGAAGTCCTGGGCGTACTCAGGGATGAGCCCTGAGCGTGGTTCCAAACGCGAAAGTTTTGGGCGATCCTGAGAGCGAGTTCTCAGGCGTGCCTGGGCGCGGAGATCCAGGGTAGTGTAGGTTTGCACTCAGAGGCAAGCTCTGAGCGTGGTCCCAAACGCGACAGATTTGGGCGATCTCGAGAGCGGGTTCTCGAGCGTACCTGGGCACGTAGTCCCAGAGTAGTGTAGGAGTTGATTCTTTTTGCATCTCTATGTTTCTTGGGTTTTATTTGCCTACTGTGTATGCTGTGATGTGAAGACCAATAACAGAGAGGGAGTAATGCGGCTTTCTACTACTTAAACATAAATAATTTCTCATCTATTTGCCTGCTGAACAGTAATAGGAAAAACCTGTCTACAAGATGAAAAAAAATAAAAAAAAATCCGTACCTCTTGTAACAACTTGCTGCAGGAAACTTGATAACGTCATAATAAGCAGGTATTTCAAAAATATAATTTCGTAAATTTAATTACAACTTAAAGTGATGGGACTAAGTGTATAATGATCAATTGAATTAAAACAAGTGAAATTCTAGAGCCTAATTCATAATAATAATAAAAAAACGCTCAATTCATTATTATTTCTAAAAGCCGGTCATATAGAAATACCAGGACGACTAGACCTAGACGAATATTACGAGACCAACTGTAGGTAATATATCCACCACCATCCAATTTCTTTTACAGAGCACGTAACTTAGAGTGAGACGTCCTCAGAACGTAATTGAATTAAAAATGACGCTAATTATTTTACCACCCAAGACTGGTAGACTATTTAGTTGTAAAGCTTTTATTCAACCAAATAAGTCTTTTCCTAATAATCTATCCCTAAATACTCCGAGAAATTTGTTACTTGCTTAATTCTATCCCTCTTGGAGCGTATGGTCAGACTTATGGAAGGCATCCATACCTACCTAGGTTTTCCCCGTTGTAATGCAGATTGGAACCGTCCCGAAGTTCTAAGCCTACAGCTGTTACGGGATTAATCACCCTATTATCCATGAAAGGTCCTAAAGCATCCATCAAAATATTATTATCCATGTCTGGTGCATTTCCCCAAATTCATGAATATATGGTTTCAGGAACCATTGTCATAGTCTCCGCGGAGCATAACATTGACCATAAATTTATAAAATGAAATTCTGCAAACGAAAATGTTTCAATATGACATTAGGAATAAGTATTTTCACAAAACCTCCTTGCATCATTCTATATAAATATTTCTCGCACTATAGTGTTTAAAGTTTTCGGAAAACTTGTTTCATGCATTCCATGAGGACATATATTATGAAAAGGGGGAAATGTCCACACTTTCAATGTCAGTGAATTATCATCAACAGAACCCAAAACCGTATGGCAATACCATATCCCTGTGTGTTAAAAATAAATCTCTAGGCCTACCTAATAATCTAGTGAGATCTATTCACTCCCGAAGAGCTAAACCATGTCTAAAAGGTTGATATCCCAGACACTGAGTTTAAGTCCAAAAGTTTCCGACACTATAATGCCATTCCCTGAATATCTACCCACTAGATTCATGCCCAATCTATTCTTAACATCTCATAAGTATCCATACAAATCAATAGAACCACTTGAACCACCGTAAAATGAGCAACTAAAATTTGACTAATTTCGATCATACCATTTGGTCAGGACCTGCCTATATTAACCAAACCGGAAATACTCAACCCTTAAATAGCTCAAGTACAATGCCTAGTTTATAATCTAATTCCAAATCTTCTTACCATGAGATTTCTTTCCAACCCAATTGCTTAAAGCAATACCATCCTCGTTGAACCACTCTGCTAAACCATCAATCATAGCATTTCAATAGACCCGTTAAAGGAATCAAGGGGTTGCTAAAGAATTAAGGAGGGAAGGGGCATTGGTTAGAAAAAAGGAAAATATTAACTGATGCAACATAGAATAGATTGAACGATTTTCCTACTTTAACATGAATTATGATCTCGACCCTAATTCTACCAAACCCCTAGTGATGATAATCGACAACTGTAAGCTGGATTTAAAGTTACAACGTTGAGGTGTGAGGAGTCGATGAGAGATACAAGTATAGACGACGTGTCTACCAAAGGGGCGTTAAATAGGTATATCTCAAAATATGTTTCGTACAGAATCGATAAGAGACCTACCACAACCTTCTTAAGCCATTTCCGATTTCGAGGACGAAATCATTTTTAAGGAGGGAAGTGTGTAACGACCCACGTCGTTAATTAACCCTAATTAGCGAATTAGGACGTTAAGTAGGATTAATTACATATATGATAATATAAAAATATGAGGGAATTTAAAATTTTCTACGTAATTGTATAAATTGGAAATCAATGAGCGATAACATAATGCGTTGTTTTTACCATTTCATCAACGAGGGCGAATATTAAATTGTATAGACTAAAGCGAGAAAGAAAATTTAGTTGCGCGGCTAGTAGAAGTAGTCAACTCAATTAAAGTATATATATCAGCCCGTCGTAAATCAGTAAATAATTACAATCCGCATATGGTAGAATCAATAACATTCATTGAGCAACAATTAGAACTTATATTAGGTCAAATAAAAATGTTACAATTGGTATTACATAACCAGGACAATATTAATTACAAAAATATACAATTTCATCTCCCAACCAAATAACCACTTCAAAGACTAAGTAATTATAATACAACCGTGTTTCATCAGGAAGTACGGGATTTAATTTACACCAAAGTCCATCTCATACATAACTGTTACATTCGGGAAATAAAGAACAGAAACTATATTATATTGTATACATCAATATTAAGAGCAAACCGAATTACAATCCAGACCATTTCATACATTAGCGGATGTCGTCGAGCTGCCACCACGTCGCCGTTTCATTCGTGAACAAATCATTATTATAATGTGGAAAAAGACCGAACAAAAGAACGAATAAAATTAAGCGAAGAAATAAAAGCGAATAGCCGTCAGAGCCCTAAGGATTAACTTCGGGCGGGGTAATCCGTTCACGGAGATACCTGACCGTCCGGGGGCCAGTCGGCACCTCTCACAACCATAGGCTCATCACACGGTATTATATGTATACAAACTTGTTCTGAATATAGGAATCTAACCAAGGCAAAGACCAGGATATCACAAATCATTCTAGCCCAACCCACAGCAGAGAAACAACTGTCAGCCGTCACCATGCAAATGCCAACCACAGTGAACCAGATAGCACCGGGCCAGAGCAGCCACACCCAGATAGCATCGCCAGCCAACAAAACTTCTCGGGCAAGGTCAGAGCATCCAACCAAAATGTCCCACCACTGCATACCAATAGCCAAACCAAGGAAAGAGCGCAAGAGACCGGGAGGCACGGTAAGCACTCCCCAACACTCCCCAGCCAATCCCCAGACCGCAGAGGAGCCAGCCACCGAGTGGAGCCGAAGGCCAGGGAGGTGAAGGCACGGCAAGCCGACGGGAGCAAGGCAACGGCGATGGCAGGAGAAGGAACCACAAACCCGACAGCCAGCTTGGAAGGAGGAGGTCATCATCAGGCGACCACCACAACCCCAAGAGCACGACCACCACCAGCAACCGAAGCATTCCCGCGGCAACCCAAACCCCACCGGTGAAGGTAACCCCAATCATACATGAACTCAGTAGTCATCTCAACACTACCATTAGCTTACCACACATAGCAAATCATAAGTAACAATAGAGTAGCACCACTAGTATACATGAATCAGCACCCAAGGTAGCCACTGGAGGTAGAAGAGGAGTAGAGGATGAGTAACAAGGGGCTTACCGAAGAGGGCGGCGGCTGCGTGTTACCACTGGCCGAGCCACACCTCTAGCCACCACCGGGTACTCCCCCGGCGTACGGGCGGCGGCTAGCCGGCCGTGGCTAGCCGGGGCAACCCACCTCCCAGCCTAGCACCTCAAGCAACCGTGAGAGCAAACCCAAAAATAGCAACCAAGACAAGTAGATCGGGTCCGATTTGGGGAAGGAGACGCCAGATCCGGGCCCTAGGCCACGGATCTGGCCGTGGCTCACGGCGCGTCGGCGGGGCGGCGCGAGGAGTAGGCGAGACGGCGGAGGAAGCCGAGGATCGACCGGGCGTACGGCTCGGCAAGGGGAGGCGGCACATAGGAGAGAGAGAGAGCCGGTAGGGGAGCGCTGAGACCCGGGGAGGAGGCGCTGAGACATGGGGGCGGCGGCGCTAGGACCCGGGCGCGGAGGAGATGAGGCGCGGCACCGAGGGAGCAGGCGCGGTGGTGCGGCCGGGTGAGGAGAGAGAGAGAGAGAGAGAGGCAGCCAAATGAAATGGGGAAGGGGAGGAGATAAGGAGGCGTCGGCGGTGGTGAGGGGAAGAAATGAGGAGGCCGGCGGTAGGAGCAGAAAAAGGGGGACCGGGTAGGAAAAATAGAGAAGGAGAGAAATCTAAAAAGGGAAAATAGGAAAAATTGAAATGTGAAAGATTAAAACGTGCGAGATTTAGAAATATTCAGGAATATGCAGTATGACAACTGTGCAATAGCAAATTTGTTAAAGTTAAGAAAATTGGCTACAGATACCTAGGAATCCTGTATATGATCATTAGCCGTATAAACTCGATAGAAATTCTTTTAGGAATTAAATGAAAACCTAGAAAAACATGCAGGTGTAAATACAATATGCAGATAAATTAGTTAAATCCATCTAGACAGCAGAAAACCATTAATTAATAATTACGATAATTAGAATAAATAAGTTGTCATCTGTAGAATAAAAGTATAACGCGTACCGATTAAATTAGTATGTTACCGTTTAAACTCCTGGCTAGTCATAGTAAATTGCCAAACTTGTCTAATAAATATTTATAGCGATGATTCATAAATTAGGTGACATCCATGAATAATTAAATGCTAGTATGCGTATGAATGAGGTTACTATAATATCACTTAGATTGCTCTGTCGTGAAGTTAATTGCAACTAATTATTTTTAGTCAATTATAAATTGTAGAAACATCACTAATAAATATTGATAATTACCAGAATAAATTAATAATCACATTCTAAATTAATATCAATTAGAAGATGTCAAATTCTTAGAGGCAGTTAGAATAATATACCCCAAATCACAAGACTATATGAGGTTATAAAGTCATGCGCACCAAATAACTTGCATATAGTAATGGAAGTAGTATAAGTCGTACAATTTGCCGGTAGTTACAGTAAAACTTAGAAATCATGCAAAGACACTTTAGTATAGTTTAATTAATATTTACTTAAGAATTAATACCAGTAGTTTAGATAAGTAATCACAAGCGTGCTAGTTACGAGAAAGGACCGGTACCAAGAAGAAAGAATTTAGTTAAATAACCCTAATACCTAAAATGATTAGAGAGGTGAGTATATACATACGCACATATGAGGAATCAAATTGGTATAATTGTATACGCGAAAATTGATTAGGATTAATAATAGCAGTTATCATTATACAGGATTAATATGAGCCGTTATAATGGTTCATGCATCTAGTTAATTCCGTATAATCGAAAAATTAATAGGAAATAATAAAACGTGGGGCATAACTACTAAATCAACCATAGCTCATGACTAGTGCGATAATGTCAAACGACGGGTACTGTACCGAAGTTAACCTCGACTACAGCGATTGGATTAAATGGAGTGACGTCCTACCTTAGGAGCACAAACACCTCGACACATCGTATTTTATTATGTTCTCGTAAATTAAGTCGTAGTCGACGTATTTAATTGCAGGCGACAATCCAAGCTACGGGGATGGCTTCATCTGATCCCACGTGAATCCGAGTATATGGTTAAAGTTCAGGCAAGCATTCCTTTGATCAAATTTTTAGCGTATATTGCTTGAAACAAGTATTTTGATATTAACTTAGTATCACCCTGCATGAAATAAATAAAATAAGATTTAAATCGAAAAGAGGCAAGAGATAAGAAATGGATGGCAACTGATGGAGCAGTTGGCCCTATTAGTAGTAAAAAGGTGGGCAGAGGTTGCCAGGGCAGGTGTGAGTGGGAGGCGTGGAACCTCTGCATAAGAATAAAATATAAGAAACCTACCAACTTCATCCGTGTGAACAGACCGTACCACACCGTATCAACCAACATTCCGTTTTGACGGACAGACTAGTAGCTCTATCAAAGTATTATATTCTCCACATGGGTAAGTATTAGTTAGGGAGTGGAACCCACAAGACTGGTTCGTTATCAGCAAGGTGGGCTATCCACAGCCGCGCGTAACCCAAGACTGGTTCGTTATCAGCAACGGGTGCGGCGGATCGCAAGAATCCAAGACTGGTTCGTTATCAGCAACGGGTGAGCGATGGGCGATATATTACGCCGTGGAGTGTTGGGAGATGGTCAGGAACCGCCCCAGCCAACAGTTAATGTCGCTTTCGGTGGGTCTGCGTGAGGGTGGTACACCGCTCCAGGCTACCGATTGTGAGTAACTGGGTGGAGATATAATTACTGAGATAGATGCAAACGTACTGTACTCTGATCTGGGCGCCGCATCTAAGGAATTGCGGAGAACCATGAGCCACCAGGATCAAGAGTGGTGAGGGGTAAAGTGATACAAGCTTGCGCAATGCTATCAAAATCATGAATTCATGCCTGTCTCCGGGAAAGGAGAATTACGGAAACTTATGGGGGTTTTTGCTGTTCATGCGTATGTTCAGTAGTTTCTAAATTAATAAATCGGACTTCTTTCAAAACCAACAAACCTTATTTTCTATAAGTCATGGAAATGACAGGGATGATGAAAAAGCGTGTTAAAAATAAACACGAGACTGAAGAGAGGAATTGAGATTCCTACAAGTGGAAATGATGGGCATTTTATGCATTTTGTATTATAACGCTTGCTGAGTACGTCTGTACTCACCGTTGCTATTATCTCCCCTTTGCTTAGGAGCATGTCAAATCAGAGAATGGCTAAGATCAGGAGGAAGTTACCTGGATGGAAAACCGCGCACTCGGATTTCGATTGGTACAAGGTGGGCATCCCGCGCGAAGGTTAGGTGAAATATGAAATATTGAGCCTTTGAGGCTTTGTAATAACTTTAGCCCTGCGTGGCGATATTCTTGTAATATCATGTTGTCTCTAATTATTGTTCTGTTGCAACACTCTGATAGGCTTATTATTCGTTAAAGCGATGTTTTATCGGCTAAAACGAATAATAATCCGTTGACTAGCGTTATTACCCCATGGTAATAATGCGGGTCGTCACAATACTACAATACATTATATTTATATTTGAAAACAAAGTCATATTTGTTATAAACTCTAATGCTTATGACTGAAAATATAGCTGTATTTTTTTATGCGATTGTAACAATTATAATACGTATCGCATTAGGTTACAACAACACAGCAATTTTCACATTCCTTGGTTCTCCAAGATATGCCTTTGTTGATCTGACAAAGGGTTTCATCAACATATGCTTCTTGTTGCCTACATGCCCACAGCTCCCTCTGTCCTCCACCTCTTCACCTCATTTTACCGACCATTGGTGCCGTCAGCAACATCGAAATCCCTGGGGTAACCTGCTCATTGACCGTTCCACAAGAAAAAAATTACGACTTGCATACCTGAAATTACTGCTATTAGGCTAGCCATGCGTGCTCTAGTGCTCTATTCTGGGGCCAACCGTGTGACAATTGAACTACCCTGCCCAAACTGAGACGGCATGGTAGCCTGGTACGCACGCAGCTTTGGTAGAGATGCGGGCTTCTCAGTGAAAGCTCAGAAGATTTCATTGACCATGCTGAACGATAGGGAGGGAGGTTGTATGATACAGGTACACCGTCATATGTGAGGTTAAGGCGAAATTCAGAGCGCCTTACTGGAGACTACAAATGGCGTAAAATCATGAGTGCTTTCCTTCGAATGGTGGATTTGTATATCTGCAATCAAAAGGCTCTCTCTCCTGACAGAGCAAACAGGATATGTTGATCTGTTCATACTTTTTTTAACTTCCTTTTGTAGTTTGTTCGTGTACTCCTCTGTTTCCAAACAGATGGCATTCTAGCGTTGTTCTTTTGTTCCCAAGCTATTTTGCAGTTCTGAGGCAATTTCTAACACGCTTTTGGTATATACCCTACTCTTGATGGTACCAGCAAAGGTTGAAGATTGCTTCCATGTTTCTTCTGCACGGTAGTTACCCTGAAGTCGACCTATGTTCTGTTCACGTGCCATGTCAATTTGGAAAAGGAGAGTGTGATGTTTTCAACGGGAACGTGGCTAGAGCTGACAATTGCCACCCTCTAGCAAAACATTTTCATGTCATTTGAACGAACTTTAATGGCTGCTTTGATTGCCCAATCCAGCTGAGCCGGGATTGGACTGGACGGAATTGGGGCATCGGCCTGGGTTCCAAAGGACTCATGGCTTTTTGCATTTATTCTTTACTATAGTAATTAGTTTTAAATGATACGTTTTTTTAAGGTGGGCTATACTAATTGATTGTAGTATATACTATGCTGACTTCAGATATACCGACCAAAATCACATACGATTGTCTCTCTTTTTTCATAATCTCTCTTGCGAACAGCCAGAATTTAAAAGCTATAAAAACCTATCCCTCAAAGTGGTGAGTGGTGTCTGTAGCAAATTGTTCTGCATGCTCATCCTGGTGATATATGTTTTTGGAGATAGTAGATTCTATACCATTGGTGAGTGGTTGATTCGACAAACTGCCATCGGCGAAGGGCCTAACTACTGTATGCCCCACTCAATTCAACCGAAATTCTATTATATGTCATTGCCATCAGTTAGAGTATGTTTACCCCTGGAAATGACAATTTTGCCCTCAATTCAAATCTGTCCATATTATAAAGTTAAATATAGGGCAAATTGGCTTAGCCAAAAATACTAAAAAATTTTAAGTGGATCACTGGGGCAGTGTACAACTCAAATATAAAATTTTGTGAACTGAATCTTCCATTTGTTCCATTTTGAAATTCAAAATAAAATCAGCCTATTTGAGCTATTGTTTTAAACTGGCACAAATTCACTGTATAAAATTGAAAAATAGTATTTTTCTCGAGTTATTTGACATCTTAGGAATATGTGAGAATTTTTCTAGAATTTTAGACCTTGTTTAGTCTCTTTTTCTAAATAGTAGCCTTTATTAGGATTTAAATTAAAAATCTGAAAATTTTCTTTTAATAGTGTCTTAAAATGTTTTTTGTGGCTCACTGACATATTGAGTAACACCCCTGTAAAGTTTCATAATTTTTGGAGATTGTTTACTATTTTAAATAAATCAGATCTTCGATCTTTTGGAGGGGCATTTTGGTCTTTTTTTAAAGATAACGGTCACCCCTAACAGTCAACTGAAGGCATTGGCATATAGTAGAATTAATCTCAAGATCAGTGACATTCAGTAGTTAGACTTTTTACCGATAGTAGTTTGTCGAATCAATCACTCATCAGTGACATAGGATCTATGTTTTTGTCAGGGGATTTGCACCGTCACCGTAGGGAGAGCGGGAAGCGCATAGGGAAAGCGAATTTAGAATGAACTGGTAGTCAACCTGTGCGTCTGCACGCGCTAGTGATTTTTACATATGTTTTGTGTAAATCCAAATGATTATTATATGTTTGTGCGAATGTATTTTGAAATTAAAATTTAAACTATAGGAATTAAATATATTTGATAAAAATAGAAATGTGCTGTTGGGTGCTCTTTAATTAAGGCGCATCAAAATACTTTTTAATTATATAGGAAACACCATATGCGATGCACCAAGTATCTTTTTATTGTGTCCATTTTGTCGAGCCAGTTCCAAGGATCTTTTTATTGTGTCCTTTTTGTCGAGCCAGTTCCAAAGATTTTGCACAACAACCAAAGACATGTATACAGTAGACCATTTACCCTCCTTTATTCGATCACTTATTGTTTTTGGATTGTATGTTACTCTAGTCCATATTAGTAAATAACTTTAGAAATAAGCATAAAAAGAACGAGAGGGTCGTATAAAAAGGAATGATAAAAAGTTATCTTGAAAAAGTAGGTTGACATGTATTTGAAAATAAATTTTGAAATCTTGAATGACATTATAATCATTATTTAGGAGCTTTGCAGATTCTTGTAGTGCATGTATTAGGGAACGGAATGAGTAAAAAATACTTGGCCATTTGGTAAGATTTGTCGCACTATACCCTACTCCAAGAATCCCAAGTCACAAAAATCCAAGCAGTGGTTAATCACTCAACATTTTTCACATCATTAAAAGCAGGGTGGAAGATGAAAAACTGCAATAGTTACAAATATTAAGAAACAACAATTTCTAGTGAACTAAACACTTGTATATTACGAAAAGCAAGGTGTACCGCTACGCTTGTTTCTTGCATGTACAACTTCGTGCTGGCATTATCTTGGCCTATTTGGAACACAAGAATTTTATATAAAATAATTTATTTTCTACAGGGATTAAAAAAACTATCACATTTCAAATGAGGCCTGGACATGTGCATAGTGGAATAAGACTTGCTATAACACCTCTAACAAATTATCAATAGCACACACTGCGATAATAATTTATTACATTTTTCTTTTAAGTGGGCCACCTGTCAGTTTTATTATACTAATCACCACTATCCCCTCTCTTCCTCCCGTCACCCACTCTCGGCTAGTCTCGTCTCCCTTCCATCGCACTCTCCCCAACACCGATGGCCACCACCCTCTCTCCCCAGCGCCATCGGCCATCGCTCTCTCTCCCCAACGCCACCGCTCGCCGCCCTTTACCAACAACCACTAGTCACCACTTCCACCGTGGCCTCTCTCTCTCTCTCTTCCGTCCCCAATGCCATCTCCCTCCCCCAGTCGCTCGCCGCTATTGACCAGGCCAGATCTGTCTCGCCGATGTGTGGATCCGCCGGATCGAAATGTCGACCCTCATATTCGTCGTCGAGCCGATCTCCCTTGCGTTCATCAACATCAAGTCTTCGGTCACTGTCGCCATCATTGAGCTGGGCACCGCCTCACTGAGCAGGGTCACAGCACTGCGTTGCCCCCACAAACCGCATGGGAACGAACAGCTACCCTCCAAAAGCACACACGGTCGTCGCTTGTTGTCTTGTTTGTCATGCGCGATGGTCGCTCAAGGAAACGACAACTCGTGTTTCCTCTTCTCATTTTCTCTCCTCTACACAGGATTTCGCTGATGTGACATAGCTTAGAGATGGCAGAAATAGTAATATTGGAGATGCCTTTAGGAGTAAGCTACGCGGCGCACAAAAGATTCTCCACACCGTGGACAAGGAGTGTCTGCTTGTGTGTTGTTTGTTCTCTTCTATATACATGTGGCCTCGCTTCAAATAGTTTTTAGCTTATTTAAGATATAAGCCATTTGGAACATGTCGGCTTTCAATTTTGGTTTATTTTGAGTTTTTAGTTTTTTTGCTTTTTTTCTTTTTTATTTAATTCCTTTGCATTATTTTTGACGGTATAACGGTTTTTCCCTTATTTTTTAATTGAATGACTTAAAAAATAACTAACAGTCGGTACATTACAATATCAATCAAATTTCAACAGCCAAAACTAAAAGCTTAAGCTCGTTGTGAAAAGGGAAGCACGCCCCTTTCAGTTACGATTAAACCAAATGGTACTTAACTGGGTTGGCCGTTTTACTATCAACAAATGAATGAAAATAATCTGATTTGACCCGGGGGGGGGGGGGGGGGGGGGGGGGAGGGGAAGCAAGCTAGGAACGAGTTTCTTTGGATACAGACCAATCATCGACCGTTGCTTTTTTCTAACCGTTGTTAGTGTTACAGCACGAACGGACCAACAGAATTCAGAGGGAAAGCGCCGATTTGTACGTTAGCGGCCGACCCAGTAGGATACCCGCAGAATTTGCCATCGATCCATGGAACTGTCGGCCTGTTGACCAACTACAGGTTCTTAATTACGATGATCATCGAGCCCATCTAATCCATTTAATTTTGGTCATGCGCACGTGATGGGATCGGAGGTGGATGAATGGGTCCCGTGCGTCTGCACGCCTCGCCTCACCGCCCCTGCTTTTTGAATGGGATCCATGGAGGTTGGTACTCAGTTGGGTCAAGAGGGCAGAAGGGGTCCGCGTGGCATGATAATCACGTGGCGCCAAGATTAAAGCAGTAGCCATGTCCCAACTCCCCACCGCAAGCTATAATAGTCTCCATTGTCTATTCTTTTCGGTTCCTTATGATTTCTTCAGGCAAATAAATAAAGCAGTTTCTCGGTTATCTTTTTAAAATAGTTTATCAGAACAGCAATTTCGAAATGGTTTATGTAGGACTGAAGATGATGACTAGAAAGGTGAAATAGAAGCCAACAAGATTACAAGACTTTTTCGAGTCTTTTCTCAAATCGAAAGCTCGACTCCAAATTCTTCACACCAACAACTACAAGAAATTGTAAAGTTTAGAAACCAATCACTCAAACAAAACTACGCAAAATCGGTAATACCATTATAGTAACCTGATAGTGTCACTACAATAAATCAGTTGTAGCACTACAGTCCATAACTTGTCGTCAAGATCGTGCGTCTACGCCGAGACCGTCACCACTTGAAACATCAAAGTCCTATGACACGTCAACATCACACCATAATCCGTAATGCCCAATACTTGCTGCCAAGATCATACGCCTACTCTGACGAATGTCACAACTTAAAACACACAAGTCCAATTAGTACACTACATGCACGCATTGCCTCTTCATGATCCGTGTCTTCCTCCCGTGTTTCTTAGCATGGGATGTTGTCCACCCGGACTTACGCGACACACCGTAACAATCATCAAATACCTGCACACCAAAAAACAAAACAATCGATCCGAACACAAATGATATACACTTAACTCTCAATTAGAAAAACATATGCATGAACACACCATGACTCACACATGTATGGACTCCCCATGACTAACACTTGCCTAGACTACTGCTGTGACTAACACCACCAAACCATCACTTAAAACCAACTCAACACAAGGGCTGGTCTGACTGTAGCCACCAAGTTGGTCAGACTGTGAACTCCACAACAATCAAACCGCCTTGCCAAGGCCAGTCAGACCTATACCCTGGTCATACCACGATTACAACATTGGTATTATTGTACTAGGTCTCACCCAAAAAATTCCAACAAAAACCTCCTCTAGAAAATAGCTACCGGCAACCACATACTGCACCCTTCCCAGTATGACCGCCAGCTTCAGACAGTAGCAACTCAAAATACAATTTCCCAAAATCAAACTTAAACAACAAAAGTAAGGCACAAGAAATATTAAATATGCATCACTCTTATGGGACTACCACCACATGGTCTTACAGTTATCGATGTTGTAGGGGTGGTCCAACCCCCCGTGACAGGACCTTGAAGCTGACCCAATAGTATATTGGAATGTACCAATATACCCTCACCTTTTTGTAATTATTAAGGAGGTAGGATGGGAATTTCCATCCTACCCCATTCATATATATATATGTGTGTGTGTGTGTGTGTGTGTGTGTGTGTGTGTGTGTGTGTGGGTGTGTGTGTGTGTATGTGTGTATGTATGTATGTATGTATGTATGTATGTATGTATGTATGTATGTATGTATGTATGTATGTATGTATGTATGTATGTATGTATGTATGTATGTATGTATGTATGTATGTATGTATGTATGTATGTATGTATGTATGTATGTATGTATGTATGTATGTATGTATGTATGTATGTATGTATGTATGTATGTATGTATATGTATATGTGGAACAGAGGAGACGATCCACTCATTTTATACACTAGCTCCCTCTAGCTCTACCTCCCATGGAGAAAGGGGTATCCTGTACCCACTGTTGTGCTCATGCTACAACAATTGGCACCATCTATGGGGACCACGCAAGAAGCCACGCAAGGGAAGGCGCTAGAGAAGGCTACCGCCAGAGTGCTTGTGACACGAGTAGCCCAGATAAGTTCATCTCGCCATACGCGAGCACCCCAGATGCTGCCATATCTGGGGCTACTTCCGGCAGCTGCCCCATCGCACCTGCAGAGGTGGAGCGACGTTTCTCATTGCCTGACACTAGGGATTGGGCCTCCATGCACGATGTGAACTGGCTCCGACCTGAAGAAGTGGAGGGGTGTCGTACTCAGCAACCTTTTCATCCACGGTGTTCTGTTGCGCCTGCTCATACCTCAATGATATCTGCAACACACCCTTCATCATCGACCACCTTCGCGTCCAACCATTGCACTGTCACTTCGACACTAGGGAATCGGCCTATATGCATGGCAAAGACAGGCACCAACCTCCGCACGTCCACTGCGTAAGATCTTCGTATGCATGAGCACAGTCGTTAGCCATAGCTTATCTATTGATATGCATGTGTACGCTACACCGAGCCTCCGTGAGCCTTAGCGACGCGCCTCAGACCTCGTCAGCCTCAGCTCCGCTACTCTGTCCGATCACCTCGTGGTCGTAGACGCCAGTCTGACCACCTTGTGGTCGAAGACTTTGTCCGACCACTCCGTAGTCGTAGACGCTTAAGGCTTCATCTACGACCGCGTCGTGGTCAACTCTTCGCCGACAGCTATGACCCCCTTTTGGTCAAGACTTCGTCGATGCTAGTCTAAAGCATGGGGATGGAGTGTGTGCTCTGAAGCCTTCTCCCCGCCGTTGACTTCGTCGACACCTATTACACCTTCGGCGATGTCGTCTGGCCCCTCGGGGCTGAAGCTTTACCAACACTCGTCCGACTACCTCGTGGTCATGACTTCGTCAGCCCTCAATCAAATTCTCATGGTTGTGTCCTCATCGATGTTCTCCTTCATTGGACTCTGCATGGTCTTCACCGGACTTTGCACGGTCTTCGCTGAACTTCGCATAATCTCTGCCAGACTCCACATGGACGTCGCCTTCACTAGACTTCGCTCAGACTCCGCACGGTCTTCGTCAAACTTCACCTGATCTCCATCGAACTCCGCGCAAATGTCACCTCTGTTGGACTTCACTCGGTCTCTACCGGACCTCGTGTGGGCTCCGTTGGACCTCGTGTTACTTTCGCTGGCCTTTGTCGGTCTTCGCGCCCTTCGGCCTCTATCCATCTTGGCTCTGTGCCACCAACCTCATCAGCCTCAGTGCCACTGGGTATCTATGACCACTTCCTCATCGCAACTTCGTTGTCGACAACTGCCTAACCACCTATTGCTCATAGCATTCTCCTTGTAGACCCTTTCTTTGACCATTTATGGTTGTGAGCCTTGCCACGACCGCCTCATGGTCGTAGGCCCCTCGTATAAACATGCTCTGGTTGTGAGCCTTACCATGACCGCCACATGATCATACGCCTTTCTACGAACATGATAAGGTCGTGGGTTTTGCCCTGACCACTTTGTAATCATATACCCTTTCTTTGACTATGATACGGTTGTGAGCCTTGCCATGACCACTTCGTGATCATAGGCCCTTTCTATAAATAAGATCTGGTCATGTGTCCACCATTTCCTGCTTGTCTAAGCCTAACACCGGGATCCTCTAGTGACCCCGCCAACTCTATGGAGTATAAAAAAATCACACGGTGGCCTCACGCCCCAGCGTACTCTGCAGAGTATAAAGCGCTGGGAACTTAGCCATCCTAGGTAACTCTATGGAGTATAAAAAATCGCATGGCGGCCTCGCACCCCAGTGTACTCTGTGGAGTATAAAGCACTGGAACTTCAAGGTTATTGTCTCCCCACATCAAAGCTTTGTCTCACCGCCACATTCGCCGACCATGAGTACGAAGTGTGGTGGACGAACCGCACGCTTCAAGGTTTTCGTCTCACCACCGACTTCGTCGATGCCAAGTCTGAAGGGTGCGGGACGGATGGCGCACGTCAGAGCTTCGTCTCGTTGCCACTTTCATCAACCCCGAGTCCAAAGGGTAGGGGACGGACCATGCTCTTCACAGTTTCATCTCACCACTGCTTTCATCGGCACTGAGTCCAAAGGGTGAGGGACGGACTGCACGCTTCACGGTTTCATCTCTCCGCCGTATTTGTCGACCCTGAGTTCGAAGGGTGGGGGTTGGATCGTGTGCTTCAAGGCTTAGTCTCGCCGCTGACTTTGTCGACCCCGAGTCTGGCGGGTGGGGGATGGACCACACACTTCAAGGTTTTGGTCACGCCGCTGAATTCATTGATGCAAAGTCCGAAGGGTGTGGGATGGACTGCGTGCATTAGAGCTTCATCTCGCCACCGCCTTCGTCGACCCCGAGTCAGAAGGGTAGGGGACAGACCACGTGCTTTACGGTTTTGTCTCGCTGCCGCCTTCGTCGATCCCGAGTTTGAATGGTGGGGGACGGACTGTGCACTTCAAGGCTTCGTCTCACTGCCAACTTCATTGACCACAAGTCCGGAGGGTGGGGGATGGACCGCGTGCTTCATGATTTCGTCTTGCTGCTGCCTTCGACGACCTTGAGTCCAAAGGGTGCGGGACGGACTGCGTGCGTTAAGAGCTTCATCTCGTCATTGTGTTCGTCGACCCCGAATCCGAAGGGTGTGGGATGGACCGCATGCGTGAGGGCCTTGTCTCTGCCTCGTGGTTATAGACGCTTCGTTCGACCGTCTCATGGTCAAGACTCCGTCCAACCACCTCGTGATTGTAGACATTTTGCCTGACCACCTCGCAGTCGTTGACGCTTTGTTCGACTGCCTCATGGTCGTAAACTCTTCACCCAACCACCTCACAGTCGTTGGCGCTTCGTTTGACAGCCTCACGGTCGTGGACGCTTCATCCGACCACCTCATGGTCAAGACTTCATCCAACCACTTCTTGGTCATACACGCATCATCCAACCACCTCGCGATCATGACTATGTTCAACCACCTTGTGGTCATTGACACTTTGTCCAACCGCCTCGCGGTTGTGACTGTGTCTGACCACCTCGTAGTCATTGATGCTTTGTCCGACTACCTCACGGTCGTGACCTCATCTGACCACCCCACAGTCGTGACTCCGTTTGATCACCTTGTGATCGGTGACACTTCGTCCGACCGTCTCGCGGTTGAGATTCCATCTGACCACCTCGTGGTCATAGATGCTTCGTCATGTAGGAGAATTTTTCATTCAAACCGCGTAGCACGGCAAGAACGAGGGTGCGGTCGAGGACGGGCTCGCCAAGGTCGCCGAGAGCATCGGCCATGCTTTTCATCTTACGATAATAGTCAGAGATGGAGAGGTCCCCTTGAGAGAAATTGCGGAATTCGGCGTCGAGGTACAATGCCCGCGTCTCCTTGTTGCCGATAAACTACTCTTCAAGCCCGAGCCAAACATGACGTGCCGAGGCCGTGGGCGTCATGACAAGCTCGATGAGAGGGGCGGAGATGGTGCCGTAGATCCAGCCAAGAACCGTGCACTCCATACGGTTCCAAGCCGGGTCGTGAGGATGGGCGATGTCGGAGAGGACGTGATCAGAGAGCGCGTACTTGCCGACGACGAGCAGGAACATGCCGCGCCACTTGTTGTAGTTCGGCGAGTCGTAGTCGAGGACGACCGGGATGAGAGTGCGTATGTTGACGACGACCACCGCCTGGGCATGGAGAGCGGCAATGGTGGCAGCCTCGAGCGAGTCGTGCTTCTTGCAATAGGCGCGCTTCGCTGCTTCGAGACGTTGGCGTGCCTCATCAAGACGCGCGCATTCCGCATCAAGACGTGCACGCTCGGCCGTGTTCTCCTGGGAGGCAAGGCGCAGGCGTTCCTCGTCAAGAGTGTCACCCATGGAGGACGGGGTAGGACGCGACAGGCAACTGTGCCGGCGGCGTGAAGAAGATGGACGCGGCGGGCAGAGGTGCCGGCGGCGTAAGCGGCGGGCGAAGATCGCCGGCAGCTAGGGTGCGGAAGCGAGGGTTGCAGGATGCAAACCACTCATGATACCATGAAAGCGTAGATTGTTGGAAGTAATTACGCAATACAATTCCATTGGATGAGTTTGGTACATATAGCCTGTAGGCTATCAAGGTAAGCAACTAACCCTAGATTACATGCATGCAATCCTAATCCCAGGAGAGTTGCCTAACAGAAACAATCGGAAACCGTGTACGGCACGTACAAGAGTTAGCCTGTGATACGTCTGTCTAACACCAGTCCCCACTCCCCAGCTTCCCGCCTAACATCCTCCTCCTCCAGGCTCCGGTCCTCCCTCAATTGACCAATCCCCCTCCAGTCCTCTACCTCCACTGCTCCACGGCTTCCCTAGTTCCTTGCATAGTCTGCCACCCCCACCGTTTCTCGCACCATGCCGCTGCCTACCCGACTTCTCCGCGGCTACTCCCCGTCGCTCCACCGCGGCGCCGCCTCAGTTTCCCCACGCAGCGACACCGCTGTCAGCCCACCACCACTGCCTCGCCTAGGGTTTCTTCTCGCTCCTTGCCTCCTCAGACCCCATGTGCACTCCTCTCCAATCCTCCTCTCGACTCTCGATTGTATCAAACGGTATCGAGTGGGGACTGTCGGATTGGGGTGGATTGGATGTGAGGCCTTCTGTAGTTGCCACTTGGGCCTTGTGGCCTTTGGGCTTCGGTACCAACTGCTAAGAAATGACCCAAACACATACATCTTTTGTTCTTCTTCTTCTCTTCCTCTGTTCGTCTATTCCCTTTAGGTAGCTTCCAGGCCACGGCAAATTGAGTGCTGCCCGGGGGTGGGGGGTTACGGCGCTGGCGAAGGTAGGCTCGAGCCTAACAAAGTCCCCCAGTGGATTCACGTTGTATTGTAGTGATACACTGTAGCACCTTTTTGTGACGTTTTTAGTCAATTTTCGTTTCGGACGATTCTTTTGCTCACAGGTTTTGGATGGTGTGGATTCCACATCCCCGCTTACTTAGGGCCTGTTTGGCAGAGCTCCACCAGCTCCAGATCCACCTAAAAGGTGGATCTGGAGCTGGATTCACCGTGGAGCAGCTCCATCGTGGATCTGGGATTCGTCAAAGTGTTTGGTACAGCTCCACCTCCCTCTCTATCTCACTTACACCTGGGCCCCACGCGTCAGGGGGCAAAATGAAAAAAAAAACCCCGGCCGGCGCAGGCGCGGCAGCGGCCGGCGGGCGCGGCCCCGGGCGGCGCAGGCGAGGCGCACGACGGAGGCGGGGGAGGCGGCGCCGGCCCGGGGGGAGGCGGACGCGGGGAGGTGGCGCCGGCCCGGGAGAAGGCGGGGAGGCGGCGTCGGCCCGGGGGGAGGCAGGCGGACGCGGGGAGGCGGCGCCGGCCCGGGGGGAGGCCGGGGAGGCGGCGTCGGCCCGGGGGGGAGGCAGGCGGACGCGGGGAGGCGCCGCCGGCCCGGGGGGAGGCGGCGTCGGCCCGGGGGGAGGCAGGCGGACGCGGGGAGGCGGCGCCGGCCCGGGAGGAGGCGGGGGAGGCGGCGCTGGCCCGGGGGGAGGCGGACGCGGGGAGGCGGCACCGGCCTGGGAGGAGGCGGGGGAGGCAGGCGGACGCAGGGAGGAGTGGAGACGGGGGAGACGGGGAAGGAGTGGAGACGGGGAGGCTCGGTCGCGAGAAAGAACAAAAAAAGAACGAACCGTTTTTTGTGTAACCAGTGGCAGTGGTGGGTAATTTTCCCCAACTCCACCAAATTTGAGTTGGTGAAGCACCCCTTGAGGTGCTCTACCAAATCCATGAATCTGGGGGTAGATTCACTGTTTTCGTGGAGCAGATCCATGGTGAAGCTGCTGGAGCTAGAAGTGTTTGGCTAATAAAATTGAATCTGAATCTATTTTTTGTGAATCTGGAGCTGGTAGAGCTCTGCCAAACAGGCCCTTACTCTTCATTATAGAAATAAGCTGAGTTCCGAACAAAAAAAATTAGAGTTCATTCTGCAAATGAGTTCTTACGGGTCTATGAGCAGGTCAACATGGGCTTCTGACCATTGGAACCCTCCCGACTTGATGAATGAATGAATTGAAATACATATTAGGTCAAACAGATCCAAAATCACCTCTATGAACTCCCAAAAAAATTTTGAAGCACTATCCTCTTCAAGATGCTCCATGGTAAACTACATTTTTATATTCATCTACTCGCTTGGCACTTGCAACCACTACTTTAAGCGGTTGATTGGTATATGAAACTACTAATGTTATCATCCGTTCCACAATAGATGCTAGGCCACGCAACCCACTAGCCCAACAAACCGCAATGACTAAAACGGCCGTATCTCTTGACACCTGATGTACAGAAGAAGAGACTTGGTTGTAACCTAGCCTCGAGAAAACTATGGCCTATCTGTAATACAAGAATTTCACAGTAAGGGCCTGTTTGGTTGGTGCCTAACTTTGCCATGCCTAAGCTTAGGCAATATGTGGCTGACACAGAAAGTGTGTCTAACAAAATCGAAGCCACACTTGTGGCAAAGTTTGGCAAGAAACTGAGTCTATGACGTGTGGGGCCGGGTGCTAAGAAAGTGTGTCATGCCACAGTTACGTCAGTGAACCAAACAGCTACCTAAAAACTATGGCATACCTAACTTGTGGCTAGGCAACTTCTGGTCATGAACCAAACATGCCCTAAATTTACAGGAAATAAACAAATCCTCCGGAATTCCTCTATAAATGTACTATCATACATTACTTGAAGCTAGCCAAGTCAAATGATTTCTCTGTCATAACTTTATGATTCATGTTGGCCTAACACTCAAATCTCCCTTCTGAACATTTGAATCTTTGAACCAAAGCATCGGAAAGATGTCTCAAAAATACATACGGAAACTGCATGCACAAGGATGAAACATGCTACTTGCTACTGCCTTTACTTATTTATGAATTGGATTCAACAAACGTGGCACGGACTAATCAGCAACAACAGTTGATTCCCCTCAAAAGAATAATAGGAACCCTTAGCTTGGACGGCTTCAAAGAATTTTATTAGTCTGGAGGCCCTATTGATCATGATCTGGTCTCCACGCAAAGCTTTGTGAACCCACTAATCCAACGATAGCAATGAAACAAAAAAAAGGGCTAATTGTCCTCGTTTGCATGTAGTCTATTGGAACTTTTCTTACAAGAAACTGGAAGACTTGGTCATGTAGTTATACTAATGTTTGGCAAGAGGGATCACATGATTAAGCTGTGGAAAATACACACGTAACTGCTTCAACATGTAGTTAGTAAGGTTGACCCCTTAGCATTTAGCCAAACAAGCTGAATGCAACACAGGTAAAATAAGAACTTCTGAAGCAGCAGTGATATATGCACAATCTTATTTTTTTCTTTTGAAATCGTGATATATGTGCAATCTTGTTTCTTTTGCTAATCTTTTTTCGCACAGTGAATCATTTCAAGCTATTATATATTGCATGCATAGTTACAACGAGCTATGCATATTTTTTTTAGGCGGTCCTTTCTTCTTTTCTTGTTTTAAACAGCGATTTACAGAGCGATCCTTGAGGTAGAACATTTACCAACTACTGGGTCCACCTAAAGACGTGTCAGTTTGGGGTTTGAGAACTGAAACCTTCCTCCCCATCCCTACCTCTCTGATTAGTGTTTATGTAGATAGATAGACGCCCATCCTTTTCTTTCCTTTGACCAAACCACACCTCCAACTGGCCAGCTCCAGGGGCAGATCCAAAGAGGCCCGAGTGAGGGTACATGCCGCCACTCAATTCGCAGGAGTCTAGATATATAACTCAAGATTTAATGCTAGTGCCCCCACTTAGCCTAACTAAAAGGCCTTCACTCATCTGTGATATAATGGATGTAGAGGCCCATTTGTTGTTTTTGGAAGCCCAAAATGGTAAGGCTATTTACCGGCCAGCAATTTGGTATACTTGACTTTGTGGGTGTGTCTCCTCTCAAATTTTGTCCTGGATCTGCCCCCGGCCAGCTCAGTGTAATAATTTCCAAGGATGGATAATGCAAGGGAAGCACGGATGGATAGATCGGACACAGGTGAGGTGCAGCTGTGAAAGTACAGTAAGAAGCGCGGGCATCGAATTGGATAGAACCAACACTTCAGGACAGAGACGGTGCTTTTGATCTGCATAGTCGATTGCATGATTAGATGACCCAAAAGCGGTCTGTTTGTATTGACTTTCTGTTTCCACCTTTTATTTTGAGAGGTAAGAAATTAATATAAATACTTGGCTTCTTGATATGGCTTTCTTGCTCCTCTCACTCAGGGTAATAAGATAGGGGTCACGGACGCATCAGACATCCCACTCCTTTCACTCCTGTTTTACGCATGTATTTCTCCATCATTTTTCTCACTGCTCGACTCTCCTCTTAAAAATCACTTCTTTCATTTACTACTATTCATTTCAGCTAAAAATCATTAACCGCAGTCAATATGAACAAGCTCATGGTTGGCTCCCATGCAGTTGTCGCCAAATGCAGCTTAACAAAAACTGTGAGGACCCCATTTGGAACATAGAAATTTTACAATAATTATATTGGAATTTGTGTGAATCAGAGCAAATCATAAGAATTTTAGGTGGTGTTTGGTTTAGGGGATATCCCAGGATGGGATGGAGCCAACCCTTTTATGTAGTGTTTGGTTTGTAGTATTTGATGGAGTGGGTTGAACCCAAAAGAAGAGATACCATGAAAAAATGGGTTGAAACCATCCGCCCAAATCGAGCGAACGGCTGCAACCCACTTTTTCTCCTCGTGCGGCTCTGCCCTATCGTCACCCCCGCCACCCCGCGCATTCACCCGCGCGCAGCTTTTCCCCATCTCCCCCGCCGCCCGCGCCCTTCCCCCATCGCCCCTGCCGCCCGCGCCCTTCCCCCATCTCCCCCCGCCGCCGGCGCCGCCCTGCCCTTCCCCCATCTCCCCCCCCCCCCCCCCGCCGCCGCCGCCGCCCGCGCCGCTCTGCCCTTCAGCGCGTCCTCCCAGCCGTCGGCCTCCTCTCCACTGCCGGCGCGTCCTCCCCGCCATCCTCCAGCTCGTCCTCCTCTCCGCTGCCGTCGGCCTCCTCTCCACTGCCGGCCGGATCCCCGCCGTCCTCCAGCGCGTCCTCCCCGCCGTCGGACTCCCCTGCTGTGCACTGGTATTGACTCTGGTTGATTTGTGTTGGTATTGACTCTGCTGTGCACTGGTATCTCCACTGCCGCCAGAGAACCTGTGTTGATTTGTTTGCAGTAAATACTTGTGATGTGTGATTTAGCATGTATTGATATATTGTGATGTGTTAATATATTGTTGATCTGTAGATGGAAAAGAGGACCAAGATTTTGATTTTTGCGGCCGCTGCGCAAATTTTTTTTGTCAATGATGGCCATGATTATTGAGTCTAGAAAAAGAAAAAGATGTGGTCTAATTATGTACGGGTTGAGCATTACTTTTGTGTGTACCACTAGACAATGAATTGTGGTCTAATTATGTATGGGTTGAAGAGTACTGTTGTATGTACTAGACAATGAATTGTGGTCTAATTCATGGAAAGGTGAGTATATGCAGCTATCTCACTCTATCCCTCCATCCAAACAAGAGGTGGGATCACTAGATCCTATTCCATCCCTCCATCCAAACAAAAAACAGGGACTAACCCATCCCTGCAACCAAACAAAAAGTGGGATTATCCCATCCCACATATCTGGGATGGAACTATCTCATCCCACCAAGTCCCCAATCCAAACACCACCTTACAGAATCCATTCCAAAGAGTGCTTCATGATTGTTCTTCAACTCTCTTTTTTTATTAAATATTGCGGGGGTGTGTGAGGGAATTGACGAACTCCCATCGATCGGATAGGTGCATCGCGCGACTCACAGCTGTGCTCAATTATCACCCAAAAAAAATCTCTCGTGGGCAAGACAATAATAATTGCTGGAAAGGAATGATCTTCTATTACGATCTGGAATTAAGAGCAGAACATTCCATCATTCATAGCTCGATATGGATTAGAGTACCTACATGGATTCACAGAGCGCGCCAGTTTTCACTTGACAATCAGAATTTTAATCTTGACGGGTAGGGTTGTACTCCTGTATCTCTCTGCCTGACTTGACTAAGGCACTGTTCTTTTCAGCTTCTAAAACTACTTTTCAGCTTTTCTATAATAATTAACTTTTAAACAGAGTATTTTTTTCAAGATAGAGTCTATTAGTTAATTGTAGTATATAATGTACCGACTTCATTTATATCAGTAAAAACCGCACATGAGTTTTTGTTACTCTGTAATCTCTCACATGAACAGTCTAGAAGCCACAAGCCGCAGCCAAAAGCCATAAGTTTCAGCTAAAAAGAACATGCCCTAACATGCGGTTCCCCGGGATACACTAGTATATATTCATGATCTGAAAATTAGTTGAGCTTAATTCGCACTCACAGATGCAATTTTCTTCGCACGTACTACTCACACTTCACCGGCCGCATGTTCCAAGAAACCTTCCTAGGCGACTAAATCTCTCATAAATTACAATTTCTTTACCCACCAAATGCAAATCAAATGTGAACCTGCCTTTCAGAAATAAAAAGTAAAATCAAATGTGAACAATTTTCTCCCATGGTGTCCATCGCCAATCCTTTTCACTTGCGTCATAAGCCTTCATCACAATCGAACTTTCAACTCCTCTAACCCACTTTTATTGTTTGGTCAAATCTCGTTCGTATATTTGCACTTATGGTTATCGTCATAGTTCAATTTGCGAAAGACTCCTGTTGGTTTATTTGCCGTGACATTGCACATAATATAATTTATGAATTGAAATACAAAGACTGCATTCGAATAATAGTACCAAATTGTGGCATTTTGGGCAAGATGAAATTTTAATGATATGAATATGACAAAGAGTTCAAAAAAAAATATGAACACAGAGGTAAAATATGTCACTAACAAGTCATTTACTCATTTCCTGTTGTAAACTACATCTAGTCTGCACGTTCTCATGCTAAGGCTTAGGTGGTGATCGGTTCGGCTGAAAGCCTCGTGGCTTATGGCTGAAAACACTATAGCTAGCTGAAAAAATCACTGTAGCTGACAGAGGCTTATTTAGCATAATTAAATTTAAAAAAATTTAAAAATAAAAAATATGTTAGCCCATTACGTATAATACAAACAAATACGGAAAAAAGAACCGGCCAAAAAGCTCAACAAAAAGCCAAAAGTTCAGAAAAAGATGAAACTTATGAATAGTGAAAAATAAGCCAGAAGCTGAAGCCGAGTTGATCAGGGCCTTAATGCAAATTTGTTAGAAAGGTTGGAGATAAAAAAAACTGAACAGTACGTTTTTTAGACCAAGAAATAAAAATATTTAAAATATGACTATATTTTGTCAAGTATAATTATGTAAATTCAAGGTCCTTGGAGGGAAAACCTGTAAAAGTGACCATCGAATCGTACTTAGTAGGATCGCATCTTTAGAGCAAATATTTTTTTTAAAAAAAAGATTGATATTAAGACGAGCTGGCATGGTCACAAGGAGACGGTACTCTCCATAAAAGCCCAATCCGGAGCTCCCCCTTCTCGAAAGCTGTACGAAAGCAGCTGCCATTGCCAAGGCTCGAAGGGCAATCTCAAAAAAAAATCGGAGAGAGGTAAAAGGAATCCAACATTTTATCATCTTGGTGATGGAAATCGAGCTCTCAATCTTGCTTTGACGAGAGCCATTAGGCCTCCCAAAATAGGGTCAAAGAGGGGGAGCAGACAGCCCTGCCATTTTTAGCCGTTGCTGCAGCTGGTCGTCGCTGTTGCTGCTCCCAATCTGAGGTTGTCGGTGTTGGCTTCGCCTCTCGGGTTCTTGCAGGTTCTCGGACCAATATCCGCAAGAGCAGCACCGGCCAATCCGCTCCTCTTCTTGGTTCCTGGGTGATAAATCAGCTAACCAAGGAAGATCCGTGCGGATTCTTGCAATCGGCAGGTAATTTGATCTTTGCTCTCGTAGCTGTGTTACTTTCTCAAGAGTTCTCGCACCTAATTGCTCGCGGTTTGATGCAAAATGCCTTAAACTTGTGGTTCTTGAAATGGTTCTAGGGGTCAAGGATTAGAAAGGACACCAAGAAAGCAGCATCAAGAAAAGAACCAAGAAGAGATTTGGGAGTGGATTGATAGATAGATAGATAGATAGATATATTGGCAAATAGATTGGTGGTGAAGAACATGTTTGGGACCCAAACCAGGGAGGTGGCAGATGATTTCAACCCGAGGAGGAGGAGGACATTGTGGAACACGCCGCCTGCGTCCATGCCCAGCGCCACCCACACCATCAGATACACCACAGCCAGGAAGGGCCATGTCAACGTCCACCACATGCCGGTGAAATTCGAGGATCTCTATGGATTCATGGTGGAGGGCAATGTGGACGATGTTAATGTGCTGAACGAGGTGAGGGAGAGGATAAGGGAGCAAGGGAGGGTGTGGTGGGCGCTGGAGGCGAGCAAGGGCGCAAACTGGTACCTCCAGCCAAGGATCTCCTCGAACGGTGGTGAGGGGGTGATTAGCGTCACATCGCTCAAGCTATCGGTGCTCACCAATACAATTACTCTGAGGAGGCTGATCAGAAAGGGGGTGCCGCCGGTGCTGAGGCCGAAGGTGTGGTTGTCGGTCTCAGGGGCGGCCAAGAAGCGGTCGACAGTGCCGGAGACGTACTATGACGAGCTGATCCGGGCCACGGAGGGGAAGACCACGCCAGCCACACGCCAAATCGATCACGTGAGTTTTGACAAGTTGATATTGATTTGTTCTGTATTAAGTTGATGCCTTCTTGTCTCTTACTGCTTATAGAACCATGCTTTCTTATCTTGGAGGAAGGTGAATGATTATATGATCTTTTGGAATATTTAAGTACAAACTAATGGGTAGGTCTGGGAAGATTTATGATTGATCAAGAATGTGTTATCCTTCTAGAAATTATTGTTTTTATGCGGATAGATTTATAATCAGATTAAGCTGGTTCTTCTTTCTTAAATTTCTGACATTGTTTTGTAAATATGTTTCTGCACACCAGAAAAAATCAAAGTGTAGGGGAATCTCATTCTAGAAAATAAGTATATGGCGTGTTAAAATTATTAATGAGCATCATCCTGCAAGCATCAGATGGCTTCATCCATATGATACTCGGTTTCCATATGCTTCATTCATTAGTTCAAGGACATTTCAATCAGCATTCTTCATATTCGTTGTCTGCTTGAAGAGCTCTTCGTACAGTTGATCCCTTTTTTTTAATCTTAGTATGTAGCTTTAGAAGGTTTTATCCAGATGGTTGTCATCACTTATCAGCAATTCAGCATATATTCTGCTTTATGTTCATTAATTCGGTAAATCTTTGAAATAAAAATGAATGCTTTGTCATTACAGGATCTTCCTCGCACGTTTCCTTGCCATCCTTGGTTGAACAGTGAGGATGGTCAGGCTTCTCTTCGACGTGTACTTGTTGGGTACTCATTCCGTGATTCGGAAGTTGGATATTGCCAGGTAACCATAATGCCAAGTTCTAGTTCATCAAATGTACTTATCGCACAGAGTACCTCCATTACTAACAGTGTACATTGCAGGGTTTAAATTATGTAGCTGCACTGTTGTTGCTCGTTATGAAGACAGAGGAAGATGCATTCTGGATGCTTGCTGTACTCTTGGAAAATGTTCTTGTCAGTGATTGTTATACTGATAATCTTTCTGGATGCCATGTTGAGCAAAGAGTGTTCAAAGATCTTTTAGCTAAAAAATGCCCCAGGTATTTTTTTTTCCTTTTATGTTTATGCTGCGCTTTCTCACCAACAAATAAATCAATAAGAAAACATCATGTTATGATTCTGAACTATATTGGATTGGCCAAACGATGTAGGATTGCTGCTCATCTTGAAGCAATGGGGTTTGATGTTTCACTTGTTGCCACAGAATGGTTCTTGTGTCTCTTCTCCAAGAGCTTGCCCTCGGAGGTTAGACAATAGTTAACTCAGTGTTAAATTAGTCCATCCATGATTTGCTCAAAAGTTATTGTACAATCTTTTCACACTTATTGTTTCTGTGAACAGACAACACTCAGGGTGTGGGATGTTTTATTCAATGAAGGAGCAAAGGTCTTGTTCCATGTCGCACTGGCAATTTTCAAGGTGTGTACTCAGGAAATCTCCTTCGCTGCCTGGTTTTCTTAGGATGTTTGAATTCCTTGCCCATATGGATGAAAGAGTGCCTTCTTTTTGTTTCATATTTACTTTTTTACAAAAGTGTTGGAATATCTGCAGATGAGAGAAGATGATCTACTACGCATCCAACATATTGGTGATGTAATTGATGTTTTGCAAACAACTGCTCATCATCTATATGATCCTGATGAACTCCTCACGGTAAAAATTTGTGTTTTGTACCCGAAATATTAGGTGAAGTAGCCAGTGATAGGTACTATTATAAGCATATGTCATGTCATAGTAGTTTGAAGAAACAAATTTGGGTTTTTCAGAAATTACAGTTAAGTGAAACTCAGTAACTTGAGAAATATCTTGTGTGATTTATCCAGTAGATGTTTTTTCATGCCTTAAAGCACTCCTTGCCAAAACATTGGAGACTGATTGTTTTTCTTTTACCATTCTTTTTTCTAGTTTGCATTTGATAAGATTGGCTCCATGACGACAAACACAATTACAAAGGAAAGGAAAAAGCAAGAGACAGTTGTCATGGCTGAGCTTGATCAAAGAATTAGACGGCTGAGTTCACTCAAGATGGATGGATAATGTATAAAAATATATGCTGGGATGTTGTAGCCTTGTAGGTCGTAAAAGGTTGAAATGACGCAGTGAGTCGGTACTCGACACCTGGTCAGACTGCTTCAACGAGCAGAAATCATGGTCCACCGAAAATGTTGGAAGATGCAAAACTGCAATGTGGGTTTGTTTTTGACTTAATGTTGTTTGTTTTTGTGCGTGCTTCATATCTTAACTCATATTTGCGAGATATGCCATGATGCAATGGGAGCAGATTCTACGGACGGTTGAAATTTGTATAGATTTGATGTTCGTTGAAATTCTTTTGGCAATGAACCCAACAAGGGTACTTATCAAGAGTGTTTATGGTACTTGATGTACTTGTTGCAGACCTGAAATGGAGCTCGAAAGGTCTAATTTGACTTCAGATCAACTAAATAAGTGATTTTCCTACGCTATACCACAATTCAGCAAGGCAACAGGGATGAAGGAATACCTATAAGAAAGGAATCATGTTATGCATCAAAGGCTTGCGAAAAAAAAATCGTATATAGGCGTTTCTTTTCTTCCTGGAAATGAGAACTGCACGATCTAAAGTCATAATAATGGTTTCAGTAGGGGCCAACATCGTTTCAGATTACAGTGCACTAGGAGAGGTGATAGGCCCATCGTAATAATTGAAATCTGTCATTCAGTTTTTTTCTTCTTCCTTCTACATTGATCCAGCTATTTATGTGCCATAACTTCAATTTACGAGCTTGAAGCTATAATTACTAGGGAAACGCACAATGTTGATTTATAGTCGTGTTCTGGTGCTCTGGTGATGGATTGGTGGCGTTGGACGTCTTACAGCTACCCAAAAATAATCAAACCAAAAGCCAATATTTTGCTTCTGAGTTGTTCAAATGCTACTACGGAATCGTTGTACATTTAAGATTTCTAATTTTAAATCAGGGAAAAAGGAATCACATTGCCTAGCTCATCAAATCCAATCTGAATCAATGTTTTGACTTAGCTGTCATACATCGACTGAGTAGCGGCTTTGCACTAACCCATTCTGCTACATCACGTCTGGAATGAATACAATAGTTCTTTTCCATACTGTGCATCTGAAAGGAAAGAAATAAACAAGTTATAAAACGAACAAAAAGCATGTACTCCATAGCACCTATGCATGCGCAGATGCAGTCATGCAGCTAATATTGGCGATACCAACACTAATATTGGCAAACTACGAAGATTAAACAATTGAGCTGCTGCAATTGGTACGTACTCCCTCTATCCTCTGTTCCCAGATATAAGTCCCTGTTCACAAATATAGGTTATTACGAGTTCCACACAAACAAGCTTTTTAAGCTTTAACTATTAATATATGTTAAAACTATATAGATTGACCATCTAAAAATAATATTATTGAAGTTGTCTTACAAAATACTTTCATAATATATTTTATTATTATTATTATTATTATTATTATTATTATTATTATTATTATTATTATTATTATTATTATTATTATTATTATTATTGCTAATATATTACGACAATAAATAGTTAAAATCTTACATTGGAGGCCGCAAAAAGTCAAAAAAATCTATATTTATGAACGGAGAAAGTACAAATTATCTGCACCTTGACCAAAGTTCCAAAATCCGGAACCAGAATAAATCTCGGTCGGTGGCCGGTAATGGTAACCGGGCGGTTACCGGAAAAACCGATAAAAAACCAGTCACAATTTAAAAATCAAATTTTGAATTTTGAGATGTTTTGCAACCGGTAACCGAAAAAAAACTGGCCAAAATTCAAAAATTAAAAATGAATACCAGCCAATTTTTTTGGTTACCGATCTCCACCGGTAAAAATGGTAACCGGCCGGTAACCGTCAGGATTTTGAACCTGCCTCACACACAGCCCACACATTTATTCACGCCAAAATCCTGTTGCAAGCCAAAAAAAATTATGTACAATCAGTGCTAGAAAATTAGCAATTCGCCTATTCCTTCAATGAAGCTTAACTGCTCACGGTTACAAAGATGAACCGCAAATGGTATAATCAACTTGATCATTCATATACACAGTAAACTTTAAAGTTAAGCATCCTCTACATCTCTTACTGTTTTGTTATATTAAATCTGCCAACGCAAGCGCAGAGGAAGTCAGACCATGATTCTATGGAATTATTGAAGCTTGAGTCACTAGCCAAGCCAGCCACTGGAAGAGCCTGGACGCGGGTATGGATACTTCTGCCGGGAAGCGAAGTTCACAGGATCAGGTGGCACAGGAACATTTTATGGGCCTCTTGGGCCTGTTGTATAGTTTGTTTCATGTAGGCAAGGAGTATACTTATTTATCGCCGATCTCCCTGTTGAACTCAAAGACGGCATTCCATATGTGGAAGAAGGTAAAGTAGACTCCCCAAAACTAGCATCTGAAGATCCAAAAGAGTATCTACTTGTATGCGGGTGATCATAGGTACTCTGCCCACCATACATTCTAATCTGTGCTAGAATATCTGTGGCCGGTGGGTTCATGGCTGTTTGGGGATGGTCATCCCTGATGTGTCCACCGTACATTCTTATCTGTGCTCGAATGTCTGTGGCAGGTGGGTTCATGGCTGTTTTTGGATTATCATTCCTAATGTGTCCACCGTACGTTCTTGCATTCTCCTGAACATCTCTACCGGGAACTAGATTCCTCTGGGAAGAGCCAGCACTCTCCATGGTGTAATCCACCGAGCAATCTTCGAAGTTCTGGCTCCTGTAAAAGCTGCCACCAGCTCCACCAGATGTTGAACTGTATAAATTACCAGTTGGATCACCAGCATACAGCCCGGTCAGTTCCTCAAGATTGGGACTGTACATCCTTGAGCCAGCACCAACATTATCGGTGGAAAAAGAGAAGTGGTTTTCTACGGATGAAACTCCATATTCATCCACGTTTCTGAAGTAGTTGTCCTCATATGGGGCCCTCTCAAGGGAAGATATGCAGGGCTCTGGTACAGGATCATTGAAGTAATTAAACTGATGTGAAGTTCTCTCTGAGGGATATTCACTTGGCATAAAAGGGGAATAGCTCCTTGATTTGTATTGAGAATTCAAGGGTAAGATACTCATATCCGAATCTGCTTTTGCATCATCACCTCCTGTTTTCTCTGATTCCCTTCTCCCTCTGGAGTTATTTGAAACCTTTCTGCTGTCATTGTAACAAGCAATTTTTAAGTCAGAATGAGCATCTTTCTCTTCACGATGAACACTACTTTGATCAGCTCGACAAATATCATTTTTGTTTGATGCAACCTTTGTTTCCTCGTATGCGGCTTCTACTTGCTTTTCTGGAGGAAATCCATCTACTTGTTTCGGTTTCCCAGAAACAAAGTTCATGTTTTCATCCATATGCGCCTCTTTCTCTTTTCCAGATGTGGTATTCTGCTCATAAGTGACTCCACCATGATTCTGTATAGGGAGGTCATCAAAAAGATAATCCCCTTCTTCTTTGGCATGGGAGACCTCCTTTAATGTTTCAGTGTGACCATGCTCCTCTGCTATTTTCCTGTGCTTCTCTGTCCAATCAGAGTGACTCCACAAATAGAGTGGGGGTGGAGATACATTCCATTGGTCTATTTGTTTGTCACTCGCATCCAATGAACCAGGCAAATAGAATGACTGCAACATATAAATAAGTCAACTACTTCAGCAAGCAGAAGAGCTGTAATGTTCAATGGAGATGTAGGTTCCATACCTTCCCAGCAAGAATTTGTTTATCCTCCCAAACCAATTCATAAGGCTCTCTCTTTCGATCTAACCTGGTAATGCCCAGCATATAGGTGAAAAATAAACAAGGGAAGTAGTGACAACATAAGTATGTTTGATCTTTTCCCAGAAATATCTTCGTTACCTTTCAGCCTCCTTGGGGACAATTAGTATAATGAGCTTTGGCTTGAAGGTCAGTGCCTTGTCAATGAATTTGTTCGCAAGCGTTGCTTTTAATCCAAAAGGAGGATTAAGGCCCATGATCTACACAATATAATTCAAGTGACAACTCATTAAATATATGACAGATGGTGCCTTTCTTGAAGTCAATACAGGCTTCCATATTTTCACGAGATAAAATTCAAAATTTGATATCTAAGCAAAATTGGCCAGCTTTTAACTTTTAAGTAGTGAACAGCATCCTATCACTGTAAACATCTACAAGAACACTTAACCTATATACTCATGTTAGCAGTTGTAGAACCTGGTCAGGATCATAATCTTGAGCAACATTGCTTAGTTATCAAATTTGGAATTATCCCAAGCTTTAATTAAGGGGCAAGGCAAAAGAAAGACCATACTAGTTTAGACCCATGTGGCAGTTCTTTTGGACGCACAGTCATCCAGTCCCTCTTTTCAAAACAGAAAGAATTCTGCAAAAATGCCATACTCCTTAAGTTAGATCCCAAGTACAATGTAAACATAAAATCATAAATTTATAAATGGCACAATTGTTCGAACTTTGAAGTAAGCATGTTAATGAATCATGAACAGAGAGATAAGTGACTAGAAATAAAAAGTCCGCTAAGGGCAGTCCTCACAAGTGACATGTAAATGCCAGCATATCATGAGTTGTAATGCATTGCATCATCAGTGCAGACGCAAGTGATGCCAAATCGGTTGAAATGAACCCGTTAAATTTTGTGGACAGTACCTCCTACAGACATAAATTTACATATGCTTCTCAAAACTTGCAAGTATTAAAAGGAATACTCTTTCAAGATTTGTAACAACAGATTTTCTTTTAACAAATATAGAAGTAAAAAAATTTAGGTACTAGGCTACGTAATATGTTCAAAGAAAACTGAAGCCAACCTAAACTCTGTTAAGGGTATTAGAAATAAGAGTCCTATTCTATCTCTAATACCTTATCTCTAATACCCTTAACAAACTCTACATAACGTCACAACCCAGCTCAAAACCTATATTTTAAAGCCCAGCATAATCCAAATTACAGAACACTACAACTCACCTTAATTTTAAACCAAAACACTGTACTGGGTTCAATCAATTTAACCAATTTCGGACCTAGCAAAATAGAAGACTAATAGCATCTTACTATTTTTGTACAAGCAGCATATACAAGCAACATATGAAGAAATACTGCAACTGAACCCACTCCCGAAGTCCAGGGCAAACCCCTGGCTTTAGCTCTAGTGGTAATACAACTGAGAAGAAATAAATGAAATTTCAAAGGGCTCCATTATTAAAGCATGATGGACGGACGGACGGATAGATAGATAGATAAAAGGACTTCATGTTGACAGTCTTACCTTTGGTCGAATAACATCATAATTCTTGAAGTTGCATCTTTTGCCAACTTTATCAAGCTTTTCTTTCATAAATTGACTGAAGTCATTTAAACCACAGGAGAAATCCACAATCTGCTAGAACAGAAATTAAAGTACTAAATGACTAATCAAGAATATAATTGAAACCAATAAAAGAAATGCTTACTAGCCTATTGGGTGGATCCTGAGCCTAACCAGCAACTGGACTGAAACCAGATCTGACATCAGTCCAGCCCAACCCAGCTTTTGCTCAAATCTAGTTTAGGGTTTACCGGTTTAACACGTCTGAAACTACTTGTACATTACCAAAACTGGTAATAGTTACATATATGTGCCAGGAGAAATTTCAATACAGACCACAGCAAGGCATGTATCAAACCAACCCATTTGTGTCACCAACAATATAGTCAGCAGCACAAGGCCGTAAGTCCCTGGGTATAGGACCCAAAATTTTTGGAGCATTTTCCATAGTTCAACAATCATTAGAGAAAAAGTTCAAGTTAGCATTTTCCATAGTTCGACAATCATTAGAGAAAAAGTTCAGATTGTAAACTTGACTAAATGATTTTGTACTCAACTTTAGACAAACAGTTAAGATTGTAAACTTGACTAAGAAGCATTTAGAATCATTAATTAATGGGTATAACTTGGGAATAATTGCATACTTTCACGTATAAATGAGCTGAACTCTGCAGGTTTACCAGGACAACATCCTGGCTGAATTGGTCCATTGCCAACAGTGATCAGTTGGTTTTTGTCAAAATCTCTGAAACACTGAGTACACCAGCAACACTGTTTTATATTTCTGAGTTTTGACTTATTGATGCTATCTACATTATTTAATGATTTATTACATGTCTGTCTGAGCATTCATGTTTCTTGGGCTGCAAAATGAACATACCGTATCACCAGGTTGCACATACCAATGAAGTTTATCAACAATCTGCACCAAGGAATACATAAGTTAATGACATACAAAAACATGCAAGTATGCAGGTTATAACAGTAACAACTAACAAGACATGGAGAAAATGGAAATATTCAACATACAATTAATAGCTGCATCTCAGCAGCAAAACCTGTTTACACAACAAGTTATTTTATTTGTCCTTAAAATAAGAGGTTTCCTTAAGGCATGTTTTCAGGTGAAAGGATATCATTGTTAAACAACAGCTAGATGTTTTGGCTGCTAAATCCATGAAGCCTGCATCCACCCAGGCAAGTGTTTGTAAACATGCATAAATGTGCATGCATGTGCCATTCATACAAAGACAAGAAAACGGGCAAAATATGGAAACATCCATATAAGATTCATTGAGCCATCATATACTAAATATTTGCTGAAACAGACAACATAGAAATCAAAGAACAAATATATTCAAATTTTTCAACAGAAGTTTCTATCTTACTTCATTTATAAATAGATGCCGTTTTGGACAACATGCAGTCAAAATTGTCTAACTTTAACTAACATAAGTAATCTAGATTGGCCTTATGAAAAATAATATTAGCAGATTCATCATTTAAGTATATTCTCATCTTGGAAACAGTGTCAATGTACAAAACGACATAATATATCCGTGAATTCCAAAAGTAAAAAGTTCCCACTTATCACGCAACCTTAAAAAAAACTTCGGATATGAATATACCTCAATGAGCTTCTCCTTCTGTGTAAAATGCCGACCAAAAGAAGTGTAGCGCATTCCATGAATGAAAGGTGCAAGGTACACTCTGAGCTTATTCTGGTAAGAGAACATGATCAAACATTTAAACATTTGACTGATACATTAGGCAGCTACTGTTACAAGTTATAATTGATGATAATGAGAAACTTTAGATCAGTACACTGGCCAGCTACTGTCACATCTAGAGATATACCCTCATTACTCCGCTCTCAAATTTTTCAAATTTCATTTTTTACCTTTCATGGTATCCATAGCACAAATTTGATAATTAGTTTTTAGTACAACATATTAAATATAAGTTTTAAAAAAACATACCATTATGAATGTATCTTGTATGATAGATCTACTTGTATTATTTTTTCGTGACCAATCTAAATATTTAAAGGGAAAATCGATTATTTGTGACCACAAAAATTGCCACTTCATGAATTGCCACCGCAGAGATTGCCCTCCAGCAATTGCCACCAGGGATAAAAAAACCCAACGGTTACCGGCCAGTAGCCGGCGGTTATCGGAATTCCCGGTGGGTAACAGGAGGGAAAAACCGGTCAAAACCATGGTGGTTATAAATACACTTTCTAGGTTAGTTTAAACCCTTTTTTTGCGCTAGATTACCTATTGCATGAACTAAATATACATAAATTTACTAGTTCCAACATTTTGTGCTAGGTTTTCTTTGGCTTTTCCCGGGTTTTCCCCTTTTTTCCGGTAACCATTCTGCTGGTTTTCAAACTGCCCAAATTCAAAATTTGAAACATGAATTTCATCCAGTTTTTTCCCGGGTTTTCCGGTAACCGGCCGGTTACCGTTGCCACCCGCAGCCGGGTTTTGCACCGATTCCGAGATTTCTATCACTGATTGCCACCATATTCATGGAAATAGCGACCTTATGCCACCAAAACAGTATCCTGCCCTTTCACTTTTTCTTTAACCAAAAACATCAATATGAAAAGTCCAAAATGCCCATGGTCATCATACTGGACCGGGCTGAGCTCCAGCGAGGCGGTGGCACTGCTGCGGTTTGTGCGGCCGGTCTGCTCCACAGGGAGGCGAGCAGGCGGGGACACAGCTCCTCATTGCCGGGCAGCACCCAAACCTCATGCCGATCCTCTCACTCTACGTCAGCCCATGGGGGAGAAGCTGCTCGTGCACCCATTCTACACAGTTGGCTCACTCCGGCGATTCTGCAAGGTAGATCTGTGTGTTCAGTGTGCACCTCGTGTAGTTTACTTCACTTTGTTGTCGAACCAAGTTACAGCTTCGAGCAAGGCTAACAATGCCAAATGCTTGTCTAATTATTACTGGAGCTTTAGCAAGCTTTCCTAATTTATGTGCCATGGTGAGAATGATCTGAGACCAGCTACGGCTCAACCAGTGAGACCGCAGTGGTGCACTGACGAGGATGACAAGGGGGGCAGTGAGGGGCAAGGATGTATGGATGAGGAGACCTTGTTTCCAAACTCCATCCACGATGGTGCCACTACGGCCATGCCAAGCAGATGCACGGTGGTGATCACCTAGTACCTACTAATCTTGGGAAACACAAACAAACTAGCTAGAAAACAAGTAGTAATACCATACGGCCAGTTCTGCACAAGAACCGCCCAAAAGATGGCCAAGCACAGTGCAGTCAGGCATATCAACATAAGCAAGCAGGCAGGAGCGCACTGGCTCGGCTCAGGGAAGTCGACAATGGGGAGGAAGGGCAAAGACGTCTTTTCACATGTGAATTTTAGCCCAAAACTAATTGAAAAAATGATAGAATACCAAAAGAGCAGAATAAGCTGGCTATTTCCATGAATTGTGTGGCAATTGCTAGAGGGCAATTTCTGTGGTGGCATCTCATAGAGTGGCAATATTCGGGGTGGCAAATAATTGATTTTCCCATATTTCAAAGAGATTGGCCATCAAAGATGAAAAACGTTCGACCACACATTTCCCATGTTACAAGAGTTTGTGACCAGGGAGTATAACTACTGAAAATGTTCGTCTTGGCACAAATTTCACAATAACTAATTATTTGTTCCGTGGAACAGCTAAAATAAAATTAAAAGAAATACGAAAGAAGTAAACGTAGAAAAAGTTTTGGAAACTAAAATTACACCTAGTAACTCAGAAAAGATAAACATGATATGATTAACTCTTCGATAGATAATTCACACTGATAAAAAAATACATTAAAAATAAATTTAAAAAAAAACACTTCTGCTCCACAAAGAAGAAAGAAAAGCCTTGAGCAGAGCATGAGACAGAAGACTAGTATCAAAAAATAGATCAAGACAGAAGACTAGTATCAAAAAATAGATCAGGTGCTTAGCATATACATTCCATCTTGTGAAAGAAAAGCCTTGAGCAGAGCATGAGACAGAAGACTAGTATCAAAAAATAGATCAAGTGCTTAGCATATACATACATTCCATCTTGTTAACTGCCTCAAAACTTCAGGTTCACAAACAGCCTTAGCATCATCAACAGTACCTCCATTTTCCAGTTTTTGCAAAGCAGCTTGTACAGCCTACAAAAAGCCATATATTAATACATGTTGAATGGAATGACTACTGATAGATTCCATCACTCCTGGAATTTTTGTGAGTACCTGAACAGAACGCTCAAGCTTGCCCCGTGCAATGATTCTGTCAAACTGCCTGCCAGAAGATGCATAAGTTGAAGGAATGGCACACCTTCTAGAGATATCCTCCAATGTCAAGGAAGAGGCCTCCTTTTCTACCAAAGCTATTACCCTAAAACAGAATTAACAAAAATATCATGATCGGCACCAAGGAGTCACAAATTTGGATATAATTTTAAAATATTACACTTTGAATTATTAATGATAACAAGATAAAAACAAAAAAGAATGCTGAGGCAAAGGAAATATATAAGAAAGCCAACAACAGTTTGCGAGAAGTGACCTCTCTAGCAACATTTCAACAATGTTTGGTCAAGAACTCGATCTTAATGGAAACATTCCACCAGCTATAATTAATAAGAACAGCAAAAAAAGGAAAATGCACTACTTTCGAAGAATAGCAGATTCCTATACTTTTCTTTTGCCAAAATGCTACAGGTAAAAGAAATGACCTAGTTACCCTTGTATGATACAGAAGTCCCTAATTGCCTGTGAAATCCCTATTTCCAAACTTCTTCTGGGATGTGGCTCTGATTTCACCCCCTTTTGGAGGTTTGGGCTCGATTGTGACGGCCCACATCGACTGAGTGGTTCATTTCACTACCTGTCACGCGTTGGAATTTCTGTTCATGTGCACTGTTCATGGGTGCGAACAATACAGTGTACTGTGGTGCTGTAGCAGCCACGCATAGCAGGATTACATTAGTTATGATTGAGATAAGATTAGTTCCTTTAAATTCAAGATTGCTTTCTTAAGAGCTAAGTAAGTCATCCCTACAAAAGGGACATGATGCACCCATTATGAATTAAGCAAAGAAGATGAATTAGTCTAATGATCTAATCTCTCATCCTACCAAGCCGATGCCGCTTGGCCTTCCTCCCGCGGTGTTTACCCCGATGAACTAAGGTACATGACATCTAGTATCAAAGCAATCGATCCCTTCCCATGCCTTCTGCTACCATGGGTACAAGACTTGTTGCCGAGTTGTTGGCCACGATAAAGACTAACGCCCACAAGATGGCCACTAGTACCAATAGCATCGACAAGAAGATATCGGCCATTTCCTAACATGCATGCCACCTTAGAGAAGATGGTCACGAATCAGAAGGTGCAACAAGAGGCAGCAGCGGTGTTGTTCCCAACAGCAGCCGCTGGAACCTGCCGCGGCACTATCACATCATGTCGTGGCAGTCACGGTCCTACCACGTCCTGCCGTGCCAGCCACAGTCCTGCCGTGTCCGGCCATAGCAGCCACAACACTGCCGCGATCTACCATGGTACTGCCAATGCCTGTTGCAACCCTATCACAGCAGCCGTGTTGCTGCCAAAGCTTACCGCGGCAACCATGTAACTACCGAACCTGCTGCGGTACCGCAACCCTGCCATGTCCTATCGTGGTGTTGTCAAAGGCTGCCATGGCCTTGCCGAAGCTTGCCGCGACAGCTGCGTCGTCGAAGCCTACTATGAATTAAGCAAAGACGACGAAATAGTCTAGTCTCTCTCCCAAGGTTCTTCATCCTCATCTATAGTCTAATCACTCATCCTACCAAGTTGGCACTGCCCGGTCTTCCTAACAGCAGTGTTTATCTCGATGAACTAAGGTACATGACACTACCCATTACTAGAAGCTCGAAATGGGATTTCACTCCCCATTTGGCATGACTTGCTTCTTCCTTCAAAAGCTAGGCTTAGGGCAACTTTTGAGTCTTTTGAGAGATAAGATACTAGTCCCTACCAAGAGAGAGATTACTAATATGCACAAGACTCTTAACAATGAGTTGACTGGTTTTGGGCAGGATGAAAACACAAGTGAAGCAAACGAGTTTCTAGTCTCTTCTTCGCAAGCATGTGAAGGGGCAAGACAATTTTCCCCACTTTATTTTATGCACATAACCTTGTAGCTGACGAATCCTGGATGAGAGGTTGCAAACCACACAATTAAGAAAATGCAAGTGGTATCTTGTAAAAAAATTAAGTACATATGGGAATATACAACTCTTGGAAACTATAATCATTTAATCAGGCATGGTGCTTTTCTCTTAACAAAAATAGAAACATCTGTAAACTAAACAAATTACAGACAATTTCTCGTCTATTTTTGTGCTTAAGTTGCAAAATGAACGTATGAGTTAGATCTGAGCAAAACAAGTTCATCCTGACCCAAACATGGCAGGCTTGGAACAACATGTGCCTAGATTTAGAGGGCCAGGCCTGGACAGAAATATCAAGTTCATTGGGGCTGCCGAGACACTTTTTCCTCACTTTTAGCGGGAAAAAAATGCAGGAACTTCAGCCCAAGCAGCCTAAACCTAGTTGCTTAGTGGAGCAAACCAGTGCAGCGTGATCAAAACCAAACTTTTTGTTGATCTGGCCAGAGCTTTGCTTGGCCCGGGATTTGCTCAGGTTTAAATATAAGGCATGTAAGGTGGACATAGAAAGGGAACGAAGATCAACTTGCTGGATTATGTCCAATAATCTATGATAGTTTTCTCAAGACAGCTATCTCAATAATTAATTAACAGTCTCCTTGCCAAAAAAAAACACATTCTAATGCCTCGCTATGATAATTTCTGTTTACATGAAACGATGGATCCAAGTAACTCACCTCTTCTCAATTTCAGTATCCACAGTAGGAAATGAGCTCCAGGGTGTTTTCCCCGTTGCCAGCAAAGACAAAGACCCCAACTCTTGGTCCTGTTCTTTCCCAGCTTGTTTTGGACTGCTTGCGTCGGCAGCACACTCAACCAACGATGCTTCAAGCTGTGTTGTCTCTTTCAGGTACTTCGCTTTTTTCTTGTCAGGTTCAAAAACACGTTGCTCAAATGAACCCTTCATACCAGCTCTTCTGGCTTTCTCACCATATTTTGCAGTAAACTTCTCTGGCAACTTTGCAGCTTTCTGCAAAGGTTCATCAACATATGAGTCATCAAAAGTCCGTCTTTTCTTATCAGCTAGTTCCTTGACTTTCTTCTTTACTTTCTTTACAGAATCGGACAATTTTTCAACACAAGGAAATTTTATATGGTCTCTGGATGGTGTTCCAATATCAAGGTCTATATCATGGTCCCTGTAAGAATAAATTAGATGTTAATTGCTCTGACTGAGCAATTAGAAAATAAAATTTGACAAGAAAGTTTACACACAAGCAGTAGATTAAAATCCTTTTTGAAAGCTCCCAAGCCCGGGTTACGATGCCCTTCTCATCAATGTCTTCAAAGGATATTTCCCTGTGAAATAATTTCAAGAGTCAGAAGGGCAAAGTACATTTTATGTATTAAATTGAGTCAGAGATCAAACAATATAAACAATAACACCTTGGCAAACATTTTCTATGGTAGGATCTTGGACAGCGTCTGCAGACAGCAAATTGCAGCGGTTCTTGAGTCCTGTCCTCTAGGCCTTTACAATGAAAGCACCAATGTACAGGGCATGTAAATGAAAATCCAGCCGCAATCTTTTTCTCCAATTCAGAGGCTTCATTCCTGTTGTTAGGGTGAAGCAGTTGTGCAACACACTTGGGGTGGTAAAAGTGCCCACAAGTTGCATTATTACAAAGAAACACCTAACAAACAATTCAAGCGTCAGCAGCTTAAAAAGGAATGACTGCACAAAAAAATACAGGATAAAGGAATTATATGGAAAAGTACTGGCATCTCATCAGTTTGCACCTGCCATCCCCCAGCTAGAACAGGTCCATTACTCCCATTTAAAATGTAAAAGTTCAAAAGTTCAATTAGCTACTCGTTATTGCATAGAATATAGGGTATATCATCAATTCACCATGGACTTATATAACATGACAAGTGATGACATGTGCACTATCATTTACCATCCAAGAGCAAGAGAAAACAGAGGGTCTTAGAAGAAGGTAGCTTTTCTTTAACGAGCAGCTTAACGATTGTACAGCCTGCTGGGATGGTGAACAGTAGTGATGCATTTTACCAACAACTACAAACCAGCCCTGCCCCCTCTTATTTGATAGATAAGTCTTTGTGTTGTCTGCACATGGTGTACATGGTGCTTTTGTTTTTTTGCTTTAGCATCTAGGACTTGCTTTTGCTTTAGCATCTAGGACTTGCTTTTGCTTTAACATCTAGGACTTGCTTTTTGCTTTAGCAGCTTTTTGCTTTAGCATCTTAGACTAGCTTTAGGACAGCATCTTGGACTAGTCTAGGATAGCATCTTGGCATATGCTTGGCTGACTAGCAACCTATAAATATGTATCTCCAACCCCTCAGGTTGGTATGGCATTGTGTGAAAAATAAACAAGAGAAAATTGCCCCATCCCCAAGTGTCATCCTCTCGATGAGAGTAAGGATCTTGCTATCACCAACAGCAAGACTCCAGCGAGGGAGAGGCTGCGGACGCCATCAGGCGCACGCAGGCTGCTGCGGAGGCGGAGTGCGACCTCAAGCTGCGCGTGCTGCGCACAGACAACGGCGGCGAATTCACGGCGGCTAAATTCGCGTCGTACTGCGCTGATGAGGGCATTCAGCGCCACTACTCCGCGCCGTACAGCCGCAGCAGAATGGCGTCGTCGAGCGGCGCAATCAGACGGTTGTGGGGATGGCTCGGGCCCTCCTCAAGCAGAGGGGGATGCCGGCTGTCTTCTGGGGAGAGGCGGTGGTGACGGCCGTCTACATCCTCAACCGCTCGCCTACCAAGGCGCTCGACGGCAGGACGCCGTACGAGGCTTGGCATGGGCGCAAGCCGGCGGTCTCCCACTTGCGGGTCTTTGGCTCCCTCGCGTTCGCCAAGGAGCTTGGCCACATTGGCAAGCTCGACGACAGGAGCACTCCGGGAGTGTTCATCGGCTACGCGGAGGGCTCGAAGGCCTACCGCATCCTCGACCCTGTCACACAGCGCGTCCGCATCTCGCGTGACGCTGTGTTCGACGAAGGGCGAGGCTGGACGTGGGACAAGGCGGTGGACGACGGTTCGACTTCGACTCTCAGGGACTTTGTTGTCGACTACGTCCACTTCGAGAGAGCCGGGGGAGCTAGCAGCTCGTCTTCACCGAGCTCGTCCACCTCGACACCTTGCTCGCCACCAGCTCCGGCGAGTGCTCCACCACCTTCGGCACCGGCTACGCCCCACTCTTCACCACCGGCTCACCACTCTCCTGCACCGGCTGCCACACCACCGGGATCGGCCCCAACAGTTTCGGTCCACGACGAGCAGCGCATGGTGGAGTTCGCTACTCCGCTGTCCCACGACGAGGACCGCGTCGACGCCTACCACGACGACGAGCCTCTGCGCTATCGTACCATGGACAACATCCTCGGCGAGCTGCCCGTCCCTGGACTGGCGCAGCGCGACTGCGAGGCGGAGCTGCACTTGGCATGCGACGACGGCGAGCCCCGCTCCTTCGCTGAGGCGGAGGGAGACGCGGCGTGGCGTGTCGCGATGAAGCAGGAGATGGACGCCGTCGAGCGGAACCGGACGTGGGAGCTGGCGGATCTTCCTGCCGGTCACCGCGCGATCACCCTTAAGTGGGTGTTCAAGCTGGAGCGGGATGAAGCCGGCGCCATCGTCAAGCACAAGGCTCGCTTGGTGGCACGAGGCTTCGTGCAGCAGGAGGGGGTCGACTTCGATGACGCCTTCGCACCCGTCGCGCGGATGGAGTCCGTGCGACTCCTTGCGCTAGCTGCCCAGGAAGGCTGGCGTATTCATCACATGGATGTCAAGTCGGCATTTCTTAACGGCGACTTGAAGGAGGAGGTCTACGTGCATCAGCCACCGGGATTTGCGATCCCCGGCAAGGAGGGCAAGGTGCTCCGCCTGCGCAAGGCCCTCTATGGCTTGCGACAGGCACCGAGGGCGTGGAACGCCAAGTTGGACTCCACGCTGAAAGGGATGGGCTTCGAGCAAAGTCCGCACGAGGCGGCCATCTACCGGCGGGGCAGTGGAGAAAATGCCCTGCTGGTGGGTGTCTACGTCGACGACTTGGTGATCACCGGCACCAAGGATGCGGAGGTGGCGGCATTCAAGGAAGAGATGAAGGCCACCGTCCAGATGAGTGACCTGGGGCCCCTCTCCTTCTACTTAGGGATCGAGGTGCACCAGGATGATTCCGGGATCACGCTTCGACAGACCGCCTACGCCAAGCGCGTCGTTGAGCTAGCTGGGCTCACCGACTGCAACCCAGCTCTCACTCCGATGGAGGAGAGGCTGAAGCTGAGCCGCGACAGCACGACGGAGGAGGTGGACGCTACGCAGTACCGGCGTCTTGTGGGGAGCCTTCGCTACCTCGCCCACACACGACCAGACTTGGCATTCTCCGTCGGCTACGTTAGTCGGTTCATGCAACGACCGACGACGGAGCATCAGCAGGCTGTGACGAGGATCATCCGCTACGTTGCGGGGACCCTTGACCACGGCCTCCATTACCCGAGGTGTCCTGGCGCGGCACACTTCGTCGGGTACAGCGACAGTGACCACGCGGGCAACATCGACACCAGCAAGAGCACAAGCGGGATTCTCTTCTTCCTCGGCAAGTGCCTCGTTCACTGGCAGTCAGTCAAGCAGCAGGTGGTGGCCCTGTCCAGCTGTGAGACCGAGTACATAGCGGCTTCCACCGCTTCGACTCAGGCACTCTGGCTCGCTCGACTGCTTGGTGATCTCCTCGGCAGGGACACTGAAGCAGTGGAGCTCAGGGTGGACAGCAAGTCCGCTCTAGCCCTGGCAAAGAACCCCGTTTTCCATGAACGGAGCAAGCACATCCGGGTGAAGTACCATTTCATCCGAGGCTGCTTGGATGAAGGAAGCATCAAGGCAAGCTTCATCAACACCACGGATCAGCTTGCGGATCTGCTCACCAAGCCTCTTGGAAGGATCAAGTTCCGTGAGCTCTGCTCCAAGATCAGGATGGTTCAACCCTCCCACAAGACGACGCACAAGACTTAGGGGGAGAATGATATATAAGTCTTTGTGTTGTCTTTGTGTTGTCTGCACATGGTGTACATGGTGCTTTTGTTTTTTTGCTTTAGCATTTAGGACTTGCTTTTGCTTTAGCATCTAGGACTTGATTTTGCTTTAACATCTAGGACTTGCTTTTTGCTTTAGCAGCTTTTTGCTTTAGCATCTTAGACTAGCTTTAGGACAGCATCTTGGACTAGTCTAGGATAGCATCTTGGCATATGCTTGGCTGACTAGCAACCTATAAATATGTATCTCCAACCCCTCAGGTTGGTATGGCATTGTGTGAGAAATAAACAAGAGAAAATTGCCCCATCCCCAAGTGTCATCCTCTCGATGAGAGTAAGGATCTTGCTATCACCAACAGCAAGACTCCAGCGAGTAACATTATTTTGTCCTACCCAGGATTCGGAAAACCGGCAGTTACTGGCCGGTAACCGGAAATCCTGCCCAGCTCCGATAGCGGGAAAACCGGCCAAATTTCATCAAATGGAAATTTGAATTTGTATGTCATGTATGGTTGGTGCTTTGAGTATTTTGAAGGGTTGGGCTGTTAGTCGCTGGATTCTTGCTCTTGGTGATAGCAAGATCCTTACTCTCATCGAGAGGATGACACTTGGGGATGGGGCAATTTTCTAGGTTTATTTCTTACATAATGCCATGCCAACCTGAGGGGTTGGGGATACAAATTTATAGGCTGTTAACCAGCCAAGCATATGCTAAGATGCTAGTCTAAGATGCTGTCCTAGATGCTAGTCAAGATGCTGTCCTAGATGCTAAGATGCTAGTCTAAGATGCTGTCCTAGATGCTAGTCAAGATGCTGTCCTAGATGCTAGTCAAGATGCTGTCCTTGAAGGGCAGCAAAAGCCAACACAGAGACTTATCCATCACTCTCCCCCTAAGTCTTGTGTGTCTCCTTGTGAGGAATCTGAGCCATCCCGATCCTGGCGCGAAGCTCCTGGAACTTGATCCGCCCAAGAGACTTGGTCAGGAAGTCGGCGAGCTGGTCTTGGGTGTTGATGTAGTTGGCCCGGACACTCCCTTCATCCAGGCAGCTTCTGATGAAGTGATACCTCACCCGGATGTGCTTGTTGCGCTCATGGAAGACAGGGTTTTTCGCCAAGGCCAAGGCGGACTTGCTGTCCACCCTGAGCTCCACTGCCTCCGCGTCTCTGCCAAGGAGATCGCCAAGCAGCCGTGCCAGCCACAGAGCCTGAGTAGAAGCGGTAGTGGCTGCAATGTACTCTGCTTCGCAGCTAGACAAAGCCACTACCTGCTGCTTGACCGACTGCCAGCTGATCGGACACTTGCCGAGGAAGTACAGCGTCCCGCTGGTGCTCTTGCTCGTGTCGATGTCGCCGGCGTGGTCGCTGTCGCTGTACCCGATGAGGTGCGCCGCGCCGGGGCACCTTGGGTAGTGCAAGCCGTAGTCGGAGGTGCCCGTGACGTAGCGGAGGATCCTTTTCACGGCCTGCTGGTGCTCCGTCGTCGGTCGCTGCATGAACCGGTTGACGTAGCCGACGGCGAACGCCAAGTCCGGTCGCGTGTGGACAAGGTAGCGAAGGCTGCCCACAATGCGCCGGTACTGCGTCTCGTCCACCTCCTCCGCCGTACTCTCACGACTCAGCTTCAGCCTCTCCTCCATAGGAGTGTGGGCTGGGTTGCAGTCGGTGAGGCCGCCCAGCTCCACGATGCGCTTGGCGTAGGCAGTCTGGCGAAGAGAGATGCCGGAGCTGTCCTGGTGGACCTCGATCCCGAGGTAGAAGGAAAGGGGCCCGAGGTCGCTCATCTGGAAGGTGGCCTTCATCTCCGCCTTGAATGCCTCGATCTCCTCCTCCTTGGTACCGGTAATCACAAGGTCGTCGACGTAGACGCCTATCAGCAGGGCATTGCCTCCCTTGCCCCGCCGGTAGACCGCGGCCTCGTGAGCGCTCTGCTGGAATCCCATTTGCTTGAGGGTGGAGTCCAGCTTGGCGTTCCAAGCTCGCGGTGCCTGCCGCAAGCCGTAGAGGGCCTTGCGCAGGCGGAGGACCTTGCTCTCCTTGCCGGGGATGATGAATCCCGGCGGCTGGCGGACGTAGACCTCCTCCTTCAAGTCGCCGTTGAGGAAAGCAGACTTGACGTCCATGTGATGGACGCACCAGCCCTCCTGGGCTGCGAGGGCGAGGAGACGCACGGACTCCATCCGTGCAACAGGCGCGAAGGCATCGTCGAAGTCGACTCCCTCCTGCTGGACGAAGCCACGTGCCACGAGACGCGCCTTGTGCTTGATCACCTCTCCAGCCTCGTCTTTCTTGAGCTTGAAGACCCACTTGAGAGAGATGGCGTGGTGGCCGGCTGGAAGATCGGCCAGCTCCCACGTCTTGTTTCGCTCGACGGCATCCATCCCCTGCATCGCGGCACGCCATGCCGCGTCTCTCTCCGCCTCGGTGAAGGAACGAGGCTCGCCGTCGTCCTGTGCGAGGTGCAGCTCCGCCTCGAAGTCGCGCTGCGCCAGTTCAGGGACCGGCTGCTCGCCAGAGGTCGTCCACGGTACGGTAGCGCAGAGGCCCGCTGCCGTGGTAGGCGTCGATGCGATCCTCGTCGTTGGACAGTGGAGTGGCGAACTCCACCGTGCGCTGCTCGTCGTGGGCCGAAACTGCCGGTGCCGAGCCTGAAGGAGTAGGCGCCGGAGTAGGAGAGCGAGGCGTGGCCGGCGGTGCTGGCTGTGGACTCGCCGGAGCCTGTGGGCTTGCCGGAGCTGGTGGTGGCGGTGGTGAAGGACTCGCCGGAGGTGGTGGCCGCCTGTCGTGGAAGAAGGCTCCCCCTTCTTCCTGTCACCTTGGCCGGCGGCCCACTGCTCCCGAGTGAGGAGCTTCCCGCCAATGGTGACGGGTCCCAAGAGATGCTGTGGCTCATCGTTGTCAACGACCTTGAGGCGACCCAACGCCTCCTCGATCGTCATCGTGGAGAGGTCCAGCAGAGACTCGATCAAGCGAGCCATCTGCTTGTACTTCTCGGGGACGCAGCAGAAGAGCTTCTCCACAGCTCTCTCCTCGCCGTAGGTGTCGTCGCCGAACTGCACCATCTTCTGCAACAGAGTGTTGAGACGGAGAGCAAAGTCATCAACGTCCTCACCTGGCTTGAAGGCCAGGTTCTCCCACTCCTTGCGTAGTGCCTGCAATGTAGACTTGCGGGCGCGGTCGCTGCCGATGCGTGCTGCAGCGATGGCGTCCCAAGCCTCTTTGGCAGTCCGCTTGTTGGTAAGCGAGAACTGCATCTCGGGCGGGACTGCAGCGATGAGAGCATCCAACGCCCGTCGATCCTGGTCGTAGTCGACGTCGCCGTACCGGACTGCATCCCACATATGCCGCACCTGGAGCTTTACCCTCATCACCGCAGCCCACTCGACGTAGTTGGTCTTGGTGAGGGTAGGCCACCCGCCGCCGGGGCCGACGTCCCTGACGACAGCCTGGTACTCGTGGTGACCACGGTACCGAACCGGGGAGAGAGCCGCGTCGCCTGTGAAGGCCGCGCTCTCCGTCGACCCGTACGCTGCCGCCGTGCGTGCCTCCTCCAAGAGCGCCACCGCCGTGCGCGCCTCCTCCAGGAGCGCCGCCGACGCGTCCGCGCCTGTCTGGGCTGCCGCCGCGCTCGTGGGCGTGCGCGGCTGCCCACTGCGCCGCTCGCCCTCGCGCTGCTTCCCTCTCCAGCAGCTCAAGGTCCGCGTCGGCGCTGTCATCAGCAGAGATGGAGCTGCTGTTGCTGCCGCGCAGAACCTCGACCTCCGCTGCTGCCGCACGCGCTGCATCTGCCGCCGCCGCTTCTTCCACCTCTGCTCTGGCTGCTGCCAGCTCCGCCGCTGCCAGCCTTGACGCCCTTTCCGCCGCCGCAGCGGCCTGTGCCGCCGCTCGCTCGCGTTCCTCTGCCACAGCGAGTTCAGCTTCCTGCCGTCGCCGCGTGCTCGAGGCGACCGAGCGCTGAGACTGTCCTGCGGACATGGCGCGGCACCGGGGGACTGCTGCGCGGAGAGAGAGCTACCTCTGATGAGCTGCTGCTCGTCTGAACAGGGGGGAGGAGTGAGCAGAGGCAGCCGGAGCTGCTGCTGCTGCTGCTAGTTGGTGCTGCTGCGAGGCTGGAAGCGAGGCTGGAGGAGGGATTGAGCAGGAGATGCTCAGGCTACAGTATAGTACGGCTCTGATACCACTTGTTAGTCGCTGGATTCTTGCTCTTGGTGATAGCAAGATCCTTACTCTCATCGAGAGGATGACACTTGGGGATGGGGCAATTTTCTAGGTTTATTTCTTACATAATGCCATGCCAACCTGAGGGGTTGGGGATACAAATTTATAGGCTGTTAACCAGCCAAACATATGCTAAGATGCTAGTCTAAGATGCTGTCCTAGATGCTAGTCAAGATGCTGTCCTAGATGCTAAGATGCTAGTCTAAGATGCTGTCCTAGATGCTAGTCAAGATGCTGTCCTAGATGCTAGTCAAGATGCTGTCCTTGAAGGGCAGCAAAAGCCAACACAGAGACTTATCCATCATGGGCAGCATGTGGTGCAAAAGAAGTGTTGGATTCTTCATGTTGGGACTTGGGAGCAGCTAGGGCCCCTTTGCATGTGCTGGAAAAGTGGAAAGTGAAGCAGCAGCATCTGCTGCATGTGAAGGAGAGGAAAGATGCAACCAGGGGCCAAAAACGGAGGAGTTGCATCACGGGAGGCGAGAGGAAAAGCAGTAGCTGCAGCAGCAACACGGGAAGGAGAGGAGAAGCTGCAACAGCACGGGAGGGAGAGGAGAAGCTGCAGCAGCACAGGAGGGGAGAGGAGGAGCACCACCACCACGGGAGGGAAGAGGAGCAGCAGCCGTAAAACTTTCAGTGAGTAATACTAAACTCAAGCTAAATTAGTTAAGTGCACAAGAATGACAGCAATAGCAGCAGCCATAAGGAATGCTACCAAATTAATTAAATGCAGGCAACAAGTAATGACTTCAAGAGGCAACAAGTAATGTATTGTCTATATTTAGCATCCATGAATAGAGGTAATGCCATCACAAATTCATTTTGTTGATTGCATCACATGGTATAGACTATAGTGCATCCATGAAGATAGGGATGCAGATCCTTTTGGAGATCTCATTAATGCCACTATGTACGACAGAATGAACCCAGTCCATGAGTGGCTGGACAGCTCCATGAGCCACTTAGAGCCTCTACTAGATGAGGAAGGTGAACCCTCCATGCCATCTAAAATTGTATTTGATGTCATCCCTGAGAATGAACTGGATAAAGCACTAGATGATCAACCGTTGAAGCAATGGACTAAGAAAACTATTGGCAAGAGGCATGTTACAAAAAGAAAAACTTGTAGCCAACCAACTGAAAAATTAGCTCGAGACTCTACCTCATGCAACCAATGAAACAAGTGGTTACTAGGAAGAAGAAAAAGGCATTGACGAGGACATTGTAGGAAGCGATGAAGAGGCAGAAACTCTGTCATCTGATGAAATGGAGTACCAAGAGTCTAGCGATAGTAGCTCTTCACCGTCTGATGATGGTGCTAATGGTGCTGATGGTGGGACAGCTCATGGAGTACAAGAGCAACAAAACATATGTCAACCATTGGACTTCACCAGGGAGAAATTTCACGTATGCTACCCAGGATGAAGACCATAGTTCTCGTGCATCAAGAACAATAAATAAGACCTACACAAGGGTTAAGGACCGCCAACGAGATCATTCTCGGCCACAAGACTTTTTCCTACGCATCCCATGGTAACTCAAACTCTTTTCCGACTAATGGACGTCAAGATGCCAACATACTACCTTCTGCTAATGATTCACATTCATCCTCGGACATCTCTTCTTATCCTACTTACCATTATGCAAATCAATCCAATGCAAGAATTGTTTACCAGTTGACCGAACCTGCATATTACCAACAAGTTTACAATCATTGGGTACAGCATGCCCATCCAACATATGCTTAGAATCAATACAAAGCGCGCTTAACTCATTATGAAGAACTTGTCCTAATTGATAACAATGAGTACATTGCACAACCTTCGCATTTCTTAACAATGTATTGGTATGAATTGGTACTTCATTATTGTTTTCAGTATGCTACTCAAGTTACCATTCATTACAACTAACTTGTGTTTTCATTATTTCATATCCTTCACGACACTTGGAGGAGAGGGCTTCATGACGTGGTCAACGTGTAATAAGCAATTTTTATGTACAACTTCAGGCCTTGTTACTTTGTTAAACACTTTCTATTTAATATGTGCATTATTCGAACTTCTAATCACTCAAACGGTTTTCCACTGGTTTTTCCGGTTTCTAGCTGGTTACCAGGCCGGTTACCGCCCCCAACCCGGCTAAGTTCAAATTTCAGTTTGGCAAATTTTATCCAGTTTTTCACTGGGTTTTCCTGTAACCAGCCGGTCACCGGTACCGCCCCGCGCGCGGGATTTGCCTCGGTTTTGGCATTTCTAACCTTGGTCCTACCTCTCCCCCACCACTTCGTTGCACAAGCAGCAAATAGCAGACACAGAAAAAAGTCCATTGGACAAACAAAGGGAAATGGTGGATGACTAGATAATGCATCATGGTTGTCACAGCAGACTTGGCTACCACGGCGCCAAGACACCATGGCATCGTAGAGGCAAGATACGGCGATGATGCCAACACCAGGGATGGCCCAACAAGCAGGAGTAAATTCTCTTGGTGTGACAAACCATTCTGCTATGAATATGCCTATGGGGCAGCATCCTAATGCCCAACAGCAGCAATCCAATTATCCAAGTATGTCAAAATTTGGGAGGTAAAGATTTCAACTTGTGTCTAGCATGGTTATTAAGGCGTCGAGATATCGGCGATATCTTGTCGCCATATGACCGTGGAGGACCGGAGGTCCCATGTCATCCGGACGACATGGAGGTGCGCCGGATCTGCCGCCGCCAGATCCACTGCCTCCGCCGTCGCCGCAACCGGATCCACCGTCACTGCTGTCGGATCCACTGCCTCAGTCGTCGCCGCCGCCGGATCCACTACCCACGCCTTCGCTGCAACTAGATCCCCTGTTGCTGCAGCCAGATCCGCCGTCGACGCCGCCGGATCCACTGCCTCTGCCAGATCGGGTCTCCTCCGCGGCTCCGCCGGCTATGGTCTCCGCCGTGGCGCCGCCTCCTACTTTGCCGGGTGATGAGTCTTCTCTGCCGCCGCCTCCGCGACTGCCGCTTGGGGGCGGTGGAAAGTGGTGGTGGGAAGAGGGAGCGGGCGTCGACGAGCTGGCTTGGCCTCGCCGGCGTTGGAGGTGGAGATGGGGGAAGGAGAGAGGCAGGGGGCGAAGGAATGCGGAGCAGGCGGCGGCTGGACGCCAGTTATGAGGGGGCTTGGCATTTTGCAATTTAGCCCTCTTATTTTATGAAATTGCAATAAAGTCCTTCTCCCTTTATATTTCTTCTGTTTAGGCCCTCCGGAAGTCTGATATTGTTGTGGCTACTTGTGTGTGGCGTTGCCACGCCGCACGCCATAAGCGATATTGTTGTGTGCAGGTGGTAGAGTCGCCACGCCTCGCCGCACCACCTTAATAACCATGGTGTCTAGCATTGTAGTCATTGTCCCTACTCCCTACCCTAGTAGCTTTGTGGAGCGGTGATGGGGAAAAGAGCAAAAGAAGGGTGCCGGCCAAGGCGCTTGCCTAGCCACTCACTGTGGACGCCGAGGCGACGTCATGGATGCCACAAAATCCTAGGTGCCCGCCTAATTGGCCAAGACAAGGCAAGCCTCCACGGCGTCCCCCTGGACTGCCAGGACGCCAAGGCAACGCCATGACCACCATGGAATGCATACCAGTCGTTTAGCATTTCATAAAACAATGGCAGAAAAAAATAGCAGAAGACAAAAGGCTACGGTGTTGTCACTTGTCACATTCATTAACCATGTCGTTCATTTAATGTTCTACCATAGAAAGTAGCTCTAAATATAAGAATTAACTCAAGTACCAAATTATTTTTGGAACAAAAAACTTGTGTGCCAACCAAGGTTCTAAAAACCGGAACCGGAAAAAATCCCAGTCGGCGGCCGGTAACGGTAACCGGGCGGTTACCGGCCGATTACCGGAAAAACCGGTAAAAAACCGGTCACAATTTGAAAATCAAAATTTGAATTTTGAGATATTTTGAAACCGGTAACCGGTAACCGAAAAACCGGCCGGTAACCGGAAAACCGGAAAAAAACCGGCCAAAATTCGAAAAATCAAAAAAATCATACCGGCCGGTTTTTTAGTTACCGGTCTCTACCGGTAAAACCGGTAACCGGCGGTTACCGGCCGGTAACCGCCGGGATTTTGAACCATGGTGCCAACTATAAGCCCTTTTCGAGACAATAATGCCCTGAGCCCCTGACAGTTACACCCAATGTCATCTTATCTATTACACTTGAACCCTTTTCTACACAACAAACTAATAATCAGTTGGAAGCATACTGCATCACTTGAACCCTTTTCTACACAACAAACTAATAATCATCAGTTGGAAGCATACAGAGTCTAGAAGGTTGACTAGGTAAAGGTGGCTGTTAACTTTTAGAACTCCACATTATATACCATACATGGTTCCTGTTCATAGTTGCATATAATCCATTTGAGATTCATTGTCACTTTTGACTCATTGTAGCTATCGAGACTAGCACCTAGAATGTCACTTGTAATTTCACAACCTAATATAAACTTGATCAGCTTATTACAGCTAACTGCTGTTCCCAACACTGAATTGCAAGAGCAACCTTCAACCAATCACCGACTAGGCCCATTGCTGTGGCAAGTTTATAATAATCTTTGGTGCTGAACATGTAAGGTTGCCACAAAACTACCACCATCCATAACTGGATTGACAGGTATCAACAACAAGCTCAAGATTTGTTATTGGGTGGTGCTTATTTGATGGTAATTACCCCTCTCACCTTACAAAAAAGACCCACTCAATGCAGTACTTTTGTAGGCAAAGATGGTTATCATAGACTCATAATGTTTTTTGTTTTATGATGACAAATACCTTGGCATTTAGTCCATCTGAAGGCTCCAACTCTCCACAGACAAAACACTGGTGCTTCTTATGCTCACAATTCTTGCACAAAAAATTTTGGATTGCCTACAAAACATTAGAAACAGATATGAAAACAGTCTGGAAAAAAGAGGCAGGAGTAAAATATGATAGCTTTTTACCAGTCAAAGTTCAAAATTACCTTAATTTCTGCCTTTGTGTAGCCAAGGGTTGCACAATACGAATCTTCACCATCTCCTATTTTTGCATGGAAGGATCTCATGCACAGACCTTCGCAGCTACAGCAAATCGGCATAAAACACATGCTAATGTGATTAGAAAAATAATGACAAATATAGGACAGTTGACCACTCAGGAAAAGTGAGCTTTAGAAGTTGTCGATGAAATACATAGAAAAAACATAATAATACTTCATGTGCATGGTGGCTAACAAAAGTACCCTATGTACTCTTTGAAAAAAACGAGAAGGCTCATACATAAATGGAGAGTTAGCTCCTTCAATCCCACTATCCTGTTGATCAAATAACATGAGGGCTGAATGCGAGTGAACTACAATTATCTACTGGCTAAGAAGGAAAAGCTCATGTATGTACAGAAGGCCATGGGTGCTAAATGCAGGACTGCTCTAAGATGGAAGTCAAGATTTAGTGCACTCAACAAGCATAAAAGATAGGCAAAATTGGCTACAAGACATTATAAATTTGTGGTGTTTGCTCCAAGCCACTATCTTTTTTGTGTCTTCGTTGAAAGACAGTAAACTTTGGTGGATCTTTGCTGGTGGACACTCTGCTCATTAAAATCTTTTTTGGTTGAGAGAGGAGAGGGGTGGATGAAAAGTCTTTTTGCCCCTATAACATAGCGTTGTCTAAGGTTGTCACGGTGCTCTAACAAGTCACGGCGAGACTAGGGTGCCTGGACGCCTAGTCGACTAGGCGTCCGCCATGACGACAGTTAGACGATAGTAATAAATACAAATAATACCTTATATGACCAAAACTTAAATAACCATGCGACATAATAGCACAAATTATCCAAATAACAAGGTCCATAATAGCAAATATCATTAACATTTGAGGTGTATCAATTTTTATTTTATTTTCTTCCTCCTTTTCTATTCTGGTCCATTTTTCTATTTGGCCCGTGCCTTCAGCCCATTGGTGCATGTGGCAGCCCACCAGCCCATTTGCCTCTCTCCCCCTTATCTCTTCTCTCTCTCTCTCTCTCTCTCTCTCTCTCTCTCTCTCTCCGTTCTCACCACACACATGCACACCTTCGCACACCTTGGCTGCCTCCCCTGCTCGCCTTCTCCCCTCCCCTCCCATCACCTGCTCCCCTCTGGCCTCTACGGGAGGAGGCGACGCTGGAAGGCCGAGGGCCGAGGTAGCTGTCAGAGAGGCCGAACCCGGCGAGAGAGAGCCCCGAGACGCCAGATCCTGTGTGAAGAGGCTGGCGACGGAGAGGATCTGGCCTGGGGTAGCAGCTGGGAGGCGGCGGCCAGATCTGAAGATGACCAGTGCGGCTCGGGAAGAGGATGGAGGAGGCCGCGAAGAGCACGGGAATAGGCAGCCAGCTCCAGATCTGACCGGTGCGGCTTCAGATCCGGCCGGCGGTGGCTTTGGATGGAGTGACGGGGCGCGGGTCCGCGAGCATGGCGGCTGCGGCGGCGTGAGACCTCGGCGTCGTGCTCCTAACTCAGAAAAGTTGGGTGGTAGACCACGGCGTCGAGCTCTGGGAGACGGGATGCCAAGTCGTCACCGTGGCAACGACTAGGCGACGCCATAACAACCATGGCGCTATCGGCAAGCCCTTGGCCGGCGCCTTTGTTTGTGTCAGAGGAAAGCAAGAGATGAAGGGAGAGAATGATTGAGGCTGACAGTGGGCCCAACAAGGGCATATGGGCTTGGCTGTTATAGGGGCAAAAAAGACTTTTCAATCACCACCTCTCTTCTCTTTCAGCCAAAAATGGTATTTTAATTGCCAAGGTGTCCATCAGCAAAGAACCACCAAAGTTTAGTGTCTTTCAACAAAAACACAAAAAGATAGTGTCCTAGAGCAAACATCACAGATTTGGAGTGTCCTCTAGCCAATTTTGCCTAAAAGATATCATCACTGTTCAACCATGAATATTCAGCATGACACTGAGCATTGGGCAAATATAAAAAAAATAGAAACCAAAATGTAAAGTGCCAAAAAGCATAAAATCGCATTTGATTTGAGGATGCCAAGAATATCTGCATGTTGGTTAACAAATTTAAATGCAATATTCTCGAACAGGGAGGCATATGAATAATAAGTTAGGACCAAAAGTTAACATGGGATGATGGGAAACTTGCTAGGAAATCATATAAAATTAACCATGTAAAGGTATAAACCTAATTCAGTAAAAACAAACATTTAGTGCCATAAATTTTTGTTCCTAACTAGACAACTGAACAATTACTAACTGATTTTTCTCTAATTAGTTCCTATAAAACAAAATATTTTGTCTACATACATAATTATTAAGGCATAAAGTCGAGTCGAGTCGAATCGCCATGCTACCGACTTGCCGGTTAGTCATGACTAGTCCCTGCTAGTCATCGACTAGTCCACTACTACTTGTTGGTTGCTTCTACTACTAGCCGCCTTCTACCACTACTACTACTTGCTGCTGCTAGTACTGCCTGCTACTACCTACTACCAGGATCAGAGAGGAAGAATACCCAAATATTGATCTAGAAGAAAGCAGCAAAACTGAGTCTGATAGATGGAAGGAGAGGATGGAGAGAACAGAACAGCAAAAAAAACACTAGGATCAAGATCTGAAACAGAGCAGCAAAATCGGAGGAAGAAGATGGGAGAGTAACCAATAGGAAGAACAGAGCAGCCAATGGATGAAGAACAGAGCAACAAAACGGAGCAGCACCTGGCTCGATCTGCTTCTTGCAAGGGGTGGTGAAGGTGCACTATCCAAGGCGATTCCCTCTCCGAGGCTGCGACAGCGAGGTTGCCTGGGAGCGAGGGAGGGATCACCCCATGCCTTCATCGCTGGTTGAGCACATCTGGTGTGACGGCTCTACATGAGGGGAATGAAAACCTAAAAGCCCCTTCCCTTTAAGAGCACCAGCTGGGCCACCAAGGCCCGGCCCGGCAGCCAAGTGCATCAGCTGCCAATGAAGAACATATGACAGAGATGCAGAGTTGTGACGCCGCCTGTGCCCTCTGATTCATGCACGCCGCCACCGCCGCCTCCTCCCCCCTCCCCTTCACCTCTTCTCCATGCGCCAAGTCAACAGGCTAAGTCGCCTGACTAATCGCGATTAGTCGTCAACTTGGATTCCAAGTCGCTTGACTAGGCAACTAGTCAAGTCGAGGTCCTCCACTCGTACTACCAAGCCGACTTTGCAACTAATCACACGACTTGATACATAGAAAAACAGCTTATTTCCTATTATGTTTACCTTGTTTCTTTTTCTTTATGGAAATTGCAGTCAAAGGATTCACATATAAGCCCACAAGGCCAAAAGCGTGATATAGTTTGTCTACCGGATAATCATAACACACCCTGAACAGAAAGCATGGATGCTCTATTTTTCAATTGTAAACTAACATTCTACTTTCTAATACCAACCTAGCCTTGACCAATTGATCCTTGAGTGAGTTTATAAGGACAACCAAACTATTAAAGGTCATTTCTTGTATGCAACTCATGGAAATACTGTATGGCTGCATACAAAATCAAACATGTCTATCTTCCAAGGTTGTAAGAAAGTACGGAATAAAAAAATATGTCTTTAAAGAATTGCGACGGAGTATGAAATCAAACAAAATGTCTTCAATGGATTTCAGCAAATTACAAAATTTACATTCTGGCAACCTGCATGGACTGGAATCTCCTCCGCGGGAAATCGGGTTATTACCACCAAATGATAAAAACCAGCTTGAAGGACTAAGATTTTTCCATAATCTAATGTGGTACAGTTTAATGCTTGACCTAAGATTTTTACATAATCTAATGTGGTACAGTTTAATGCTTGACCTTCTGATATTTATTTACAAATTAATTAATTATTCGATAGTTCACAATCAAATATCAAGTGAAAAATTTAGGTATCTTCAACCTATAGTGAAATTATGAAGTGCATCTAGTTACTAATAGTTAGTACAAAATGGATCTAGTTAATAAAACGTTTGGTACAAATCACCCCCTTGGCTCCCAATTTGCTTTAATATACATGCAGTGTGCGAAAATATTTTGGACATTTCAAGGAAAATAGAAGAGTGCCTACCATAAGAGCTCCCCTCCATTGTCACAGATAGCACAAACTGAATCGAACAAATCTTCGTCGCCCTCATCATCTTCATCACTATTGTTATTTGGTTCATGCTTACTGTCATCTTCAACCATCTCCTCTATTTCGTCATCTTCAGCAATGAACGCTTGTTTAACTTCCAGATTATTGCAACCAACCTAATTGAAAAGTAAAAGGAAAAGGGGAAAATGGTGAAATACACAATTGAAAGTTCTTTAAAGTATCAGCAAGGAAAATCTGAGCTACCTCGCCAATCTTTTCCATAGTCTTGCCTTTGATGAATGCTTGCAAAATCTGACAAAGTTTAAACCATCATGAGATATAATCTTCTAAGTAACATCAATCAACAATAATAATAACAATAATTAAGAGATTTATTTTGCTAAGAACGTAAAATTGGTAAAGGTTGCAAGGAAGACATTCTTTTTGTGCAAATCAAATAATTATAAATTAGATACTTATACATCAAGCTTACGATCATGTCTTAAGCGGGTAATATTCTTTCCCATAAAACTGCAATCACCAATACCAAAAAAACAAGTACTTCAAGTAGAACAATGGCAAGCTAAACTGAATAAAGAATTCACGCATGCAAAAAAAGGTGATCAGAATGCAAAAATCAACTCTTTTTATATATCAAATATACATAATTACATACAGTAGGATCCTTTCCTGCTGTTTTTCTTTTAAAAAGTGCAAAAATAAGGATGAAGGGGAAGTGCTAAAATTAAATAGCATTGTTGATAAGTACAAAGGGGCGCAGACAGTGATCTTGAGAAAGAGCAAAGCAAAGTGTAAACCCTGCAATGTGCATCAGCCCTAGAAAATGAAATGCTTCTATCCAAGACAATAGTACCAACTGCAATTGTACCAGAATTTGCATGAAATGCTTCTCTTTTCTTTTTCTTTTTCTTTTTCTTTTTCTTTTTCTTTTTTCTTTTTTGGCAAGGAAATTTGCCTGTATGCAGTTGTACATAATTTACCAGTACACATTTTGGACTACAATTCTACAAAACACTGAAAGTTGCATACAACCCCACTAGCCCCAAGTAGCTTATAACTAGGATCTGAAGAACCCGGTACCTCTGAATTCACTAAAGCTGGATCTCTCTCAGCAACCAGTTTAATTAGTGGTTGATGATTCCTAAAGTCGTCCTCCGAGGGCCTAACCACAAATTTGCTGTGATACAAAAAGAACTTGTAAAATTCTAATCAACTCCATATTAGTGACATAAAGAAAACAATGTAGCACATACTCGAAAACTCCTCGGAGATGATCCCACATGTTCTTCTCAGGGCTCTTGGGCCTCCTCCTGAGGAAGTGAAGCATCTCCACGGTGATCAGTACGGACCGGACAGTCTCCTCGTAGCTCGGTCTCGGCTTCAACAGGACAATCCAGCTGCCCTCCGTCGAAAGCACAGTGATCTCGGGCGACCTGCCATCAAGGCCTAGCTTCCACGCAACCACCTGTTTGTAAACTTTCTGGAGGCCACCGTCGGTGAACCCCCGCAGGTACACATCCTTCTTGAAGGACGGGACTTCCTCGGCCGCATCAAACTGGAACGGCAGGGCGTCAAAGGAGATGGGCGCATCATTGTCGTCCACCAAGTAGTAATTCTCCACTGCCTTCAGCTGGGGCTCCACATCGTCGTCGTCCGAGGGCATCATGGCCGGGCCGCCGTATCCCAATCTGAAATCTGCCCCCAAAAAAAATATCAGGTGCATGGTACGGGAAAACCTCTTCCCCTGTAATCTGGGGAGCAAATTCCCCAAAGAAAGATGGAGAAAGTCGGCAAGAATGGCCCCCAACCCCAAGTGATATGCGGCGAAAGTAGATAGCAATCAATCGGGAAAAAACAGCACGAAATGACCAAATCAATGAAAAATTTCCGCTCAAACGCACCTAAAGTGGATCAAAAACTAAGCTTCGATCCAACCAAAAAAAAGAACAACATTTAACCCCATTTCCTAGCAAAAACCCTCCAACAATCCCCCAAAGAAATGGAGCAAGAAGGGCACCCAAAGAAAAAGCAAGCTTAATCTGAAGGAAATTGAGAAGGGTAGGGGGAAAATCGCGAGAACGGAACGAACCCTAGGGAGGCCGAAGCGGTTCTCGCTTGTGACTTGTGAGGACACGGGACAGCACGGGTCGGGCGGTCAGACGCCGGTTTTTGTCGTGGAGAGAGTTGGGGGTCTAGGGAAGCCGGGAGGGGACGCAAGCACGCTGCAGACTTTCCTTTCGGGGAAATAAGGCTCAGTTCTTTCGGGTTACTAAGCTGAATACTGATACGTTGATATGGATTTAAAAAAATTAGAATATATTTATATGTATGTTTTAATAAATTTTACCATCCGTTAGTTTTAGAATATGTAGTATGATAAAATTTTAAAATTCGTAGAAGATGCCAGGTAGAAGAGAAGGTGGGAGATGTTAACTGTTGGTGGAAGTGGAGAGGAGGGATAATTAGATATGAGAGAGAGGGAGAGGGATGTTAGATAGATGGCCAAGATTTTAGTATTCAGATCAGACAGTTGAGAAGGGAGGAAAAAGAATGCAACAACCACCAACTCAAACTTATTAAATAGTAAAGATACTTACACTTTGATTTTTATTTCTATAGTTACTCACTGTTAAATTATGTGTTTTTTAAAGTGAGGTCTATAGTTAAATTATATTACAAACTATACTAAGTTCAACTATATTGGCCAAAATCATATGTGATTATTTCCTTCTGTGTATTGCCTCTCACAAACAGATCAGAATTAAAAAAACCACAGCCATAAACTGTAAGTCTTAGTCCAAAAAAACCCACCCTCAAATCATGCGCATTTCGATAGAAAATCCGGACTGAATCCTATTGTCCGTTCCTATCCTAGGAATGAAAATGAGCAATCCTACCGAATTGCCTAATCTTGGGTTGAAAATTTTAAACCGTACAAGGATGCTACCTTATAAGTAGAGTAGTAAAACAAGATTCCTACTAAATTCTCATGGGAGGAAAATGAACGCAACACCGTGAATGGCCAAAACAATACATCGTATGACACCACTTGATACACTATGATGCTATCATTGACCTAGGTTGTCAAGTCTCTACCATCGCAAAATGTCATAGTACTTGTACCGTCCGCCACTTGATACCACTATGATGCTATCATTGACCTAGATTGCCAAGTATCTACCATCGCAAGAAGTCATAGTGCCTAGTACCGCCCGCCACTCAATACCACTGTGATGCTCTCATTGACCTAGGTTGCCAAGTCTCTACCATCGTAAGGAGTCATAGTGCCTGGTACTGTCCGTCGACACCCAGATCTGAATCTCACTAGCTACTTCGTACATAACTCCCGAAAAGAGAGAGATTGGAGAGTAGAGATACAAAGGGAAGACATAACAAGGAGAGATGGAAGTAAACAAAATGCCATGGGTGGGTTCGGCCGGGCTCACGCTTCGACTTATCACTTACTACTACAGTACTAACTTTTAAACGGTGTGTCTTTTTAATGTAAGGTCTACAGGTAAATTATAGTAGACATTATACCAAGTTCAGATATACCAACCAAAATTGCATATGACTACTTCCCTTTGTATACTGCCTCTCACGAATAGCCAGAATTCAAAAGTCATAAACCAAAAGTCACAATTACAATCTAAAAGAACTCACCCCAGATCTTGAGTTCATGTTTCTTGATTGCGATTATGAAATTGTGTTTTCAAATGTAATTTTTAAATATAAAAATGTACTTCTAAAATTATTTGTTATCAATTGTAAAAGCCTATATTTTAGTTGTTTTTATGGCATCCATCCATTTAACATTTCTTGTTATAGAATCTGCATTTTCATGTCACTCATCTAAATATCTACTCTTATAATTTTTTTTGTGTGGTTTCAAATCCTATAATCAGTTCAGCTAGGTACGCTTAGGAACAGTACGAGTGATACCAATAATAGGTAACTCTCATAAAAACACAATAAATAATTTGGTACACTAGCTGTTGTAAAAAGCACAAGAAGTCAATAAATGGTAGCTCACATAGGCCCCACCACTATTACGCATTATTCTTTTCCCTTCTTGTTCATCTCTATTATTTCTTCAATTGTCTCTAATTCCTTCGTTCTCTCTCTTTCTCGAGAATGGTATCTTAGTTTCTCCCCAAACCAGCACAATGCAAGTCAATCAGAGCAAGGCTATCGGTGACTGTTCAAAGTATCTCGCCCCGTCCATCAATTCACCCTATGGGTCGCTCCCACTTGCGGTGGGTCCCATACGTTGTGCGGGATATTCTCCTTCTGAACATCTAGCAGCTAGCTACCCCTACTGCTAGCCCGCCACAGCAGAACTTCACCCTCTACGAGTGTCCCATTCAAGCCGTCACACAGACAGCCGCTTGCACTACCTCACACCTCCTGCTGTGAGGATGACTTTCAGGGTTCGGTAAATCTACTAGGCCACGTTGTACTTTACAGACTTGTGGTTGTACTTGTTTTACATGGGCTACATGACGAGATTCAGTCCTTAGGGTTACCTGGATGGTTCTACCGCATTTCATACTTTGTGCGTCCACTGCACCACATACAAGCCCCCAAACCATCCATCCAGGTATTAAAGCAATGTTGTGGTTTTTAGGGACATAAAATACTTTACTAACATACATTAGTCATTCCCACCATGACTACCCAAATCATTTCCACAATTTCCCATATGAGGATTTTTGGAGCATTTAAATACCCCTCATAACTAGCATTATTAAGCAGCACTATATAATAGGGACTTAATTGCAAAATCTATGATATTATATATTTTGCTATGGTGACAAGGCTCACTTATCCAAAAAGGTTCAATGGAGTAATACTAGCAAGCATATTAACAGGGTTATAACTAGCATCATTAAAACTAAAGTAACTTAGCACATAAAATAATAGCATGCAAGTGGATAGATTAAAAGAAAATAACATTTACATAAACATGGGTTCAATATGGTCAAAGTGTTAACTCGCCTTGGTCACAGGGGTCGAGGTCTTGATTTTCTGAAGCTTCTAGGGTGGCTGCCTCGGCCTCTTCCTCTTGAGTCTCATACGCTAATTTATCGTGCGTGAAAATCCAAATAAAAGAGAACAACAAGTCACTTAAAATATCACCAGAAATTCAATTGAACTCTAAAAATCATGGTTCCAGTTCCATTAGATAGACCTTGAATTTAGAAATTTGTTTCACTCAATTTGGAGTTAGATTGAATAAGTTATGCCCATTTAAAGTTCTCAGCCCAGTGAAATTATAAAAAATATAAAATCCTGACAGGTGGGTCCCTCTGGGTATTTTTAATTCTTCTACATTATTTTTATTTCCATATACAGTATCCATGATAGGTGGGACCCACTTGCTTCTATTATTTGTTTTATTTCCATCCCAGGTGCCACTGACATGTGGGGCCATGCACTGTGCTCACTGAAGGGTGGAGCCCACTTGTCAGAGAGGGAAGATGATTAATTACTGGTAATAGTACTTAGGTGAACCATTAATCACTAATCATCATTAGCCCTTAATTAACTTGCATTAACTCCTAACCCTTCTTACTACGAGCCAAAAATGGGTAAAATACCCCTACAGTACCTGCGGCCAAGGGGGTTCGAACGCGGGCGCACGGGGTGAGAGGGCGAGATGGCAACCAGTCGAGCTACAGGTGTTACCTGCCCGGTATGGAGGAGGATTTGTTGATGAACCGAGCGGCGGAGGTGATGTGACGATGGCCCGATCTTCCGAGAGGTACTGATAAGTCGATTGTGGAGATCTCGACGTTGATGATCCAAAGGCTCCGACCAAAACAGATCGAACCCCTCGCAATCACTACACCACTGCTCTGTTGGTTATCAACCGTGCCGAACACGATTGACCTCGCCAAGAAGGCTATCTCCTGCAAGCGAATCGAGAACACAAGCAAGAGAGTAAAAGATGCAATCTGAAATTGCGAATAATATTTAAGTTCACAAGTTGGGGTTCCTCAAACCGAACATGCGGCGAAACTGCTAAGCAGAATAAACTCTTAAGAAAAACCCGAGGAAAACTAAAGGGGTGTGGCCTCTTTAAATAGGGGAGGGGAAGCCACACTTATCTAATGAAAAGGGATGTGGTACTATTCCTAGTTACTATTCACACGCGTGGTACTGTTCATGTGAACAGTTCCGGCCCAAATGGCCCAAGTTACAAGGCCCTCGGCCCACTTTGACTCGGACTGGAAAAGTGACGTGTCTTCTTTCGCAGTTTCTGATCTGCTCAAATGGATTTGCGAGGTGAGACTAGATCCATCTGAAAGTAGACTTCAAGAGCTTTCCAACGAGTACTCATGGGCCCCAAGAAGCCTTCTAGATCAAAAGTTATGGCTGTTTGAAGTTGGCTTGTCAGGCTGAATCCGAATTGATCTGGAGGCCGAATTGGATTCCAAAACCTGTCCAACTTGAATCCTTACTTCAATTGGTTCCAAAGTGATGTGGTGCTACAAATATATATATTTTCATCATTAGATAGCATCATATTCTCATTTAAAATATGTTGAAGTTGAAGAAACGAATTCACCTTTAGTTCATTCCTTATATTGGCCGCTATGGTCGTACGTGTTGGTGGCGTGGTCACATCATCCTCCCCTTCTTGATGGAAAACCGTCCTCGGTTTTAACACATGTGTAGTGTCACGTATTGCATGATCTTGATCATAAATCTCATAATTTAAGTGATGCGTAGGAGCTCTTGTAATTGTAACAACAAGTAGAGCAAATATGGTTGTATCCATAGGGTTCATGTTCTTATCATCCTCCCCTTCTTGCAAACAAAGCTGTTCTCGGCTTTTGATAAGCTGAAAATATGGTAACAAAGAAGCCAAGGTGTATGCATGGTATATGTATATGTCATTCGTTTTAACAGTTTGTCGTTGTTGCACAATTAATGTTATAAAACAACAATGATCATAAAATCTCATTGTATTATTAACCCAAGAGTAATCATATATGTTAATGAGCAATTCAAAATTTCTCACACAGTAATTATTGCAACTTGTTTTGCAAATGTAAGTGAAGCATTTGTGCAATTCAAATCTTTGATTTCGTAAACTTGTAGTGGTGGCATATATGGACAAAACTACAACCTTTGGAATCAAGCAAAGTTCATCAATATAATCGTATCTCAATCGAACAATAGTAAATTCATCTAGCCAGGGTGAAGAGATTTGTATGTTCTGCCATAATTCATCATCTTTATTCTGATTGTCCATACTAGATGGTGCAAAAAGAGATGAACATATAGGCATTGGATGAGTACTAAATTTTACTTCCCTCTCACATTGAACATGATTCAGCATACAAGAATTGTTGTTCCAAATAGCAAGTTTCAATTCATCCATGTGATCACAAGTTATGCATATTCCATATACAAGAAATTGATTTTCCACACCATAATCTCCAATCAAATTAAACTTATATCCAGGGGTGTAGGCACTAAACAAGAATTTCGAACATGTAAGTTCAGAAACTTTCTCCATAGCATGTGACAATTTCATAGGTAGATCCAACATGATGTAACCCAATGAATTAGCAGGAGAATTTCTAGTCAAAACTTCTTTATGTGTTATTAATTCGACATGTGCAAAATTATGAGAATTTAGATCAGCACATGGTTCATTTAAGTCAACACAAGGAACATCAAAAGAGTACACTACAGCAGGTATATACTCACAAGGTTGCTCTATGTCTTGTTGTAGCACCAAATCATTACCGTGAGCGATGATAGCACCATGTTCTTTACCTTTTTGGCTCTCCTCAGATGATGTAAGTGCATCCATCTCCTTATCTTCATTCTCAACCAATGGGGTTAGTGATTCAATCAGCTTATGCTCCTCTTCGGCATGGTTCTCAACTGCAAGGTTAGCTGCAAGAGCATATTCATCCTCAACATCACTAGCACTTACATAACCACCATCTTCTGTCGCAATGTACGCCCGCTGACTTGGGCAATCTCTCATGACGTGGCCCATCCCTTTACAACGGTGGCACACAATACCCGTCGTACGGCCCGTGGAAGCAACCGATGAAGAGCTCTTTGCTGGTGTTTGCACACTAGTAGATTTGCTCGTCTCGGGTGCGCGTGATGGTGGCGGCGGTGCTGCTGAACGCGCCCTACTCACAGAGGGGGCAGCAGCTCGACAAACAGGAGGTGGAGCTATCTTGGCTTGCCCAGGCGTCGATCTCGATGTAGATGTTCCTCTAAAGTTTCTCCTTGTCCTTTGTTGCCTACCCTGCAATTCTTTTTCTGCCAAACAAGCAAGCTGGAACAATCTATTGATATCGTTATACTCTTTGTAATCAATTATGTCCTGAATTTCATGCCTTAAGCCCCCATAAAAACGATCCATCTTATCCTCCTCATCTTCTACAACATTACAACGCAACATGCCTATTTGTAGTTCTTGATAATATTCCTCGACAGATTTATGACCTTGGTCTAAGCACTGCAATTTCTTATGCATTTCATGTTTAAAAGCAGGAGGAACAAATCTAGCACGCATAGCTACCTTCAATTTATCCCATGTATCAGGTGCTAAACAAGAATTAACTACATGAGTCCACCAAATGATAGCATGATCTTTAAATTCACTAGTAGCTTGTCTAACTCTATGCACTTCAGGAACTAGATGGGCATTAAATTTTTGTTCAACTGTCATCTCCCAATCTAGATAAGTTTCAGCATCATAAGTACCCGCAAAAGATGGTATGGTAAATTTAACTTTAGCAAATGGTTTATCATTAACACGAGCATTGTAGTGCTGAAAATTATTACCTCCCATACTGTGACGGTTGTGATGTAGGCGGTGTCGTGGACGTGCATCTTGGGCAGCAAATGCAGCGCTGGCATCACGGTTTTGTCTCTCATTATCATCTCCCTCCTCGAGATCTTGGCCTGCATAGTGATCATACTCGCGTCCATTGTTTGGTGGTCGATTCACCATTCTTTCAAGGCGTGCAGTGAGTGCTGCAAATCTCTCATTGATGGAGCGTGTTGTAGCTTGAAATTTCCTATTGATGTCCTCAGTAATGGTAGTGCGTTGTTCATCCAAAAGAGTCATGAGCTCTCCCTTTAAAACACACTCTTGATTATCAGACGACTCACCTGTCATGGTTAGTAGAAAACAAAGACAACACAAAGGTATTACCCCTATCAACTACTAGGTGGTGGAAGGTGGAATCACACATTCTCAAGCGTCTTACCACACTCTTACAAGTGTTCTTACCAATGCAGCAAGTGGTACAACCGGTGGCTGGTTCGTGATACCATGTCGAGCGTGGGTACGATTGCAAGGGGGAACCTGTTCTGATCAAGAGTAGGTGTAGCTTCGAAGGCACAATATGGTAGCAATGGAGAACAATCAGTTCATTTTAGAATTGCATAGAATTGAATTATAGTTCGTATCTAGCACTTAGCCTATGTTGCCGATCAACCAAGGATAGAAGAAGGCTAAAAATAAGTGTATGGCAAAGTGTAGGAGTGGTAAATACAAGATAATTCAATCCAATTCAATCTGGAATTGAAGAACACAAGGATTGACCCAAAACTGAAAACTTCAGATTTCTGTCCACTGGACAGCACGTTGGTAATTCGGCCGTAACTTTTTGTCAGATGCCTCTTTTTCATTGATTCTTTTTTTTTACTGTTTTCTGACGGCTTTTTCTACAGATTTTGTTTTGGGGCCAACTTCTGAATCCCAATACAGAAATTCGCACAAAAATCACAACTGCTGACTGTTGCAGATTCAGAACAGATAATTGGGTCAACTTTCACCGCACATATCTCTTAACTGCCTGGCTGGAATGACGTGAAATTTTACAGATAGATGGATAAGGAATTTTTGAATCTAATGGCGGTGGTCCCACTCAAAAATAATCTCGGAATCAAAAGATATGATGTTTTTGGTGGCGGCTGCAGAGGAAGGAAAAATCAGCCGAAATTGGAAATTAGGGTTTGGGGTGGGGAATTTTTTTTTGTTTGGATTTTCAATGGAACAAAGATATGACCAGCAACTAGACAATACTATGACGGACACAAATTCAATTTAGCAAACCAAAACTAACAGATTGAAAGGCACAACGGGGTTTGGACAGCGGAAATTAACTCTTTTTGTGGGGCAATTTTTTTTTCTGGACTATAGGAAATAAAAAACCAATCTACTAACTAGGGATACAAGAATTACCTCACGGGCAACCGTTGCTCTGATACCAACTGATGTGACGATGGCCCGATCTTCCGAGAGGTACTGATAAGTCGATTGTGGAGATCTCGACGTTGATGATCCAAAGGCTCCGACCAAAACAGATCGAACCCCTCGCAATCACTACACCACTGCTCCGTTGGTTATCAACCGTGCCGAACACGATTGACCTCGCCAAGAAGGCTATCTCCTGCAAGCGAATCGAGAACACAAGCAAGAGAGTAAAAGATGCAATTTGAAATTGTGAATAATGTTTAAGTTCACAAGTTGGGGTTCCTCAAACCGAACATGCGGCGAAACTGCTAAGCAGAATAAACTCTTAAGAAAAACCCGAGGAAAACTAAAGGGGTGTGGCCTCTTTAAATAGGGGAGGGGAAGCCACACTTATCTAATGAAAAGGGATGTGGTACTATTCCTAGTTACTGTTCACGCGCGTGGTACTGTTCATGTGAACAGTTCCGGCCCAAATGGCCCAAGTTACAAGGCCCTCGGCCCACTTTGACTCGGACTGAAAAAGTGACGTGTCTTCTTTCGCAGTTTCTGATCTGCTCAAATGGAGTTTCGAGGTGAGACCAGATCCATCTGAAAGTAGACTTCAAGAGCTTTCCAACGAGTACTCATGGGCCCCAAGAAGCCTTCTAGATCAAAAGTTATGGCTGTTTGAAGTTGGCTTGTCAGGCTGAATCCGAATTGATCTGGAGGCCGAATTGGATTCCAAAACCTGTCCAACTTGAATCCTTGCTTCAATTGGTTCCAAAGTGATGTGGTGCTACAAATATATATATTTTCATCATTAGGTAGCATCATATTCTCATTTAAAATATGTTGAAGTTGAAGAAACGAATTCACCTTTAGTTCATTCCTTATATTGGCCGCTATGGTCGTACGTGTTGGTGGCGTGGTCACATCAGGAGGTGTAGAGCAGAGGAGGTCGAGGGCGGCATGGAGCTGCGGTGCCGACGGCGAGTATCGCTCGGGGAGGGTCGGGGATGTGCAAAAATGCGTTCCTGGTACGAAGGGGACGCCGGCGGTGAGGTCAGCGGAAGCCGAGGGGGCACGGTGACGGCCGGCGGTGTGCGGTGGCGGCGGTTCGGAGAGGAACATCGGTGCCGGCGAGGTACGGCCGACGAGAAGCTTGGGGAAGGCCGGGGATGGCTTCGTGGGGTGCCGGAGATGGTTTTGGCGTCGGGAATCGGTCTCTGGTGGCGTGGATCGATGGGGAGACTCGGCGGCCGGAGTCGGGGAAGAAGGAGGCTCACCGACGATTTAGGGGCTTAGGGCTCGATTGCTTTCTGTGAGAGGGAGCGCATGGTGTGGAAAATCCGCAGAGGTCCTCGGGGCTCTTATAGGCGGCCGGTTGGTGCTGGCATCAGGCAAATGCCCGTGTGGCTATCTCGGCATCAATCGGCAATGTCACCGCGGCGGGATTTCTAGGATTTGGGTGTGACGCCGCCTTGAAGGAGCTCTGCGCCGCGCGTACGATGATGTGGAGGGAATCCGACTGCGGTGCAGGGGATGCAACGGTGGCGCGGCTTTTGCCAGCGCGCAAGGCGGGACGTGTGTTGACCCGGGGAGGCGCGCGCGGCATAGCGGGGAGGTGATCTCGACGGGACGGCGGTAGGTCCTGCTGACGCGGGTTCGGTGTATGCCGAGGTCCATCGGTCCGAAGCCATGTCGATCCGGGTAAAGAAGTGCGATGTCCGATGTTGCGAGGAGGAAGAAAAATAGTGGTTTGTCTGGTTCGGCGAGTTGTGCTGGTCCAAACCACCCACTCATTTACATATATCTTTTTTATTTTCATTATTAGTTTCTTTTGCTGTCATCCATATATGTACATGGTCATATATATATATATATATATATATATATATATATATATATATATATATATATATATATATATATATATATATATATATATATATATATATATATATATATATATATATATATATATATAGGTACAAATGTTTCTACTCCCTTTTCACTGATTTACTTCCCTAGGTGCCTTTTTCACATATATATCTATATATATCTGTGTATATGTATACATCTATATCCCTGAATGTTTACATTTTTAACTTGCTTGATTTTTGGGGCTATTTAAACTATTATTTTTATGAGTGAGATTTTATGTTTAAACCCAATGCCTTTCTTATCTTTTATGGATCATCTTTTCAGATTCTATTTTTGATTTTTTTTAACTCTCTAATATCCCAACTTATTTGTTTCTTTTTGATCTTTTTTAACTTTTAAGGCCCTTAGCCATATTTTCAGGAAGACATTATAACTCCAAATTCAATGGGAAACATTTTGCAAAATAATCAAAACTTCACATTTCCAGATTATCATTTTTCAGGATGTTACATAGGGTGGCCATGAGCCATGCCACACAAGCCAACTAGGGTGATGTGCATAGGCGCGTTGAGATGTGGCTAGTTGAATTTCATGGACTTCTTTATGGGCGGTGGATCTCATCTCCTGCAGTGACAACGATGTGTCAAATCAAGCATAACTGAATCCAAGTTGCGGCGTAAAAGCTTGAGGGCCAAGTCAGTGCAAACAATTGCAATTTGATCCCTAATTTTGCTATGGAGTTGCTACCTATATTGTTCTAAAGCTTCAAGTGCTCCCTAAAATTTATGGAGTTGCTACCCGTTTATCCTTGAGTTGCTACCTAATTCTTATTGAATTTGCCATCTAGATTTTTTCTTCAATGTATGAACTACTATCCTTATGTTTTCACTGAGTTGCTACCTAGTTTTTTTTAAGGTGTTACTGTCTTTTTTTCTCAGTGAGTTGCTACTTGTGAGTTGCTGCCTAATTTTCTTCGAAGGTGTAAGTTGTTACCGATTTTTAGCGAGTTGCTATATACTTTCCAGTGATTCACTGCCAACTTCTCCCTTGAAGATGTTTGAGTTAGCTACACCTTTTTACATGAGTTGCTACTTGATTTTTTTTAGTGAGTTGCTACCACATTTATAAGTGAAGTTACTATCGAGATTTTTCTTGAAGGTGTTGAGTTGGTACACCTTCGACATGAGTTGTTACTTGTTTTGTAGTAAGTTGCTACCACAGTTATTATTTAAATTGCTATTCAATTTTCAGTTAGTTGCTATCTAGTTTTTATTGAAGGTGTTTGAGTTGCTACCCCTTCTTCGTGAGTTGCTATCTCATTTATCTATATAAGTCGCTACCCGTTTATCAGTGAAAATTCTCCCTAAGTTTTCCTTCAAGACGTGAATTGAATCTCGATTTCAAATGCAGATGGAAAAAAGATTGTACAACTCTTTTGTGGGTGCTTCGATATTTTTAGTTAAATATAATACTACACATAAACACCAATGTCTACTTAAACAACAAATAAGCACCTTATCTATCCTATGTAACAAGAAAAATCATTTCTTCATTACTAAACTCCTCTCTAAGCACCTGTGCTGTCCATGCTCTTAGCTGCCTAACTTATCATCACGTTGACAAATAACTAATCAATACGGGGTTAAGTTGTTTGTTATAGCCATTACACAAAGCGGCATTATGAATTTAAATTAGCTTTTGCTTAAAGAAGCTAAAAACCAATTTGAATGCCTCATCTTCTAAAAATATCTTTTCCAAGCTACTTCCAAAAGCCGCTAACTATCCTCTGTCGCCTCCTCTGTGTTTGCCTCTTTCAAAAGCAGTTTTCTAAATTTTATTTCAAAAACTACTTTTTCCGGCCGTTACTGTTATATTTCAGACAAAAAAAAATCAGGTCCGATTAAAACACCCCGTAAGTCTAATGAAAACTAACATTACGAAGAAACCGAAAGATGTATCCACCATAGGGTCAAGCAGCAGCCAAAGATTTGGGCTCACGTCCCAACAGCAGAGGTAGCTCTCTACCGGCCAAAAGCACCCAATAGCAACGTAGTTACCAAGTGACTTAGCACATACATATGCACGTTGAAGTCAAAAAAATCAACAGATAAACAAATCGCTAGGTCGCAAATATGAACAAGCACAGCTGCTGTTTCCACACAGCCTCCAGTGGGTAGCTCACTAGTTCTTGAGCTGTCCACAGGATTGAAGAAACCTACTGCTACATGTCCAAATTTACAATACCTGCTAAGAAACGACACCACATATAGATCAAATATTTTGAGCTGATAAAAAATTACCAAGGGACATGGACAAAAAAGAAAGCCCAGTGGAACCACGAGAAAAGCATCTCCATACAAGTTTGATTTACACAGGGAAGACCAGTAGCAAGGTTTTAGACAGAATACGATTAGAGTTCTGCGACCAAGGTACTCAATACAGACATGCTGACACTAACTGATCATTCTAGCTCTTGTACCTTTTTTCTCGAAAACGCAGGAGGATTAGCGTTTCATCCATTAAGCAAGGAGGAGTAGCTCTTGTACCCTTGAAACTAAAATACTTTCAGCCAACTACTGCGACTACGGTTCAGCCTTTTGGTTTCCTGCAGAGTTATTGTTGGCTGGCAGGTAACCAGGCACTAGAGCAATAGCAACATACCAGGAGGGCTTGCTTAGTAGTACAAATCTTGCCGCCGCCGTACTGGAGGCAGGGCATAACGTAGGCCACTTCGATCTCTTATTGGATGGTTTGTTTCGTCAAGACGTGGAGCATACCGGTCCATAACTGACACCGCAGCCAGATTCCGGGATTCCCAGTTGAATCCATTCTTTTGTGGGTAACCTGATCCAATTCTATAATCACTACGCCCTCCATACTCTTCTGCATATTCCCACATGCTGACATCTGTTTGAGGTCCATATGCATCATTATAGTTCTCTTGGAGAGAATACCTAACAGGAACAGTGTCCATTGCGTGGTATCCACCATAGTCGAAACCATGGTATTCATCATACTCAAAACCGGGTGAATTACTATGACCAGTAACAACGTCCCTGTCCATAGTATAGTCTACATGTTCTGGTCTTCTCGGATATAAAAAGGGACCACGCCTTCCTCTAGTACCATGTTCTGGTCTTCTTGGATATAAAGGGGGACCACGCCTTCCGCTAGTACCATGTTCTAGTCTCCTCAAAGGGGAACTATGCCTTCCGCCAGTGCCATGTTCTCGTCTTCTAGGATACATAGAGGGACTACATCTTGCGCTAGTACCAAAATCAGCAGGAGAAAATGCCGACAGATGGGGACTGCGCCTCTTCCTATCAACATCACCATCGTGGGAATAATCAATGTGACGCTCGCCGTTGGTTCTACGATAATTGGCACGATAGTCCATCCTTTGCCCTTCTGGAGAGTAGTCCCTTGATCTCTTTCGAGCACTTCTCCCCATGGGTGAGTTATCCCTATATAAATTTGCTCCCATACTAGTCCTTGACTTTTTTCTTCTCTTTGATCCTCTTCTTTCTCTGGACTTGTATTCAGAAGCCTCTGCTGCTCTCCTATCATCACTACGCCGAGGACTATTGAGGTCATTGTTTCTGAACTTGTAACCCAGACGTTGAGGACTATTGTGAACCTGTGGATGAGCAGTTCTTTCATCTTCATAACGAGCATCTCTTCCATTTTTCACGTGAACATTTTTTCTGTTCCTATCCAAGTCCATTCTCTTGCCATCAGTTGCCTTTTCCTTGGGCCCCCTTCTCTTTCTGGACTTGTCACTTGAAGTACCTATTTCTGTTGCTTTGATATTATCGTTGCACTGAGGACTCTTAGGCTCCTGTTGGCAGGCATAGCTTCCGTCTTCTTTGTCACCATCACATCCACATTCTTGGTGAGTACCAATTCTGTTCGTAGTAGCCGTCTTCTCCACATGTGCAACCTGGACTTGCCTTTCTGGAGGGAGGTCATCAACATGATCTGGTGTCATTCCCTTATTACTTGAACCAAATTCATTGCTTTCGTTCCGGGGAATCTTCTCTTTTCCTGACCTTGAGTCGTGTTCATATGTACTTACCCCCATTCTGTTCTCTCTCCTGGAGATCTCTTTCTCTTGTCCTGATATCGAGTCATGTCCATATGCATTTTCTCCACTATGCGTCTCTCTGTCTTTTCCTGAGTTGAAGTTCTTTTCATCCCCTTCAGCATGTTTCTCCGCAAACAGGATGACTAACTCATCCTCCTGCCCTTGATTTGCATGGACAGTGTCTTTCATGTAGATGCCTATTTCTTTTCCTGAATATTGCCCAGATGTTTCTTCTCTCTCACTGGCATCTTTATCTTTTCCAGCTCTGAAGCTCTCATCATCCAAATCAGCATCTTTGTCCACAAAGGGGGTGTCTAACACTTTAACAATCTTCTTAGCAAGATCTCTTGTTTGGTCAATTTCTGGAATAGAAGGGACCTTTATATGGTCCCTGCGAGGTGTTCCAATAGCAGCATCTATATCATGGTGTCTGCGAGATTTTAGTATGAGTTAGTTGCTCTGAACAGCAACTGCAGAGAAACTTTGGGAATCACTCAAGAAATAACTTACTTGCAGTAAATGATAATTCTTTTAGATAGGTACCAAGCTCGTATACTTGTTCCACGCTTCTTTTTCAAGGAAATTTCACTGTGAAACATTATTAGATGTCATGAGAACAAGACAACCATATAACCTAAATAAACAAAAAGCAACCGATCTGGATACTGCACAGCACCTTGGCAAACATTTTCTGTGGTATGACCTTGGGCAACGTCTGCAGACTGCAAACTTCAGTGCTCTTTTAGTCCTGTCCTCCATTCTTTTACATTCACAGCACCAATGTACAGGACAAGTAAATGACATCCCGGCCACAATCCTTTTCTCCAATTCACAAGCTCCATCAGTGTCATCAGGCTCAAGTAATTTTGCAACACACTTGGGGTGGTAGAAGTGCCCACAAGATGCATTATTACATTGAAACACCTAAAAGAATGCACACTTCAGAAATTTAGAGGGAATAGAAGAGCCACAAGCAAGATTCTAAGCTCATTATGATGTTACTAATTAGCATTCGATGGAGTTTGCTATTGTCTTTTCATCTCTGCTAGAATTCAAGTACTTAACATTAAAAAAATCCATATTTGCCCCCAAAAAAAGCTGAAGCAAATATTCAACTACAATGTCTCGGTATGGAGACCATAAAGATATAAAATGAACGAAGATGGCTTGAAGGGGCACTTAGAAGCATAACTAAACAACTTGAGGACTATGCTGATGAACACACATGACATCAACAGCAGAAGCAGCAAAATGAAAAAGGAATATAAAGAATTAACAGACCATGGTTACAAATTCAAAATACAAGATGAGGGGAACTGGATTTGAAATTTCGTTTTTAATTAGTAAGGCACAGGATGTTACTAAGAATTGAATAAACATGAACGCAAACAGCATTCAGGGATTCTCGAGGCATGAAGAAAGGGGGTGCTACAATAAAAAACATAAATTAGGAAATAAGCAACAACGTTCTTTGAAGGAAGGCAAGCATTGTCTTCGAACGAGAACTGCATTTACTACAAAGGACTCAGTGAAAGGAAGATGCAATATGTTACCTTAGCATTTGGCCCATCGGATTGCTCAAGCTCTCCACATTTGAAACATTGGTGTTGCTTGTATTCACAGTTCTTGCACAGATAAGTACCGATTTCCTTTTCCTGCCAAAAATGTAAAAATGACTGTCAACGATATGTGCGGGAAAATGACAAAGCTGCAGCACCAGTAAGTAAAAACTTTGAAAAGCTATCAAGTGTTATGAATATTGTGTATATATTAAAGCTCAATAGGCAATATATATATAGAGAGTACAAGGAGATATTACAGGGGAATATGCCATATGCGGATAAAAAAAGCGAGGCATATAAAGAAAGGAATAATACAATTCCTATTCTATCTCTGATACCCTTAACACTCCCCTCCCCAAATGCAATACGTATGCAATAGCATTGTATTTGAAAAAAGGTTAACACTAAAATAGAAAAATCCTAAGTCCGTATCTTAATAATGTTGTCGTTGCGTGCAGCTTTTAAATAAACTGCCAAATCAAGTCGAAGAGGAATATATAGAAGCATGGTGGCGCAGATCGAAGCCCAAGACGGTGGCGGCGCAGTGCACAAGGTGTAGAAGACGCGCGGCAGCCTTAGAAGCTCGGGGCGGCGGCTAGAGAAGCGGCGACATCATAACGGCTTTTACGATCTACACGCGGCTCAGAGAGTAGAGCAGCGGTTGCTGCCATACAAAAGAAAATTTCTATACTTCTATGACTGACAATAAATTTTTGAACTCGCACGGTTTGAACGAACTGAAAGAGAATCTACGGACTTAGATGGACACAACAAAAGACTTAAAAAAACTCAACGGACTATTTCCTCTCTTCACCCCATACATTATCCCTTTTCTCTCTCTTCACCCTCTCATTCTCTCCCGTCTCTCTGCCCTTCCCTCTTCCTCGCTCCATCAATGACCAGGGGAGGCGACCGGATCAGCGCCCCGTGGGGAAGGATGGCGGCGACTCGAGGGTGTGCGGGCGGTCGGTAGGCGGCCTGGCGCGACTCGGGCAGATAGGGGAGGAGATGGCGCGAGTGATGGTAGGAGGCGGCATGGGCGGAGCTCGGGCAGCCAGCGACCGGTGAAGAGGCCAGATCCAAGAGCGACGACGGCGGATTCGGCCTGTGGGCGGCAGCTACGGTCTGGCAACGGGACCGCGTCGGAGTAGAGGATCCGGTAGAAGTCAGCTGGATCCATCGCGGATTGGCGACGGAGTACACTAGATCCGACGATCCAACGGGATTTGGAGCGGGCAAGGGCGTGTGTGGACATGGAGGCCTATGGTGGCGTGGGTGCTAGCGCGTGTGGGCGCGTCGGTTTCCAAACCCCAGATCCGGCTCAGGCTCAAGCGGACTCGGTCAACAGTGGCTTCGGGCTCGACGACGGGAGGCGACACGAAGAAGGTGTGGTGACGTCGTCGTTGTCGAGCGGTGTCTGAAGACGAGGCGGTGGCCGGTCGATGCAACCCAACGAGATGGCCGCCCCCGGAAGAGATCGATTCTCCCAGGGGCAGTAGCAGCGAAAGTAGATCGAGGTTAGGATTTTAACATAAGCTCTGATACCATGTTATGAATATTGTGTATATATTGAAACCCAATGGGCAATATATATAGGGAGTATAAGGGGATATTACAGGGGAATATGCCATATGCAGATAAGGAGAGCAAGGCATATAAGGAAAGAAATAATACAATTTCTATTCTATCTCTAATACCCTTAACAGTAAGAACTTCGAAAAGTTACCCTCAGTTTTGCAGAAGTGTAACCAAGTGTATCACAATTAGATTCTCTCCCATCTTCCTCTCTAGGATGAAAGGACCTCTTGCATCGGCCTTCACAGCTACATCAAATCATTGCCATAAGCAAAAATTAGAATTAACTAATAAATCAAGAGATGGTTATGCATAGGAAATTTTATAGGTTATCGACACAAAATGGATTCCAAGCAAATCTCAGAACCCACTGGCATGCCAGAAACCCCACCACGGTTTACCGGCGTATTCCAATAATGTACCTTTTTTTCTTTTTCCTTTCGTATTTTCTCAATTTTTGACGTTTCCTCAACCTTGACAGCATTAGTTCTTGAATTCTTTTGAAATAATTTTTAAAATCACCAAATAAATCAATATTACAAATCCTAGTCCCCAGAAGGATTTCTGGGAGCCAGCGGTAACTGGCCAGTTACTGCTGGGATCTGGAATCCTGAATCAACTGCTAAAAAGGAAGCAGCAACTCTGAAGAATATATGTTTTCACTCCCATCGTTGGAAACGATATGAACACAAATGGTGCAATTTACGTTGAAGGAATTTTACATTGAAAATTTGCAGGTATGTAATAGATTTGTAGTACAAGTACTAATTTCTTTATATATTTTGGAACAATAGATCATGCAACCTTTTTCTAAAATATTTGGCAAGATGGGCAGCTGCTCATGCAGGTGAACATTTCCCCTCTTCCATTGCTATATAGACTCCATACAATATAATAGCTTTTGTGTAACATTCATAGAGAAGTTTACGGTTACTCATCCCTACGATTCAACTCTTATAGCTCACTAAAAAAACTTTCCAACCCAACCATTGGTTTTGTGCAAAGTGGCAAAGCTGTCTTAGAAGCACCATTCGTAAAGTGCCTAATTCACCCCATAAGCACACCCTTAACCATGATCTTTTTCTATAGTATATTTCTCTTGGACGAAGTGCCCCAGTCACCCCATATGCATAGCCCCATTCAATGACATCTCTTCAGGTTTTTTAACTAGCAAAATAAAAGCAAGTACATTTTTTCTAAAGAAACCAGTTTCATTGGCTGACACAATATTATCGCTTTCCAATGCAGTTGTCGATCACATCAAAGTATGAAATTGTGATGAAGCTCAGAACTTCTATACACCCCCTTCCAATTATACTCTCTCCGTTCTTTTTTACTTGACTTCTCAGAATCCATGCTGTCAAACTTTTAAATTTTGACTGCCAAAATATTTAAACTATCTAGATTAGATATACGAAAATTATATCATTACATTTGTCGTTAAAAATATTTTCACAATATTATAATTTTATCAGTATATTTTAATGTAAAGTTATAAAAAGTAGCGGTCAAAGTCGCATCTCGAAAACCGTGAAAATAAAAACGTCAAATAAAAAAGAACAGAGGGAGTAACAAAAAGATGATAAGCTAATGACCTCATGTTTGACATTCCAAGAAAGGCCAAGTGGTTTGCAACAAATATGAGAGAACATTAAACAAGACAAAGTTGTACAACTTTGAATTTTGCAAAACAACACGATGTAGACAAAGATATGAAGCGCATGCCAACCCTCCCATGGAATAAGATGCATTAAAATAGAAGTCCTTTTGGTCAACTTAGGACATGTTCTTTTTGGTTGAAGTTCATAGCTTTTGGCTGCAATTTGTGGCTTTTGGGTTGTTCGTGCGAGAGATTACAGAGTAACAGAAACTCACATGCGGTTTTTGCTGATATAAATGAAGTCGGTACAGTATGTACCATACTGTTCGGTACAGTATGAAGTCGATTCAGTCGGTACAATATGTACCCTATTTGGAAAAGATATTCCGTTTAAAAGCTAGTTACTATAGAAAAACCGAAAATCAGCTTTTAGAAGCTGAAAAGAATAGGCCTTTAACCAAGTAAAGACGTGCACCTACCCAAGCAATTTTCCTCCGTTGTCACATATCGCACATACTGAATCAGTACCATCGCCACCATCATCATCATTGTCAGTATCATCACCATTATCATCATCTTCGCTGTTGTCATCTTCGTCATCGAAATCACTACCATCGTCATTGCTGCTTGCAAGTGACTCAGCATCCACAATGAATGGCTCATAGGTAGCCGTACTCTTTTTGGGCTAATTCAAATAGAAAGTAAAAACAATGAATTCTGATACAAGAAATTTCTTAAACAAAATGTCTATGCATTTAAGGATTTGATAAAAAAATTTCAAAGATTTGAAAGAATGCGGTTTTAGTCTATTTTCCAAAAGCACTATACGTATCAGCAGATTAGCATCTTAAAATACCTTTTTGATCTTTACAGAGGTGTCCCTGAGAAACCTTTGGAGAATCTGTATGTACAAAAAAATCATCATGGCAAACCATCCATTAAATTGTAGAGACGAATTTGTAAATGACAAATCATCAAAAATAGGCCCTAGATAGACTTCCACGCACAAGATAAAAAAGTTCATCTATTTGGCCACTAGAGGTAAAAGAAGTGCCACATCTAAAATATCACTAGGAAAATCACAAAATTGCAGTGAACAAAATGGGACAAGGGATAAAAACTGAAGAATTGGGATAATCACACACTCAAGCTTATACCACACAACTCAGGACAAATACCAGAGAAAAATTTAGTCGGATTAGGACATTACAGTAGAAATAAGGAAAATAAGATTGGGACATTGCAATAGCATAATTCTGATTGAAAGAAAAAAATGAGGAAAGGGAAGAAATTGCAGTACAAAAACTATAAAAGAAAAGGAGGACATGACATGTCAGGACACATACTGGGACGAAATTGCAGTGCAAGAATTTTTCTTGTATTTGGAAAGGGCCTTATATGCATCCATGGATTAGACTCCTTAATTTTCTCAAACCCACCTGCGCATGTATTCCAAGGGACCCAAGGGATACAATGAAGGGCTCCAATGGTGGGAGCACCGAGCACAGGTAGAAAAACCACTCAAAATGTCAATGGACTAAACACTGAAACTAGATAATATATTTTGAGTATTGCTTCCATGCTCTTCAAAAAATAACAAACAAATCCTAAAACAATGTTAGTAGCGAAGTAGTGGCTGGTTGCAACATGCAAATCAGACCCTTATTGTACTTTAACATTTGTGCTTTTTACATTTTGGGAGGGCATAGCAGCACTGGTGTGACTATAGTACTAAGCACTAACAGCCTTTGCAGAAAAAAGGGTTTTGACGGCCTCCCTCATACCCCACCCGCCAACCATGTACATTTTGTTGGCAGAGCTGATCCTAGCACTTACAACTGCCCCTCAATGGATGCCTTCGCTGCTGCCTCCCCATGCCCCTACCACTGCACCCCTGTGCCGCATGCCCTCATCCCCCTCAACGACATCAAATCCACCGCTACGCACAGCACCATTCACCTTGCTGTAGTCAAAGCTCATCAGTCCACCATTTTACCGCACACTGTCCCTTGGTCCCTGCATCAAACTACCACCCACTTTTTCTGATTGCCATGGCTGGCAGCAAAAACACCACCACTGCTACCTCACTGGCACCGCCCACCACCGCCTGGATCTAGGGTCCGGTGCTATGGTGGTAACTTAGGGTGTGTTTGGTTCTAGGGATAACAGGGGATGGGACGGGGGATCCCAGATTTGGACCTATTTGGATTGGAGTCAGCAGAGACATAATCCATCCCCTTATATTCCCCTAAATCAAGGATGCCCCCATCCCTACAAAACGAGGGGATGGGCTCGTTCCTCTTCCTCGCCTCTCAAAAACAAGAGGATGACAAAATGGCCAAACACATCAGATGACTCATCCCATATTTTGATGTCTCAGAACCAAACAAAAAACATAGACGGTCTTATCCCTTACAACCAAACAAAAAACGGAGACGGTCCCGTCCTTAAAAACAGGGATGGAGTCATTCTATCCCTACTGTCTCCAAACTAAACACACGATTAGTTATGCTGTTATTTGAATTCAGCAGGACCCACATCCACAACACTCAGTTTTTCCAACTACAAGGCTCCACATTTTATCTGTCTTGCAGTGTGACAACTAAAGCATGCAAATGTAGCCGTGCAACCATATAAATTCTGCAGCCGATTCAATTTTTTTTACCTTTGATTTCATTAAAGTTGGATCCCTCTCTGCAAACAACTTGATTAGGGGATGGTGCTTCCTTAAGTCATCCTCCGCAGGTTTAATATCAAATTTACTGCAAAGAAAAAAACCAAATTATAAATCTTATGAGCTCATAGTCAGCTGCCACTGGCAAAAGACAAACAGAAGGCATGTGGATGGAATACTTGAAAGCTGCATGAAGGTGATTGAAAAGGCTTCTCTTATGTTCTCTAGGCTGCCTCCTAACAAAGTGGAGCATTTCCACCGTGATCAATATCGATCGAACAATCTTTTCGTAGCATTTCCGCGGTTTCAACAGTTCTATCCAATTGCCCTCACTTGAAAGCACCGAGATCTTTGGCTGCTCAGAGTCAAGTCCCACCCTCCAAGCTACCACCTTCTTGTACACCTTATAAAGGTCACCATCGGCAAGTCCACGCAAATCCACCTTCTTGGAATCACAATATGACATTTCATCATTCTCACCAAACTGAAGAGGCAACACACTGAAACAGACAGGCTTGTCCTCGCCTTCCTCAAAATAGTATCTGTCCACATCCTTGAATTGCGGCTCTACATCATCATCGTCACCAAACATCCCGGTTGCTGGATTCTAGTAGAGACAAAAAGAAATTCATAACAACACAGAATATAGCAGGAACACCAAGCAAAAAATAAACCCAAAATAGTCATCTCCTTTTTTACAGGTGAATAGGAGAGTAACAAATCATATATCGAAGAGAGTTTTATAGGAAGTCCTCGTCGTTACTGAAGTCTGAACTCTGAAGCATGAATGAAATATATCAAAGAAAATCCAGTTTAAGATTAACAAATCAAGGCGAATAAATTAAACAAATATTGCCTGTAATAATGCCCAAAAATGATAATTTTGAATGCACATTAAAGCCTGAATATTCATATTCCTTAAACACTAGCAAAGATGAACCTGCAAATGAACTTTAAAATCCTTTGCGGTTACTAATACCATAGCATGTGGTATTTTGAAGAAATTTGCAAAAAGAAAAAGATGCAATCTTCATCGAACTACAAGAAAAACATGGGGGAAAAACTTGAGGAGTAAAGCAAAATTAGAGAACCCTCCGTGGCATTTGCAGGTAATAGAGCACCAGAGCAGCCCTTCTTCAACAACAAAAAAAAAGTAGCTTAAGGAAAAGTCAGAAAGGCTTGTCAAGAACGAGGAGCCAAGAGGTGATCGTGCAAGAACAGTAGGAACCCTAGGAATGTCCAAGAACACGTTTCGAGAAAACGATTAAGAAATTTCCGCTTGCATTAAAAACAGAGAAAGAAGATTACCTCCAGAGAGAACAGAATAATCGAAACAATACTTCCGCCAAAACAGCGATTTTCTTGGAAACAAACCCATGAAGAATCGAACAAATCTCACGAAGAACACGTTTCGCCTACAATCGAACTGGAGACAGCGCCAATAACCAAAATATCATCACGTTGCACTAACCAAAAAAAACCTCAAGAACCCGCCAAGAACAGCGCGCAAGAAGGTGGCGTACATCGAGGGGAACATCCGCCGACAATGTAGGAGTAATCGAAGGGAAAGATGGGAAGATGGCGCTAGAATCGTATCGCACCTGAAGCGAGCACAAGCGTGAACTCCTTCCCGAGCGCAAAACCCAAGAAGCGAGGGGGAGGGCTGAGATGTTCTGGTCGTGTGCCTTTCCAATGGTTAACAAAATTGGCTTCTGGGGAATCGTTCCCGCACCGCCTCTCTGGCTAGAGGTGGCCAGTGGGCCGTGCCGGGCCGGCACGGCACGGGCCCGGGCTCGGCACGGCCCGTTTAGGCACGGCCCGTTAAGGCCCGTGTATTAAACGGGCCGTGCCGTGCCGGCCCGCGGGCCGCGGTGGGAGCCCAAGCACGGCCCGAGGCCGTGCCGTGCCGGCCCGGGCACGATTAAGGCTAAACGGGCCGTGCCGGCCCGGCTAGCCCGTTTAGCCCGAAAAAAAAGAAAAAATTAAGAAAAATTGTAGAAAATTAAGAAAAAATATAGAAAATTCAAAAAAATTGTAGAAAATTCAGAAAAAAATATAGAAAATTGTAGACATTGTTAATCATAAAAATAAATATTTGCAATGACATAATGAGCTTTATTAATTTATTAAATTACATGGGATGGCTGCCTCATTAAAAACTTTACCAAGTAAAAACTCAATTTGAGAAAACCTTGGTAAAGAAAAAAGAGTATAGCCTATAAAGCTCATTATTGACCACATATGAAAGAAAAATATTGAAAATCCTATTCATTGCTATCTAAATACAAATTCTCAAAAGATTCTTCTAAATATTTATTATCTGCAGTATGTTGGAGTCTTGCTTCAGCCTGTTCCCAGTCTTTGACGGTCATAAGTACTTCGACCATCTCGTTGGAGAGACTTGTTCGTCGCTCCTCGATTATTCTTCCGGAAAGACTGAATGCTGACTCCGAGGAGACTGTAGAGACAGGAACAGTCAACACATCCCGCGCTAATATGGATAGCACTGGATATGATACCTTCTGGGTTTGCCACCATGAGAGGATGTTCAACTCCTGCTCGAAGCTGACGCTATCACTGTTGAGATAGCTTGATAGGTCTCCAGTGCTTTGTCGCACCTGCTGTGTACCTGCACCTGCACGAGAACTAGACGAAGAACCAAAAATCTTGCCCCATTGCATAGCCCCCCTAGAGGTGCTAGGGACTACCGGGGGTCTTTGTAAACGCACAGATCCAAATTTATTTTCATATTTATTATATATCTCATATAATTTATCCTTAACTTGTGTATAGTATGAACAATAGTCTAAACCGGTAGCCTCACTTAAAACTTGTAAAACATTTATAAATCCTTGGAGTTTGGCCCTAGGATCCAAAATAAAAGCAAATGCATATAAAATAGGAATTTCGCTCCAATATTTTAAAAACTTAGATTTCATGGCACCTACAGCATCCCGTAGTATATGATCATTTTCAAAAGCCTTTAGGTGAGTGGCAATTTCAACAATATTATGAACAATCATGGGAGATGTAGGGTAGTATACTCCAGAAAGACAAACTGTAGCTTTATGAAAAATTTCTAGAAAGGAAAATATTTTTTCACCAACATCCCAATCGTCCTCAGTAAGTTCAGGGTCTCTAACTTGGGTTCTACTTGAGGAGCTACGAGATTGATGACTTTGGGTGTGAAGGAAAACAGATAAAGTGCTCTTATGTGGCAATATATGTTTAAGCATAAGATAAGTAGAGTTCCATCTAACAGGCATGTCTAAACCAAATTTTCTAGGACGAACATTCATTGCTACGCAAAAACTCTTATATGCGGCTATTCGTTGGTTAGAACAATTAATAAATGAAATTGCATCTCTAAAAGAATTAATACAAGCATCTAATCTTTTTAAACCGGATTTAACAATAAGATTAATAATATGACAAGCGCAACGTTGATGCAATAAGAAAGACTGTGCATAATTATTAAACAAAGGAGTAAGAATTTCCATAGCTTTAGTATTTGCAGCTGCATTATCTAAAGTTATAGAAAAAATCTTATCCGTGAGACCAAAATCTTCTATAACTTTAATAATGCTATCTGCAATATTTTCAGCATTATGTGAAACATTAATTAATTTAAATCCTATAATTCTTTTTTCCATTATCCAGTCATCATTAACATAATGAGCAACAACGCTAATATAATCCTCTCTTGCCCTACCACTCCATATGTCGGATGTCAAAGCAATAGAGAATGTACATGTATGAAACATTTCTTTCAATTTATCACGACAATTGTTATAATATTTAATTAAATCTCTAGTTGTTGTTTGCCTAGATACAGTAGTAAATCGAGGGTTATGAGCAGTCGTAATATATTTTTGGAAAGCATCAGATTCACCAAAATTTAAAGGTAAATCTTGAGAAGCAATTAATCTACAAAGAGATTCCCGAGCTACCTCTGGGTTGTACTCCCACGTACGTACCGAGCCGTCGGGGTTATATTGCAGCTGTGTCTGGCGCATTTGTATTCCTTGCCTTTTCTTGCAGCTTGCAGCATGTCGTTGTAGATGACCCGTCCCACCTGAAGATTTTGCACTCAATTCATTACCACAAATTTTACAAACAGCATACCTCACCGAAGTCCCATCATCGTCGGTCCTGAACTTCTTGTCGAAATCATTCCAAACTGTAGATGTACTAGCTCTTGATCTTTTTGCACCCGTGCTTTGAGTCGTGGATGCACTTGTTGAGCCAGCAGAAGATGGATCGATTGGACCCTGCGCCACCGGGGCCGTCGGTTCTTCGGCATCTCCAGTTTGTACATGTGGACCTTCCGCGGATGGATATGCTTGTTGAAACGATTGCATATCCTCCGCCGAGAGGCCGTATTCGGAGAGTTGAAAATCGTAGTTCTCCATTAAATCAACTGCAAATTGAAATAATAAAGAACGATTAGCAAAAAATTAAACCAATAAATAATACCAAATAAGAGTATAAGACAGCATTATTACCTCCTTTGCAGCTCTCACAAAAATCTTTGAAGATTTTTGAATTTTCGGAATTTTGCCCGAATTTTCACCAAATTTGCGCAAACACTTTCGAATTTTTCAGAGCTAAACCGAGAGAGAAGAGTGAGGTTTGAGGTGTGGAGAATGGAGGCCGGATGCCCCCCTATTTATAGAAAAAATTTCAGATTTTTTCCGATTTTTTTGCTATTTTTTTCGAATTTTTTTACCCCCAACGGTCACAAAAACGGCTAGTTTTTGAATTAGCCGGGCCGGGGCGGGCCGTGCCGGGCCGGGCGTGCCGTGCCGTGCCGTGCCGGGCCGGCACGGCCCAATTGCTAAACGGGCCGTGCCGTGCCGGCCCGCCGTGCCGCACCGGCGGCCCAGGCACGGCCCGGTCCGTCGTGCCGTGCCGGCCCGGCCCATTTAAATCCCGTGCCGTGCCTAAATGGGCCGGGTCTACAGTAACAGGCCGTGGTGCGGCCCGTTTAAGCCCGGCCCATTTGGCCACCTATATCTCTGGCGCTCTGCATGTAGCGCGTCGGCCGCGTGTCGTAGACTCGTTGCAGACTACTAGCTCCCGGGTGCTGGGGTCGATGTGAGGCGTCGGATTAGACGGCTGCACGGCACGGGAGTACAACACCGCTGTGACCGATAGGCGTAAGAGCGGGTGGTCCTTTTGAACAGGGGTTTATACTTTTAGTTTAATTTTTGAAATAGGGCGGTTCGTGATAGAGAACAGGGGTTTATATTTTTGGTTTAATTTTTGAATTATGGTTGTTTGTGATAAGAGTAATTTTTACGTGTAAATTTGGTTAATATAGATGAAGTCAAAACAATATCTATTATAATCGACTTATAGATCCAATCTTGAAAAGATAATCTGTTTAAAAGCTAATTAATGTATAAAGCTAAGTCATAAATTCAAAAGAATCCACCCAACATCTCCAAAGTGCCCTTTTTTGCCGGTACCAATACGAGACACAGAAGATCTTGGTACAGGTGCTTCACACTAAAATCCATCTTCAATTGAAACCAAGCCTGTGTTTGTTACCTTAACCGGTACCCAAACTAGGAGAATAAACAATTGGGCTGGGCCCACCTATCAGTAATCCTATCACCCACAACATTGCCCCATCATGCGAGGGATGCATAGTCATGGCAAGCTACACCGCGTGCGCTTGACCAAGCTCAAGTTTGGAAGCCATCGTTACCATTAGATCTCATCTGAGCGTTGGAAAGCCTGGTGCAATCGGATCCAGTCAGGAGCCACCGCTACTATCTAACCAAAGGTTGAGGATGAGGAAGCTGTTGTCGGATCTGGTCAGGGGCCGTCATGCCGAAGATGAGGCTGTCCGCATCCATGAAACAAAGCAAATTTTTGCCAAAAAATTGAAGCTTAGCCTAATTCCTAAATCCTATTGCATAATCCTAATCTTGAGCCAAATTTGCACCAATCTTGAAGCAATTGGAGCACCAATCCCAAAGTAATCCCCTCCCTCCACTGTTACCGCCATTGTCACTATGCAACCTGAAAATATCACCCCCGCCAGCGATCTTTCTTCGACCGGCGCTCCTCTCGCGTCTTCCAGTGGCCGCCCAATTGCTAGCCAGCTGCAGTGTCGTACCCTCATCATCTCCCTACCCACGCAGGCACTCGAGTGCTTCCTCTCTCACAGCCGACGCCCCGCCGAGGCCACCTTGCGCCTCCCTTCTGCGGCGGTTGACCACCTCTCTCACAGCCGACCTGAAGCCCTGGCCAACTCTGACCGCTACTCTACAACACCGAGGCACCTCGGCATCCGCCCCCAGCCAGCTGCACGCCGATGCATCCCCCGCCTTACGACCGCCTTACCCTCTCCCGGCGCCAACCGCCTTCCCCGGCTATTTAAGCACCCCCCCGGCCCTTCCAAGAGGAGTATTACACTCCCCCGAAGCTCCCCAAGTGACCCCAAGCTCCCTCCCCCACTCCATTGCCGGTAATCCGAAAAATCCCCAATTCGGTGCCCTAATGCAATGTCCTATCTCCGGCCATCCACTTTCCAATTCCATTCACCAGCAGCACCCTTGAACTCCTAGAGACCATCCCCAGCCGTCGCCCTAGCCTCTCGAAGCCCCCACTGCCACAGCACCAATCACCCTCTCACCGCCGCCACCCCCACCCGTGGCCAGCTCAACCTAGGCCCCTTGAGCTTCGGCCAACCATTCCCCGAGCCTACCCAACTCCTAGTGAAGCTCACGGACCCGCCAAATTGTCTGGAATTTCCCCCGTGGGCTTGCTTGGTCAAAAATGGCCGCGCAAGGGAGGAGCTCGCCGCCGGCGAACGCCGCATCCGCCGGGCCCCCAACCATCAAATATGAGACTCCCTCACTCCCACGAACCCGACCGTACCTTCCTTTTGCGTCGCACCCCACCCTAGCTCCGCCGCTAGCCGCCGCCTAAACCTCTGTTCCCCTGCGCGCGCTCGGGTGGAAGGAAGAAGAAGCACAATGCTTCGGCCGAGCTGCCCCGTGACGCGGTTGGGCCAAGCCAAGTCCCCGCGCCGGACGCGCCTGACCCGAGTCCGACCAAAGCGCCCCGGCTGAACCTGCTCGCCCCCGCGCCCGTTGCGTCCGACCCGAGCCGCCCTGCGACGCGGTCGCGCCGAGCCAGATCCCCGAGCCCGTTGAACAGTGCACCGAGCCCAATGAATAGTAACTAGTCCAAAGCCCAAAATACATATTTATACTCCCCGGATTCGTTTCGAGCCCACCAACCCAAATCCAAGGCCCATTTCCTCATACAGCCCTCCTATAAGCCTAAAATCCCAATTTAATGGAGTTTTTTGGATTTTCTTTATTCTTTTGTTTTCTTTATTCCTCGCTCATTCCTTCGGGCATGGAATTAATTTATTTTATTTGCTTTATGTTAGCTCCCGGAGTCGAGTTTGCTCAGGAGCCAGAAGGAGAAGCGCAAGCCCAAGCTCAGCCTACTGAAGAATACGAATTAATTGAAATCACAGATCCGCAAGGCAAGTCGCACATATTTTTGAACATGTTGATCCTACATTTCCTAAGTTACTTATTTACATGTACTTTCATTATGTTATTTTCATTATGTTATTTTATATACATTAAATGCTTGGAATGACATGATATTAGCTATATCCTACCACCCGAAAAGCCCAGTTTAACTTGATGGCTATATTCACCTTGACAAACTTAGTTACATAAATATAAGATTAATCTTATCATCGTAGTTAGGGACATCACATATTTATACTGTTAAGGTCTAGTGTTGGTCTAGAGTTTTGGAAAGTTGGAAATAGGATAAGTGAGGACCGCAGAGATGGATCCGAAGACCTTATCCTAGGGTGGAGGCTGATTGTGGATTGGTGGCAGTACATGGTGTATTGAATTTGGGTTTGTGCGTGGTTGATGCCTCAGTTAAAATATAAGGACTAGACCCTTGTGCTGAGTAACGGACATAGTAACCGCCCAACCACAAGCGTTGACTTGGTCAGACTTGACTTAGTCAAACCTGGCTTAGTAGCTGCTCAACTTCAATTGAACCTCTGCAACGGGAAAGGGGGAGATAGAGGGTGAGTCCGTATGGGAGGTGGTTAACCATACAATTGTAGGACTGCGACAAGTCGAACGAGATCCGTGGGGTCATCTGGGCTTGTCGGGATTAAACACCTACTGGGCGGAGTCTATACAAAGAATTGAGCAGCGAACATCCTTATTGTCTTAACTCTCTGGTCGGAGTTAAGGGATCTTGTGAGTAAAGAATGGCAGCTTTGCAAAGTCATGACAAATGGTATTCGAATACACCGTGCTTCCGGTTAACGAAGCTGTGTTTAATGGGTGAATCCAGTAACGAGGCATAAGTAGATTTGATAATGATTTGGAAATGTTGAATAGTGATAATCAAGTTTGCAAACCCCCTTTACTTTAATGAAGTGCATTTTAAAGGTTTTCAAATGGGTTCAACTAAAACTGCATCCACATAAAATAATAGACTTTATTCCCCTTTTATTTGAGATACCATGCATGTAGTTATTGTTGGACTCCATGTGACTTGTTGAGTATGGTAGTTGTACTCATACTTGCTAAAAACATAAACAGAAACAGCTAATACTGAGGAGGCAGGCGAAGACGATGAGGTGATTCTGTACGAAGTCGATGAAGCGTGGAACTAGGGTCGCTCTCCGCTCAGGCATGCCTGTGGCAGTTTTTGTTGTAATGTAACTAAGGGCAGTTGACCCTACTGTGATACTTGGCTTTTAGCCGTTATATTGTAATAAAGCTCGCTTTTGCTCTAAAGCTTGTGTTGGCAATGTTATTCACTCGATGAATATACTCGCAGTTGAACAGTCCTGGTCGGCTGCGAGAATTTCACAATACTCCCGGAAACGGGGGTGTTACAATCCACCGCTGTTGGAAGCTACGGACAGGAGAGCAAGGGAGAAGAGAATCCTACTATGATAACAAACCAACGCTTGCCAAATTTGGTCAACGATACCAAAAAATCTATAAGGCAATACTTGGCAACAATTCATAGGAAATAATTCAATTTCTGTAGTATTCAGGGAAAAGCCGGCATTCCAATGAGGCATAAATTTGCCCAGAGAATCAAGCTTCGGCTCCTGTTATTTGTGGCGTAAGTTGTCGTTGTTCCAATAATCCAATAGATAAGTGATTACAAGAGGGACTAGGAAAAATAAATAAATAATGGTGGAAAATATGGTGGAGATGATGGATGTGGTGGTTCTGCCTTGGTGTTCTTGCCTTCGGCTTTCTCTTGTAGATGTAATCAGGTTCCTTTAGATAGCAATATCCTGGGACTCAGTATCGGGAAAGCTTTTAGGTCGCTAAGAGGCAAAACACTATCCCTGGTGTTTCATAAATCTTATTGCATTTAATGCAACATAGCCATGGATGTGTTACTATAGGGCGGTACGGTTGTGATGACAGTACCTAAATCCACAAACTTCTTTGGAAGGTCAGTTTGTGGTGATCTAAGCATGGTTTCTTTGCCCTTGACGATATCTTTCCATGCTAGCTCTTTAAAGTGTGTGATTCGCTTATGATTCTATGGATAACAATAACTAACACTTATCTTGTACATTTGACAATTAATTAATAGTTAGTCAAGTAATTAAAAATAAGTGAAATATATGTAATAAACAATAGAAAAATGATGTGCTTTTTGGTGCATCAACCACCTCCCAACAGGCAATGGAAAACTTAGTGTCTCGCATTGCGTCGACGCGGCTCACGACTAGGGCTTTCGAGCCGCCTCTTCTTCACCCAGCAGTAGTGCACCGACCAACGACGTGCATTAGTGGAGGCAGATAGCGAAGAGTGGGAGGGAAGGACTGGTGTCACGTCGATGGTAAGGAGCTGCAATGGTGATGAGTGGTGTGTTGTATTTCAAAAGGGAGATTGGATCATATACCCTCCCTTTAGTTGGGAAATTGAGGATTTACCCTCCACATCTCAATAACACGTGGGGTCATCATAAGTCACTGACACGTGGGCCAGGAGGGTAAATCCTCAATTTCCATCTAAATGGAGGGTATATGATCAATTGCCAGATTTCAAAAGGGAGTGGAGTACTTTGTTGCATGGGTCGAGTGTATGGTGGTGACACATTCGCGATTTGTGGATGTGCTCTGCCTTGGAATTGCCAAGTGCATAGAACACCACGGTGTTTGCCGCCCATTGAGAGGAGTGTGAGGATTTGATTCGTCTGTAGTGGAATGTGATTGACCGACACTGCCATTTCAATTGGTCTGTTTGGGGGTGTTGGCTACATCCCTTCTTCGGCCGAGTTTTCTCTGCTTATAATTTATGGATTTTCTCAAATAAATAAACGGGATAATTTCTCTACTGCTGTTTAAAAGTGGTTTATTAGGATAGTCTTTTTAAGTGACTTATCAGTATTTGATTTATTCATATAGTGCTCGTGTTAGAGCCAAAAACTATAAACCGAAGGAGGAAAAAACCCACTATTTGTGGTTGCTGCCCTGCATGGGGCTAGCTAATAGGTGGCCCTCCATGGCATTTGTTCTCACCTGTCAGTCGATAGATGTGGCAATGCATGCTTGTGTAGATGGCATCAAGGAGAGATAGGATGGCAATCTTGCTTGATTGCCAGGTTGCGTGTGAACTTGTGGGTAAAAACCCTAATAAAGGTAGGTAAGTTTTCTTGTTTATTGCCTATGGGCATTATGATAAAGGCAAATCTCTATCCGATGGGCAAATAGGCGTGGGCATGAGGAGCTCCACTCGTGCTTATTCTGTTCATTTACCCACCAATGAGCATTGACAGTCGTGCCTATTCTGTCTGCTGACCTGCTAATGAGCATTGACTGGTGGACCCATCTCTGAAAACCCTAGAGAGTATCCCACCCAGCCCAGTCAGACTGTTGCTGCCAACCCTTTCCTAATTCCCCCTTCTTACTTCTGTCCATGGCCTCCCTCGGTCCCTCCCAAGTAGGGATGATAATTGGGCACATTGGGCATATGTAGTGCTTATCCATGCTCATAGTTATTAAAATTGGACCGAATCGTCGGTTCGATTGAAAAAAACGAAACCAAAGGCTTTGACAGTTCGGCTTCCTTTGAGGACTGTTTATGCAATTGGACTGAAAAAACTGGATGAACCAGCTGGTTTTTGGAGAAACCGGTGAACCGAACGATTTTTTAGGAATCGGGGGCGTCGCTTCATGTGTGAAAGTGAGAAGGCCCAATGGGAACTTGGGCAAACCTGGCCCAATCGACCAACGTGCCTATGTGTTGAAGAGTTTGCTAGGGCTTTCCTTGCCTCCACAGATCTAGTTCTCTTACATTCTTGTTTTGTGTTTGCCCTAATCCTATTGTGGTAGCGGTGCATGGCCGGCGAGGGCGTGGCTGCTTCGCGCGGTAAGGGCTTGAGAGCAACGACATCGCAAGGTGGCCTTGGGAGTAGCGGAGGCGCCCGCTAAGGTGGCAGCTGGGCATCAAGGCGTGCATAGTGGCTTCGATTCGAGGGAAGGGCTTGGGGGTAGCAACTTGAGCATTGGACGAGGGCAGCCGACAGCAAGGTTTAGTAACAGCTAGCAACTAGAAGTTTTGTTTTTTCGCATGCTCATTTTCGTTTGGATTCTAGATTTGCGATCGAGTTTGTTCCCCCGAATATCTTATTGCTTTGTTTTGCTTCGTATAGTTACATGGTCCAATCATCCAAATAGGAACCAGGAAGTATCCAAGTAGATTGAAGCCGCTGTCTCATTTATCGTTTGCATACATTTCTGGTATTATCGGTGACATTAGGATGAATATTGACATGATATTTCCTAATGACACCGTAACATGTACATTTTCCAATATAAAATATTAATATTTAAAAAACCGTCGGTTCATCCGATAAACCGACGGTTGAACTTGTAGACCAAGGAATCAGTGCCTCGGCTGATTCAATTTTCGGTCCAGTTTCAATAACTATACTCGTATTATGCCCACCATCCAATTTTTTGTCCATGAACTTCGTCCATCCCCATCGTCCGCAGGTGCCTGATCCCGTAGGTATGCTCTTGTGCCCACCAAACTTTGTATCAAACAACATCACATAAAAAAACAATTTCAACAAATAGTTCCAAGGTCCGGCTCAACAACAAATTAATCCACATCTAAGAGCAACTCCAGCAGGACCCTCAAACAAGCTCCTAAACCAAAATTTGAGAGCTAAGGACAAAAACACAGGTCCAGCAGGACCTCTACTCAGACCCTTAAAAGTAGGAGGCTCTCAAATTCACCCATCAAGCCCTCATTCCTGGGGACCCTGGAGGAGACCCCTACTTTTGAGGGCCTGAGTAGGGACCCTGCTGAACCTGTGTTTTTGTTCTCAGCCCTCAAATTTTGGTTTAGGATGATGAATAGGTCCCACATGGCAGTGTCTATTAGGATGAATTTGAGAGCCCTGATTTGAGAACTGCCGCTGGAGTAGATGCAAAAAAATCAAGCCCTCAAATTTTAGGAGAGCCCTTAAATCAAAAATAGAGGCCTTGATTTGAGGGCTCCTGCTGGAGATGCTCTAAGCATGCTGACACATTCAAGTTCGATAATGTAAGCAAATAAACATTGTAGACCACAACATAAGCATCTGAGTCCATGGTGAAAATCGAACAAAATGCCTCCAGAAATCACAGATATGAGAGAAGTGTAAAGAGAAAATCAATCTTTGTAGATGGATTTGCAAAGAAACACCACATAGTAGCAAGAACTTAGAGGATAGTTATTATATGCCTATTGAGATGAATACCAGCAATCGTTTCTATCAGATCCCGGTGGCGGCGTCTGTGGGAGGGAGGCGAGGAGCAGTGGCGTCGTCCACGGCGGAGGCGAGGAGCGGCAGCGGCAGCGACCACTGGAGGGAGGCGGCGTCCACGGGATTCGTGATGGCAACTCTAGCAAGTATTGTTTTAATTGTTGTTTGGTGACGAACCATGTCTTGTTTATTTCCATATCTATATGTCGAAAGTGAACCTTGTCATCTGGATGTGTTAGTACTGTTATATCTTCCTGAAGCCTTGCCCTTAAGGGGTTGGCGGGCACACACCATGTCCGCAGCCGGCGGGCACAAACGAGGGACGAGCATAGGCGATGAAGGGTGGGCTTTTTTCATGTGGTTAATAGCTTATAGATGTGGTTGATGGTTTCTATTTTTAGTAATGTTTGTACGAATGAATCAAATATCGATAAGCAACTTTAAAAAGACTATCTCGATAAGCGGCTTCAAACTGTAGGACCGAAATGGCGACAGAGGGGGGGTGAATGTCGGTCAATTCAAAAAAAAATCTCCAAAACCAACTAGAGAAAGAACTCCTTTAATAGCTATGGAAAGATGGAACAAGAGATCTCACACTCTCTGGAACCCAAGAAGAATCAAAAGAAAGCACTCAACAGGGACCCCTCACAAGCCTTCAGGTTCAGTTTGCTTACAATCTGAAATTTCAGACAATGCAACTTGAGACTTCACAAAACCGAAAGAATCAAGATATCCATTTGTTCTCTTGGTCCAGTATAGCAAGGAATTGATTATAATAGCCCAAGGAACCAAGGAAACCACAAAAATCCAACTCAAAGAAAGAAATTTCAGATTTGCACAAGAAAATGAAAGTGAACAGAGACCTTCACTCAAACCCAAAATCCTTGCCAAACTCAGAACCTCTGCCCATGAGACCTTGGGGGAATATTAGCAATAGCTTTAGGAGCCTGTAGCTCAAGTCTCAGGCCACCTTCTTGAAGGGAAACTTGATATGCACTCAAACCCTAAAAACTGAGAACTTGAACAGAAGCATCTAAAAAAACCCATTTCTCATAGGTCTCAAGTCCTTAGCTTATGAATTTTTGCAGATACGATAGCAATAGCAAGAGGATTACTCAGCCCAAAAATCAAGCCAAATCTCAAAGGGAATCAGGAAAAACCTAAAACCCTAGAGCTTCCAGGAACTGAACAGAGAAGGCCAAAATTGAAATCTGAGATTAAACTTAGGTTTTGCTCTAGGGAATCTCGATCAAAGGATCTTGAAGCACTCACCCATCATAGAACAACCCATTTTGGCACTTCCCAGCAATCAAGAACTCAAGAATCAAAAACTTCAGAAATCAACCAAAAGGAGTTACGAAGAACAGAGAGCAAGAATGAAAGAAGAACTTCAGATTTTCATTCCATCACAAAAGGATTACAAGGAGTCACGATACGCATGTACATTAGAACAAGATGAAGGATTACATGACCCTCAAACCCTCTCCAACCTCTCAATCCTCAACCATGAATGCTTGGAGGAGGGATCAACTCTCTGTTCTACCACCTAGAAGACATCGTAGAGGACAGAGGGAGCACGCTAACAAACTCTGTCTCTCCCAACAACTAAAGAGCCAAAGCCAAACAACCCTCTAAAGACTCTTTAGACTCAATCAAACCCTTGGGGTGCTCAAGGGGGGCATGCAGCCACCACCTCCTTTAAATAGCCTTGGCTAACGGGTCTCCGCCCCGTTACGCCCGCTAAATCCAACGGAGCCCGCTCCCGCTTGTGCAGCCTTGCGAAATTCCCGTTTCGCCCCTCCTGCACCTTCCGGGAAGCTTCCGCGCTCCTTGCCTCGCACGCCTCGCAACCACCTCGAGTCCACGTCGTCTTCGACACCTCCCGACTGTTCTGACCTCAGCGCCACCTGCGCCTAGTCCAGTCCTTCGTGTCTCGCCACGACTCCACTCGACGTCCTGCAGCCACACAGACAAGAAAACACGTCAAATAGCACCGCTCGATATATGAAAGCGTAAATAGCATAAACACATCATACTCACGCATGACGAAGTCCAAACCTGTCGAAACATCAGTATAAACGTCCTAAGCCCAAACGACCAAGTTGACCAAATCGACCGAGCCCGTTGCACCACGCAACGACATGGTCACCCAAACCAAACTCGACTATCCTAAACCCTTGTCAATTACTCATCACTCTCATGGGATCACGACCACATGGTCTCTCACAAACATACATAGAGAAACCGTCACGTTTGTTTGTTCGTTCAGGAGAAGCATTTGATATGACGGAGAAACCGTTACATTTGTTTGTTAGTTCGGCAGAAGCATCGGCTAAAAAGGAGCCGAAATATGCCTACCGCAAGTGGTGGGTAGGGGAAACTCTATTGGTGGCCAAAATTCATCGGAGGGTAGCGATTTGGCCAAAAATCGTCAGTTACTGGTTCTATCGGTTTTTTTGACCGAAATTTTTGAATTGAAATTTGAATTATGAAACTTGTATCGGCCGAAATTGATTGAAAAAATGGCTGGTTTTTTTTTGAAATTTCGCTTGTTACCGGTTTTTTTGGTTTTTCGGCGAATTTGTTTTTGAAATTTTGGCAAAATTTAAGTAGGCCTGAATTTTTTGATCGTAACACCGATTTCCACTAGTAACCGCCGAAATTTCAGCCATATATTTTTCCCTGGTGGGGGTGCAACCCAATGCCTATATGCAGTTTCCAGTGTACATGGGTACGGCGGAGCTCTATCCGTGCCCGCCACGCCCTGCGCCGTGGAAGGAGCAAGCCAGTCCGTCTACTGGTAGGGGTCGTGGCTCCTCCTATGCCCATGCCGTTGGCTAGTGGCTACAGGTCGTGCCCAGTCCCATCGGACTGGCGGATGTCCGCCTTACCGACGTGCGCCGCGCAGCCCGCTACTCTGCTGGCCTCGGTGCTACCAACACGCCATGTCAGAAGTAGGAGCTCTGCCTTGCACCATACGTTGTCCACTGAAACGAAAAGCGGTCCCGATTTCTGCTGCGACGTGGAAAATTTTAGCAGCATCGAGGTGGGCGCTTGCAGTATCATGCTATTTGTTCCTGTGAAATAGATTGTGTTTTGCCACTTGTTTACTAGCACTAGTAATTAGAAGACAAATTTGCATCGCCTATGGAGAGATAGAGTTACTGTACATCTGCAGGATTTCTTTCTAGTGTAGAATGAACTTTCTCTATATTAGAATGAACTTACTTATCGAGAGTTAGAGATACTGTACATCAGCGAAGAGGTGAAAGAAGATGAGCATGCGCCGTGGAAGGACTAGGAGCAAGCCAGTCCGTCTACTGGTAGGGGTCGTGGCTCCTTCTATGCCCATGCCGTTGGCTAGTGGCTACAGGTCGTGCCCAGTCCCATCGGACTGGCGGATGTCCGCCTTACCGACGTGCGCCGCGCAGCCCGCTACTTTGCTGCCCTCGGTGCTACCAACACGCCATGTCAGAAGTAGGAGCGCTGCCTTGCACCAGACGTTGTCCACTGAAATGAAAAGCGGTCCCGGTTTCTGCTGCGACGTGGAAAATTTTAGCAGCAGCGAGGGGGCGCTTGCAGCATCATGCTATTTGTTCCTGTAAAATGGATTGTGTTTTGCGCCACTTGTTTACTAGCACTAGTAATTAGAAGACAAATTTGCATCGCCTATGGAGAGATAGAGCTACTGTACATCTGCAGGATTTCTTTCTAGTGTAGAATGAACTTTCTCTATATTAGAATGGACTTACTTATCGAGAGATAGAGATACTGTACATCAGCGAAGAGGTGAAAGAAGATGAGCATGCGCCAGCAATTGGATCTGGTTGAACCAAATAGTGAAGGGAAGTGGGTAGCCAACTAGCCATTACAATTCTGTGACGAGTGGTATATTGATAAAGATTTGGAAATTTCGGTGATATTAAAGTGAATCCAAATTTTATGTGTTAGATATCAAAAGTAAGGTACATTTCAGTGGTATATACCAAAATTCCTCTTATACTAATTAGCAGGCTCATGAATTTGAGATCACGAGTGCTCAAGGGCACAACAGGCCACCGTAGCCATCCCATCAGTGCAATTCTGTAATCATAAATGCATGTTAAGAGCAGCATTTGTGCTAGTTCAGTTATCTCTTATACATTGCTAAAAAAATATAAGATAAGCTTACAATCTATCCTTTGTTTTCATGCTGTCATGGAGTCAATTCTAGGGAGAATTGCATTCGTCCCGTAGCTGTCACTCTCAAGTCTGAAAAACATCCCTATTCCCTACCAGTTATTTGTGGGCATTCGAAACCCCACAAGTTCTCTCAGTTTGTAAGCTTCCGTTGCCATTAGTTTTTCACTGATCACATCGTAAAAATTTAAAGACAATGGATAAATAGTTGATAATATGCATGGTCTTAACTTGACATGCTTGTGCTATTTGGAGCACCACCTATATCTGTTGGATTATATGTGGGCCAAGCCCATATAACAAGAATAATTCCTATTAAATCTCAAAGGCCCACTCATGCAAAGGAGGCATGCATGTGACCTTTAGTACCATATTGCTAGTTCTAGGAGAGGAAGACCACCTTAAAAGGGATGGTGCACTCCTAGCCACTTGAGGCATGTGTGGGAGAGAACTAGAGGATAACACGCGCGCGCTCGCTCGCCGGGCCGGCCCGGGCTGGGCAGGGCAGGGCAGGGCAGGGCAGGGCAGGGCGGCGCGGGCGCACGACACCTGCGTGAATGGTCCGCCAAAATCCGCTCCAGGTGCTTGCGCAGACGCGGCTTCCTTTTGCAGTTTTATTTTGCTGTTTTGAGTGGCGGTGAATCCGGATCGGTTACGGTTGCTAATCCGGTTCGGTTACGAGTTATGGAGAACGTGCAGACGTCTTGATCACGCGACCTGGTCTTCCATAAATACTGAGCCGCCGACTCCATACAGCAGATGCGAAAATCAATCTAGGGTTTTGCCTCCTCCATCCATTGTGCTGCGCCGTCCCACGTAGTCTACTCCGTCCCGTCCGCCGGCGTGCACTGTCGTTCGGGAGAGCAGGTCTCCGGAACCGTCGCCTTCGAAGTCCTGCACCGGGAGAGGGCGAATAAGGTTTTTGGGAAGCGCTCTGCGCGACTGCTCGTTGTAGCTCTGGCTCGTCTTCCTCGTCGTTCGGCTTCGGCGAATCGTCATCGACTTCGTGTCATCCTCACCGTGCCTGCGGCGTCTACATCTGCAAACCGATCAGAACAGAACCATCGGTACGTAACAGTAATGTTCTCCGTATTAGATCTGTTCATGTACAGTTTCCTGGTTTACATGTCTAGATCTTTTTTGCCTGTGATGGTTCTGTTATTGTGCGTGCATGATGTCATGATTAATTTATGGAATAAATTGAACCTACATGTGCTTATATTTTCAACAATCCAAAAACCTTATTGTAGGCACTGTGGTTTTACTATGGCTGGATTTGCCGATGCACTGAGGCCGGATAAGTTCTCCGGTGTGCACTTTAAGAGATGGCAGATCAGGGTCACTCTGTGGCTTACTGCTATGAATGTATTCTGGGTTAGTAATGGCAAGCCTGAAGGTTTTCTTGATGCTGAAAAGCAGAAAGAATTCGAGACTGCTACTACTCTCTTTGTTGGATGCATTCTTAGTGTTCTTGCTGACCGTCTGTGCGAGGTGTATATGCACATGACAGACGCGAAGGAGTTATGGGATGCACTGAATTCCAAATACGGTGCTACTGATGCCAGCAATGACATGTATGTCATGGAGCAATTTCATGACTACAAGATGGTTGATAACCGTTCTGTAGTAGATCAGGCTCATGAGATACAGGCCATTGCCAAGGAACTCGAACTCCTGAAGTGTGTCTTACCCGACAAGTTTGTGGCTGGATGTATTATTGCGAAATTACCTTCTTCATGGAGGAATTTCGGAACAGCACTCAAACACAAGAGACAAGAATACTCTGTTGAGAATCTGATTGGGTCTCTTGAAATTGAGGAGAAAGCTCGGGAAAAGGACGCTGTGTCTAAGGGTGATGGAGGGCAGTCTAGTGCCAATGTGGTACAGAAACCCTCAAGCAAGAACAAAGGGAAATTTGTTAAAGCCCAACAGACAACCAACTTCAAGAAGAAGAACAACAACAACAATCAGGATGATAGAACTTGCTTTGTGTGCGGTGAGCCTGGTCACATGGCCAAGAAGTGCCCACAACGCAAAGGAAAGAAGGCACCTGCAGGACAGACTTCTAAGTCTGTCAACGTGACCATTGGCAAGACTGGAGATGGGACTGGGTATGATAATTTACCAACAGTTCTTTCAGTTAGTCAATCTACCAATTGGTGGATTGATACAGGAGCTAATGTACATGTGTGTGCTGATATTTCGTTGTTTTCTTCTTATCAGGTCGCCCGAGATTCCTCCGTCCTAATGGGGAATGGGTCACATGCTACTGTTCATGGTGTTGGCACGGTAGATCTGAAGTTTACTTCGGGAAAGATCGTGCAGCTGAAGAACGTGCAGCATGTCCCTTCTATAGACAAGAATCTCGTTAGTGGCTCCCGTTTATGTAGAGACGGGCTTAAGTTGGTATTTGAGTCTAATAAAGTAGTCGTGTCTAAACATGGACATTTTATTGGTAAAGGCTATGAGTGCGGAGGCTTGTTCCGCTTTTCCCTATCAGATTTCTGCAATAAAGACTGTAAACCATATTTGTGGCAGTGTGGATGATGAGGCTAATGTTTGGCACTCACGTCTATGTCATATTAATTTTGGTTTGATGTCTCGGCTTTCCAGTATGAATTTAATTCCAAACGTTTCCATCACCAAAGGTTCTAAATGCCATAGCTGTGTGCAATCAAAGCAACCTCGTAAGCTTCACAAGGCTGCCGAGGAGAGAAACTTGGCACCACTAGAACTCCTGCATTCAGATCTTTCTGAGATGAATGGCGTGTTGACGAAGGGTGGAAAACGATATTTCATGACATTGATTGATGATGCAACTAGGTTCTGTTATGTGTATTTATTGAAAACGAAAGATGAGCCTTTAGACTATTTTAAAATCTATAAGGCAGAAGTTGAAAACCAGTTAAATAGAAAGATAAAAAGACTTAGGTCAGATCGTGGTGGAGAGTATTTCTCAAACGAATTTGACTTATTTTGTGAGGAACATGGCATTATACATGAGAGGACGCCTCCTTATTCCCCCGAGTCAAATGGGATTGCCGAAAGGAAAAACCGCACGTTGACTGACTTGGTGAATGCCATGTTAGATACTGCGGGATTACCTAAGGCATGGTGGGGGGAGGCTTTGCTAACGTCTAATCACGTATTAAATAGAGTTCCTAACAGAAATAAGGACAAAACACCATACGAGGTATGGATTGGGAGAAAACCATCACTTTCTTACTTGCGTACATGGGGGTGCTTGGCGAAAGTTAATGTGCCAATAACTAAGAAACGCAAGCTTGGACCTAAAACTGTGGACTGCGTTTTTCTGGGATATGCTAATCATAGCATTGCCTATAGATTTTTGATAGTTAAAACTGAGGTACCTGACATGCATGTTGGTACAATTATGGAGTCTCGAGATGCAACATTCTTTGAGAATATTTTTTCTATTAAGGATACACATAACACTACTAGTCAACCTTCTGAAATAATTCCCAGTTCAATCACATCACCTGAACCTTTTGAACATACACATGAACTTGTCAATGAGGAGGAAGACAGTGGAGCTCCTAGAAGGAGCAAGAGACAAAGGATATTCAAATCCTTTGGTGATGATTTCACTGTGTACCTTGTGGACGACACTCCCAAGTCTATTTCAGAAGCGTATGCATCCCCTGATGCAGACTACTGGAAGGAGGCTGTCCGTAGTGAAATGGATTCCATTATCGCTAATGAAACCTGGGAGCTGACAGATAAACCTTATGGGTGCAAACCTGTAGGGTGCAAGTGGGTGTTCAAAAAGAAGTTTAGGCCTGATGGTACTATTGAAAAATATAAGGCTCGGCTTGTTGCCAAAGGCTATACTCAGAAAGAAGGCGAAGATTTCTTTGACACTTACTCACCTGTTGCTAGACTGACCACAATTCGAGTACTACTTGCTTTGGCTGCCTCACATGGTCTTCTCGTTCATCAAATGGACGTTAAGACATCTTTTCTTAACGGAGAGCTGGATGAGGAAATTTACATGGAACAGCCTGATGGATTTGTAGTAGAAGGTCAAAAAGGCAAGGTGTTAAAACTGTTGAAATCTTTGTATGGTCTGAAACAAGCCTCTAAGCAGTGGCATGAGAAGTTCGATAGAACACTGACATCTGCAGGCTTTGCTGTCAATGAGGCAGATAAATGTGTATACTATCGTTATGGTGGGGGTGAGGGAGTTATTCTATGTTTGTATGTGGATGACATCTTGATTTTTGGAACAACATTAGTGTGATAAATGAGGTCAAATCATACTTGTCTCAAAACTTTGATATGAAAGATCTGGGAGTGGCTGATGTTATTCTAAACATTAAATTGGTTAGAGGTGAGGATGGGATTACACTTTTGCAATCTCATTATGTGGAAAAGGTCTTGAGCCGTTTTGGCTTTTCTGACAGCAAGCCTTCTCCAACACCTTATGATCCTAGCGTGTTACTTCGTAAGAATAAGAAAATTGCTAGGAATCAGCTGGAATACTCCCAGATAATTGGCTCACTAATGTACCTAGCTAGTGCAACAAGGCCAGACATCTCCTTTGCTGTGAGCAAATTGAGTCGGTTTACATCTAACCCAGGAGATGATCACTGGAAGGCGCTTGAGCGAGTGTTGCGCTATCTGAAAGGTACCTCGAACTTTGGACTTCACTATACTGGGTACCCGTCGGTGCTGGAGGGTTACAGTGATTCCAACTGGATCTCTGATGCTGATGAGATCAAAGCCACTAGTGGATATGTTTTCACTATTGGTGGTGGTGCTGTTTCATGGAGGTCTTGCAAACAGACCATTTTGACGAGGTCAACCATGGAAGCAGAGCTTGCGGCACTAGACACTGCTATTGTTGAGGCAGAATGGCTACGAGATCTATTGATGGATCTACCTATGGTGGAAAAGCCAGTGCCAGCTATTCTTATGAACTGTGATAATCAAACCGTTATCGCTAAAGTGAACAGTTCTAAGGATAATATGAAATCGTCTAGGCATGTTAAGAGACGATTGAAGTCTGTCAGGAAATTGAGAAACTCCGGAGTTATAACCTTGGATTACATCCAAACAGATAAAAACCTGGCAGATCCCTTTACAAAGGGACTATCACGGAATGTGATAGATAGTGCATCGAAGGAGATGGGTATGAGACCCATGTGAGTTATCTATGGTAGTAACCCAACCTATGTGATCGGAGATCCCGTGAATTAGGATCTGGGAAAAACAAGCCATTAGTTAACTGGAGGAGAGTAATTTCAACCCTCTCTATGTGAAGATGCAATACTCTCAGAAACTGCAAGGCAGGTTGACTAAGGTCTTAATGTGTTCCATTGGCTTTTAGAAGCGAAGACGCTATCCTGCAGAGCGTTCTTGAAAGAACACACCTATATGAGCCCGACTGTTAGTCGCAGTCTATGGAGATCTTGGGTAATCTCCTACTAAGCTCATGAAGAGACCAAGGAGTATGACTTATACGCTCCAACCGAGGGGTAGCCTACTGGCGGCCTAGTATCAGTTAAGTTTTTAAGTGAAGCTTGCTTGCACCAAACTTGCAATTCAAGGCATAGTCCATTGTTCAAGTTGTGAGTAAGTGTAGCTTGGAGTTCTAGGTGGATGTTCAACTTTAATCGGTCTCCATCGAAATACTGATATATAAACAGTACATTGGAATTCAGGCAAATCTCTGTGGGACTTTGAGATCTGGTGGGGGATTGTTGGATTATATGTGGGCCAAGCCCATATAACAAGAATAATTCCTATTAAATCTCAAAGGCCCACTCATGCAAAGGAGGCATGCATGTGACCTTTAGTACCATATTGCTAGTTTTAGGAGAGGAAGACCACCTTAAAAGGGATGGTGCACTCCTAGCCACTTGAGGCATGTGTGGGAGAGAACTAGAGGATAACACGCGCGCGCTCGCTCGCCTCGCCTCGCCGGGCTGGGCTGGGCTGGGCAGGGCAGGGCGGCGCGGGCGCACGACACCTGCGTGAATGGTCCGCCAAAATCCGCTCCAGGTGCTTGCGCAGACGCGGCTTCCTTTTGCAGTTTTATTTTGCTGTTTTGAGTGGCGGTGAATCCGGATCGGTTACGGTTGCTAATCCGGTTCGGTTACGAGTTATGGAGAACATGCAGGCGTCTTGATCACGCGACCTGGTCTTCCATAAATACTGAGCCGCCGACTCCATACAGCAGATGCGAAAATCAATCTAGGGTTTTGCCTCCTCCATCCATTGTGCTGCGCCGTCCCACGTAGTCTACTCCGTCCCGTCCGCCGGCGTGCACTGTCGTTCGGGAGAGCAGGTCTCCGGAACCGTCGCCTTCGAAGTCCTGCACCGGGAGAGGGCGAATAAGGTTTTTGGGAAGCGCTCTGCGCGACTGCTCGTTGTAGCTCTGGCTCGTCTTCCTCGTCGTTCGGCTTCGGCGAATCGTCATCGACTTCGTGTCATCCTCACCGTGCCTGCGGCGTCTACATCTGCAAACCGATCAGAACAGAACCATCGGTACGTAACAGTAATGTTCTCCGTATTAGATCTGTTCATGTACAGTTTCCTGGTTTACATGTCTAGATCTTTTTTGCCTGTGATGGTTCTGTTATTGTGCGTGCATGATGTCATGATTAATTTATGGAATAAATTGAACCTACATGTGCTTATATTTTCAACAATCCAAAAACCTTATTGTAGGCACTGTGGTTTTACTATGGCTGGATTTGCCGATGCACTGAGGCCGGATAAGTTCTCCGGTGTGCACTTTAAGAGATGGCAGATCAGGGTCACTCTGTGGCTTACTGCTATGAATGTATTCTGGGTTAGTAATGGCAAGCCTGAAGGTTTTCTTGATGCTGAAAAGCAGAAAGAATTCGAGACTGCTACTACTCTCTTTGTTGGATGCATTCTTAGTGTTCTTGCTGACCGTCTGTGCGAGGTGTATATGCACATGACAGACGCGAAGGAGTTATGGGATGCACTGAATTCCAAATACGGTGCTACTGATGCCAGCAATGACATGTATGTCATGGAGCAATTTCATGACTACAAGATGGTTGATAACCGTTCTGTAGTAGATCAGGCTCATGAGATACAGGCCATTGCCAAGGAACTCGAACTCCTGAAGTGTGTCTTACCCGACAAGTTTGTGGCTGGATGTATTATTGCGAAATTACCTTCTTCATGGAGGAATTTCGGAACAGCACTCAAACACAAGAGACAAGAATACTCTGTTGAGAATCTGATTGGGTCTCTTGAAATTGAGGAGAAAGCTCGGGAAAAGGACGCTGTGTCTAAGGGTGATGGAGGGCAGTCTAGTGCCAATGTGGTACAGAAACCCTCAAGCAAGAACAAAGGGAAATTTGTTAAAGCCCAACAGACAACCAACTTCAAGAAGAAGAACAACAACAACAATCAGGATGATAGAACTTGCTTTGTGTGCGGTGAGCCTGGTCACATGGCCAAGAAGTGCCCACAACGCAAAGGAAAGAAGGCACCTGCAGGACAGACTTCTAAGTCTGTCAACGTGACCATTGGCAAGACTGGAGATGGGACTGGGTATGATAATTTACCAACAGTTCTTTCAGTTAGTCAATCTACCAATTGGTGGATTGATACAGGAGCTAATGTACATGTGTGTGCTGATATTTCGTTGTTTTCTTCTTATCAGGTCGCCCGAGATTCCTCCGTCCTAATGGGGAATGGGTCACATGCTACTGTTCATGGTGTTGGCACGGTAGATCTGAAGTTTACTTCGGGAAAGATCGTGCAGCTGAAGAACGTGCAGCATGTCCCTTCTATAGACAAGAATCTCGTTAGTGGCTCCCGTTTATGTAGAGACGGGCTTAAGTTGGTATTTGAGTCTAATAAAGTAGTCGTGTCTAAACATGGACATTTTATTGGTAAAGGCTATGAGTGCGGAGGCTTGTTCCGCTTTTCCCTATCAGATTTCTGCAATAAAGACTGTAAACCATATTTGTGGCAGTGTGGATGATGAGGCTAATGTTTGGCACTCACGTCTATGTCATATTAATTTTGGTTTGATGTCTCGGCTTTCCAGTATGAATTTAATTCCAAACGTTTCCATCACCAAAGGTTCTAAATGCCATAGCTGTGTGCAATCAAAGCAACCTCGTAAGCTTCACAAGGCTGCCGAGGAGAGAAACTTGGCACCACTAGAACTCCTGCATTCAGATCTTTCTGAGATGAATGGCGTGTTGACGAAGGGTGGAAAACGATATTTCATGACATTGATTGATGATGCAACTAGGTTCTGTTATGTGTATTTATTGAAAACGAAAGATGAGCCTTTAGACTATTTTAAAATCTATAAGGCAGAAGTTGAAAACCAGTTAAATAGAAAGATAAAAAGACTTAGGTCAGATCGTGGTGGAGAGTATTTCTCAAACGAATTTGACTTATTTTGTGAGGAACATGGCATTATACATGAGAGGACGCCTCCTTATTCCCCCGAGTCAAATGGGATTGCCGAAAGGAAAAACCGCACGTTGACTGACTTGGTGAATGCCATGTTAGATACTGCGGGATTACCTAAGGCATGGTGGGGGGAGGCTTTGCTAACGTCTAATCACGTATTAAATAGAGTTCCTAACAGAAATAAGGACAAAACACCATACGAGGTATGGATTGGGAGAAAACCATCACTTTCTTACTTGCGTACATGGGGGTGCTTGGCGAAAGTTAATGTGCCAATAACTAAGAAACGCAAGCTTGAACCTAAAACTGTGGACTGCGTTTTTCTGGGATATGCTAATCATAGCATTGCCTATAGATTTTTGATAGTTAAAACTGAGGTACCTGACATGCATGTTGGTACAATTATGGAGTCTCGAGATGCAACATTCTTTGAGAATATTTTTTCTATTAAGGATACACATAACACTACTAGTCAACCTTCTAAAATAATTCCCAGTTCAATCACATCACCTGAACCTTTTGAACATACACATGAACTTGTCAATGAGGAGGAAGACAGTGGAGCTCCTAGAAGGAGCAAGAGACAAAGGATATTCAAATCCTTTGGTGATGATTTCACTGTGTACCTTGTGGACGACACTCCCAAGTCTATTTCAGAAGCGTATGCATCCCCTGATGCAGACTACTGGAAGGAGGCTGTCCGTAGTGAAATGGATTCCATTATCGCTAATGGAACCTGGGAGCTGACAGATAAACCTTATGGGTGCAAACCTGTAGGGTGCAAGTGGGTGTTCAAAAAGAAGTTTAGGCCTGATGGTACTATTGAAAAATATAAGGCTCGGCTTGTTGCCAAGGGCTATACTCAGAAAGAAGGCGAAGATTTCTTTGACACTTACTCACCTGTTGCTAGACTGACCACAATTCGAGTACTACTTGCTTTGGCTGCCTCACATGGTCTTCTCGTTCATCAAATGGACGTTAAGACATCTTTTCTTAACGGAGAGCTGGATGAGGAAATTTACATGGAACAGCCTGATGGATTTGTAGTAGAAGGTCAAAAAGGCAAGGTGTTAAAACTGTTGAAATCTTTGTATGGTCTGAAACAAGCCTCTAAGCAGTGGCATGAGAAGTTCGATAGAACACTGACATCTGCAGGCTTTGCTGTCAATGAGGCAGATAAATGTGTATACTATCGTTATGGTGGGGGTGAGGGAGTTATTCTATGTTTGTATGTGGATGACATCTTGATTTTTGGAACAACATTAGTGTGATAAATGAGGTCAAATCATACTTGTCTCAAAACTTTGATATGAAAGATCTGGGAGTGGCTGATGTTATTCTAAACATTAAATTGGTTAGAGGTGAGGATGGGATTACACTTTTGCAATCTCATTATGTGGAAAAGGTCTTGAGCCGTTTTGGCTTTTCTGACAGCAAGCCTTCTCCAACACCTTATGATCCTAGCGTGTTACTTCGTAAGAATAAGAAAATTGCTAGGAATCAGCTGGAATACTCCCAGATAATTGGCTCACTAATGTACCTAGCTAGTGCAACAAGGCCAGACATCTCCTTTGCTGTGAGCAAATTGAGTCGGTTTACATCTAACCCAGGAGATGATCACTGGAAGGCGCTTGAGCGAGTGTTGCGCTATCTGAAAGGTACCTCGAACTTTGGACTTCACTATACTGGGTACCCGTCGGTGCTGGAGGGTTACAGTGATTCCAACTGGATCTCTGATGCTGATGAGATCAAAGCCACTAGTGGATATGTTTTCACTATTGGTGGTGATGCTGTTTCATGGAGGTCTTGCAAACAGACCATTTTGACGAGGTCAACCATGGAAGCAGAGCTTGCGGCACTAGACACTGCTATTGTTGAGGCAGAATGGCTACGAGATCTATTGATGGATCTACCTATGGTGGAAAAGCCAGTGCCAGCTATTCTTATGAACTGTGATAATCAAACCGTTATCGCTAAAGTGAACAGTTCTAAGGATAATATGAAATCGTCTAGGCATGTTAAGAGACGATTGAAGTCTGTCAGGAAATTGAGAAACTCCGGAGTTATAACCTTGGATTACATCCAAACAGATAAAAACCTGGCAGATCCCTTTACAAAGGGACTATCACGGAATGTGATAGATAGTGCATCGAAGGAGATGGGTATGAGACCCATGTGAGTTATCTATGGTAGTAACCCAACCTATGTGATCGGAGATCCCGTGAATTAGGATCTGGGAAAAACAAGCCATTAGTTAACTGGAGGAGAGTAATTTCAACCCTCTCTATGTGAAGATGCAATACTCTCAGAAACTGCAAGGCAGGTTGACTAAGGTCTTAATGTGTTCCATTGGCTTTTAGAAGCGAAGACGCTATCCTGCAGAGCGTTCTTGAAAGAACACACCTATATGAGCCCGACTGTTAGTCGCAGTCTATGGAGATCTTGGGTAATCTCCTACTAAGCTCATGAAGAGACCAAGGAGTATGACTTATACGCTCCAACCGAGGGGTAGCCTACTGGCGGCCTAGTATCAGTTAAGTTTTTAAGTGAAGCTTGCTTGCACCAAACTTGCAATTCAAGGCATAGTCCATTGTTCAAGTTGTGAGTAAGTGTAGCTTGGAGTTCTAGGTGGATGTTCAACTTTAATCGGTCTCCATCGAAATACTGATATATAAACAGTACATTGGAATTCAGACAAATCTCTGTGGGACTTTGAGATCTGGTGGGGGATTGTTGGATTATATGTGGGCCAAGCCCATATAACAAGAATAATTCCTATTAAATCTCAAAGGCCCACTCATGCAAAGGAGGCATGCATGTGACCTTTAGTACCATATTGCTAGTTCTAGGAGAGGAAGACCACCTTAAAAGGGATGGTGCACTCCTAGCCACTTGAGGCATGTGTGGGAGAGAACTAGAGGATAACACGCGCGCGCTCGCTCGCCTCGCCTCGCCGGGCCGGGCCGGGCTGGGCTGGGCTGGGCAGGGCAGGGCGGCGCGGGCGCACGACACCTGCGTGAATGGTCCGCCAAAATCCGCTCCAGGTGCTTGCGCAGACGCGACTTCCTTTTGCAGTTTTATTTTGCTGTTTTGAGTGGCGGTGAATCCGGATCGGTTACGGTTGCTAATCCGGTTCGGCGGTTACGAGTTATGGAGAACGTGCAGGCGTCTTGATCACGCGACCTGGTCTTCCATAAATACTGAGCCGCCGACTCCATACAGCAGATGCGAAAATCAATCTAGGGTTTTGCCTCCTCCATCCATTGTGCTGCGCCGTCCCACGTAGTCTACTCCGTCCCGTCCGCCGGCGTGCACTGTCGTTCGGGAGAGCAGGTCTCCGGAACCGTCGCCTTCGAAGTCCTGCACCGGGAGAGGGCGAATAAGGTTTTTGGGAAGCGCTCTGCGCGACTGCTCGTTGTAGCTCTGGCTCGTCTTCCTCGTCGTTCGGCTTCGGCGAATCGTCATCGACTTCGTGTCATCCTCACCGTGCCTGCGGCGTCTACATCTGCAAACCGATCAGAACAGAACCATCGGTACGTAACAGTAATGTTCTCCGTATTAGATCTGTTCATGTACAGTTTCCTGGTTTACATGTCTAGATCTTTTTTGCCTGTGATGGTTCTGTTATTGTGCGTGCATGATGTCATGATTAATTTATGGAATAAATTGAACCTACATGTGCTTATATTTTCAACAATATCATGTGCCCACAGTAGCATAGGGAGAGAGGGGGAATGAGAGCCAAGGTGGAGAATATGGGAAAAGAAAGTTTTCATTAAAAATTGTACTACCTCCAAATTCACACTGACCATCAATATATAAAGAATTATCAAGGTTGTGAACATAAAATTCGTATTTTTAGATGCATCATGGAACATACTTTTATAATATATATTTGCTTTTTATTTGAAATAACATAACTTTATAAAAATTTATGATCAAAATATCACCTTGGAGATACGTCAATGTTGAAAACGACTTAGGCCCTGTTTGGCACAGCTTCATCAACAGCTTCATGAGCTGTTGTGAACTGTTTTTTGCCAAACATCCTTTTTGCAAACAACTTCATGGATGAAGCTTCTTAAATCATGCTCTCACAAGGGAATGGGGTGGGGTGAAGCTGAAAATAGTAGCTTTTCACAGCTCTCTCCTTCAGGCTCGCAGTTCTAGGAACCCACTGCCCTTGTAGTTGACAGAAATTACAGCACTTTGCCAGTGGGTCCCCACGCCTGTTTCCTCTATTCCCGTTCGCACTTCTCTACCGTTCGCACTTCTCTAATGATTTTAATTTTTTTATTTTAATTTTTTAATTCATACTCATTCAAATATATTATTTTTTAATTCATATGACCATATACAAACATACAAATATACAAACATATGACCATATACAACAGGGGCATCTTGGACAATTGCCCTCTTTCAGCCATGCATGAAACTGTTGGTGAAACTGTTTTGCCAAACAGTTTTCCAAAACAGTTTTAGCTTCACCGGTGAAGCTGCTCGTGAAGCCGAAACCAAAAAAACAGCTTCACTAGTGAAGCTGAGCTGTGCCAAACGGGGCCTTATATTTAAAATCAGAGGAAGTAGTCTCTAACATGCGAACCATATTAATTTTTTCCCTATTTTTACTACAAAACTACCTGATCAAGATCGAGAAACGTAAGCGGGATTTTGTAAGTGGAGTGGCTTGCAAGGGTGTAAACAACACAAAACGAGTTGTGTGGACGTTTTTTAAAATCGGAGTGATTTCTAGGGGTTTGTGCATTTCCCTTAATAACTCCTTAATGACAGGGAGTGACTTCACGTGGTAGTGATGTTTACATCTTTATTGCAAATCCAAGCACACTGTTTTCATCTATTATGTCTATTGTTCCATTAGCTATATTGGCGCATGTGATCCTACCTTCCGTTCCCCACTTATACATCTCGCCACATGGTCATCATGGCTCAGTGTCCCGATGACCATGCCCTTTATATTTGACCACTCCCTTCATCGTCGATAGAAGCCATCATGGCACAGTATCAACTGCGGCTAATGGTTTTTTGTTGCACTTTTTTAAACGGTGATAAAGATACATGTGTTGGTAGGCTGGAGAAACTGTTTAGAGAAACGGCTTCAAGAAACCGTTTGAAAAAATCTATTTGACTTCAGTTTCCGGCAAAAACCACTCCAAAACCCCAAAAGAATAGGCCTATAATTATGTGACCCGGTCAAAGAAAATCCTGCTTGAAAGGGTGGATTGCTTTAGATATTTTTAGGATTCATAATTTTACTTTTTACAAAAAAAACCCAACCAAAATCCATGGCACCAAAAGCCCAGCAAAATCCATGACGCCCTTCCTTCCCCACCTCCTTCGCCTGCTGCGATGGCAACGGTGAGCCAAGAAGCATGCCCCGTCTCGCTGGTCTGATTGGGATGAACTAAAATCAGTTCATTTCTTCCAACAGTTGCCGATCTGATGGGAGTTCGGCCTGGAGATCGGATTATTATTTTTTGGAGGAAAGCCAATGTTCGATTCTATGCACGGAGGCACCTGAATTGCAGTCTGTTTCAAAATCATATAGGCTTTCATACCATTCCCACCTATCCTGCTTCCAATTTGGCCCAAAATTTAACACTCAATAGCTGCGAAGGGCTTTTGTAATAGTTGGATTTAGACGCCAATTTGCTAGCCAATTTGTCTGATCTAAAAGTAGCAGGGTGGCAATGTGATATTTTTTTTTTGCATGGAGGCGAAGCAAAAATTCAGGGGCAATTAGGAAGCAGATATGTGATCAGTAATCAATCGGCAGTGATTTTTTACTCCCTCTTGTCCTTCTCGTCACTATTTTTCCTTCTCTAAGACTACCTGTTTTCCTTCTATAAGACTACCTGTTTTCCTTCTATAAGACTACCTTCCCCATCTGTCAGGCCCTGAAGATTTCCTGAAGTCTGAAGTACTAGCCTCATAGGCGCGGCGACACGCCGCGCCAGTCACCGTGTGTACTGAAGTAAAAGAGGCGATAATTCGTGAGGAGTTTTTTTTTAAAAAATCGAGGGCACATACGTATTTTAGAGAAAGCTAAAGGGTTTTTCCGTAAAAAATCGAGGACTTGTAAGGACCTGCACGTAAGTAAACAAGGACCTATACGTATTTTCGGGAACCCGCGGGGCGCTATCCAGGATTTTTTTTTTAAAAAAACATGCAGGGACCTTTTCGCGAGGAAAAAGGACCTATACGTAATTTTCGCAAAACCGGAGGGATTTGCCTCCTTCGGCCGTACGGGAAACCCCCCGCCACGCGCCGGGCGGACGCGCGGGCGGGGGCGACGTGGGCGCGCGAGGGGGCAGAGAGTCCCCCGGTAATACGTCCGGTAGGATTGGGCAAATTCTGAAGTTTCTGAAGATGTAAGCGTTCAGCGAGAAGTCGGCGCCCTTTGTACCGCTTCATCGACTTCCACTTGGCGCAGAGGGACGGGCGCGATGCGAAGCAATCCCAAGTTACTACAATCGCACGGCTGAGGGGCGTTTCGGTAATTACTGTATCTCAGCAAATGTGTCGGGAGGTGGTTAAAACCGGACATTTCCAGTTTTTACTGTTAATTAAATATGCTGTAATCTAAGTACTTTGATTATGAGTTCAAAAAAAAGTACTTTGATTATTGGGCTTATATAACCCAGCTATGTCGTGAGTGAGAAGCAAGAATAGAGCATATCTCGTACAACCATGTTTGTATATTTATGCTTAAGAAATTAGTTTTATCCCATGTTGCATGAAATATTCCTTGAACTTGAATGTTGGTGCCATTGTCACATTAGGAATAGTTACCCACTGGTTTAGGTAAATTTTGGTAGGATTCAGTTAGAATATGTAGAAGATGCTTAGTCGTGGTCATAGTAAATATGTTATGGAATGGTTGAAAAATTCTATAAGCTTTATGGAAATTTCTTGGGTAAAATTGATACTCATTTTGGATAGAGGAGTACCTCTTAATTGATTTGGTTAGAAAAGGAAAAATAAAAATTTGTGATTTAGACTTGGGCGTGTGGTAGGTTGATGAAAGGAAGGTAACCCCGATTCATTGTAGTCTCTCCCGAGTCACTTAAGGACCGAACTTAAGTACCGTTGACCCGAGCATATCTCGTACAACCACATGTCTTGAATGGGAAGGACCTAGCAGAATAAGTTATCTAGGTCTAATCTTGACCTCGTAAGTTGTGTAGGCACTGGAGATGGTTGCTTGAAGTGGCTCCCTTCACTATGGTGTTGGGACCAAAGCTTACCGACAAAACAATGGATTCTCTCTGGGACAATGTGCTCCAACAAAGGAGGGCAAAAATAATCATCGGGCAGGGTCAAGGTTAGGGTTAGGTAATATAAAGGTCTTGTTACGATTACTCATATCAGATACTTTTGTTCTTGAGACCTGACTGACGGAGTACGTTGATTGTATCATGTGGGTAAAGTGTACAACCTCTATAGAGTGTATAATATATTTGAATAGCCGTGCCCCCGGTTATGGGCGAGCTTGGTGATACCCTACCTGGTTATATTTCATAGATTTCAAAAATGTTTCGAGAATGGTGTTGATGGTGGGAATCTATACTAGAAAGAGTTAGGCAATGAAAAGCTATTTGTTCAAGTATTTGAGGTTTAGGTTGAGATTTTGGTGGCAAGTGCCATCTTTGTTGGTGTAGGTGACGGAGACCTACACTTTGCAATTTATGATTTTTCATTATTACTTTCAGCTATTACAATTATGTATTTACTTATTGATTTACAATGTCTTTTGCAACCTACTATTCAGATTTTAAATGAAAATTTACCTTGAGCAACAAACCAAGATAAAATAACCTTCCTTTGACAAAGCTAAACATGTAGCTAATAGCATTTGATGTAAGTCTTGCGTAGTATAATTTTGTACTCACTATTGTTTGTTGAACTCTATTAGTTGGACAAGATGAAGAATTGAAGATCGGTTGCTTTTGTGCTGCGTGATTCAGCGTTGTGACGGTCATGTCCTAAGGTGTTAGAATTCGGTATTAAAATTTAAGTGTGAGGCTTATATGTCAAGACATATTATCAAAAGCTACTTTAAAAAAACCTAATCTTATCAAGTGGAAATTTTGAAAAGAGGTTGTTGCTCTGTACAAAAGAAGACCATGCTTTTGAATTTTTTCACAACCTACCCCTAAAAACTTTTATACGATGGTTATTTTGTAGACTTATTTTCAAAAATTGCTTTCACATCCTACCTCAAGGTCTCTTTTCGAAACTTATGTTCATACCGATATTTTGAAACTCACCTCTTCAACCCTTTCCACAAACAGACTCATTTTCGAAACCAATTTTTAGAAGCTATTTGCAAAACTTATCGTAAGATATTATTTTTAGAACCCTTTAATCAAACCTAATTTATAAGCTATTTTTAAAATTTAGTTAAGCATTTCTAAAAATAAAAATAAAATAAATATTTCTAGAACTCATTGTCAAAAATTTATTTTGCTCATGTCTTAAGCTTGACCATTGAAAGTATTATTTGGAAAACTCCCTCCTGAAGCTTCATTTTCAATATTTAATTGTAGAGGCTAGCTCGTGTTACTCAATTCTTAATTTAGTAAAAAAAGTTGATTTGAGAAGGACCCTGGGAACGTGTTTTACAAAGCATGTTTTTGAGAACAAAAAATAAAAGTAGTAATGAAACTTATCTTTAGGATTCTTTTAAATCTGAAAAAAGAGTTTTTCAAGAAAAGCATACTTTCAAAAGTGTTTTGATGACATAATTTCTTGAACATAACTCTGAAAGCTATTCTTACTAGCTATTACAAAATGTAATTTTAAAGCTTCCAAGAAACTATGTCTAAATGTTGTTTCTCGAGCTTTTATTCAAGACAATATTCTTACAGCTTGTCCCAATTTTTCTTTTGAAACTTGCATCCAAGGATTACTTATAGAATTTATCCCCAACAAATACCAAAGACCTACTTTGAAAACCTGTAGGACCGAAATGGCGACAGAGGGGGGTGAATGTCGATCTTTAAAATTCGCCCCCAACAAGTATCTTCTTCTCCAATAGCTACGAAAGCTATGAAGGAAGAAAACCAGAGCTCACAAGAAAACCCAACAGCCTAAAAGACACAAAACCAGATAGCAGCGAACAAGATAAATCAAACCGGGAAAAATCTGCCTTCAGGCGGTAGTACCGGAGTGATATTAGCGGTAGTACTGACGTGATATCTGCGGTAGTACCGCTGGAGCGGTAGTTCCGGAATTAGTACCGCACAAGCAAGAAAATATAAACGCTGAAGCTCAGAAATCTGCTGCTCGCGGTAGTACCGGAATGAACCAAGCGGTAGTACCGCAGCTCGGGCGGTAGTACCGCACAACAGGCAGACAGCAGGGTTTCAGGCTGAAAGAAATGGAACTTCGGGTTTTTGGCTAAAATGAGGGATTGCTCTCAATCTCTTTGATCCAAAGCCTTACTACAACGTACCAAATAGTAAGGGGACCCTGAGTAACAAGAGAAACAAACCGAGAAACAGGAATTTCAGATTATGAGGTAAAAATCTGAATTCTTGCACGACTCGAGCCAAAAATCAAATTGCTCCCAAACCTTTGATCCTGTGGCCAAGAGATTTTGCAGATATGTTAGCAATAGCCATATGACTCTCCATGCCAAATCTCAGCCCATCTGGCAAAGGGAAACAAGAAATGCTCAAAAACCCTAGAAAGGCAAAAGAAGAACAGAGCAACCCAAAATGCCAAATCTGAGATTAAAAGAGGTTTGCTCTAGGGAAACTCGATCAAATGATCTTGAGGCACTATCCCATCAAAAAGCAACCCATTTTGGGCCTTCCCAGCAATCAAGAACTCAAAACACAGAAAATCAAGAATTTGCTCAAAAGGGAAGAACGAAGAACACAGAGCACGGGAGGAGACATAAACTTCAGATTTTCATTCCAATTAAACATGAGGTACAAAGAACTACATTCCCATACGCATGGACATTCGGAGGAATGATTACATGACTTTCAAACCAACCTCTCCCTCTCAATCCTCAAGAACACCAAGAACTACATGGTTCTTGGGAGGAACACACACACAGAGAGTAACGAAGGAGACAACCTCTGTCTCACACACCCACTCTCAACCACTAAAGAGCAAAAGAGAAACCACCTCCAAAGCCTCTTTTGACTCACTAAACCCTAACTCTCTCTTGAATCCATGAGGAGGCATGCAGCCCCTCCTCTCCTTTTATAGCCCATGGCTAACGGGTCTCCAACCCGTTACGCCGGCTAAATCCAACGGAGCCCGCTCCCGCTTGTGCAGCCTTGCGAATTTCCCGATTCGCCCCTCCTGCACCTCCCGGGAAGCTTCCGCGCTCCTTGTCCTGCAAGCCATGCGGCTTCGCCGTCTTCAGCACACCTAGACCGTTCTGACCTCAGCGCCACCTGCGCCTAGTCCGATCCACCGTGCCTAGCCACGACTCCACCTCGAGTCCACGTCGTCTTCGACACATCCCGACCGTTCTGACCTCAGTGCCACCTGCGCCTAGTCCGATCCTCCGTGTTTCGCCACGACTTCACTCGATGTCCTGCAGCCACACAGACAAGAAACACGTCAAATAGCACCGCTCGATACATGAAAGCGTAAATAGCACAAACACATCATACTCTCGCATGACGAAGTCCAAACCTGTCGAAACATTACAATATGCATCCTAAACCCATACGACCAAGTTTGACTAAACCGACCGAACCCGTTGCACCACGCAACGACATGGTCCAAACCACCCAAACCAAACTCGACTAACCTAAACCCTTGTCAATTACTCATCACTCTCATGAGGTCACGACCACATGGTCTCTCAAAACCACTACCCACAAATAAATTTTGGAAAAATTTCTCTATCTTATTTACAAAACATGCTCTCCAGCTTTACCTTAACCTTCACTCTAAATTATTTGTCATAAGCTGTATGCCCAAAAATGACTCCATATTTTTCTCTTTCATAAAACTACTTTTGTAAACATGTTTAAGTTTTGTCCCTGCATAACATTATTTTAGTCTAGTACCTAGGACTTGCCTCCCCCCAAAAATCTACCCTTGCGATACCCTTCGTCTTTCACATTCCAAAACTTACATTTGTATGTACCTTCAAAACTTAATTTTAAAAAGCTCTTTCACAAGCATTCTTGGCAAGCCTAGCTTAGAAAAACTTAGCCTATAAGAACTTGTTTTTACAACTTAAATAGAAAAGAAAAGAGAAGAGTATTTTTCAGCACTTATCCACCAATTGAAAGTTTCAGCATGTTGTTTCCAAAATTTATTCATCAAGAAGGTGTTACCAGATTTCATACTTCAAAACATAGCCCCTAAACCTATTGTTAATGCTTATGTTTGAGACCCAATTTCCAAAACTCGTGTTCAAAGTAAAGCATGGTCTATTTTTATTATCTTTCCAAGTCGCCCCTCAAACTGAAATATGAAATTTTACTTTCATAACTTATTTTATAAAGTTGAATATCTGAAATTAGTTTTAACTTAGTTACAAAACACTACTTGTTTTTACCCTTTTAGCTTTAGTACCTAAAATCCATTTCCTTAAACTCTAGTATAAATTTATAATATATCTTTTCTTCTCAAGACTTCTTCGAAAAACATACTTTCAAAATTGTTTGGTGAGAAGAAACAAAAACCTTGTCATGCCACTTCATTTTTACTTATTTCTCATCTCCTTCTAATTTAAAATAGCTTGTAAAATTTTCTCTACTCTCATCTAATTTCCAAGCTTTAGCATGGAAGTAGAGCACGAATGACGCATAAGCTAGATATGTAGGCTAGATAAAGCTAACCTTAGTTTGCCTTTGTGTAGTGACCCATAATTCTCGTATGTGGTATGCTAGCCAAGTTCCCATGCATTGCTACAGAACAACAAAGGTCATGTACATGGGAGAGCCAACCCATATCAATTTCAATTCATATGAGACTCAAAACATATCAATAAAGAAGCATATCACTTTTTCTCTTATCAAATTTTAACAGGGCATGGGAACATATTAATTCAACAAATCTCAGTAAGTCAACATGCTACAGTACACAATTTGATCTTCTCTTAAAATAATAAAATAATCACTCCCATTGTGTTTGGAAGAAGAATGGATATGAAAGCTGAAACCACTTGAAAAAGGAGACTAAAATATGTATTTTGACCAAGAGTAGGATTAGTGAGCTAAGTCCCCTCCACCATCACTCTCATCAATTTCTTCTACATCATGCTTGCCGGTCCTCAGCCACAATTTCTTTCATTAACTGCTACCTCATCGATGACACTTTGCACTGTTTGAAAGTCAATTTCCAGATCACACATTGTTCAATGGAGCCAACTTTATATGCCAATCACAAGTGCAAATAATCCCACAAGAGAATCATTTTCAGAAAAGGACTTGTAGAGCATAGCATACATAAATTAGATACAATGTTGACTCATGGATCAGATTAAATAAAAATATTTAATTACCAAAACATAAGAAAAAGTTAATTTGGGGGTTTCATTGAGAAATATATCAAATTTGAAGGAGATGTAGCTCAGAACACATTCAGGTCCAATATCAATTATATAGATGTGAAGATTTTTATTTAGACCATGCATGAAGGGGAATACATTAAGATGCCTACCTCAGAAAGCTTTGATATGATGGAAAATATGCTATTATCAAGGGGTTGGAGGCAAAATGTAGGTCTTGCATCACAACAGTCTAAATTCCTCAATTATTGAGACAAACCAAAAACCATCTACATTTCAATAGTCTGATGACTAATAATGTCAAAAGTTAAAGACGATCACTTGTGCAAAAGTTGCACAACCATAGAAGCAAAAACACATCAGAGTAGGATTGTATTAGACAAACTAAATTACATCTAGAATAAGGATTTGGTGAGTGTATGGGCAATTAAATTTGTCACTTACATTTTTCTAAAAATCATCAGAAAAATCATGGATGTAATCAAGTACAATTTTCAGATTTTGAGCTACAATATAATCAAGTACAATAAACTAACATGATTCATTTATGCAATATCATCTTTTCAACTATTAGCTCTCCTTTGGTTGTTCTGTGCTATCAATTATATAGCCCAAATCAGTAAAAAATAATTGCTAATAAAATCAAACAATCAATAAAACTAAGCATCTTATAGAATAGTATTCTTATTGCATTTTAATTATTGGCCTTCAACTTAGGAATGTTCATCAGATCACTATTTACAGTGCTCAAAGGAATGGTATGTTAAGAAGGTCCACTATACATATGTCATTTTATTTACACTATTAACTTGAATAGGTGCATGAAAGCTCCGGTGAAAATAAATCAAAGCAATAAATACTCATATTTTGAAAGATTGTAGATAAGCATTACATTTGGAATTTTCCTTGGATCCCAAGCAATGCCAATTATATCTCCTAAGTATATATAGAAAACATGTCATTCCAAGCTCATCTACCAAAGTGGTAAACATCACATCAAGAAAAGGTGCAAACTATAGCTCAATTGTTGTATCCAGAACTTTGCCATCAGGAGAGATGACCATGTGATCATAGTGGCAAATAGAACCTTTTGAATCATACATTGGGATTACCAAAACTCTCAAATTTTTTGGCTCCTCATCAAGGTGATACCTTACTAACAAAGAAACAAAAATCATCAACTCTCGAGAAAAAAAAGTAGAGACGCATTATGTTTGAAAATAGAACAGTATAAGATAAGGATATCAACTTACATAAAGGTAGCTAAAACTCATGCACTACCTTTTGGCAAGCAACCTATTGAGATATTGCCATGCCATGTCTGAGACAACTGAATCAAAAATTCAGAACAGGTGTTATCAACATTTCCATCGCCTTTAGCTCTGAAGCTCCAAAATAGATAGGTGCAGCCAATGCCTTAAGCCAATTTTGAAAACTATAATGAGTAAACAAACACATGCCTAACAACTATCAGAAGTAATTAACAGCCTTTTTATTATTAAGGCTATTACAATGGACTTCTTTAAGATGAGCCATAGAGTGCACAACTAATTTGTCAAAAACTTGTAATCATGGGTTTGTCAGAGAACCCTATTGCACCAGAACATATCAAACTGATTATGTCTAGGTGATATTTTAGTCTTTTCTTGAGTTATTGTTGTGATAAAAAACATGGATGACAAAGAATGAAATTGTCAAACACGTTACACGTGATGGTGTTTTCTTTTTCTCTGATAAGAAATCACACTTGTGAATACATGTTGTGGAAATGGGCCAAAGGTTCACATCAATATGCATAACTACAAATTCATAGTGCTAATGGTCAAATTGTACAACATCTAACTGATAAGGAACAACAACATAATAGTTGAGAAGTAACACGACTTCAGAAGATACTACATAATCATGCAAGTTACAAATTTGGCCACTACATCTTAATGACCTTAAAAATGACTATTTCTACTAGAATATTGACTAACTAATAGACGATTAGAAAACAAACGAACGATCTTTTGACCATTGTTAAGAAAGGCACAAAGAAAAATATAGATGTATTATCCTTTGATGCAAATTGAGCATTCACCAATTCGATGAGAAAATATGGTGACTTCTAGTAAACAAAGTTAAAATTGTTAGATATTAGGAACTCAAAATCAACATACGCCTTCAAGGCATCAAGGATAGGGAAGTAAGTGGATATAGTGTGCAGTAATAATTTGCTCGAAGTTTAGAACGAAACATAAGCAAGTAATAACACTCTGAATAAAAGGAACTCAAGTAAGCTAAAATTGCCTAACCAATTTTCGCTCCTAAAGTCAAAGAAAACAAAAAAAAATTGAGAATCAGATTACCTCTGTGCTCGAACTCCAGCTAGCTTGATATGCATTGCAAAACCTATCATCTCTATATCCATGTACGAGGCCTTACTGGCAGAACCTAAACAAAACTCCAATTCCAGTTTTCTTTTTGAGCAATGACATGTCCTGGAGTCTAAAAGGTGTATCAAATACGAAATGTTGTACCAGAACATATCCAACAAAATTGAGAAAAACTCTCACCCTATTGAATGATAGCATTTCATCTATGGTTGAACTAATACCTGATATTAGTTTGGACAGATTAAATACTATATTGCCATGGATAAATTGTAAGGAAACTATAAAGATGGGCATTTGAGCAGTGTTTATACCGAAAGGAAAAGATCAATTAGCTGCAATGTGCATCAATTAAGGACCATGAGTACATATGTGCACTAATATTTTAAGCTTATGTAAATCAAGTCACTATATGTCATAGTATGTAAAGCATTAGTAGTCAGCTAGTCATTGTAAATGCACTATCCCTATGTTTATTTCATGGTTTGACCAAAAGCTAAATAAGCTATTTGGCTAAAGCTGTACCATTATCATTGAAATGCAAGTCTACATGTATGGCATTATTTATGCAAATCTCCAAGGCACGACCTCTTCCTCGATGGCGAACCACCAAGCTTCTATGGGGCACTATGACACCCCCATGCCAACCGTGAGGGTGGCCAGGTTGACTGAGGCTGAAATGGTGATAGTACCATGATCGAGAAGCATAGTGGCAATACCTAAGCTTCTTGATAGTAGAAGCGACGATGGACATCCTCAACAGGAGAACCAATGAAAGACGCAAGGGCGACAATCACATAGTGCCATTCTCCTTCATTCCCACTCTCACCGCCGCTGCCACCAGCGCTCCACCTTCAGTGCATATTGAACACACACAATCAATCAAACCAAAATTTATACACTAAACACCTCAAAGAACCATAGCAATTCCCTTGCATCAGCATAGTACCCTTGCTCAGCCGACCATGGCCATTGCTGGATCAACCCATCTCCATCTTTGGGTCGCCACTGCACACTGTCATGAGTCGCCATCATCCCAGCATGTCTCCATCACTCTGTATCATGCCAACGCCCTGCTTAGTGTAACACCAATCACGTGCCGCTCCATTGTAGGTGACGACAATAGGGGAGTGGAGCCAGAGGTGGTGGCGGCATAGAGATGTGGTGGTCGGGATAGGGAATGATTCCAACTGCAAACAGATTACTCAAAGAGATAAGTTTAACTACTAAAAATACTATAACTATTAAGGGGGTTTGTGAAAAATGCAAACAACAAGTTAGCACCTTAAAGATATAGGCTAATTAAACAACAAAGTTCATGCCTGATAGTTGCAATTTGACAGAAATACATTCATGTCCACATGTTGGACATGAAAAGTAACCTAAGATATGATATGGGGGCCTCGATTGAGTACCTTGGAATGGAGGGGCACTGGGACCTCTGGTGATTATGATCCCTTGTCACGGCAGCAGGGGCATCATTGTCTTAGAAGTCAAGGTCAGCATTGTGGCCCAGATGAAGAAGAATCCGGTGATTGTGGCAGAGAGGAAGATGAATATGACACGGCGGAGGGGATGCAGATGGTGTGGGTAGGGTTTGGAGCGAGAGGTTGGTGATGGGATTGGAGAGGAGGGAGGAGTGGTGGCACCAGAGTAGATTAGAGGGGAGTAGGGGTGGCGCCAACGCAGATTGATTTGAGGGGAGTAGGGAGGAGCGGCAACGACGGGCACAAATGCGAGGGGAGGAGGAAGGAGCAGCGGTGTCGGCTCAGATGATTGGGGAGGAGGAAGAAGCTACGGTGTCAGAGCATATTCGAGGGAAGGAGGGTGGCACCAACGCAGATGTGATGGGAGGAGGAAGGAGTGGCAGCAGCTGGCGCATATGTTAGGGATTTGGATTTGGAACACGAGACACGGAGAGAAACGCCGAAGAGAAAGAGTGGGCCCAGGTCAAAGTATTTTTTATGTGGGAGGGGAGGGAGGGGAAAGAACGTACCATCACAAACTACCTTTTTTTTATGTAGTAGAGATGTACGACTAACGCGTAGGTGATGAAATGCGTTGTTGTATTTTATTGGGGTCCCTACATGTTTTAATTTGGTTTTTCTGGCCACTGCATGTTTGATTGGTCCTTTTCGCTGATTTATTTGGTTGCCTCCTTCCCCATAAGTTTTCCCTTCTATCTAGACCTATTGTTTCCCTCTTGTCACTTGACTAAATCGTTGATCCATACCATCTTAACAGAATGACTAGTCCTAACAACCGGTTTATGTCCCAACACCTGAAGAATCCGGGGCTGCTGCTTCTCAACAACATCATGCCACCCTATCAAGAAACAAGCGAAAAACCGAAGCCACCTGTGTCTTGAATACGCTGAGCAAGGACACCTTGCCTACGAATGTCCCCAGATGACCCATCCAAGAAAAGTGGTGACCTGCTATACATGCAGTGGGATTGGACACTACTCCATCATGTGTGGTCAAGGAACACTAGAAGAGCAAGCCAAGAATATTGATGTTACTTGTTCCAACTATGGCAAAGCCAAGAATGTTGCATCCAAGAGAAAAGAAAACCATGATATAACCCTATGTGCCTTGGTTGTGGTGAAGTCGAACACTGTGCACTACTACAGAAAACCACATTACAGGCGGTTCAGAAACGTCATCACAGACGGTTTTCTGAACCGTCTGAATTTATGGGTCAGTGATAATCCAAGGTTATCACTGACGGTTTTAAAACCATCTGTGATTATCAGATATCACAGACGGTTTTTCATTAAAAACCGTCTGTGATTATCACATATCACAGACGGTTTTTAAGTAAAAACCGTCTGTGATATTCCTTCCTCCAAATTCTAAATCGATTTCTGTTTATTAGCTAGCCTCAGGAAATGCTAGCCATGCCCTCTGAAACAAGCAGATAATCACAGACATAAAACATACATTTCACACATCTCATCTCATTTCAGATACATTTCACATCTCAATTCATTTCACAGACATAAAACATCCAATTGACAACGCACTTCATTTGATCACAAACATAAAGCATCCATTTCGCAAATCAATTAGTTGAATTGAAATAAAATATCCATTAACAAATACACAATTACAAAAGATCTACACTGCATTTGCACTTAAAAAAGGTTCGTTGATTATGTATCTATGGTGCGAAGTGGAACCAGCCTTCTGGCTTTATGACTTGAGTCAGCAAAAAGTACGCCAACTCTGCTCGAATCCGTCCAAGATCAGACTGTTTCAATGGAGTTGACGAGATGTACGTAGTCTGTCGATAGGAATATCAATGTGCGTATATATGTAACGTGATAAGTATGAAGTAATTATGGGAAGATTGACAAACCTTGGAATTGGTGATCCTCGAGGAATCAAGGAGTAGTTCCATATGTTGGCAAACGTAGTATCCACATGTGTTGCCCGGCTGCTACTGGTGGCACTGCAAAAAATGGAATGTGTTAGTTCAAGAGGCTGTTGCATAGGATTAATTAATGTGAAATAGCGAATACCTTAAAATCTTGAGCATGTGTCAGCAGGCCTTTGGCCCCGCGCTTCGAGTCACCTCCCATTTCAATGTACATCACGAACGCCCTACGTGATTCGAAAAAGTTAACCTTAGTCATTCGGAAGGAAAGAAAGAGTACAATATAGGTATGTATGGAGAATATGTACTTACCTATCGATTAGTTGGCTGACAACTGTGAAGTCCATTTTATTCCTACTTAGGGAATCAAGGTAATATACCTTGTTCCATTTTGGTACAATTACTATTAAAATCCAATGAAAGTTCTGATGGAAGGGCATAAGTACATATTCCTTTTTGAGGCAACCCATCAGTTCTGCTGCAATGTACCTCTCGACGAGGGTTGTATCCCGGTCGATAGTATCCTTGGCGACCAAGTATGGGTCCAAGAAACCAGCCGATGAGTTGGATAATCTAGCTTTAGTCAGCATGTATCTATATATACACACGAAAGCAACAAATTAGATATGACATTTATCGGTGTGACATGAACGGAGACTGTGATTGTACACACTTTTTGCGTCCAGCATCGAATGATTGAGACATCGAGAGCGTTGAGCGTGAGCAGATCGAATAAATCCTCAAAGGCGACCACCAACATACACTCTTGAAGACTGTGGTGGAAATCATCCGACGTGAATTTGACAGTGATACTTGAGGTCCGTTCTCCCTCTGGCTTATTGGACTGCTGCATATACCACGTGTGCAATTGTATGCAACTATATGCTAGGCGTTCGAGGGCTTTTTGCTCGAGCAACGGCTCGCCAAGCACGAATTTGCGGGCCAAAGGTAGGTACGGTATATCATCATTGGTCTTCTTTGCTTTGCCTTTCCTGGCCTTGCTGCCTCGGCTATATGTCAACTTCACGGTAGTCGACTTTGAAGGTAGCAGCGGTGCAAGTTGCTCTGGCGAGAATAGCACCCGTGGAGATAGCACCGGTGCAGTTTCGGGTGGTGGACGCCGTGCGTTGACGCCGTCCTTTGTTTTATCACTAATATTCAGTAAGAGACCAATCAAGCTGTCGCATACATTCTTTTCTACGTGCATGACGTCGATGCAGTGTCGAACATCTAGGTACTCCCAATAAGGTAAGTCCCAAAATATTGATCTCTTCTTCCAGGTGTTCTTCTCATGAGCCCTCAATTTACGTCCCTTTCCGAGGACAACATCTAAATCCTTAATCATATCATAAACCTCGTGTCTCCTTAAATGCCTTGGAGCTGAACCGTCTTCCTTCTCGCCGTCAAATTGTTTCTTCATCTTGCGGTATGGGTGAGCCCTCCGAAGGAACCGGCGGTGACGCATGTAGACGGTTTTGCATGAGTGTCTCAGCCACACACTCGGTACCATCTAAACAGTGAGTGCAAGCTTTGGCACCTTTTGTACTATGGCCTGATAGGTTACCAAGGTCAGGATAATCATTTATGGTGCAGAACAATAAGGAGCGCAGAGTGAAGTTCTCTCGTTTGTATGCATCCCATACCTGTACCCCTTCGTTCCACAGTACTTTTAGATCTTCCACCAACGGTGCTAGGAACACATCAATATCATTCTCAGGTTGTTTTGGCCCTTGGATAAGTATCGACAGCAAAATATTCTTTCGCTTCATACACAACCAAGGAGGAAGGTTATAGATGCAGAGAGTCACGGGCCATGTGCTATGTCGACTACTCATGCTACTGAAGGATTCATTCCATCTGTACTCAGTCCAAACCTTATATTCCTTGGTTCTGCACCGAAGTCTGCAAACCTCCTATCGATGTTTCTCCACTGCGCAGAATCAGCAAGGTGTCTTAGCATTCCATCCTTCTTGCGCTCCTCCTAGTGCCAACGCAGCAGTTTTGCCTCCTTTGGATTTGCAAAAAACCTTTTCAAACGGGGAATTATAGGAAAATACCATGCCACCTTAGCAGGAGGTCCTTTCTTCGCCTCTGTTCCCTCGCCATCATCTGATTGATTGTTACGTTTGTATCGAGATGCGTTGCACACCGGACATACATGCACGTTTGCATACTCTTTACGGTAGTGGATACAGTCGTTCGGGCATGCATGTATTCTTTCTACTTCCATTCCCAACGGACAAAGAACTTTCTTGGCTTTATACGTGGTTTTAGGCAACTCATTTCCCTCCGGAAGCATGTCCGCTAAAAGACCTAGCAGTGCCGTGAAACTCTTGTCGGACCAACTGTTGCTTGCCTTCAATTTCAACAGTTCAAGCACGGCCGACAACCTCGTGTACTTGCAGCCCGTGTACAAAGGTTTCTCCGAGTCCTCCATCAAGCCCCGGAATTTAACATACTCTCTCTCATCATAGTTCTCTTCTACATCGCGAAGCATCTGATCCAGATTATCATTGTGCAACCTATCCGAATCCAAACGACAATCGACATTATCCGGCGGCATGTCATTCACTTCACCGGTGATGTCATCCGGCGGCATATCATTCACTTCACCGGCGATATCATCTGGCGGCATATGATCATTCACTTCGCCATAACTGTCCAACACGTATAATCCTTTTTGAAACTCCTCCGAATCAAGTGCGCTTCAATTTGCCCTCGGTTCTTAAACACCTTCAAATTCTCGCAGTCAGTGCATGGACAGCACTATATTCCACCCCCTTATTCAACATATCCTCCTCGGCGGCTCTTATAAAAGCAGACACGCCATTAATGTACTCTTCACTCACACGGCTCGCGACATACATCCAGCTTTGGTTCTACGTTACGTACATATATAACAACTTAGTATTAAAATTTAGATTAACTAATTATTACTACATATATACTGGCCACATTTATTATATTGAGACTTAATTTGCTAGCTCAATTCATATTATAAACACAACCGCTATTATATAACCAACAATTTTGCAAATTAACCATCTTCAATAACACTCATGGATTACTTAGACCAAAATTGTAATGCAATTAAAGAAAAGATAAATTTCATTACTAACCATATCTAGAGCAACCAGGAAAGTATGAATCTTCAAAACTCAATTTCTGCCTCTTCCCACCAAATTAACTGGCCTGAAATTGCCTAGCTTCCTCCCGAGTGAAAAAGTGCGCAGCAGTGGCTAGATCTGGATCGAAATGAAGACAGATGCGGTCTGAGCAGCGCAATAAACGCCTTGCCATTATCACAGACGGTTTTTAATTAAGAACCGTCTGTGATAACCAGCTTATCACAGACGGTTTTTTATTAAAAACCGTCTGTGATAATCTGGGATTATCACAGACGGTTCTTAATATAGACCGACCGTCTGTGATACTCCTTTTTCCCACCACAAATACCACAGACGGCCTCCAAATTACAACCGTCTGTAATAGTGTTTATCACAGACGGTTTCACAAAACCGTCTGTGATGAGGCGTCTTCTATAAGGCTTTCTGTAGTAGTGGTGACAGTCAATGCCCGTAGAGGAAACTAGCCAAGGACATCACCTGCATCATCTTTGGTGAACCAGGACACCACAACATTTGGTGCCCCCGAAAGCAACCTTTCAAGAAATATGACGATAGCGTCCGTAGTAGGATTGAGCATGATGTGAACTGGAGCCCCCCAAGGTGAACAACCATGGGCAAAGCTTGCTGCCACTACGGTGATGTAGGACATAGCGCTGACCAATGACTATAGCTGCCCAACTGTGATGAAGATCACTAACCCGGACATTACCTAATGAGCAAGGTGACATGCTTCCTTTGCGAAGACAAGGATCATTTTCCCATCCAATGTCCCCTCCATCCAGCACTAACCACAATAACGCAACAACAACGAGAAAACTTTCGAGCTGCCTTGAAATTCAAACTAGCCGAAGAAGACAAAACCAAGACCGCACCAGCTGACTTACCAATAATTCAAATGTTTTTGGCAACAACCAAAACAAACAACCTCAAGAAAGTAGCACTTCGAAGCCAAATTTTACCTATTTTAGCTGTGGTGAGAAAGGCCACTACAAGATCAATTGCTCTTATGGATGACAAGCTTCAAATCCAGATTGGTCCCAAGTTATGACACCTTGTCTAGGCATCTCTGACACCCCCAATGGTGACAACCGGCCTAAGCAAATCAAGAATATCACATGCTTTAGTGCAGAGATAAGGGGCACTATGTCAACCAATGCCCTCAGAGACGTCAAGTTGGATCCAAGACGGCCCTACTACCACGCGTGTTTGTACTCAATATCTAGCACCTACCATGATATCTGGATCACCTCCTCATCTTGCATCTAGTCTTGAAGGAAGAGTTGTTGGTCTCGTTATTCCAGAAGAAGGCCAGAGGCGTATGACGACATGATGGGTGTGCGCTCTACGAATATATACCCGCAATAATTTCACTTAGATGTGAAGCATCACATTCCTTGGTCCAAAAAGAATCCTTACCCAAAACATCGATAGCCAAGTTCTCCCGCTAGATCTGTGATAAATTGAATTCCTTGGACAGCCGGTTCCATAGTCTAGCTCGCAAAATTAGTAGCCCTAAGCATGCTAAGCCATGTATATGGTGACATATGTAGGCTAGATAACCCAAACTAAGCCACACCACGATGCAAGATAAAGCATATCCATGCTTGTATATCAAGGCATGGAGTTCAAGTTAAGTGGATTTCCTGAAATCCTTCCAATGTCATGACGAGGTAATGTGCCATGGCGGAATGCCCGATTCCTTGCTACCCTCTCCTCGAATCACCTCCGTCTACCTCTCTAATCCGTCTGAATCTTAAGGACGATATTCTTTATAAGGAGAGTAAGTCTGTAATGCCCTAAAATCCCTAAAAGCTCATAAATATTTTCAAACTAATCATTTATGCATTTTTGGGCATTTTCAAAATTTTCTGTTTTTAATTAAAAGAATTATCTATTTCCCAATGGCTGTTTTTGAATTTTCGAAATTAACTAAAGATCGAGTAGAACATATAAATAATTTAGTTGAGTTCCAAATAATTCAAAGTGTATCTCCAAAAATTGTAAAAAATTTCTAATTTGTTTTACTAATTTTAAAAATTGAAACTCGATTTCTGCATTTAATTCAACCGGGAAATGTTTTAAATTCAAATCCGTTAGTACGTCATATTCCCTCTTCTTGACCCAGCCCATCTCTTAATCTGGCCCAACTCTGGCCTACACACCGTACCCAGCCGAGCCACCTCTCTCTTCCCCTTATTTTTTTGTTTCCTTAGCTCAAAGATGTATTTCTAGAAATATGCTGCATCTCTTTTCTTCTCCTTACAGCCGCTGACTTTCCCGGCCCGCTCGCCAGTGTTCGTTGTCCATCTCTCGCCATCACCATTGGAGGCCACCTGGGAGGCACTCTAGATAAACAATGCCGATGCAAAAGCTAAGTAATATTGAGTGAGCTTATGGTATTTGTCGTAAGTGTTTGTGTGAATAAATTGAATATCGATAAGTTATTTCAAAAAAATTATCCTAATAAATTGTTTTAACATAATAACAAAACAATTATTCTATTTATTTGTTAAAGAGACACCATAAGCGGTCACGAAAAACTCAACCAAAATCGTCGACCGGTCGGTATGCCCGCATTTTTCTATTTTAGCCCCTTTTTAAAAAATATTCACATTTAGACCCCTGATAGTTTTAGTTCCATTTTTGGACCCAAGGGGTCGGCGCCGTGACCCACAACGCCGAGGTATCACGTCTCGGCGCCGTGGTCCATGGCGCCGAGGTCCCTGGCCCGCGTCAGCGTGGCGGCTTGCGTGGCGCCGACGTGGCGGCTAGCTTGGCGTCGTGGATCTTGGCGCCGAGGTCTGGCCAGCGGGCCCCAAGGGGCCTTCTCCTTTCACGCGTTGGTTCTTTCGTTCTCTCTCCTTCTCTTTTCTCTATTTCGCGCTCAGCTGGCCGCCCGCCTCCCCGCCGCCGCCCCGTGGTGCCGCTGCCTCCCCTCCCCGCCAGCCCGCGTCTCCGCCGGCGGCCGAGCCCCTACCACCTCCCCGGCCGCCCGCCTCCCCGCCGCCGTCCCGTGGTGCCGCCGCCTCCCCTCCCTGCCAGCCCGCGTCTCCGCCGGCGGCCGAGCCCCCACCGCCTCCCCGCCCGCCCGCGTCTCCGCCGGCGGCTGAGCCCCCACCGCTGCGTTACGAGCTGCCCACTGACGACCCCGACTACGAGCGGCGGGCTCCATGGCGGCGGGCGAGCAGAAGCCTGAAGAGTCAGCTCCTGCCCTGTCATCAGTGACTGAGAGCACTGCAACTAGGAGCAAATCTCATACTTCTCGATTTGAATATGTAGAAAATGTCCCTTCTGCTGGGAGCAGTTCTGAAGAAAATCATCAAACTTCTTTGGTGAATTTGGGATGGACAGTGGATATCACAAAAAATCAGCCTCTAGTTCATCCAAAGTGCAGGTAATGTTTCTTTAATTCAATAGTTACATAATATATGGAGATGATGAATCATGAATATGTGAACTCAATTATGTTATGTTGGTCCTCTGTTGTCTTAGTTTTGCATAGATTGGCATATATGTACCAAGTCAGAACTCCAAAGAGGAGTGTATAAGATATTTCTAGTTTTTTCATGATTGTTCAGTTCCACTCTTAGGTAATCCCACTGTATGCGGCAGCATGCTATGAAATAGCTCGCGTGTTCCCCAAAAGCACTATGATGTTTCCACATTGAAGTCTTACAATTGTCTGACAGAATGCTTTTAGAAGGCTAAACGCATGTCGGGATGGTAAAATATTCACTGCATATCTGCATGTGGATTGGATGTACATTTGAAGCCGAATATCTTGTTTAACTTATCCGTGGTTTGAATTTTAGTTGTCGTATATCCACCTACAGGGAACATCCTGGATAAAGTATCTTTTGTCAAGAATATGGGATGAAGCTTACTGAAATTGCTTGTTGAAAGGACGAAAAAGAAGTGGCATAGCATAGGTGTGAAAATTTATATTTATAGTCACTAATTATTCATTGAGACCAACAGATGCTCCTATCTTCATTTATTTGCTCATATTATTTTGCTGAGGAAATTGCATACCTTAGGCCTAGAAACATAGCTAGTGTGTGATGGTCTGGATCCACCGCTGTCGCCTCCCTCTTCTTCTCCGCCGTTCCTGATTGCTGAAGCATTCCCCAATGTAAGTCACCTTGCCACGCCTCTTGTTTCCTCCCTTGTTAATCACTTAGATTCTATTGTCCTGTCGTGCAGAAATTATTGGCCGAATCGAAGAATTTGAAACCTAGATAATATGTGGCTGTGGGACTTAATTGGGTTAGTCTTGTCAGGCTTAATTGGATAATATGTAAAACCTAGGAAGGCAGGCTTAATCTTGTCACTCAAAAGGGGCTTAAAACTTGTTTGAAAAGCTATTACTCCACAGCGTGTTCTGAAAAAAAAAATTGGAACTAATCATTGTTTAAGCTAAACAAACCTCTTACCAATAGTGCTCTAGTTTAACAATGCATAAACACAGTACCCTTTTTTCCCTTAAAATTGTAGCAAGTACATATATACACTTGCTTCTTTTTCAGTACCATACTACCATCAGTAGTATTTTATTTCACTATAGGATAATTGGTAAAGCGAAAGAAAGAAGAAAAAGGCTCACTGAAAAATTGTATTGGCTCTTCTCGAGCTAGCTTATACTCCCTTCATCCAAATTTGTAAGACTTATTTTCTTTTGACATATAGACGGTTAGTGCCTGGCTACACCGAACCTATAGAGCATGGGTTAGCTTTCTGCTTTAGCTAGATGATATGTGGTTGTGGGACTTAAATCGTTTCTGCTTTAACTTTATTTTTAACTTTCCTGATGCATATTTCCAAGGTATTAAGTTTGGTTTTCTGTATGAACTAGATGGACAACCTAGTCACCATATATCATGGAGGCAGTGTGACAAGTGATGATTATGGAAATGTTTGATTTGTTGAAATGCAAAGGGTGCCTCTGATATTCAGTGATCGACCGTCGTTTAGTGAGTTGGTTGCTAGGGCCCGGGAGGAGCTACATTGTCATGCAAACGAGGAGAGCATCACAGTTGAGGGGTTAATTCACTTCGGTTCGAAAGACATAATTCTAAGGCGGTTGATCTTAATTGGTTGTGAGGATCAGTGGGACAAATATGTCAAATTGGTTATGAGGAATGAGTTCCAATGTTTGGACCTTATTGTGCGGAAGGTGCCCATTGATCCCACCCCTCATGGTTATTCACCAGAACTAGGTCATCAGACACCCTTTGACCCTCCGTTACCGGACCTTGCGGTGGATGTGGAAGAAGTGCCTGAGGTGCCCGATGCTCTATCTACCCCGAACGAGGTTCAGATTTCTCAACCAGTTCGAGTTGAATGTCGGACTGATGATGTCGTGGCGGCCCCTCAGGAGATCCCTTTGACCCAGAATCATCCCAGTAAGTGTCGAGCAACACTTTAGCTTTTTCCCGTCATTCCATTCTTTTGTCTCAATCCCATCGTTTTCGTGCTTATGATGCAGGAGACATTCCTGATAATGTGGGTGTTCCTCCTGTTGCTACATCTGGCAACGTTGAAGAAGTCTGTAGGGACTCCAACAGTGTGGATGTTCAAATTGTGGATGATCTGGAGCCTTACGAGATCGCAAGGGCCGTTGATTCTGATGATGACCGCCCTTTTGGAGAGCTGACCGAAAGTGATATTGAGCTGATCAGACGTTATTGCCCTGGCCGGGATCCATCAGTTCATGAATTCAGCGATCTTAGACATTCTCATAAGGCTTATGCAGAAGGAAGGGATGACGAGCTGCTAGATGCTCCTGAGGCCGGGCCAAGCATGACAATTGAGAAGGGCATAATGTTTGAGAACTTGCCTGCATTGAAAAGGTGGCTGCAGGAGTATTCAGTGATTCGTAAAAGACCATTCAAGGTGAGGCATTCTTATGTGGAGCGGAGGTACACAGTTGTGTGCGAGAAGGAAACATGTGAATGGAGGGTTTGTGCTAGGAAACAGAAGTACACGGGAAAGTTCAAGATCACAAGAATCGTTGGCCCACACACTTGTGTCGAAGCAGAGCTCAAACAGAAGCATCGGCAGTTGACCTCTACCATTATTGCCAAGTCACTGTGGCACATAGTAAAGGGAGAACCCAATATGAAGGTGAAGACACTTGCTGGGTTTGTTAAGGAGAAATTTGGATATGAGATAAGGTATGGAAAAGTATGGAGGGCAAAGCAACGCATCTGGAAGATGATATATGGGGACTGGAAAGATGGGTACGAGCAGTTGCCAGCACTCTTCAATGCAATCAAAGCGGTTAATCCAGGCATGCATTATGAGTACGTCCCGAAAGCAAATGAATGGACACAACATGGGAGGCAGATATTCTTCCGTGCTTTCTGGTGCTTTGCTCAGTCCATCGAGGCCTTTTGGCATTGTCGTCCTGTCTTCTCCATTGACGGTACGTTTCTTCTTGGCAAGTACCAGGGCACACTTCTGATAGCCATTTCCTGTGACGCAGACACCGCGTTGGTTCCTTTGGTGTTTGCTTTGGTTGAGAGGGAGAACAAAGACAGCTGGGGATGGTTCTTGCGGCTCGTTCGAAGGCACATGGTCGGCCCTGGTAGGGCGGTTGGTGTCATATCTGATAGACACCAGGGCATACTTGCTGCCGTACAGGAGCAGATACCGGGGTATCCAGCTTTGCACCACCGTTGGTGCACTCGGAATCTTGCCGAGAATCTACTCCGTAAGGATGGTACGAAGGATAACTTTCCTCTTTTCGAGGAGATCGCTCGAATGCTTGAGGTCAAGTTCTTCCAGGAGAAGTTGGAGCAGCTTAAAACTGCAACAAACGCAGAAGGTAGACAGTGGTTGACGGGATTGATGAGAGATGTCGACAAATGGACAAGGGCTCATGACGATGGTGGCTGGAGGTACGAGTTTCAGACAAGCAACATGGCCGAATCCTTCAATAATTTGCTTAGGGGTGTACGTGGTATGCCCGTCAATGCTATCGTATCCTTCAACTTTTACAAGCTTGTTGCCTGGTTCAACGAAAGACACGCACATGCAATGGTGCTACAGAGTAAACAAGAGAGATGGGCACCAAAACCGAAGTGCCACCTTGAAAAGGCAAAGGCGAGGGCTGAGGCACATGAGGTACATTGTTTTGACAACGCCACGGGCACTTACGAGGTTGTAGAAAGGGGTGGTACAACGACCGATGGAGAGCTCCGGCCGACGAGGAGGCATAAGGTTGTCCTTATTGCTTTCTCATGCACATGTGGTAAACCGAGGCAGTACCACTTTCCATGTTCTCATTATGTGGCAGCAGCAAGGCATCGCAACTTTGACTACAAGAGCAAGATACCTCGGGAGTTCAGTGTTGACAACCTTGTGCTTACGTGGTCTCCCCGTTTCGAGCCTTACCGAGATGAGGGAGAGTGGCCACCATACACCGGGCCCAAATACATTGCGGATCCGGGTAGCCGTTGGAACAAACGTGGAACCAGGAAGAGGACGAGACACAAGATGGTTATGGATCAGCTTCCAGGAAGAATGAGGCGAGGGAGAGCAACCCCCTTTCTTACTGACCCCGAGCAGAACCAATGTAGCAGATGTGGTAGACTTGGCCACAATTCACGCACATGCCATTGGCCACTTAGTCAGGTGCGAGTGCTTATTGTTCGTTATGTTCCATAGTTCGTCTAGTTGTTTTCCCATATGCAATTTGCTTTGTTTCTTGTTTAATTTCTTATTCTTTCCATATTTTATGCATGTTCAATTTTTTGTTTACTTCTATGTTGGACTGAGAAAATCAATTTTTTTTGTAGGATGGCGCAATTCCACCTGCTAGACCCATACTACGAGGAGAACCACCGAGGATGGCTCACCGCGGAGGGGAGGGTACTGCCTTCATCACTTCCTGTGCAATTTGCGTTTATGTTGATGCATTAACTAAAAAAATTGGTCTATTCTGTACAGGAGCTGCCCATCCTTCGTCCTCGAACCCATGACGGGTTCCTGGACATGCGGTACGACGAGAGGTACACTCCCTTCCTGGAGAGGGCTGGCCTAGACGCCATCTCTTACCAGGTTCGCCATGGGTTGCCCACCCTCAACCCCCCGGCCATCACTCCACTGGTTGATAGGTATTCTCCTAAACCATTGCTCCACTTGCATGTTCATTGTGTATCGGCTATGTGCGCATCAAATTATCTGACATGTAGTCCTCTTTTTTGTATCATGTAGGTGGAGGCCGGAGACTCACAGCTTCCACCTCCCTTTCGGGGTGATGACAATTACGCTTGAGGACAATCAGAAGATGCTTGGTGTCGCCATTCACGGCCGTCCAGTAATCGGACCGTGCGTGCCTACAGGTTGGAGAGCCCGAGTAGAGGCCTTCCTCGTAAGAGAGCTTCCTCCTGAGGCAGGCCTTCGCACTTCTGGAGTTCCAATCACCTGGCTCCGGTAGTCTTTCGCAGAGTGTCCTGAAGGTGCGGACGAGCAGACAGTTGCCCACTACTGCAGGGCATGGATCCTTCACTTGTTTGGCTGCGTTCTCTTCCCCGACGGAACGGGGGACAACGCGTCGTGGATGTACATCCACTGCCTCACTGACTGGGACACGGCGGGTCAGTACAGCTGGGCTTCCGGGGTGTTGGCGTTCCTGTACCGCCACCTCTGCGAGGCGTGTCGTCGGACTTTGGCGAACCCGTCATTAGGTGGTTGCCTCTACCTCCTTCAGCTGTGGATGTGGTGTCGTCTACCAGTTGGTCGTCCCACGGTTTTGGCTCCTCGTCCCTGGTTCGCAGGGGTTCCTCTTCGTCGACGTCCGACAGTTGCCTGTCTTTGGGACCAGGTCTCAATTCCCTACGCCAGGATGAAGCGGGCCTACCTAGAGTACACGAGCGAGCTAGATGCGCTCACGGCCTCCAATGTAAGTTAATTCCATTTGATATCGTGATTTTCATTTGTTACTATAGTACCTTATAAGTAAATTGTTACTATGCAGGTTAAGTGGAAGCCGTACGCCGAGCAAGAGGTGGAAAGTATTCAGTTCAGTGCAATGTGCTACATAGACGAGGCCCTCTACAGGATGAGGTGCCCCCTAATCTGTTTCTATGCTGTTGAGTATCACCTGCCACACAGAGTTGCACGCCAGTTTGGTAAGAGGCAGCTGTGGCCAGTAGAGCCGTTCTCGACGTCTATGGCCTTGCACAAGTAAGTGCCCTGCAATTTCAATTCTCAACTTTGATTCCAATTGCACAGAGTTTCTACTAATTTTAACTATTGGTTTACGTGACATGCAGATTTGATCATCAGCGACAGAAGAAGGTGACAGACTTCGAGCAGCACCACGACGCGTACGTTGAAGAGTGGGGACACTTGCAAGACAACGTGGACGACAACGACGAGCCGCACACCAACGAGTACTTCCAACGGTACCAAATTTGGTACCAGGCTGCGACACGGTCCAAGCTGAAGGGACAATGGACACAAGATGACTATGCCGACATTGAGTCCTCGGACGATGAAGACACGCCGTACGACCAGTCTACTCGCCTTGGAACACAGGTGGAGACAGCACCGATCCTGGACCGAGTGGTAATGTTCAATCTCATTGCTTATTTTCCAATAGACAGAAATACCACTACATATAGCAAATTATCCATTCTTTTGCTTGTTTGCAGGGCAACACCCTCAAGCAGTCTGTAAAGGACATAGAACGTTTCTCCAGGACAGTCAGCGACGTCAGGACGCGTAGCTTCCTAGAAGTAAGCTTCGACAAAGCCACTCACAAAATTAGTACCTAATATCTTCGTATCTTGTTGGTTAACAAAATGTTGGACGACAGAGACTAGCAGGTTGGCTACGCCGTGCGGCTGGTCGTTGTGGTTGCAGGACAGACGCGGCGAGGGACGTACATGTGCCTTCGACAAGACTTGCAGGCCTGGGTTCGTCTTCCCACGCAGCTGCAGGGTCCACAGGATAGAGCTCGTCCTGCACGAGAAGCGACACTTTCTCGGCCCAGGGCGGTGAGGACAACGACGAGGACGAGGTGGAGCAGACTTACGATGAGATAGACCCGTCTCAGCTCGTAGACGCTCCTTCGACTCAGCCTTCACAGCCTCTACCACGCAGACGCCGCCGCGAGCCTAGCCGTTACACTCCAGGCACCGACGCACTTGGTAAGGGTAATGGTAAGACTAGGAGGCAGCGACGGAGACTTGTTCTTTTGGACCATGGTAGACTTGTGGTAGTTTCACCTGTATGGACTGTTGGACATTGTGGACCATGGTAGACTTGTGGTAGTTTAACCTGTATGGACTGTTTGAACATTATAGACTTGTGGCTCCAAAAACAGGGGAAACTCTGCCGAAATTTTCTGACGTCCATGATAAAAGTAGTTGATATGCCGACACGTTTGCAATGACCGTAGCTTGTTGTTTCAGAAATTATGATTACTGGCCTCTGAGAAGGCAATGTTGTAGCACTTATTTCGTGGAACGTACTGTTTCCTGCAAACGACTAAAAAGGCTACGTTGTACCAAATACATTGAATGGTCCAAGCTCTAAATTTATTACGAGACTACAGGCTCTGAAAAGCCTTCATAGGGACATTTATTGGTACACTGGAATCCTGAAAAAGTGAAAAGATTCCCATGTCGTCCTCTCCATGGACTATGCCCACTGCACCAGATAACCTGCCTACATAAAGGCCTCCTATGTCTTCCATACCACATCTCCTCAAGCCATCACAATACTACTACACAACAATGTCTTCCTGGAGGTCCGACCCATTTGGAGTGCTGGAGTGGCATGAGCGCCCGAAGTGCCATTGCGGCTTTAGGACGTTGTTGTGCGTATGGACGGATCGAGTACAACGAGCTAACTACGGCCGTAGGTTCTTCAAGTGTCCAGACCTGGATGATGACTTCATGGTAACGACGACAACTAAATCCTTTGTTTCTCGTTATCGTTTTTCAACTTGATCCATGACATCTACCACGCCACACATAGCCTTGCAAGTTCATCGAATGGGTGGATCGGGTGCCGCCGGCATGGCCACGAAACCGGCCAATGGAGGTGGAAAACAAAGGACAATACTTTGTCAAGATGACTCAGGCTCGCGAGGTGGAACGACAGATGCGGCTTGAGCAAGAGCGCCGCGTGAGGGTGGACCAAATCCGTCTGAAGGGCAAGGAGGATGAGCTGCAAAGGAGGCGGGAGCAGTTAAGTCTGCGTGAAGCAGCCATCAAGCGTCAGGAGGAAGAGCTTCAAGCTCGTGAGGCAGCTCTCAAGACCAAGAGTGACAGGAAGAAGGATGCAGCGGAGCCATCTTCAGGGCGCGAGAAAAAGGAGAAACAACCACGCTACACCCAGTAGACAAAGTAATAGACCCAACAAGTCATATTCCCTAAGGCATGTTAGGACTAGTGGTGGAGTTCTGAACATTAGAAGTACAGAGTTCCACACACGCAATTCAATTTATTTTTTCACTGCATCCACTTAATTTCAATCAAGTCAAAATAAAAAAATCGAAGACAATTCTTCATGAAAGAACCCATGGAGAGAGAGAAAAATAATATGAGAATAGACTATAGAATGGAAGACGCGGGAATATAAAGATTTTTTCTTCCTTTTGTTACCTTTTTTTATAAGCAAAGGACGTCAGAATATACCATAAAATTAGGATAGATAAATATTTATTGGATACCTACCTTGCCTATGTTTATTTTTAACCTAAACCCTACAGCCCCGCTTTCTGTCATTCTATGAAAGAATGAGGAGACTTTATCCACAACTCCGAAATTGATTTTTGATCAGCCTATTCAATCTGATTCTCGACAGAACCAGTAGCCCTTACTTTAGTGTATGTAGGTAGCATAAGATGTACGATAAATAAAATGTATAATAATTAGGAAGTCTTGATATTCCTTCGTGGAGTCCCTTCTTCAATCTTAGATTGAAAAAAAAGAATGCCCCTTAGGAGCCCTTTGAATGTCAAGATTTCTGACATCTTAGCCTCGTAGTTTTAAATTCTCGAATTGAATCAATTAAGAATCGTAGTTTTTATTGATCAGGCGGTACCCAGATTTGAACTGGGCATAAAGGATTTGCAGTCCCCTACCTTACCGCTTGGCCATGCCTGCGGTGACATGGCAGGCACCTCGGCGCCGTGACCAGTGGCGCCGAGCTCGGCGCCGTGACCAGTGGCACCGAGGTGCCTGCCATGTCACCACCACGTCTGCCGCCACGCATACGGGCCCACGCAGCTCGGCGCCATGGACCACGGCGCCCAGACGTGTTACCTCGGCGCCATGGGTCACGACGCCGACCCCCTGGGTCCAAAAATGGAATTAAAACTACCAGGGGTCTAAATGTGAATATTTTTTTAAAAAGGGCTAAAATAGAAAAAATTCGGTCGGTATGCCTTGCTCCCCTGCCCCTTTGCTGCATTGAGGTCAGTGTCGACGGCAAGCCACTACCGCGCGGTATCTCCGCGAGAAGTCGAGTTCGAGCGTGAGAATGTGCAGAGTAGAACACCTTCATATCGCTATAGAAGCTCCCTCTCACCGCGTCAAAGTCTTATCTCACCATGCTCTTTCCATTTTTCTGCTTTTCCAAGGCTCTCCTTTTCTTGAGTCTCTCGGAACGTAGTTGGCCGTCCGTATTTCCGCGTGCGTGCCGCCCATGTTTCCATCGTACCCGGTGAACCCTTGCCTCGATGTCCACATCATATTGTACCAAACTCTTTCCTGATCAAAACCCATCACTTGATTACACTCCTCCTGTAGCGAAATGCCGAGCCGCGTCATCGTCTCTGTCACCGGTCAAATCCCACGGTTGTCACCATTGTCGCCTCCTGATGAAATTCCCTGGCTATCGACAGTCTTTTGAGCATCTCCACACCTCCCTCATTCCTTTCCCTTTATCCTTTCTAGCTTCCTGTCATTGCGGAGCTCTAGCACCATGTGCCACCACCTCGCCACCGTTGCTCCTCGTCGCCCGGCCACCTTGGTGCCCCTCCATCCCCAAGATTAGCACCGGTGAGTTCCTAGAAAGGTCGCGGAGCTCGTGCGCTAGCTAGTTGCTTGTCTTTTGCTGTTCGCATTATTGCCCCCGTGGCTGTCCATGGCATTGCCACAAAAGTCGCTGATGGCACTCTCTAGTGACCTTATGGTAGCCACCACCAGGGGCGAAGCCAAGTTGTGCTTGCCGAGTGCACTGGCACCAGGGAAAAAAAATAATTTTAAGTAATTAGCAATTAAGTTCCACCGTTTGTGCACTCCCTTAGAGCTCAGTACGTGCACCACCCGGCCTGCAGCTAGCCCATATACGCATAATGCATGGAACATATGGCCCAACAGGCTTACAGCAGCCACGTACAGACGTACTCACATTTGATGCTGGCCCAACCAACAACCAGGCAGACGAGCGGACGGCAGAGACGTGACTATTCCCTTTCTCTCTTCCTGCTTTCAGCGAGGAAACGAAATGTCGCCCAGCTCTCAGCTGCACTCCGCCCAGCTCCCCCCGCACTCAAAAAGTAGAACGTACAAGTCCTTGCCGGCGGCTGGCCATCGGAATCGTTTGCCTCCTCGCCAGAATCGCCGTCGGTGGAGTCAATAATCTCAGCTCATCAGTTATCCTCGCTCGTATTCTTGCTGGCCACTGCACACGATAGTACGCAATTGATTTCTTCACGATTTTTTTTGGTGTAAATTGATTTCTCTGAAGCGATTGAGGTTGTGATTCTAATTCAATTTCTTGACTACCTCTCCTCTGCTAAATTAAATTGTAGGGTTAACCAGTTAGGGTTTGGAATTGGGGTTTTGGCGTTTTTCTTTTGAAAATTGAGTGATGGGCATGGGCTAAAGGAGAACTGGAGAAACATTCAAGAAATTGAACAAGCTTATAAAAATCATGTCAAGTAAGTTTATGGTCTATGGATGTCTAATTAGTTGTTTGTTAATTTTTTCATTGATTTTTGAACAGGAGCACATGAACATTTAATTAAGATTTTTAAGAATGTGTTGCAGGTAAGTTTATGGATAGATGGTTGAAAAGAAAAGCGCCAGATGATGCTAACAATGTAGATAATTCTAATCAACAAGATACCAATGTTATAGTTTCAGCTCCAGAAGATATCAATTTGGAGGAGGAGATCCAATTTGATTCAGGAAAAAGGAAAGAAATACGTGCCTATCATCCTAATATTAGAGAATCAGTAAGAAGAAAGTACTTGATAAAAGGTCCTTGTCAACCTCGCACTCTTGATTTTCCATCGACTAGGATTGGGGAGAAAAATAGAAGGTTTAATCCTGAATGGTTTGATGAATTTGGAAATTGGCTTGAATATAGTGAGTCCACTGATAGAGCCTATTGTTTTACTTGCTTCTTGTTTAGGGATCTCACTAAGAAAGGGGCTGGATATAAGTCATTTGTTGTGGATGGCTGGAATGGTTGGAATAATAAAGAAAGGTTAAAGGAGCATGTTGGTGGTGTTGGCAGTCCTCACAATGTAGCATTGAAAAAATGTGATGTTTTATTGCAAAGAGAACAACACATAGATGTTGCTTTACACAAACAGATTGAGACTTCTAAAAATGCATATTTTGTTCGCCTTAGTGGAGCAATTGATACAGCTAGATTGCTATTGAAACAAGGATTGCCTTTCCGGGGCCATGATGAATCAAAGGCATCCTTAAACAAAGGGAACTATAGGGAAGTTTTTAATTGCTTAGCTGAGCACGATCAAGCTTTAGCCAAGGCAATGACAGTTGATGCTGCAGACAATAGTCTTTTAGTGTCTTCTGACATACAAAAAGATATCATTAAATGTTTTGCAGATGAGATTTTACATTCTATCCTTGAAGACATTGGGAAAGATGTATTCTGCTTGCTAGTTGATGAGTCTAGAGATGTCTCTTGCAAGGAGCAAATGGCAGTGGTGTTGAGGTATGTTGATAAATTTGGCCTTGTGAAGGAGAGCTTTGTTGGGCTTGTTCATGTGAAAGATACAACTTCTTCCAACCTCAAGTCATGTATTGATTCTCTATTTGCTGGGTTTAATCTAAGCATGAAGCAAGTGAGAGGCCAAGGATATGATGGTGCTAGCAATATGCGAGGTGAGTTCAATGGATTACAATCATTGATCATGAGAGAAAACAGTAGCGCATATTATGTTCATTGCTTTGCTCATCAACTTCAACTAGTGGTTGTAGCTGTTGCTCGAAAGAATATAGGCATTGCAGAATTTTTTAGCAAGATTTCTACCTTGTTGAATGTGGTGGGTGGATCTTCAAAGAGAAGGGATATGATTCGAGATATCAATCTAAAAGAAGTTAGCAAGGCCTTAGGTTGTGGGTTACTAAAAACTGGGACAGGATTGAATCAAGAACAATGTTTACAAAGACCTGAAGATACTCGTTGGAGTTCTCATTATAAATCTCTTTGAAGTTTAGTTAACTTGTTCCAAACAATTATCAAAGTGCTAGAATTTGTGGAAAGAGAAGACAGGGATGGAAAGGCAAGGGGTGTTCTTGTGTACTTCCAGTCATTTGAATTTGTCTTCTATTTGCATCTCATGTTGACCATTTTAACTATCACAAATACCTTGTCAATTGCTTTGCAACGGAAAGATCAAGATATTGTGAATGCTGTTAATTGTGTGAGATCTACTAGAAGCCTTTTGGATAAGGTTAGAAGAGAAGAGTGGGAGAAAGTGCTTGCTGAAGTGTATGCTTTTTGTGATGAACATGATATTTCCAAGTTGGAAATGGATGAGGCTTACATTGATCCAACTAGGCCAAGGAAAAAAACTGGAATTACCAACAAGCATCATTTTCAAGTTGATTGTTTTAATGAAGTTCTTGATTGGTTGCTACAAGAGCTTGATAGTCGCTTCAATGAGACTACCTCTCAATTGCTTGTATGTTCGGCAGCATTTAATCCAAGGGATTCATTTCAAGATTTTAATGTGGATAATTTGATAAGCCTAGCTAAATTATATCCAAGTGATTTTGATTCGGTGGAATTGAGGGAACTTAACACTCAGCTTTGTCTTTATATTGTTGATGTGCGAGAAGATGATAGATTTGTCAACATTCAAACAATTGTTGAGCTTTCTCAAAAAATGGTAGAGACAAGAAAACATCTTACCTATCATTTGGTTTATCGACTTTTGAAGCTAGTACTTGTATTGCCCGTTGTTACTGCTACAGTTGAGAGGATCTTCTCAGCCATGAAAGTTGTGAAAACAAATTTTTGCAACCGTATGGGTGATCAGTTCATGAGTAATAGTCTCATTTGTTATGTGGAGAAAGAGAAAATCATGGAAGTTACAAATAAGGTTGTAGTGGATCGCTTCAAGAAAATGGCAGAACGCAAATACTAGGAGTAGGAGGTAAGGAATTGCTTTCAAATTTTTCGTCATTTTTTGTTCATCAATATAAATATACAACCTTTGTCCTTTGAAGAATATTGAATCATCTAATTAACACCTTTATTGATAGGTCATTGTCTTGGCAAATTTAATGATGTACTTCAGCATGTGGACATTAAATATTTTGTTGCCATTTATTTATTAGCATTTAATAATCCATGCATCGAGATTCTTCATTTTGGTAAGTATTTCTACTAATACTACTTTGTCATTGTATATGTTAGATTATTATTACAGTGTATATTGAAGTCATTTAAGTGTTATGTGTGCACTCGGGTCCTTCGTGCTCTAGCTTCGCCCCTGGCCACCGCCCTCAGCTTCACCTGGCTCCCCTAGATCCGTTTTGCCGCATTCCAGAGCATCACAACCACCGCGCCGTTGTAGGCAAGCTTGTCGGGGAGCAGCCTTCCAGTGCTCTACTCTGTACGCTGCGCCCTTGCACACTGCTCTGTTTCAGGTCTCTGTTCTTTTGCTCTGTGCCTCACCACCAAGTCATTGCCAAGCCAGCCCCACCATGCAATTAGCTTAGCACTAGTATTGTTTTTCTAAAAAGGGTTAGCACTATTTAATCATGTCATTAGGAATTAGAACAACTAAGTAATAGTGTTTGGAAGCAACTAGTCACTGACATCTTGGACCCATATGGCATATTCGTAGTTAAGTAAAACTTAGAATATGTGTGACTTATACGTAGGCTCCACATAGGGGATTACACTAGAATATGTGTGATTTACACCAAATCATTGTATAACATAATTAATCTTGTATTGGACTCATGCTTCACTAACTTGTAGGCGCAAGAAATAGGTTACTCAATTACACTACCACACAGAAGATCATTATAAACAATTCTAAACCCTCGTAATATATGGCTTTTGAACCGTCCAATGGTTTTAAACTCTCATAATAGACGGTTTCTAAATCATCTGATTTATTGCATCTGTGATAATAGGCGATTATCACAGACGGTTTTTGAGCCATCTGTGAAGATCAACTATTACAGACGGTTTTGATCACAAAACTATCTATAGTATGCGAAACATCACAAACAATTTTGTTTACCTACCGTCTATGACAAGCTGTATATCACAGACGGTTGGTGCGTAGAACTATCTGTGATAGTAGGTATTTACAGACAGTTTATATCACAAAATTGTCTGTGATAGTTTGCTTTATATGTAGAAATTTTTTATTTTTTTGTTAGCTTCAGAAAATGCTAGCCATGCCCTCTAAACAACAATATGCAGATAATAGATACAAGCAAATACACAAATATATAGATATATCACAGATACACATATATAATATATCATATATAAACATATATATATATATATATATATATATATATATATATATATATATATATATATATATATATATATATATAACAGATAAACAAATTTACAGATTGATTATAGATGAATTGTCATAATATTTTTACAACATGTTTATAGATACAGTAAGAAAACATTGTTTGTCAGTAAAACTTTTATTCAACCTTAGACGCGTGAAACTCTCCTTTTGGGTTTGATCTTCGCCATTAAGAAGGTAGCGAGTTGTCTTCGAATTTCGGAGAGTTCATTCACTATGTTAATGTGCTGTCGCTAGGAAGAGTAAAGTCATAAACACTTATATGTATTAATTGATAAGTAAGAAATAATTATTGTCAGATTGACAAACATCTGGGTCCTTGGGCCCACCACCCATGATTTCTTGCATATGGTGGCAAACATAGAATCCAGATATGTTGCCCTGTAGCTGCTGGTGGGACTGCAAAAATAGAATTATATACATAGGTTTGTTCATCTTGAGAGACATCATTAATTACAAAATATGATATAGGATTATTGTGTACTAGTGGGTACCAAAAATTGTGTCACATGTCGCAGTGTGGTGTTCCCTTCCGCGTGCCTCCCTCCTTTGGCAATGTACGCGATGAACGACCTACGTGATTTAAAAAAGTTAATCTCAGCCATTATGAATGAAGGGTACATAGAGTTATTTACGGATGAATTGAGTTTATTTGTTGATTAATTGTTGCACAAGTGTGAAGTCGTGTTTGTCTTTCCCATATACCATTGATACAAATAAGTGACACCCATTCCAAGGCTGACTACGAGTGTATCCAGGACCAACGACTTTCCTAGCGAGAATGTCCAATGCTCTTGATGTGTCTTGATTTTCTTCGATTTGTTCTTGCTGACACAACGGTATGTGTCATTCACAGGAGATGAATGGGCATGCTGTTGGTCTATGCTCAGTGTGGTCTTCATGGGAGCCGATATGGCGGCCTATTGACATGGATCAGGTACACGTGGTGACATTGAAGGGAGGGTCAGAGAGGCCGTAGGCTGTAGATGGTTGTGTGGAGAGACCAGCTGTTCATGCTGTGTACATGCTAGCATAGAAAGGTCCAGGGTGATGTTTCTCTTAGGCCACTAGATGATTGTGTGGTCATGATCTCATCATTTAGGGGCTTCTCCAGTGGAATGGCCCTAAAAATATCATGTACCATGTCCACCTAGACCTTCGCGAACATGGTCCCTAGCTAGGCACCGTACACCAGTGTCCCTGGTGGGCATGGATACACCATCTCCCGCCCAACCTCAACGGGAATGGAGCCAACAAGCTTGACTTTAAGCTTGCATAGTGTGGGTTGTACATTATAATACATAATTAGCTAAGACGTCTAACAGGTCTATCTATGTAGCATTCTAGAAATGTACATTATCTAGATATCGATATGTGAGATCATGTGGAGGTCACCCCATGGTTGTGATCAGTAATTTACTCTTGATCTAGAAAGATTGAGTTTGGTTTTTGAGGTTTAAGCTGACTCTGCAAAGTCGTAAGCCTTGCGAATGGCCGACAGACTGCTTATGACCACGTTGTCGGCAGCATGTGGTTGGCAGTAGCTGTTACAACCACGTTGGCCGTGGTCGGAAGTTCTTACGACCACGTTGGCCATGGTCGAAAGTCAGCAGAAGGGTTTACGACCACTGCAGAGCAATCTTGTTGTGGTCGGAGGGGTTTACGACCACATTGTCAGTGATCGAAAGCCGACTGGACCATTTACGACCTCTCTGTTAGAAGTCGAAAGGCGGTTACACTATTTACGACCAATGTCAAAAGTCGGAAGTCTGCCAAAGGAGTTACGACCACAGCAGAGCAATTTGAACGTGGTTGAAAAGGTTTACGACCACGTTATCTCCGGTCAGTAGTCGGCAGACGGGCCACGACCACATTGGGAAGTCGGTGGCCTACGACCACGTAATCACGAGAAGCGGTCGGAAGTCAAAGTTTGACCACTGTGGTCGGTAGTTGGTAGACGGGCTCTGACCACGTTGGGAAGTCGGCAGCCTTCGACCACGTTGGGAAGTCAGCAGCCTTCGACCAGTTGGACTTCAACCATGTTGGGAAGTCGGCAGCCTTCGACCAATCGGACATCGACCACGTTGGGAACTAGGCAGCCTTCGACCAGTCGGGCTTCGACCACGTTGGGAAGTCTGCGGCCTTCGACCATGTTATAGCAAGAAGCCGTCGGATGTCGAAGCTTCGACCGTTGTGGTCGGAAGTCGGCGAATGGGCTTACGACCACATTGGGAAGTCAGTGGCTTATGACCACATTATCGCGAGAAGCGGTCGGAAGTCGAAGCTTCGACCACTACGGTCGGAAGTTGGGAGACTTTGACCATGACCACATTAGGAAGTCGGCAGACTTTGACCACGTAGTGACACGGTCGAACGTGGTCGGTACCGGTCGGACGTGCTCGGGACGAGGTCGGACGCAGTCGGTTGCGGTCGAACTCGGTCGGACAGGCTCGGGACGCGGTTGGACGTGGTCGGAAGCGCTTGGATGGAGTCGTAGTGAGGCCGGACGTGGTCGAAAGTCTCTTCGACCACATGGAACCCTTGGCCGTGGTTGTAGCTTCGGTGCAACCGGTCGTATGGCCTCCTGAAGCGATCATAACACCTGGGAATCGGTCGTATGGACTTCTGAGGTGGTCGTAACGACTTGGGTTGAGGTCGTAGGCTTTGAGCGTTGCTTGTCTTGGGATTTCGATCGATTGTAAGTTGGTACGACCTGGTTGGGTAAGTTGTGGCCAAAGCTAGCGATGGTCGTAGCGATGTTGTGTGCGGTCGTAGGCTGCAAGAAGGCTCTGGTGAGCTCGAGTGCTACTCTGTCTTGTGCAACAGAGTGGCCGTAGGTGCCTTACGACTTGTTGGTCATAGCAGAGGTACGCGGTAGTCGTAACCGCTGGGAGCGATGGTCGTAGCTCGTGCTGCTTGGTCGCAGCAAGCTTCCCGGTGGTCGTAGCAGCCTAGCGTGTGGTCGTAGGCTGCTGGCACTTCATGATTTGTGCATTCGATCGGTCATAGGGGGTTTACGACCAGATGTTTTGCTGTGATTGTGCACTAAGATCATGTTGGGTGTGCTGATTGATGATCTGGTGTTTTGAGCAGTGCTATGTGACGATTTGCTTGTCTATGTGGCTGTAGGACTTCGGAGCTAGGTCATGGTGAGGCGTGGGAAGACTGGGACTAGGCACAGGGGGTATTGAGGTCCAGACGGTTGGAGACGTTGAAGATGATCGAGGCTGCTGAGGTGGTTGCAAGCCGAGAGACACCGGAGCTGGAGCTACTGGAAGTGGACATGACGGGCAACGGCAAGGAGGACCGGAACTAGGCTTAGAGAGGAGTTGAGGTCCAGATGGTTAGGATGCCGGGTGCGGTCGTGTGCAGTGGAGCGGACCGGGACTAGACTCAGGGAGGAGTAGAGGTCCAGACGGTCAGGATGCTAATGCGATCATGTGCAACAGCGAGGTGGACCGGGATAGGCTCAGGAGGAGTTGAGGTCCAGACGGTCAGGATGCCGGTTGCGGTTGCATGCAGCAGAGCGGACCAGGACTAGACTCAGGGAGGAGTCGAGGTCCAGTCGGTCAGAGGCAGGTGCGGTCGTGCGAGGATAGGAAGCTTCTGGGAAGGTGCTTGAGGGGCAATTTGGAGAATTGACTCAAGGCTGTAAAAGGGGAGTTGTCTGTTAAAGCAACTGTGACCTGTCGGTGTTAACGGGTTGTCGTAAGTGTGCGCAGGTGTAAAACCCGGTGTTAGATGGGGTTTACGGGTTATCCCCAGTGTGGACTAATGGGTGGATCCATTAGGTCAAGGCCTCATGTGTGAGGCTATAAAAGGGAGAGGGGAGGCAAGTGTTAGACTTGACACGATTGGCCAAGCTTGGCGGCTGGTGCCAAGTCTATCTGTGTGAGTGTAGCTCTAGGGTTAGAGCATGTCCTCCCGAGGGGAGTGGCTGTTGGGAGTGTATATGAAACTTTCATGTATGCAATCATTTATCTCTCTGCCTCTATTTGAGTTGTGTTCTTTGTTTATTGCTTGGATGTCTTGATTGCGGTTTCTCCATTTGTCCTCTTTTCTGTGTTCTTGGCTATCTCTTGTTCTTGGTTTGATCTCGTTGATTGTTTTGAATCGTGGTGACATGTGGATTGTGCTCCAAGCTAACTTGGCTAGCTTTGACCCACGAGCGATTCTAATCAACGATTTCGGTTCATGAACTCGGTTCTTGTGCGCTCTCGAGCAAATCGCAAAAGGTCTCAATCTGATTGATAAGATTTCAATTCAAGATTGGAATAGCTTCTTGAGACCTTAAGCAATGTGCGCACAAAGTTTTTTGGCCACGTTGATCGTACGACCATGTCATTGGCTTACGACCATGTCGGTTCCAATCGCACTCATCTTTCGATCTCATCGGTCTTGATTTGGTGGTTATCGACCAAGTTGCTGGTTTCGTCCATGGTGTTGGTTTCGACCACGGTATTGGTCTCGACCACGTTGTCTGAACAACTACGTCGTCTGTTACCGACCGTCTGCGTCTCTGCTAAGTGGTCGTATTCGACCACGTTGAGCTTCTGCCAAGTGGTCGTAATTTGACCACACACAGTGCTTTGATCTGGTCGTTAGGTAGTCTGAGTTCCTCTGTTTTCTAGTAGATCTCATATCCTAAATCTTCATAGCTTTATATCTATTGGAGAAAAAGGAATATGTGAATATTTGAAGGATAAATCTTTGGGCACCATTCACCCTCCTCTGTTGCCTCATCCGGTCCTACACGATGATAGGTAATTGGATGTCACTGTGCTTAGAAAGTGGCGTGGACGCGTAGCTACTCTAACATTGAGGGGATTGGCACCCAAAATAATAGGGGCAGCTTGCGACTGGTTGAGGACTTAATACAATTTTTTCTCCAATGATGCCATCTACCCTTAAAATTCTGCATGAATATCCTCTTTCAATAGTTCATCACGATCGCCCTTGGATGTCTTTTTACTCCTACATGCCTCGAAGTCTTGTGGTAATTCTTGTCTCCAATGTACGTAAACCCTAACACCTTACGTGCGACCCAGGTGCTTCTTGTTTCTTAGGGCTGTGGATAGCATATTCCTCTCCTTGACTGCATCGAATGAGCCTTGGCAATATTTTGTACTCAATGTTTGCTATAAGAAGCCATCATGTTATTTTAGACCCTATGAAGTTATAGACTTATTAACAACTAGATAGTTTGACATATCTTACCAGACGTTGGGACACTTCCTTGTCTACTGGGTTTATGAAAGTGATGGCATATGAAGACGTGGTTGATGATTTCGCTCTTAACTAGCTTTGGGCATGTTCATTTGTGATGTTGGCAAATGGTGGGGAGGCCTCCGACCGGATTGCCTCCTCGTCCTCCCTCCTCTATTGCAGAATTTTTCTCGTGTACGTAGCGGTGTTGAGTCTATAGGGGCGAGTGTTTTGTGTCTGGATAACCTTGTGCACTGCACTTTGCTCTTGAAATTTGATCTTGTCTTCATGTGCACAAAGGCGTTCCATGTATTCGGTGACATGAAAGGATACTTCGTGAAGGATTTCTATTCTTTCTTCATGTACTCTGTGACAAGCATGCTCTTGAAGATTTTCCACACTTTTTCTATTGCGAGGAACGCCTGCCATCGCATAAGTCCTTGGACTTCTGCTGGGATCTCGAATGACATTGAAATTTTAACCCACTGGTGGTCTTTCTCTTCTCTTATCAGAGACTTTCAGCTTGTTGCAGTGACATATTCTGATATATAAGAGTTATATAAGAATCAAAATAGTCTTTTACTTTCTTTTTTCAAAAGAAAAATCGATTTCATTGAAGTAATAAGACTATTCCAATTCGAATAGTAGTTGAGAAAGAATCGCAATAAATGCAAAGATGGAACATCTTGGATCCGGTATTGAAGGAGTTGAACCAAAATTTCCAAATGGACCCATTCCCCTGCAACTATCCCACATGTGGTCCGAAATGCTACCGATGCTTTCTTGGGATGCAGAGGGACCCCAACAGGAGTAACTTTCATGATGGTTATTCGGCCCCCAGGCCTTTTTGATATTTCTCTACTATCTTGCTTCTATTCCTTGCACTACAACAAAACATCCGTGGGGAGACATCATATTTGTAAGTTAGAGACGTTTTGTTTCGTCTCCCACAGACAACCGAGGCGCTTTTATAAAGCGTCATAGAAACGTCTCTACATGAACCGTCTCAAAAATATAGAGACGCTCTCTAAGGCGTGCCTATATTATTTGAGACATTCATTAGAGACATCCGCACTGTATCCCTATAAAGTTAGAGACGCTTTTATAAAAACGGCTGCACCACGTCTCAATTAATATAGGCACGTGCGTTGAGACGTTATGTGCCGTCTCAAGATATCCTATGTAGTATGTATTTTTATTTTGATTGGTATATATTTTCTTCTATACACACAAATACGTATCTGTATGAGAATATTGTATTCCATATATTTATTATATATACATGTATATATAATAATTTTATAGGCAGCACCATAATATTGAGTACATATTTTATAAAATATAAGGAATGGGCGTAGCACAACAGATATACTGTTATAAGAAAAGCAAACCAACTACAACTGGAACCAAGCCACACCCCGAGCAAACCATTGGCAATTGACAAATTCGTCACCATTGCACCCTCCAAACCCCAAAGAAGTTTACATAAGAGAGGTTTACAAATAATTATAGCATCCATTTAAATCAACAGAGTTAACAACTAAATAAAAATCTAATATGCGATAAACACATGTCGGTAAAACATCCTCCAATTTGACACACATCTTTTTTTAAACTGCTATAATAAATCATCAGGTCTATTTCTTCAATCAGAAAATTGTGCATCAGGTCTTCCACTCTGCATTTCTTTTCATAGTCCTCCATATCCTGCAAACATAGCAATATTAACAACAAAATATCAGATATGAGCAATCATGAAAAATCTTACGGTACAAGTATTTTCTGAAAAATCAGATAGTGTGGAAATTTATCGTCTTCGCTGCATCGTTACTGCAATGGCCAATGGGAAGTATTTTCTGACTCAATGATGAAAAGTACCTGGAAGTGGAAGTGATTGATTGTGGCAAAGGCACACAAGCTGTTGTAACCAAGCCTAAAGTACGGACTTGCAGCCTCAGCCGCAATGTGCAGTGCAAGCAGGAAGCTTTCAGGATCAATTCGCTGAGGCAGGCGGTCAAATAAAACTATAGAAGGGAGAAAGCCATGTCTTTTCTTAGACATGTTTTCTACAAATTTTCCATGAAAAAATTTTGTTAGCTTTGAACGAATGGAACAAATAAAAGTATCAAGTTCAAAGGCAGTCCTAAATACAGCACTCAATCCTGACAAATGTCCTTTTTGCCTGTTTTCTTACCAAGAATTGACATAATTATAAGAAACCATACTGGACTACAATGTTTTTTTTTCTTTTTTGACTGAAAGGACTACAATGTTTTGACAAAGATAAAAACAAAAACACTAAATTGAAATTTCATGCTTCTAAATTATGACAAGTTTTATATTTACCCACAAATTCAAGTTGATACACTAAAATCAGTGTTTCTACTTCCTTCTAAAGAGATTGGTAATCAAGCTAAAAGTCCATAATTCTTATAAAATAGGATGAGCCAAATACTATACCAAATTGAGGTATTTAACTACCTATGTCCAATATAGCAAGCCGCAAATTAAGACACCTACCAAATTATGCCTATGCCCAAAATACAATTAAGCTATTTTAACTACCTAGGATCTTTTAGTATGTTTATCATAACCATGTACGAGAATCAACTCTAGTCCTATCATTACAGTTACAACAGAAAGTTATAACAAACTTCTTTGATCTTCACAGGAAAGAAACATGAACCAAAAAATCTATCCTAGTACTACTTCTAGCAGTAGAACTGTAAAGTGTGCGAATTCTTACATCAACATGACCTTTGTTAAGACTAAATATGCCGAGTTTGGCTGGTATTTTCCTTACCTGGCCGAGGAGGAGAGAGTTGAGGAAGAACTCGGTAGGGAGCCCATCCTCCTGTGCAGGCTTCTTTGGGTTGGCCTTGAAAGCATAGAGGGGAAGCTTGGAAGCTGCAAGTGGTAATGCAAACAAATGACTAATTAATCAAAGATGCTTAAACCTGCAACTTTGTGGCAACAAAACCAAAGGTTCAGAACTTTGTTTTATCTAAAAAAGAAAGACTTCGATTATATTCCCGAGACAACAAAATTCATCCCAAAAATAGATCAATGGAGCAGAAGAAGCGTCTATTCTCATTCTGCAGAAATGGTACCAAATAACGTAAAAGACGGGTATAATCGTTTAAGAATGGGCCGTCCGACAAGATGGCATGAATCAATTAGACGCATAATATGATCGAGTAGAGTAGACTCCAAACCTTGTTACTTGTTTTTAGAATCCAATCTTGATGGTAGTAAGATAAAAAAGAAGAAATTTCGCCACAAGGAAATAAGAGAGGTTTACAAATAATTATAGCATCCATTTAAATCAACAGAGTTCACAACTAAATAAAAATCTAATATGCGATAAACACATGTCGGTAAAACATCCTCCAATTTGACACACATCTTTTTTTAAACTGCTATAATAAATCATCAGGTCTATTTCTTCAATCAGAAAATTGTGCATCAGGTCTTCCACTCTGCATTTCTTTTCATAGTCCTCTATATCCTGCAAACATAGCAATATTAACAACAAAATATCAGATATGAGCAATCATGAAAAATCTTACGGTACAAGTTCAGTTAATTAAACTAGAAGTGGCATACCTAGCGAGTAGAACGTTTAGGCTTTTTTACCTGAAGCAATAGAATTATTCTTGTAGTTCAAAGAATTGATCTTACGTAGAACCGTGGCCAAGCAACAACACAACCAATTGCATCCTTTACCGTACAATATTTTTCAAATGGTCTAGGCAGCCTCTCATCACCAATATTTATAACACCATGAATAGCCACCCCATAATATTCATCTCCAAGCATGTTTCCTCCAACCACATGTGTGCTATCTGAACTCACTAAATTTCCTTTGGCCACAACTTTACCTTTGTATATTGGATTCAATGAAAATAGGTACACTACCCTTTGATCCTATCATTTTAAGAAAAATGTCATTGTCATTCACAAAAAATGAGCATTGTCATTCATTAACATATAAAATACTTGTTTTATTATTAAAAAATGGTAACACATACTGCATTAGATGGTAACACATACTGCATTAGATTAACTTAAATGGTTATTATTAAATTAACCATTTAAGTTAATCTACATATTGCAAAAGCACATGGTTCAATAGCATAGTGCGATTTTCATAAGTTACCTTGGCAATCATGTGTTCATGTGGTACAGATGGATTGGCACGAATACGTTTAGTTGAAGTAAAACTGACAGAATGCAATTGCTGCAAATTATAAAAAAAAATAACAACATAAAACTTTGGCAAAGCATCAGTTTAAAATTTTCCAGGTTAATACAACACCTGCACATTGTTTGGGGAGGCAGCCGGCAAGAGATCAAATCGGGAGATCCTTTTTTCTTCTATATGTACAAATCATATCATACTAAAAATTGAGAATGACATTGCAGTTAATTAATGTATATAGTATAATTAAGGAAGAGCAATATGATCAATAGTAGTACTAGGATCATGATTAAATGGTTAATTTTGTTTTCTTATACTCGGCATGGCAACATTAGAGAGTGTTGACAAAGAAGAGGTAAAAGGTGAAACTACTAAAGTTCATCCATATATTAAGTGTGCCATAAAAGTAGAAATAAACTGCTTTCAAGAAGTTCCAAAATTGAAGGAAAAGGTACATACTGATCCTTCATCCTTAGACAGTTCTTAATAGTGTTACTGTTATGCGTCTTGTTCATTAATGTTATATTTATGACAGGAACAGGAGTATATGAATCAGAATAGCTAGGAATGGATTACAATGTTGATTACATCTGATATGAGCAATTCATATGTTTGGCACCAACAACTAACAAAAGAGATTCAATCAATTATGAGCAATTCATATGTTTGACACCAACAACTAACAAAAGAGAATCAATCAATTATGAGCAATTCATATGTTTGGCACCAACAACTAACAAAAAGGGAATCAATCAATTATCACATCTCAGTATTTCACAATTCACATCCTTTACCACAATTAAAGGTTTACGAATGACTGAAGAGTGAAGCCTCAACCTCGGACTCTGGCCTCTAGGAGACTGCCAGACTAAGACTGCCAGACTGGGACTCTGGCCTCTGGAAGATGGTCGAGGATGCCTTGGATGCTGAGTAGGGAACCTCACCGTCGTTGATGGGGGGCTGCGATGGAAGAGTTGCCAGTGATGTCGGTGCGGTGGTGGCCGTAGAGCGGCGGCACACGGGAGGAGGAGGAGAGCTCGCCGGTGGTGGGGAGGAAAGAGCAGTGGCGCGCCGGCATATATGGTGGAGGAGAGGAGAAGCAGCCGTGGTGCGGTGGCGTCCGGCGAGGGATCGATTTGGGAGAGCAGCAGAGGGGGCCAGGGGAGAAGCAAAAAGGGGCTAGGGGAGAGTGCTTGCGGCGGCCGGAGAGTAGGGAGAGGCGGCGGTGCTGTGAAGGTGGCGGCGGTGGACTCGGTGAGCTGGGTTGAGAAGGCGACAGGGCTGAGAAGATGCGGTGGAGGAGAAGGAAGGCGCGGTGGCGCAGAGGAGGATGCGGCCGGGCTAATGGAGATGGGGGGATGGCGGACGCCGGTGGAGATGGTGGCGGTGGGACGCTTGGTGGCGCGGTGGCGAGCCGGCTTGGCCTCGCCGCCGGCCGGAGCTAGAGAAAGGAGGAGGGAAGCAAACGGGGTTGGGGAAGAAAGAAGTGCTAGGCTCGGTTCCTTCCACAGGCGGCGGCACTGGTTTTGGTGAGATTGGGGATTTGGAATTTTGTGATTGAGCCCTCGAGAAATCTAGGATTTACAATTAGGTCCTTTCCCCATTTGATTTCTTCTGTTCTGGCCCTCTGGAAGTCCGATTTCATCGCGGTTTGATCCTACGCATCCGTGACGACGCGTACTTCTGTATGGAGCTGTCTAGATTTGTCGTTTATGCGCCTAGATCGCGTCGGCCTGCGGAAAAGCACAAAAATGTAAAATGATTCAAATTGAGCAATTAATTATAGAAAAACGTGTAAATGGTGATAAATGGTCCCACAATACGAAGAATATGAGGGTAAAATGACAGGTAAATATATATAAAAAATGACGCATGTCAGCAGTAAAATACGTTACGGACCTGAGCTGAATCTTGCCAATATTACCCCGAGCTGGACTCAAATTACCTGGGCTATATACTACATACATTTTTATACCCTGGGCTAAAGCCCACCTTCCCAGGGGCCCAATTCAGCCCCTGTTAATGCGTGAACATGCTAAACCTTAGGTTGAGAGTTCGAACCCTGGGATTTATATTTTTTTATGTTTTCAGCCACTAGACAAAAGCGAAAGAAAAGTCTCAGGTTGTGAGTTCGAACTTTGATATTGATATTTTTTTATGTTTTATATATATACCGTTACTAACACCATTTTGTTTTTTTAATATTCTTATATGGAGATAATAGATAAGACGTCTCAAATGATAAATAAGACATCTAAAATTTCGTCTCTATACATGAGACGTACTCCAAAACGTCTCAGCAGCTATTTTAATAGAATTTAATAGCGTGCAACCCTTTAGAGCGTCTCAAACTGCGTCTCTATTTCAATTGTGGTTCTAAAAAGAGAGACATGATTCAAAGCGTCTTAAATAAAACGTCTTAATATGTTCATTTTGTTGTAGTGTTGTTCATCAGAGCGCTAGACGCATTCGGCGGCGTTGAGAAGACTGTGCGGATGCCAATGTTGGAATTTTTCTTACACCTGACTGCTGTGAAGTTGCTGTCGCTAGTCAACCTCTGCCTGCAGTGCGCCCTCCTTCACTCCCGTGCGATCCAACTGATCGCAACTCCCTGATGTGATCCATCTGGTACGACAGGACAACACCTTGCCTCCTTTTTCCTTCACGTGGTGTAGCAGCACCAAGCAACACCTCTTGCTTCTCGCCTGGAGCAATGCCCTGCCGTAGGGGTGGGCGTTCGGGTTACCCGATTTTTTCGGGTCGGGTAATTCGGGTAATTCGAAATTCGGGTAATGAAAACTGCTACCCGATATTAGCCCCAAAAAAATACTACCCGCAATTTCGGGTACCCGATAATTCGGGTTCGGGTTCGGGTATACCCGATATACCCGAATTTCAGCAAACTGCATCGAATTTCAGCAAACTGCACAGAATTTGTACATAATTTCAGCAGCAATTTGCATAGAATTTCAGCAGCAATTTGCATAGAATAATATATCACAGGCAGTTGTTCAAACAGAGAGAATCATATACTAAATTACTAATAAAGTGACATGATTACCGGGTAGTTCGGGTAGTTCGGGTACCGGGGGATATTACCCGAACTACCCAAACTAATTTCGGGTAATCAGAATCGCTATCCGAATTTGGGATCGGGTACCTCGGGTTCGGGTATTTCGGGTTCGGGTTCGGGTAATTCGGGTACGGGTAATGGGTAGCGGGTATTTTGCCCACCCCTACCCTGCCGACCTCTGATCTTCATGTAATGAAGCACATGTATGCACAAGAGAATGTAACAACGAAATTGCAGAGCAGAACACATTCGTATTGGTTCCTCCGCTTTTCTTCTTTTATTTCTTCTCACTCTCGTTGCTCTGATTACAATCTTCTGCTATGCTTTATAAAGACTAATTACAAGACTAATAAATGGACTCACATCTGACTCGATTTCCTATTTTCTTTCTCTACTCGGACAGGGACTCATAGACGTATATATAGATACGATTCGGAATACGGTAAACAACAAAAGGAAACATGAAACAAGATTAAACTCTAATATTCACTTCCTTAATCTTGTTTCTTTATCTTGATCACGCCGATCTTCTCTTGCTCCCGCACCTACATCACAGCTCGATTTAACGCTTCTTACTCGGCCGCTTTCTACTACACTTCCACCTCTGGTGCTCTTGATGAGCTGATCCTTTCCCAGGTGGTGCAACCCCCTCATCACGGTGCCTCCTCTCAGGCCACTTCTGTGCTGGGGGCGTATCCTTCATGACTTCCCCCTTACCCATACTGCTGATCAGATGGTGCGTCATCCCCATAACTTGATTGTTTCTCCAAGGAATCTTGCCAGCACTATTTGCATGCCCACCGTGAAGACTTCCCGAGCTGCTACCTCCAGCACCTTAGGTTGTGTTTGGTTGCAAGGACAAGGTGGGATGAGATGGGATGGACCTGTTTTTGTAGGTGTTTGGATGGGAGACAAACAGAGTCAAGGACATTCCACTAGGAATATTTCTTGTAGATCTAGAATTAAGCAATCCTCTTTTTTTCAGAGTACATAGTCATCCCGAGCCATTCGTCTCACCCCCACCGAAAAAAATCAGCTCCGCACGCCCCATTCCTCTCAGCGCGCCTCTCTCTCTCTCTCTCTCTCAGCTCCGCGCGCGCCTCTCTCTCAGATCTCTCTCTCGCGCGCGGCACCGAAAAAATCCCGCGCCTCGGCTCCTCCGTCTTCTCCCAAGAACGCTCCTCTCCTCTCCCGATTTACTCTCCTCGGCGCCGGTGTTTTCTCCCAAGAACGCTCCTCTCCTCTCCCGATTTACACACAGGTCAGGTCATTTCTGCTCACCCTTGTTCAATTCTGCTCAGAAGCTGCCCCTCCCTTCTCTACTCCTCTCTCTCTCTCTCTCTGGTGTGCAGAGATTCAAGTGTCTCATCAAGGTAGGAGGCTGGTATATCCTATTTCTTGCTGCTTTATACAATCTCTTGAAGTGTTCTGTTGCCGGAGAGCGGAGAGCGAGGATTTTCTGCGTAATTGCTAGTGCAAGGTCCATTGGGGATTTTTTCAGGAATGCAATGCATAACATGTCCAGAACAGACATTTCATTTGCAATCCGCCAATCCCCACTGTTGTTTACTACAGATTGCGGAACCATTATGAAGCATAAAGCCGAGCCTTCAATTGTAGAACCATGTAGTTTTATAAATATCAATATTTGTTATAAATAACCGGTTCCTCTAATTATCAGATTCCAAGCATGCTATGGTTTTGTTTCTATTCAGATTATTGCTGTAGGATTTTGCAAACGTTATTTGAATACTTTAATTCATCTTTACACCTCAGTTTGCTGGTCAAATTGTTCTCTGAAATCCCTGAGATCACACAGACGGCACATCCTTTTCGACATGGCCTTCCAATAACTCCTGCTATAATAGGACCACAACTTTATATATATAGCTTGTTGAGGTTTCTTAATCCTCGTGTTATTTGTCAATACTGCATTGATTATAAGCTTCTAACATTAGGTTAATTGTTAATGTATTCTATTTTCAGTGTGCCAGTGCCAGGGGCGGCAAGCCGACGGGTCCAGATCCATCCTCACACCCCCTCCCTCCTTCAGATCTGTGGTTTGCCCAAGGTAAGGAAACCCTAGCTCCATGGCAATATTGTGGTTGAGCATGATCTGTGGATATGATTATTGTTCCTAAATATGATCTGTGGAGCATGACATGATCTGTGGTTTGATTCGAATGTTGTATTGTAGATGGATAAGAAGACCAAGGTTCTAATTTGTTCTACTGCTGCGTATATGTTTTTGTCGATGGTGGCCATGATTATTGAGTCTAGAAAAAGAAAAAGACGTGCTAGTAGAGTCGGTATTACTTATGGGCCAATTGAGGAAAGAGATAGTATAAGACTAGAATACCTAAACACAAAAATTTGGAGAGATGATACAACTTGTGTGAAAGAAAGCAAGCAAGCAACAAACTTGTGTGATACAACATCGGCAAGCAAGGCAAAGAAAGCCAAGACTAGTGTAGATGAAGAGGAGGGGCTGATTGGTGCAATCAATCGTGTTGGTGACAAACTTGCTTGTGCTATAGAGAAGGTTGCTACTCAACCCCCTCCTAATGATGACTTGCCAGAAGATCTATTTGACATTGTGAATAGCCTTCCAGGATTTGATTCCACTGACATATCTATTTATTATGCGTATTTGGTGGCCAACCCTCGCATGGGTAGAGCATTTTACAAGCTTCCCTTTGAGCATAAGTTAAATTGGTTTGCTATGTTTGTTGCTAACAAGTTTCCAGGACAGTGAAAGGGTGTAGTGGATGGTCCTTTTGATTGCACCACATGAAACAATTTAACTGTGGTCTAACTATTTGTATGCCTCTGTGTTAGCCTTGAACTTTATATTATGTGTAAGGCTACTATTTAATGCAACTTTTGTGTGTAAGCTAGAACTTGGCATTATCTAAAGTGTAAGCCATGACTTGCTTGTAAGTGTTGGATGTCAAATTATGTGTAAGCCTTAGATTTGCATATGGACAATTATGTTTAAGCCTTGCATTTATATATGAACGTCATTATCTTGCTATGTTCCTTGGTTTGTTTTTTTAAGTACTGTTTTGTTTAATTTTTTTTAAAAAAACTCAAAGACTTATGTGTACAAACATATCAATAATAGGAAGTATGGTAGGAGGAGTAGGTAACCTCACCTTGCTTGATAGGAGAGTAATCATACACACATGTCCCACCTTCATCCTTCCATCCAAACAAGGGACAGGACCATTCCATCCCACTTTATCCTTCCAACCAAACAAAAAACAGGGATGATTCTATCCCTCCAACCAAACAAAAAATGGGATCATCCCATCCCAAAATCAGGGACAGGACCATCCCATCCCACCTTGTCCCTAAACCAAACACATCCTAAGGGAACTGTGCGTGGGCTGCATGGGGCCCATTAGCTGCGTGTAATCCGATGCCTCTACTGCCACCAGCAGTACTCTCCTAGTCATCTTTCTTGGTGGGGCATTGAGAAGCAATGTGCCCCTTCTCGTCGCATTCATAGCAACGAATGTTGCTATATCGTTTGTTGGAGGAGTGCCCCTTCTTGGTCTTTTCATGACTTGCGCTTCGGTTCGAGCGCATCCTCATGAATTTGTTCATCCTTCTTACTAGAAGGGCCAACTCCTCTTCGGAATCTTCCTCATCGTCTTCGGATTCCTCACTTACCACGGCCTTGGCTTTGAAGGCGGTGATCTTCTTCCTTTTGGAGGTGGATTGCTCCAAAAGTTCCTCCTTGTCCTTCTTGTACAACTCATTGGTCATGAGGTTGCCCAAGAGTTGTGTTGGTGTCATTCTTGCCAACTCCGGTGAGTTGAGGAAGAGCGTCACCAACATCTCGTATTTCTCCGGCAAGGCCCTAAGCATCTTTCTTACAATATCAAGATCAGAAAGGTTAGTACCAAGGCATTTGAGTTCATTCACAATGTTGTTGAGCCGTGTGTATATCTCATTAATGTCCTCATGAGGCAACATTGCAAATGTATCATATTTGATCCTAAGCCGATGCAATTTTGCTTCTTTAACTGTGGACGTCCCTTCAAGAATTTCGGAAAGGGTTGTCCAAATAGTGTGAGCCATTTCTAAATTGCTCACCCTATTGAACTCGTCCGCATTTAAAGCCCCATATAGAGCATTCATGGCTTGGGCGTCTAAATGAGCGTTACGGCCGTCTTGTTCCGTTAGGTGCAATGGATCAAGAGGCATGACGTAACCCTCATTTACAATTTTCCAAATAATAGGACTCATGGCCTTTAAATAAATTGACATCCTAATTTTTCAATATGCATAATTTGAGCCATCAAAGAATGGAGCCTTGCCTATCGCAAACCCCTCACTAGCCATCCTTTCTCTCTAGACAGTTAAGTCTAATAATGAGAGACCAAGCTCTGATACCAATTGTAGGATCAAGGATACCGACTAGAGGGGGGTGAATAGGAGGTTTTTAAAATTTTCTTTTTTCCTAAATTAATTCTCTACAATTTTAATAGCAAGAATGTAAAGCAATTAAGCCTACACAATTCTAGTCAAGAGGGGACAATACTAACTCTATATCAAGCAAATGATCACAATAATGCTAACAAATAAGAGCTAGAAGAAAACAAGTGAGAGATGCACACAATCGATATTTTTACCGTGGTGATCGGAAACTTGCCGGTTTCCCTTAGTCCACGTTGAGGTTAGCCCGAACAAATCAGACTGGCTCCATGAATTAACCTGAAGCTCCTCGATCACTAGAGGTAGCTCTTCCCCGCTCCGGGTAGGTGAGCTCTGACCTTCACAAGAACACCGGGTCTTCTCACAAGCTCCGTTGAGAAGATCACCAATCAATCCTCCGCCTAATCGTCCAGGTGCCGGCAAGCACCAAGAGTAATAAATCAGGGCTTCACTTGATTTGCAAATGAGTGCCAATGGATTAACTAATGAATGCAATGCACTAATTGCTCAACCACTTCAAATTAAATGCTCAATGTGTAAACAAGGGGTGGAGTGAATACTCTATGCTCAAGAAATGTTCAATGGGTCTCTTGGGCCTCTTCTAGCTGTCCTTGAGCAGTGGTACGGGTATTTGTAGCCCTCACCAATCAAAACTAGCCGTTTGGAATAAATTTCAGAAAATTTAGGGCAAGCGGAACTACCGCCGGCCTGAGGCCGGTAGTTCTGCTCCCCTTTCTGGTGTGGCAGAACGGCTATGTCAGAGGCTCTGCAGTGACCGTTGGAAAGTCGACGCGGTACTACCGCCGTTATAAAATCCGATAGTACCGCTCTGCGGTAGTTCCGCAAAGTCGGCGCGGTACTACCGTTTGGGCCGAACTCCCAAACTTCGCAAACTTGGTGCTCTTTGGAAAAAAAGGCTCCGCTCTGCCTCCGGAGCTTCCAGGCTTTGGAAGTACTGCTCTGGATAGCTGAACTACCGCACCCTGCGGTAGTTTCGGCGTTAAAATCGTCGGTACTTCCGATCCCGCGAAATCTCAAATTTCATCCGGAGGGTGCTCTCTGGAAAAAAAGGCTCCGCTCGGATTTCGGAGCTTCCGGTCGCCGGTAGTACCGATTTTTCCTGCGGAACTTCCGCTCTGCGGTAGTTCCGACGTTGAAATCTGCGATACTACCGCTCTTCCAGACAGAGCGCAGTTTTGGTTTTAAAATAGATTTTTGATGAATGCATGTTCCTAGTTTTATCCAAATGGCACATAAATTTTGCTATTAAGCTACTTGCCATGATCCCTCTTTATGGTACGATTATTTACCCTATAATCCAGTCTTCCACTTTTCTCCTAAGACTGGTAAAAATAAAAAGGGATCCTATTCTAAGTATGCCTTTGCTTTGAGCCATTTTTGGTTTTCACATTTATCCTTTGGCTTGTATCTTGTCAACCACATATGGACTTAAACTTTAAACACTCATTTAAACACGTTAGTCCCATATTCTCATAAATTCATTAATTACCAAAACTATTTTTAGGGGTCTAGATGCTTTCAATCTCCCCTTTTCTGGTAATTGATGACAACACACCTATTATGTGGAAAATAATGATTTTGAATATATCACTTGGTTGACAACTAGTTGTATATTCTATTGTGACTTTAAATGAGAATAATTCTTGCAAGAAACTTTTATTTTGGCATTTGGCGAATTAGTTCCTTTTGAAAGTCCAAATGAGGAGGAACTCCCCCTAAACTGATGCGTGCGGCCCGCCCCTCACCTTCGGACTTGCAGTCGATGAAGGCGACAGCGAGACAAAGGTCTGAGGTGCGTGTTTCGTCCTGCACGCTTCAGACTCGGGGTTGATGAAGTCGGTGGTGAGACAGAGCTATGACACGTGTGGGCTGTCTCCTACCCTTCGGACTTGGCGTCGATGAAGTCGGCGGTGAGATGAAGCCTTGTGTGCGCGTGCTCCATCCCCACTCTTTGGACCCGTGGTCGACAAAGGCAGCGATGAGACGAAGCTCTCAGCTGCACGTTCTGTCTCGCACCCCTCGGAGTCATGGTCGATGAAGATTGCAGTAAGACGAAGCTCTAAGGTGCATGCTCTGTCCCGCACCTTCGGACTCGGGGTCGACAGAGGTGACGACGAGATGAAACTGTGACGCGCATGGTCCAACCCCACCTTCGAACTGGCGGTCGATGAAAGTGGTGGCGAGACGAAGCTCTGAGTGCGATGAAGCTCCAAGGTGCGTGTTCTGTCTCGCACGCTTTGGACTTGGGGTTGACAAAGTCGGCGACGTGACAGAGCTGTGATGCGCGCGGGCCGTACCCCACCCTTCGGACTTGGTGTTGACGAAGTTGGCGGTGAGATGAAGCCTTGCACGCCTGCTCCATCCCGCACCCTTTGGACTCGTGGTCGACGAAAATGGTGGCGAGACGAAGCTCTGAGGTGTGAGTTTCGTCTCACACCCCTCGGACTCAAGGTCGACGGAGAAAACGACACAATGAAACTCTGATGTGCACGGCCTGTCCCCCACCTTCGAACTCGTGGTCGACGAAGGCAGCAGCGAGATGAAGCTCTAAGTGCAATGAAGCACTAACACACACGTTCTGTCCCGCACGCTTCGAACTTGGGTTCGATGAACGAGACAGAGCTGTGACGCACGCAGGCCGTTCCCTACTGTTCGGACTTGATGTCGATGAAGTCGGTGGTGAGACGAAGCCTTCCGCGTGTGTGCTCTATCCCCCACCCTTCAGACATGTCATCAACGAAGGCAGCGGCCGGTCAAAGCCTTACGCGTGTGAGAAACGTCTATGACCATGATATGGTCGGATGAAGTCTCGACTACAAGGCGGTTGAATGAAGCATCTACGACCACAAGGTTGTCAGACAAAGCGTCTATGACCACGATGTGGTCGGATGAAGTCTCGACTGCGAGGCGGTTGAATGAAGCGTCTACAACCACGAGGTGGTTGGACAAAGCATCTATGACCACGAGGCAGTCGAACGAAGCATCTACAAGTACGACATGGTTAGACGAGGTTGTCACCCTGATGTGATCAGACGAAGCATCTACGACCACAAGGTGGTCAAATGAAGTGTCTATGACCACAACGTGGTCGGACGAGGTCTCAACCGTGATCTGGTTGGATGAAGTATCGATCGTGAGGCGGTTGGATGAAGTGTCTATGACCGCTAGGTGGTCGGACGAAGTACCGCGGTGAACTCCCTAATGAGATGCGTGAAATGTGCAACTCACTGGGGTTACGGTTCGTGGCAAGGACTCCCTGGTGGGAACACGCGGCCGCGTCGGCTATCCTGCACTACCATCTATACTCAGTAGAGTTCACACGGAGGCCGTGGACTCCGCATGGCCATTTATACACCATAGAGTTGCCCGGGAAGGCTGAGCTCCCAGCGCTTTATACTCCATAGAGTATGCTGGGGTGCAAGGCCACAGTGTGATTTTTTATACTCTGTAGAGTTGCCTGAGATGACTAAATTCCTAGCACTTTATACTCTGCAAAGCACGCTAGGGTGTGAGGCCACCGTGCGATTTTTTGTACTTTGTAGATGAGAGACCATGTGGAGGTCATCTCGTGTGTGTGATGAGTAATTGACATCGGTTTAGGGAAGTCGAATTTGATTTGGTTGGTTCGGACCATGTCGTTGCGTGGTGCAATCGGGCTCGGTCGAACTTGGTCAAACCTGGTCAAAATAGTTATGTTGCATATTATGTCGACTTGTCAGGTTTGGGCTATTTCATTAATGCATTTATGCTTACATGTATCGAGCGGTGCTATTTGATTTGTTTCTTGTCTGTGATGGCTGCAGGACATCTAGGCGGAGTCGTGGCGAGACACGGTGGATCGGACTAGGCGTAGGTGGTGCTGAGGTCAGAACGGTCGGAAGGTGTCGAAGACGGCGAGGGCTCGAGGTGGCAGCGAGGCTTGCAAGGCAAGAAAGGAGGAAACTTCCTGGAAGGTGCGCGAGGGGCGTTTCGGTAAAAACGCAAAGCTGCACTAAAGGAAGCGTGTTTGGATAAAGCATCGAGTAGGTGGTGACCTAATGGGTAAAGCATGTGCAAACCCATTAGTGGGAGGCTATAAAAGGAGAGGGAGAGGTTGTGCTGAAATAGAGAGAGTGGGTGTAAGAGTTAGGGTTTTATTTGATTCTCTCCATGTATGAAAAATTGAGAAAGAGAGGAGGTGTGAGCTTCTCCCTATGCTCTCCAGGCGTATGGGGACTTAGTTTGAGTTCTTGAGAGTAGTGGACAGCATGTAAACACTCTATTTCAATCTTTCATGTCCCGTATCGCTTTTAAATCTTGTGTTGAGTCATTATGAGTTCTTGCATTTCTCTCGTTGGTCATACTTCGGTTCTTTATTTGTGATTCCCTATTTTGTGTTGCCTTCTTGATCAGATTTTAGGCTTCATTGTTCACTCTTTGTCCCTGGTTTTTAGTCCCATTTTTCTTGGCAAGAGCTGCAGTGAACGTCCTTTCAATTTCGGTTTTTTCATCTAAGGCGCTCCACTTCTTGTTCCGGCAAAAGAGAAGAAAATTTCTGCCATACTCATTGCGGCAAGGAGCTGTACTCTTTGAAGTATTATTGCTGTGCGGCAGCAGCATTTTTAGCCTTCTTTGATCCTTCTTGCTGCAGTATTTGTGCTATTTGGGGCTGCTGTTTGCTGCAGAAATCATGTTCTTTCGGCCAACAAATTTCTTCTATGCTCCCATGTGTTTTATGCCTCCTTTTGCTTTTCAGCTTTTATTTGTTTTTGGGCAGCAAAGAAGTACACAGCAGCAGCATTTCCTTTGTGCAGTTCGGCTGCAGTATGCATGACCTTCTCTTGTCTCACGAACAACAGTTTTTGAGTTGATTCTCACCTTTTGCTTTCAGCTTGTAGGTACTGCAGTTTGGCTTTGCTTTTACTTTAAGCATTTCAGTAGTAGAGAAGTCTTGTTGGCCAGCTTTATTATTTAGTTTTGTGCTCTCAAGTCCAGTAGCTGCAGTCCAAAAATTAGAAGCTACCTATCTCTCTTGGCTGAAGCTCTCGTTTCTTGTCAGTCTGGTTTTTGGCTTGAGTGAGCAATCATCTTTTCTCGTTCATAGCTTTTATAGCCATCGGAGAGTAGAGATTTTTGCGGACACTTTTGGGTGCGATTTTAAAACGCGACATTCACCCCCCTCTATCGCCGATTTCGATCCAACAATTGGTATCAGAGCCGGTTAGCTCTTTTCTATAGATCTTAACCGGTCTCTAGAGCCATGGCGACGGATAAGTACTCCACCAAGCCTCTGATCTTTGATGGCATCGATTGTCCGTTCTGGAAAAGCCAGATGGAGACATACATCCAAGCTCAAGGATATGCCATCTGGCGGAAGGTCAAGGTGCGATATGTTGTTCCTGCCGATGAGAACATCAATGCCGGGAATATGGCTGATGTTGAGGCGAATGCAAAGGCAAGGAGGGGTTGAGTCGTAGCGAGTTTGACCGCATATCTCATCTTTCGTCCGCCTTCGATATTTGGAAGACCTCGATGCTTACCATGAGGGCACCACCCAAATAAAGACGGTGCGACAGGACTAGTTCAAGCGAGATTACAACAAGTTTGAAATGCTCGCTAGCGAGTCCCTTGATGAGTGCTTTGCGCGTTTTCAGAAGATCTTGAGCAACCTCCGAGCGGTCGGTCTCACATACCCCGACTCGGATAACGCTCGACAGATGCTCGCTGCACTTGATCTGCGCGTTTGGGAGATGAAAGTGATCACCATCAAGGATACCACGGACCTCTCGACTTTGACTCTTGACGCGTTGTACTCACGCCTCAAGACTCACGAGATTGACATTGTCTCTCGTAAGTCGAAGTCACAATCGATGGCGCTGGTCACCGATCCCACCTTGGCTTCTAGTTCTTCTTCCGAGTCGACTTACGGATTCTCCCTTGCTGCTCTCTGTGACATAACTGATGATCAGTTACAGCAGCTTGTAGATGAGTAGTTAGCCCTCCTAGCTCAGAAATTTTCCCATGCTTACAAGAGGAGAAGAGACAACTGAGCGACAGCGAGTTGTACTCCGACTCCAACGAGGTATCCCCCACCTACGACCATCTTAATGATGTTTTTCTTAAGCTAGGTAGATTTCATGCTAAGTCTAGGGCTAGGTGTACCGAGTTAGAGAAGGAAGTAGATAGACTATCACGGGAGCTTACTTCACTTACATCTGCTCCCTCCCGTGATGATTGTGATACATGCTGTGCTCTGTTGGGTGACATGGAGAAACTAAGGACCTCGCATGATAGTTTGTCCTCTGAACTTGATTTGCTTAAGGTGGAGAATGTTAGTCTTTTGGCTGAGCTAGAGATGAGTAGGATTGTTATGAGTAGGATTGTTACTCCTGCATCTACTGTTGTTATTGAGACTACATCTTGCACCTCATATGAGGATAAGGACAATGCGTTTAGAGGTCTTTATACTATGTTGCTCGATCTGCCCGAGACTTGTGAAAATTGCAATAATCTGAAGATGAATCTAAAACGGGCAGATCATAAAATTGTTGAACTACAAGCTTTTCTTCTTGAGCCTATTGCTTCATGTGTTAATTGTCCTAAATTGACTGCTGAGCTTGAATCTGTTTCCAAACAGTTTCAAGAAATGATTGACAATAATAACAAATTGGCTCAACATGTTTCTAAGGACCCTGTTAGCTCACCATGTATTAATTGTAACAAACTAAAATCTGATTTGATTGCATTGGATGAGAAATGTGTGAAGCTGACTAAGGACCTTCTAGAGAAGCAATCATCTGCTTGTACTGTGTGTGTGTGGGGAAGGAGCCCAAGGGTAAGGTGGAGACGCTTAGCGACGTGAACCAACTGGCTAGTAGTAGGACTGTCCCCTCAGAGTCGGCTGTGCGTGCACAAGCCATTCTTTCCTCTACTGTTGGTTCTTCTCCTGCTCCCTTACCCTCTGCTGTTCCCTCTTCTCCTTGTTTTTCTTGCACCTCTCTCTTTCGGGGGTGTCAGTACCTTATGAACACTCTCGAGAGGTTTGTAGGAGGCAAGAAGAAGCTTAATCTTATTCTAGACCAGTCTAAGATTTGCAGATTTAATCAAGGTCTAGGATATGATTTCTATGAGGACATTAGGAAGCATCCACCTGCTATTCTCAGACCCATAGTACGGGGTGTGCTCGAGGTTGAGCCCAGATCTGATGAAGTTAAATTCAAGTCTGCGGGCTTTGTCCAAGGGATTTCTGACAGCAAGGTGAGTCCACCTGCAGCTTCGGTCTCTCAGAAGGCGAAGCCATCTCATGCTACTTCTACCTCTCAGAAGGCGAACTATCATTGCATCTTCTGTCAGAAGGATGGACACTTGATCGATCGATGCTTCAGGCGCGCCAGGATCGCGCAGAGAGACCGTGTTGCAGCTCTTAGGCGTATTCAGGGTCAGCCCCAGACCTTGAGTGCACCTAAGACCAACACGAGGTCTAGGTTTGCTTCAGATGCTTCAGATGGTTTTGGGCAGCATCGAGAACTTGGTTTTTCCGAGTTTTCTAGTTTTCGTTCTCATGCTCCCTTTGGTCGTGACTTCTGCCGTTCTGAGGGTAGGTCTCGTTTCCCCTGTCGAGATATCTACCCATGGCGTGATCTGCGTGTTGTTGGTGCTCCGACTCGCTCCCCCGTAGCAATCGGATCCAACAACAGCTTCGGGTCTGCATATAAACCTTCTGGCTTGTTGAGTGACAGAGAGCGTAGGGTAGTTAGAGGTCAGTCTTGTGTGGCTACTTCTTCTACTCGACGTGTTTCTCAGTATTGGGTGCCAAAATCACTTTTGATTTACCCCAGTACTGAGACTTTACTCTCTTGTTGACTCAGGTTCGCCGGGCTGGGAAGGGAGAGGTTTGGCTTGTAGACTCCGGGTGTTCTCGACACATGACCGGAGACTCACGTTGGTTCTCTTCCCTAGCCCGCGCTCTAGGTGATGAGACGATCACCTTTGGAGACGCTTCGTCTGGGCGCATCATTGCCAAAAGTACTGTGCGAGTTAATGATTCATTTCTTTTGAGAGACTAGCTGAATGCCTGTGCGTTGCTACGAATTTTAAAAAAATTTAGAACATATTTGTATGCATGTTTTAAAATTTTTTACCACCCTTTATCAGAACATATAGTATAATAAAATTTTAAAATCCGTAGCAACGCACGGGCATTCAGCTAGTTCTACTCAAAAAGCGCAGCCATGCCGCCTCTGGCCACCGTCAACCCCTGCAGCGGCTACTGCCTACTGCGCCGCCATCAGGACCTTCCACAGCCTCCGCGCCCCCGTCCCGCTGCCGCCCCCTCCCACCCCGCGGTCAGGTCTGCGCCCTCGCTGTGGCGCTCCACGCGCACCTTCGCTTCTCCCGCGATGGCGTCGCCTTCGTCCTCGCGCCCCCCAGCCTCCACATCTCCGTGCTCTACTGCACGCTTATGGCCGTTGGCTCCCTCACCAACCCGGTCTTCACCGCAGGGGAAATCGCGTGTTTGCCACTCCGGTCCTGTGGGCGTGCTGCTGTGCCTTGCTTCGCCTGTTCTGTGTCGTAAGTCCAGTTTTTCGGTCCAACCACATGGCTGGTCGAGGTTTCGTTACACTGTTCCAGCCTTGCAATGTCTAGAGTCTGTAAAAAAATTGCAATGTCTTGACTTTATATTAATATGTACTAATAAAATTATAATATTATAAATGCATTTTTAATAAAAAATCTCATAATGTAGTATTTTATATAGCTAACCTTGATAGTTTCTAACATATTGGTGATCAAACTTTATAAAGTTTAACAGCATAAATTCTAGGACGGCAAATAAAAAAGAACGGTAGGAGTAATATTTGTGCCTACATAATCTGCTGCTTTAGTGTTGCTTGGGTTTGGGTATTTAGAGAACCAGGCTATATTTATTTTATAGATTTTGTTAAACATCATCCGGATGTTTTCTTCCTAACTATCATCTAGATTGAATACTATTGGATTATGTATTTTACCAGATGCATGGAAGTTTCCAATGTATAATCCGGGCTCACCATTTGTTTGGGTCTATGTTTATTCCCCGTATCAATGATAAATTAGCATGCGACTGAAACTCAATGACGCATGTACGCTAGCAAGTCGTATTTCATTTCGTACGTACGTAACAAGAATGAAGTATTAGTCAGGCATGACGCAGTTCGCGCACACATGTACGTGAAGGCTATGTTAAATCCATGATGAGTGCAATGCTCAAGCAAAATCAAACAAATAATGAAGGTTTTGTTTTGTATCGTGATTCCAATCAGTCGCCAACAATGTCACTGATGAATATATAAGTATGTAACTACCATCACGTCGGTTGTTTTAAGCTGCAAAACAGGCAGAGTAACCCGAAAAAACAGATGGCAGGCCGAACGTGCAAATTGAACAGAACATTCCCGGCTCCTGTTTTGACATAATCACGCCTAAGAACAAGCAGAATTAATTGCAATTTTCACATATAATTGCTAGCTCATGGAATTGAAAAGGTCAGCAATGTTAAATCTCCAGGAAAAGATAACCAAATAAGTTTATTTCTTGAATATTCCTTTTTTCAGTTGCCCACAACACTAAGCACATGAGACCGCATAAACCAGTGCCCATTGATCTGAAACAAATTTGTTCCAAGCATAACTTGGTATAAAACCTTTGCTGATCTCAGTGATCACCTATCTGCCAATATGCACATGCACAATTCATTGCAATTTGCAACTCACAAACCCAAAACAGCGGACTTCTGAACAAAGAATGGACTATCAACTGATGTTAAGAAGAATCAAGTTGACCGAACCAATTGTGATGGCGGCTTCTGCTGCTGCATATATTCTTCTATGGCAGAACGAAGAGCGTGGTTCGGAGTGAGGTGACGGTGACGTAGTCCTCCCCTCCCAAGCCATTCGCCGCCGCGGCTCCCTCCTCGCGCTCGCTCTCCATCCCCGTGGCTCGGTCAGATCCGCGCCGGACACCGCCAAGATCCGCCCAGCACCGCCCTGGATCACGCCCAACCAAGATTCCACCCTTCCTCCCCCTCTGCTGCTACCGCTCCCGCTTACCGCCGGAAGACACGGGGTTAGTGCGGGAGAGGGGAGGCCATCGCCGTGGACGGGCGGGGGGAGTCGGCCGGAGGTGAGGGGAAGAGAGGGAGGGGAGAGAGGAAGAGAAGGCAACCACCAACCCACCCACTGCTCCTGATGCGGTTGCTGCCGTGCGCGAGACGAAACCCTAAACCCGGACCAAGCACCACAAGGAGAGGGGGATGATGAGGAAGCCCTAGCCCCAGCTCGGACCCCATGCGCCGCCGCCTCCCGCCGCGGCTTCTCGATCCCCCACGCCTGGAAGAGGCTCCTCTGCACGAGCAAGCTGCTACCCTTTGCCTTTGTCCCAGAGGCCGCCTCCGGTTGGTGCGGAGGAGGGGCGCGCAGGGAGGACCAGTCGATGCCGCTACGGTAAAAGTCGTCGGCGAGGCTGCTAGCGGCGGTGGCCGGGGAGAAAACGGGGAAGCCGTAGTCTTCGAGGTCATCCAGCACGGGTAGGCGGCGGCGCGGAGTGGTGGGGGGAGAGGAGGCAGCGGCGCGGGGTGGGGGGAGGAGGCGGCGGCGGCAGAGCGGAGGGGTGGGGGGAGGAGGAGGCGGCGGCGGCGCGGGATGGGGAGGAGGAGGCGGCGATGGAGCGGACGGGTGGGGGGAGGAGGAGGCGGCGGTGGAGCGGACGGGTGGGGGGAGGAGGAGGCGGCGGAGCAGAGGAGCGGGGGATGAGGCGGCGGCGGAACGGAGGGCGGGGGAGGAGGCGGCGGCGCGGAGGGCGGGGGAGGAGGCGACGGCGGAGTGGAGGGAGGAGGCGATGGAGGAGGAGGGAGGCGAGGGAGAAATCGGGGGGAGGAGCCGGGAGCGCACGGATTCGGTGGGGTGGGGGTGGGGTGGGGGCGCACGGGCGTGACGAGGGATGGGTGGGCCCATATGTCAGACAGAGTATTTTTTTTGTCAAAAGAGGTGCAGAATGCACCATCACCTTGAACTCATTCTTTTAAGGAGTAGAGATGTTGCCTTGGTTAATAAGCTACGATATAATTTGCTTTCGGTTTCTCAGCTTACCGATGACGGGTATGAGGTGAGCTTTAAGAAAAACGCTTGCAAAATTCTTGATTCTTCGGGTAGTCTGGTTTGCGGGATTTCTCGTTATGGGAGGATCTTTTGTGCTGATTTTTCTGAGTCTTCTGGTGATTCTCTCCGGTGTTTAGTCGCTTCTGAGTCTCGTGACTTGACTTTCTGGCATAGGAGACTTGGTCATATAGGATTTGACCATTTGACCTGAGTTAGCAGCCACGATCTCATTTGTGGTTTGCCGAAACTCAAGATGGTCAAAGATCTTGTTTGCGCTCCATGCCGGCACGGCAAGATGGTTGCCGCTTCTCACCCTCCGGTCACAGTGACTATGACCGATGCACCGGGACACCTGCTCCACATGGACACAGTTGGACCAGCTCGAGTGTAGTTAGCAGGAGGGAAGTGGTATGTCCTTGTCGTGGTCGATGACTTCTCGAGGTTCTCTTGGGTGTTTTTCTTAGCCTCGAAGGATGAGACGTTTACACATTTTCGAGTTCTTTTTAGTAGGCTTTCTGTTGAGCTCCCGGGTGCCTTACGAGCGATCCGCAGTGACAATGGCACGGAGTTCAAGAATTCTACTTTGAGAGGTTCTATGATGAGACAGGTGTAGAGCACCAGTTCTCTTCTCCGCACGTCCCACAGCAAAATGGCGTAGTGGAGAGGAAGAAATCTTGGTCGAGATGGCCTGGACGATGCTCGATGAGTACTCTACACCTAGAAAGTTTTGGGTTGAGGCTATTGTGACCGCGTGCCATGTTTCTAAAGGATTGCGCGAAGGCTACGAGAGCAGAAAACAAAACTTTTCTACCGCGCACACAAGGACATCATGCTTAAGAAGGGATCATGGATCGTTACCACTAGACGCGCAGCGCAGCGGAAGAAGAGTTGGAGAAGCCGATCCAACCACGCGCGTCGAGGTAGTAGTGGAAGTAGCCGATCGTCCCGAACAGATCGTCTCCTCCACGCGATCAACCACACCACGTGCAAGATCCAATCTGTAGATTGTTGATGCCGATAAACACCGCAACAAGCAGCGCCTCCACCGGTATCCACATGTCCGGGGCTGGAACGCCGATCGCGAGTGTACCAGCACTCGCGAGCGGCTAGGGTTTGGCTCAAGAGGTGGCGGCTAGGGTTTGGCTCGGGATTAACAGAAGCATACACCCCTCAGCCCCTCGCCTCCATATATATAGACCTCCTCACTTGGGCCTCGTGGACCGAGGCCCAATAGGATTATAAACTCGTGATTGACTCCTCAATCACCTTGGCATGGCCATGCACTTTCATAATCCATTACATCGAGGGGCCCAGAGATATCTCTCCCATAAGGAGGGGCAAATTCTATCTTGATCATTCACATCGCACTATATATTTCATGGCAAATCCAAAGACTACTTTTATGACTACCCAGTTACGGAGTAGTGTTTAGTAGTCCCAAAATAAGCTACTACGCATGTTGGGAACCATGATGATCTCAAGTCTAAGGATTCCACATAAACACTACTTGAGACTAACTGATGACACATGGAATCTCTGCAGTGTCTCATGGCGGGTCTATCCAACATATGTTCACTAACACATGTCCATATTATTGATTTGGTATCTCCATACCATGATCCATGAGACATGATCATCAATCAATACATATGCTGATCTTTGAATCATATTTGTTCCTCATATGATATATAATCAGGGATCATTTAGAAATAGCAACATTTTGGCATTAAGAGTCTCATGAATAAGTCACATACTCATTGATCAATAATGATAATGTCTATTTCAAGGAACAAAGCAATGTATCATAAACATAGTATGTGATATATTCAGTTTTACCAGATGGATGTCAAGAGTGCCTTCCTCAATGGCTTTATTGAGGAAGAAGTCTATGTCCGACAGCCTCCAGGTTTTGAGAACCCCAAATACCCAAACCATGTCTTCAAGCTTTCCAAAGCTGTGTATGGACTTAAGCAGACCCCTAAAGCTTGGTATGAGAGGCTTAAGTCCTATTTGTTGAGTTATGGTTTCGAGATGGGTAAAGTAGACAAGACCTTGTTCATCCGCCGGCATGGCACTGATATTCTGCTCGTCCAGATTTATGTGGATGACATCATCTTTGGCGGCTCTTCTCATGCTCTCGTTTCACAGTTCTCGGATGTCATGAGCACCGAGTTTGAGATGAGCATGATGGGTGAGTTGACCTTCTTTCTTGGCTTCCAAATCAAGTAGACTCTGGAGGGTACCTTCTTGCATCAAGGCAAGTACACCTGTGACCTCCTGAGACGCTTCGACATGAGTGATGGCAAGCCTGTGTCAACTCCCATGGCGTCATCCGCCACACTTGACCCAGATGAGGACGGCGAGCCAGTTGATCAGAAGGAGTATCGTAGCATGATAGGCTCTCTCTTGTACCTCACTGCCTCGAGACCAGACATACACTTTGTTGTGTGTCTTTGTGCCCGATTTCAGGCTTCTCCTCACGTTTCTCACCGCCAGGCGGTGAAGCACTTTCGTCGGTACCTTCGAGCTACCATTGACTATGGTATCTGGTACACTTCCTCATCCTGTCTTTCCTTGAGAGCATACTCGAACGCAGACTTTGCTGGCTATAGGATAGATAGGGAGAGCACTTCGGACACCTGCCAATTCATTGGCACTTCTCTCGTTTCCTGGTCTTCGAGGAAGCAGTCCGGTGTTGCACAGTCGACCGCAAAGGCCGAGTACGTTGCTGCAGCCAGTTGCTGTAGCCAGGTGCTCTGGATGGTCTCGACCCTGCGGGACTTTGGGTTAGTTATCGACAGTGTTCCACTCTTTTGTGATAACACTTCTGCGATTAACATTGCTAAGAACCCAGTGCAGCACTCTCGGACCAAGTATATCGATATTCGTTATCACTTCCTTAGAGACCATGTAGAGAAGGGTGACATCGTGCTCCAGTTTGTGGAGAGTGACCACCAGTTGGCTGATATCTTTACCAAGCCTTTGGATAGCTCTAGGTTTTCAGCTCTGCGGGGAGAGCTTGGGGTGGTTTGTCCTTACGGACTGTTGTGAGGGGGAGCTTTGTGCTTTACTGCTTTATCTTATTAATTATGCTCTTACTCCTATCTGTTGCATTGCATTTGGGGGTGCATTGGGGTTAGTACTTCTAGCATAGGTTAGAGTGGTTCTTTTGCCTAGCTGTTTAGACTTCTTGCTCTTATCTTATGACTCTAGGATGCTGCTTGTTAGCTGTTTCTCTTCTCACTAGGTTGAGCTCACTCACTTCTTGTAGGTTCTAGCGAGGGTTGGGCCACCCTCGGGTAGACATGGTACGTGTTTGCTCTTTAGTGAGTTAGTTATTCGGTTTGATAGTCCTTGAGTCATATGGGGTAGATAAGAGTCAGTCTGAGCCACAGTATCCTCTATATCTTATCTATGCTTTAAGGACTGCCCGTTCTGATTTTCTTTCCCAGCTTCTTGATTTATTGTTTTGGTTCAGGGGGAGTTCTTTTGGGAGCTTCTGGAGCTTAATATTGACATAACTCAACTTGAACTAAAAAGTTGCATCACATGTTGAGGTGGAGCTGGACTTCTTGCATGTCATTCTGCATTGTAAATACCTGCATCGAGCCTTGATTATTATCCTTTCATGACATGTTTACATCGTGTTACATCCTGCCATGATTTGTGTCTCATTGCTAGATTGATCATGATTTCATATGTGTAGACTAGCTTTTACCGTGATAAGTTAATTAAAATTGCTCAGCTTGAATTAAAACTTGTCATGCTAGCTCTCGAGATTAGTCTTTCTTGCGTTATCCTTTTATGATTCATGCCATGTCAAATAGGCTGAGCTGAGCGTTGAATCTTTATTGAGTTTTAGATTGAGCTATGCTAGTTCTTGATGATGCATAAGTTAGTACAATCTTTTATGAATGCAAAAAGATCTCTTTTGTGCGAAAAAACTGATCTCACCAATTCTTTCTCATGAAACGGCTTGCCATTGCACAAGGCATGAACTCAGGGGGAGTTTTGGATGACCAAGATCATCTCCTTAAGCTTCTTGCTTAGAATGGTCGCATAAGGCTTGAGATCTAGCACATGTCTGAAAATTTTGGTTAGAATCAACCATAAGCTTTAAAAGAAAATTCAGGACAAATGTGCTCAATTTGCTTAATTACAAAAAGAACCAAGTACTTAAACAAATGTTTCATTCTTGAGCTTGTAGCACTCTAATTAGGCTCAATACTAGCTTCTTGGTTCCGCTTAGCTTATTGACATGGTTTGCATCATCCTTGGATGCCTCTAGCTAGACTTTGATCATGGATGACTTGACATGCTCACAATTTGCTCTAAATTTCAGATTGTCATCTATTTGGTTTAGCTCTCTTATATATATCTTGTCATGATCTAGATAGCATTCTATTGAGTTATGGCTTGATGTAATACTTGTTGGTCATCTTGGATAATTCTCATGGCTCTAAATGCTTAGAATAAACAAACTTCAGCCATTTCATCCAGTTCCATGACTTGTTCTCTTCCCTGCATCCTTGATGTGTTTATTGCCAAAAGGGGGAGAATAGTGGTAGAAAAAGCCATTTTGGAGCTTTGAGGGGAAAAAAGCCATTTTGGAGCTTTGAGGAAAAATTGCTCTTTCTTGTGCTCCTTGTGTCGACATGGTCATTAGCTTCATTTCTCTTTTCTTTGGACCATGTTTGACTTCTTTCTTGCATTTCAAACTCAATTTTGCGCTTTTTCTGGGTTTGTCAATATACTCATCAAGGGGGAGATTGAGAGACAATGTGGAGGTCATCCCGTGTGTGTGATGAGTAATTGACATCGGTTTAGGGAAGTCGAGTTTGATTTGGTTGGTTCGGACCATGTCGTTGCGTGGTGCAATCGGGCTCGACGAACTTGGTCAAACCTGGTCAAAATAGTTATGTTGCATATTATGTCGACTTGTCAGGTTTGGGCTATTTCATTAATGCATTTATGCTTACATGTATCGAGCGATGTTATTTGATTTGTTTCTTGTCTGTGATGTCTGCAGGACATCTAGGCGGAGTCGTGGCGAGACACGGTGGACCGGACTAGGCGCAGGTGGCGCTGAGGTCAAAACGGTCGGAAGGTGTCGAAGACGGCGAGGGCTCGAGGTGGCAGCGAGGCTTGCAAGGCAAGAAAGGAGGAAGCTTCCTGGAAGGTTCGCGAGGGGCGTTTCGGTAAAAACGCAAAGCTGCACTAAAGGAAGCGGGTTTGGATAAAGCATCGAGTAGGTGGTGACCTAATGGGTAAAGCATGTGCAAACCCATTAGTGGGAGGCTATAAAAGGAGAGGGAGAGGTTGTGCTGAAATAGAGAGAGTGGGTGTAAGAGTTAGGGTTTTATTTGATTCTCTCCATGTATGAAAAATTGAGAAAGAGAGAAAGAGAGGAGGTGTGAGCTTCTCCCTATGCTCTCCAGGCGTATGGGGACTTAGTTTGAGTTCTTGAGAGTAGTGGACAGCATGTAAACACTCTATTTCAATCTTTCATGTCCCGTATCGCTTTTAAATCTTGTGTTGAGTCATTATGAGTTCTTGCATTTCTCTCGTTGGTCAAACTTCGGTTCTTTATTTGTGACTCCCTGTTTTGTGTTGCCTTCTTGATCAGATTTTAGGCTTCATTGTTCACTCTTTGTCCCTGGTTTTTAGTCGCATTTTTCTTGGCAAGAGCTGCAGTGAACGGCCTTTCAATTTCAGTTTGTTTTCATCTAAGGCGCTCCACTTCTTGTTCCGGCAAAAGAGCAGAAAATTTCTGCCATACTCATTGCGGCAAGGAGCTGTACTCTTTGAAGTATTATTGCTGTGCGGCAGCAGCATTCTTGGCCTTCTTTGATCCTTCTTGCTGCAGTATTTGTGCTGTTTTGGGCTGCTGTTTGCTGCAGAAATCATGTTCTTTCGGCCAACAAATTTCTTCTATGCTCCCATGTGTTTTATGCCTCCTTTTGCTTTTCAGCTTTTATTTGTTTTTGGGCAGCAAAGAAGTACACAGCAGCAGCATTTCCTTTGTGCAGTTCGGCTGCAGTATGCATGACCTTCTCTTGTCTCACGAACAACAGTTTTTGAGTTGATTCTCACCTTTTGCTTTCAGCTTGTAGGTACTGCAGTTTGGCTTTGCTTTTGCTTTAAGCATTTTAGCAGCAGAGAAGTCTTGTTGGCCAGCTTTATTATTTAGTTTTGTGCTCTCAAGTCCAGTAGCTGCAGTCCAAAAATTATAAGCTAGCTATCTCTCTTGGCTGAAGCTCTCGTTTCTTGTCAGTCTGGTTTTCGGCTTGAGTGAGCAATCATCTTTTCTCGTTCATAGCTTTTATAGCCATCGGAGAGTAGAGATTTTTGCGGACACTTTTGGGTGCGATTTTAAAACACGACATTCAACCCCCTCTGTCGCCGATTTCGATCCAACAGTAGAGTTGCTCGGGATGGTTAAGTTCCCGTCACTTTATACTCCGTAGTGTACACCAGGGCGCAAGGCCATCGTGCAATTTTTTATACTCCGTAGATTTTCTCGGGATGGTTAAGTTCTCGGCGCTTTATGCTCCACAGTGTACACCGGGGCGTGAGTCTACCGCGCAATTTTTTTAATACTCCGTAGAGTTGCCCAGGATGGCTAAGTTCCCGACACTTTATACTTCACAGAGTATACCAGGGTGTGAGGCCGTCGTGCGATTTATATATATATATATATATTCCATAGAGTGGCCCAGGACGGCTAAATTCCTGGCGCCTTATACTCCGTAGAGTACGCCGAGGCGCGAGGCCACCGTGCGATTTTCATAAAATTACGGCCGACCACAAGGAGGTCAGGTGAAGCCATGACCGCGACTTGGGCGGACGATGCCATGACTGTGAGGTGGTCAGATGAGGTCATGATCACGAGATGGTCAGATGAGGTTAAAACCACGTAGCAGTTGGACGAAGTCACGACCGCAACGTGGGTAGATGATGTCTGGACCACGAGGTCGAACGAACATCTAGATGAATGTGTACAACGGCAAGTCGCTCACTCGGAGGTGTGAAGGTGCAGAGCCAAGGCCAATGGAGGCCAAAGGATCGAAGGTCGGTGGAGGCAACCCGGGGTCCGGCAGAGGCCATGTGAGGTCTGGTGAAGTCATAGGCATGGAGCTGAGACCGACGGTGGCAGAAGGACGCAAAGGTCGATAGAGCCGAGGCCAATGGAGGTCGAAGGGCATGAAGGCTCAGAGCTGAGTCTGATGAAGGCCAGAGGGCGTGAAGGCCGACGAAGCCACAACCACGAGGTGGTTGGACGAGCATCGTGAAGCTTTGACCTCGAGGGTTTATACGACATCGCTGAAGGTGCATAGGTGTCGACGGAGTCAGCGGTGGGATGAAGACTTCAAAGTGCACGATGTGTCCCCACGCTTCAGACTGGTATCGACGAAGTCTTGACCACAAGGAGTCATAGCTATCGGTAAAAAGTTGGCCATGACACGGTCGTAGATGTAGACTTAAGCATCTACGAATACGGAGTGGTCGGTCAAACTCTCCGACAACACGGTGGTAGGATGGGCATCTATAACCATAAGGTGGTCGGATAGAGTCGCGAAGCCAAGGCTGACGAAGTCTGGATGGCATGGAGCTGAGACCAATGGAGGCCGGAGGGCAAAGGCCAGCGGAGGCCAGACGAAGTCTAGCATAGGCCACGGGAGGTCCGACGGTGGCGACATGCGGTCCGACAGAGATCGCATACGGTCCAATGAAGACCATGCAAAGTTTGGTGGAGATCGAGAGAAGTCTGGCGGAGGCAACATTCACGTTGGGTTTGACGGAGACTATGTGAAGTCTTGCGGAGGTCGTACGAAGTCCATTAGAGACAGCATCCATGTGGAGCTCGACGGAGACCGATCGAAGTCTGGTAGAGGTGATGTTCGCATGGGGTTCGACGGAGACCGTGCGAAGTCCGGTGAAGGTGATGTCCACGTGGGGTTTGACGGATACCGTGCGAAGTCCTACAGAGGTTGTGGGAAGTCCGTCGGAGAGAACATCTGCGTGGAGCTCGATAGAGATCGTGCATAGTCTGGTGGAGACTAAGTGAAGTCCGGCAGAGGCGACGTCCACATGGTGTTCGACTGAGACTGTGCAAAGCTCTACAGAGGTTGTGCGAAGTCCGTTAGAGACGACATCCTGTGTGCGGCCCAGAAGAGACCATGAGAAGTCCTCGGTGGAGACCGTGCAAAGTCTTCAGTGGGGACTGTGCGAAGTCCCGTGGAGAAGTCAGAGGCGGGTGCTCTGTCCCCATGTGTTGACCATGGAGTAGTCGTGTCTGTCAGAAAAGACTTGACCACAGCGTGGTCGGAGATGTCACCAAAGTCATGACTGCGGCATGGTCATGGGTGTCGACACAGCCGATGGTGGGGCGGAGGCTTTGGTGTGTGCGCTTTGTGCAGAATCCCCGCCAGAGAGCTTCGTGCAGAATCCCCACTGGAGAGGCTCAACATTCGCTGGTGTTATTCGGAGGTCGACTCCTTGGTGTTGAGATGATGGTGCGGGCATCGCAGCAATGGCCGACGCCGATGTCGCGGTCAACGGTCGTACCAGTGTGGGCATCACGGTCGATGATCGTATCAGCATGGGCGTTGCAGTCGACGGTTGTACCAGCGCGGGCATCGTGATCGTTGCCATGGGGTACCACCGGCCGCCTCATGCTGGACTCGACGGTCGCAGCCGCCGTACCTCTCTTTCACTTGGTTGTCGCCGCTTTCTAATGCCTTCTCTTGCGCAGCATCTTGTACGGTCGTCACAGACGGTGCCAACTATTGTGGCTACTGACCAAACAACATATGAGAGGACTAGTTAGAGAGTGCCAACAATAAGAGAGAGAGTGTGTGTTTGTGTATGAAATGAGTGGATCTAGCCCCTCATATCCCTCTTGGGGGCTTATATACATGAGTAGGGTTGGATAGGAAATTTCTATCCTACCCCTTAATAATTGGAAAAGATAGGGGTACATTGGTACATTCCTTTATACACATGCCCCTATGCTATTGGGCCTATTACATACTAGGCCAGTTGCAAGGCCTAGTCATGGGGTTAGGCCACCCCTACAACATCGAGCTCATGGAACATGGAGCAATCTTCCGTCATGTGACTGCATGCTCCATTGTCCAATACAACCAATCAGTGTGATCATCGCTGCCTTCCTCTGTGTGTAGTTTACGACCTACGTTCTTCTCATTCAACATCACTATGCCCAGTATCTCTTCGACACATAAGGAAAGAAGCTGTGCTAGCTCATTGTCCTCCTTGGTTTTGGTGAGGTTTACCTCCTTGTTCTTCTTCTTGCTTTGGCAATCTGAGGCGTAGTACCCGTACTTGTCACAATTAAAACACTTTATGTGGCTGTGGCACTCCGACGCATAGTGCACATATTCGTCACATTCAAAGCACTTGATATGTGACTTGTCACGGGATCTGTCACCACCATCTTGTTCGCGGTCGTGCCCCCAACCACTCCCGTGACGTCGTCCTCTCTTGGCACTACTAGAGCCCTCTTTCTTCTTTGTCTTCGAGTTCCTTGCTTTCCACTCGGTTTGGGTAAAGAGAAGTTGATCTCCCCCATCCTTCGAGTGCTGCCACCCCTTGAGTCCTTCCTTGAAGGTTCTGAGGCAGCCGATCGCCTTTGAGAGTGACATCACCGAACTATTTGATCATTTCGATAATCTAGAACCAAACTGAATAATTTTTCAATGATGTCACTCTCTTCCAGCTTTGTGACGAGCAAACGGATCTCACCCACCAGTGTGGTGAGTTTCATGGAGTACTTGGTGAACATCTTTGAATCCCCCATCTGCAACTTGCTTAGTTGCCATTTTAGTAGTTGAGCACATGCCTTCTTGACGCGATCTTCACCTACACACATCACCCTGAGTGCGTTCCAGGCTTCTTTCACCATCTCCTTCTCCATGATTGCCATCATTGTGTTGTCTAGCATCACTTGTGCGATGGCAACTATCGTGCCTTGATCCTTGTCGTCGTCGTCATCTCCATCTTCGATCCCCGACCATACCCCTAGAGAACACAAGATTATCTTCATCTTGATGGCCCATATGCCATAATTCGTTTCACTCAACATCGGGTATTGGATCGAGATCGAGGTGCTTCTTGCCGTTGGTTTGATGATTGCGCCTGACTTCGATGGATCAAGCTTGTTGCTTATAGTCTTGATGAGTGCGCCTGACTTCGATGGATCGCCTGCATTGTTGGCCATTGCTTCGCCCCTCTTAGGCTCTGATACCAAATGTTGGAATTTTTCTTACACCCGACTGCTCCTGAAGTTGCTACCGCTCAGCACCTTGCCTCCCTTTTCCTTCATGTGGTGCAGCAACACCAAGCAACACCTCTTGCTTCTCACCTAGAGCAGCACCTTGCCCACCTCTAATCTTCATGTAATGAAGCACATGTATGCACAAGACAATGTAACAACAAATCACAGAGCAAAACACACTCATATTGGTTCCTTCGCTTTTCTTCTTTTATTTCTTCTCACTCTTGTTTCTCTGATTACAATCCTTTGCTATGCCTTATAAAGGCTAATTACAAGACTAGTAAATGGACTCACATCCAACTTGGTTTCCTATTTCCTTTCTCTACTTGGACAAGGACTCACAGACATATACACATACTGGATACGACTCAGAATACGATAAGCAACAAAAGGAAACACTAAACAAGATTAAACTCTAACAATGGTTGTGGAAAGGAAAAAACACAACTTATAAGTGTGAGGGAGACCCTACCCATTGAACTAGTCTTTTAGGAGAGAAGGCTAAATACCACTTATAAGTTTGTTGCTTTAGAGGTTGCATACGATAGCCCATGGGCTTAGGTGCTCAGCCCATTGGACCTGTGGCCCGGGGAGTAAAACTCGGTTGGACCTAGGCATATGGTTAGGGTCTGATTTGTCAAGTGGTATCAGAGCCCAGGCGTCTAACATCTCCTTAGACTTCATGGTTGTAGAAGTGCACAACCAATGCGTGAGGGAGAGAATGTTGAGAATAGTCCCACATTAGTTATGGGAAAGGAAAAATCACAACTTATAAGTGTGAGGGAGACCACACCCATTGAACTAGTCTTTTAGGGAGAGAAGGCCCAATACCACCTATAAGGTTGTTGTTTTATGGCTTGCATACGGCAGCTCATGGGATTATGTGCTCAGCCCATTGGACCTATGGCCCAGGGAGTAAAACTTGGTTGGACCTAGGTATACGGCCAGGGTCTGATCTGTTAGCCATCTCGCTAAGTGGCAACATCGGAAAAGAATGGATAATAGGACATAAATTTTTTATTACATATAGTTTGTTACATAAATAGTTTACTTACTTTAATTCAAGTTTTGGCTGATTCAAACCACAAAGAAAACTTGATGAAACCTAATATGCTTTCTTACAACTTTTAGTATGTAATTCTCTACTCATAACTTTATGTAATAACAAAGTGCTCATTATATGCGTCTTAAATTTTTATTATACAAAAGACTTGCTTGTACAAAAAAGAGGAAATTTGTACGCCATCACACCTTGAATGTTGAAGTGTTCTAAGACCCTAGAAAGAATAAGGTGATCAAGATAGGTATTATCCACAACGAGAACATGAGGAGAAGCACCTATTATGACCTCCTCACTAGTCCCTCTAGGATCGTTTTCAACCTTAGGGGTCGACATTGCAAACTTTGATCTAGGTTAGTAGTTTGTAAAGTTGTTACAATACACATATTTATACTGTAAAATGCATCAATAGTAATGATATGCCAAAGATATGAAATCAGTGAACAAACAAGAAATTTGGCTGTCATATCTTGTCTAGTCAAAAGTCAGCATATCTTGCATAAATTTGACATCATATATGTTAGATACAAATTTATAGATTTGCCCTATTTTGTTGATTCGATTAAATATATAATAGATATGTAAATTAATAGATGGTTGTATATACATAGATGGCTCAACTAAAATTAGATCGAGGATAAGATGATGCAGCGTTACAAGATCAAGGCAAAACCTTGTGTACCCAAGGCAGAACCCCAGGTGAAGCCAAGAAAGACGGGGTCAGGGGTGGCGGCGTCAAGATCATGGACAATGACATCGAGGACGGGGGCGCTCGGGTGGCGAGTGAGGAAGCTGCGTCGTGCTAGGAAAGGGAAAACCTAAATGTGCGCAGTGAGTTAGGTTTTCGGCCCTAAGTGCATATATATAGGAGAATATTATCATAGATGGTTTTAGAAAACAATCGTTTGTGATATGATCATATCACTGACTATTCTAGTAACAAACCATCTGTGATGTTATATGGATATATTAGAAGGTTCTTTGACAAAACCGTATGTGATATGCTATCACAAATGGTTCTAGTAACAAAATCATCGGTCATATGCTATGTTATATGCTTCAATAGACAGATATTTCAATAGAACTAGCTTGTTTTTGTACTAAACCATCACACAACAATACATACTGCTGAATCATTCGTGAATAAATCTATCTTTCAATATATCATAAGAAAGAGAAGGTATTCTTTTATATAATGAAGTACAATAGAAACATAAACACATCAGGAAAGTAAGCATGTATAAGTTAGAGAGTGAATAACTTCTTTTTCCATTGAAGAACTACGTGGTGGTTCTTATTTGCTATGTCTATTACATATAAAACTTGATCAACTTGCTTAGCGAGTATGAATGGTTCTTCTTTGTATCCGACATGTTCAAGGTCCACAACAGTGACTTCGTACTTATTGACCTTCACACCCTGTGGGAGTTGGACCCATGGAACCAAAACAGGGGGATCTTGAAAAGTACATAGCCTCTATGAACCCATAGGATGAGCTCAACTTGTTCAAGCTCCCAACAGTATTGAACTACTCGTGAAATGCATCTATGCGGACATCGCTATTTTGGACTGTGCTCTTCCTATCCTGAGCTATCATATAAAATGTGTATCCATTTATGTTGTATTCTTGCCATGTTACAATTGTAAATTTTGGCCCTTTTACCAACCATCATGGCATATCATCACTTGATGACCTCCTAGTGAATCGCACATTTAACCATTCGTTGAACCGACAATTGTACTCTCTTGTGATCCAAAGCTTCAACCGGCCTAGATTCTTTTGGCGTACCATGTCTTTGTGCTTATCAATGTACGGGGACACTTCGGTCGTGTTGCAAGATCATAAAATGGGCTTGAGCGTACGTATCCAGATCGGAAGTGATCGCTTTCCTTCCAATGGTCCTGATACCCTCCAGTCTCCCCTCATGATGAGATAGAGACACACTTATCGGTTGCACTTGATCCATGTAGTCGACATAAAACTCAATGACCTTTTCAGTTGCATAACCTTCAATGATGTTGCCCTTCGACCAAGATCAATTCTGTACATATGACCTAGGAATTTTCGTGTATCTCTTGAACGGGTACATATGATGAGGAACACAGGGCCACATATCTTTATCTCTTTCATAAGATGAACAATGTGATGGACCATGATATTAAAAAATGACAGAGGAAAATACATCTCAAGATAACATAGAGTCGTTACCACCTTGGCCTGCAGGGCATCTAGTCCATCGGGATCAATGACCCTATGAGCAATTAGTTAAAGAAATATCTACCTGTGCCCCTTCGTTCCACAATATCACAAGATCTTTCAGCAATGGTGTAGATACACATCAATATTGTTTCCAAGTTGCTTCGGCTCTTGGATAAGTAGTGACATCAAAATGTACTTTTACTCCATACACAGATAAGGAAAAAGGTTGTACATACATAGATTCACGGGCTAGGTGCTATATTGGCTGCTTATGTTGTTAAAATGATTCATTCCATATGTACTCAACCCAAATCTTATATTCCTCTGTTCTGCACTGAAGTCTTTGAAGCTCCTATCAAAATTTCTCCACTAGGCAGAATCAGCAGAGTGTCTTAGCTTTTCATGTTTCTTATGCTCATTCAAGTGCCAACGTAGCAATCTTACCTCCTTTCGGTTTGCAAATAAATACTTCAAATGGGAAATTACAGGTAGATACCACAACACCTTAGCAGGAAGACCTTGCTTCACCTTGATGCACTCACCATAATTGGAGTGATTCTTATGTTTGTATCGGGATGCTTTGCACACCGGACATACATGCATATTTGCATACTCTTTATGGTAGAGGATACAATAGTTCGAACATGCATGTATTCTTTTTTTACTTCCATTCATAATAGATAAAGAACCTTCTTGGCTTGGTAGGTGGTTCTGGGCAATACGTTTCCCTCCAGAAGGATGCCCGCTAGGAGGCCTAACAACACTGTGAAATTCTTGTCAGACCAATCATTACTTGCCTTTAATTTTAGCAGTTAAAGCACAAATGATAACCTTGTGTGTTCCAGCTTGCGGCCTAGGAATACATGTTTCTCCAAGTCCTTCATCAAGCTTTTGAATTTACCAAACTCTCTCTCACTATAGTTCTTTTCTGCATCGCAAGTATCTGATCCAGATTATTATTGTGTGACCTATTCTCATCAAAAGCACAATCCACATCTGGCATATCATTATCTCATTCGATGATGTTACTACCTTCCTATATAATCTGCTCTTCATTGTTACTAGTTCAATATGTATACTCCTTTTTGAAACCCCTTCAAATCAGTGAGTTTCGATCTGCACTGAGTTGGTAAATATCTTTAGATTATTGTAATCAATGGATGGATAGTACATAAATTTTACCCCTTCTTCAACATATCCTGCTCGGTAGCTCTTCTAAAAGTAGACATGCCATTAATATACTTTTTATTCACACGGTTCTCAACGTACATCTAGCTAGCTAGCCATTACACTTGCACATAATTGTCATTCACCTTAAATTGTCCATCTAAAGTAGCTAGCTACATACTGTTCATGAAGATATATATATATATATATATATATATATATATATATATATATATATATATATATATATATATATATATATATATATATATATATATATATATATATATATATAAAAGCAAGAATATATTGGAGTAGAGTAGGAGTAGAGAGACCCATTTTTAAATTAGAGCAAACCACCAAGCTAGATTATAACACAAATAATTAGAAGCAAGTACTAACCTTAGACCTCCAAGAACAAATAGATTTACAAGCACGCTTGCAAATCAGCGGTATGCTTTTACCAAATGCCCCAAAGCCAGCTGCATTCAAACCATAGCTCACTGCATATATGTTGGGATGGTTCGAGTATTTAATTATACAATACATATCACAGACACTTCCAACCACAGATCGTTTGTGATACATAATTACCATAGACGGTTCTTGTTAAAAATCATATGTGAATTATCATAGACTGTTCGGATTAAAAATTATTTGTGACATATCCCATTATCACTGATGGTTTATGGTTTGAACTGTCTGTGAATTATCACAGACGATTCATATTAAAAACCGTTTATGATAAATGCAGACTTCACATATGGTTTTTAATTCAAACTGTCTGTGATAATGCACAGATGGTTTCAATCACAAACTGTCTGTGATAATTATGTATCACAGACGGTTCCAGCCATCGCTAGTAACGTAGATGATCACGCTTATAAAACATCTGTAGCCATCGGTAGTAACGTAGATGATCACGCTTGTAAAACATCTATGATAATTACAACACTGATGGATTCTGGGGAATCATCTGTGATAGTCATCCAGTATAGCCTTCTTTGTATTAGTGTCCTTAACCACATTCAGCATAGCCATGCACTTTCTTAATCTAACCACATCGAGGGGCACAGAAGTATCTTTCCCGTTATATAGGAAGGACAAATTCCATCTTGATCGCTCATATTCCTCCGTACATTTTATAGTAAACTGAAAGCTACCTTTATGATCACCTAGTTACGGTGTAGTGTTTTGCAATGCCTAAGTAAACTATGTAAGAAACTATAACAATCTTAGGTCTAAGAATCCTACATATAGTAGTACGAGACTAACTAATGACACTAAAGAATATAACAATTCCTATAGTGTCTTATGGTAGATCAATCTAATACCATGTTCTCTAACATGTGTCCATATTATTGATTTGATATCATTGTATCCATGATCTGTGAAACATGATCAATCAATAATATGTTGATCTATAAACCATAATTATCCCATATAATGATATGAGATCAAGGATAGTTTAAAATAATAGCAAAATATGAATAAAGTATTTCACGAACAAGTCACATACTTATTGATCAATATGAAAGACATTTATTAAAGGATAAAATAACATATTATTCAAAAGATCATAAATAAATAAGTGATACAATCATCTCTATGATCGCCTCTAGGGTATATCACTAATAGTGGCGTGCGGATGAGCAAGTGGGCTGGCGTGCAGCGTGTGCGCCAGCTAGGGTTACGGGAATGAGAGAGAGAGAGAGAGAGAGAGAGAAGAGTAGGCCAGGGGAAGAGAGAACGGAAAGAAGGTTGGGCCGGCGGCTAGAATTTGGTGGAAAAGAAAATAGGTTTAAAATTTACTTGAGATTTTGATTTTGATTTGAATTTGGATTTGAACTTTTGAGGGGTTTTTGCACAGATTTTTTGGAAAATTTGATTAGCACACAAACAACTTTTATAAATTTTAACCAAGGAAGTTTATTTTAAAAAAATTTAAATTCGAGCAAGGTTTTTGGGGAAAATTTTTGAGATGCACCAAAAGTTTTTGAAATTAATGAAAATCATGCAAGTTTTATTTCGAAGCCAAGTTGGGCTATTGTGCGAGTACCTCACTAATATTTGCTGCGCCTTTCTAGAGCTCCGGTGAGCCAGCAGTGGCTGGAGATATTCACCGGGGACGAGTTCCTCACGAATCGAGTGTTTTTTGTGATTAAGAGCACTCATATTTTTTTTGAAGAGGGTGTATATTTGGGAGAAGGGGGATTCAAGTGTTTTTTATGGTTCGGAGCACTCATATTTTTTGGGAGGGGTGCATACATGAGAGAAAGGGGATTCAAGTGTTTTTTGTGGCTCGGAGTACTCACTTTTTTAGAGAGGGTCCATATAAAGAAGAAAAATCTAAGTGCTCCGAGTTCAAAGAAACTGAAAGCGTGATTGGTTTCAACGCAATGGTTTATTGATCACGGAAGGTACATAATATATACAGCTCCCTTGCCATAACAGCTAAACCGATTGGTAACAGAATCGGGAGAAGGGAGAATCCGTAACAGAAATGGTGGGCCATGTATGGCTAAATATGACATGTCTAACACGCCCCCGCAGTCTCAGCGTGGATGGAACGAACGTTGAGACTGGACCGAAACTCCAAGAACACAGAGGTAGGGAGGCCCTTGGTGAAAATGTCAGCATACTGGGATGTTGTGGGAACATGAAGAACACGAACGGTTCTGAGAGCGACCTTCTCCCTGACGAAGTGCAGGTCGATCTCAATATGCTTGGTGCGTTGATGTTGAACTGGATTCGTCGAGAGGTAGACGGCGCTGACATTATCGCAGTAGATAAGAGTGGCCCGAGCGAGTGGAGCATGTAACTCATGCAGGAGCTGACGAAGTCAACATGTCTCGGCCATAGCATTGGCGACAGCTCTGTACTCGGCTTCACACTGGAACTGGACACGGTGACTTGCCGCTTGGATGACCAAGAGACCAGATTGTCGCCCAAGAACACTGCATAACCTGAAGTAGACTTCCGGGTGTCGGGACAACCAGCCCAGTCAGTGTCGGAGTAAGCAATTAAGTCATGAGTGGGTGATCACTGAATGACCAAGCCATGATCCAGGGTGGCGCGGACATAACGGAGAATCCGCTTGAGGGCAGCAAGGTGAGGCTCACGAGGATCATGCATGTGAAGACACACCTGCTGAATTGCATAAGCGATGTCTGGCCTGGTGAAGGTAAGATACTGCAAGGCGTCGGCTAAGCTGCGATAGTTAGTGGGATCCGAGACAGAAGCGCCGTCAGTGGAGGAGAGCTTGGCATTGGTGTCGACCGGTGTGCTGCATGGTTTACAGTCACTCATGCCAGCACGCTCTAGAATCTCAAGGCAGTACTGGCGCTGGCTGAGGAAGAGACCAGAGGGCTGCCGAGTGACACTGATGCCAAGAAAGTGATGAAGAGTACCCAAGTCCTTCATGGAAATTTCTGACTGAAGAGCCGAGATCGTCCAGTGAAGCAGCGCGGAGGATGAAGCCGTCAAAACAATGTCATCAACATATAGTAGAAGATAAACACAATCAGCCCCGCGGCGGTAAATAAACAACGAGGTGTCAAACTTAGCCTCATGGAAGCCAATGGACACCAGGAAGGTGGCGAATCTGCTGTACCAAGCGTGCAGAGCTTGTTTGAGACCATACAGTGACTTGTTGAGGCGGCATACCATATCAGGGCGAGAAGAATAAACAAATCCAGACGGTTGGATGCAGTAAACTGTCTCATCGAGTGTGCCATGGAGAAATGCATTCTTGACATCCAATTGGTGAATGGGCCAATCCTGAGAAACTGCCAGGCTAAGAACTATACAGACAGTTGCAGGTTTGATAACTGGACTGAAGGTCTCATCAAAATCAATGCCAGGTCGCTGAGTAAAACCACGAAGTACCCATATAGCCTTGTATCTGTCCAGTGTGCCATCAGATTTGAATTTGTGACGGAAGATCCATTTGCCAGTGACAAGATTGGCTCCGGGGGGACGCGCAACGAGATCCCATGTGTGATTGGCCTGAAGAGCAGTGAACTCTTCTTCCATAGCGGCACGCCAATGAGGGTCCGCCAGAGCTGCTCGATAAGTGCGAGGCACAGGAGACAAAGTGGAGACATGTAGACTTTCCTTGTATTTTGGTTGCCGACTGCCATCCTTGCTGCGAGTGACCATCGGGTGTGAGTTGGTCACAGGAACAGATGGGGAAGCGCCAAGGGCGGACGGTGGCCGTAGGCCGCCGGGAAGGCATACGCTATGGGCACGAGTGGTGACAGCTAGCGGAGGCAGGACGATGCCCACAGGCAGCACACCGGCTGCGGCTGGTGGTCCATCGTCAACGATCGGGGGCCCAGGCGGTGCAGTAACCTCAGTGGAAGGTCTGGCCCGAGCAGAGGAGTAGGCCGGTCCATCCGAAATCGGACCGGGAGCGGCCGCCGCAGTTGAAGGCTCAGTCCGAGTAGGTGAGCAGGGCGCCTCGACGGAGGAGCGGGACGGCTCATTCGAAGGCGGCTGGGTAGCAAGCGTCGAAGGAGCTCCAGTAGCTGTTGAAGATGCGCCGGCACAGGACGGCGCAGAGAGCACAGCGTGATGGGCTCTAGTGCCGCGCATGGCGCGACTTGGTATGGTGCTCCTGGTGATCGACGCCTGAGAAAGAATTGAAAAATCCTCGAGAAAGTCGAAGTCATTAGCACATGTTGTATAGAGGATAGCTCAGCAAATGGAAAGGAAAGCTCATCAAAAACCACATGGTGTGAGACAATGACCCTGTTGGAAACAGGATCAAAACATCGGTACCCTTTGTGCTCAAGTGGATAGCCAAGGAAAACACACTTGACGGAGCGAGGAGAGAGTTTGTGGGCAACCGTGGCGGAGAGGTTGGGGTAACACGTGCAACCGAAAACACGGAGATGGGTATACGAGGGGTGGACACCGTAAAGAGCAAAATAGGGTGTGTGATGGCTGAGGGTTTTGGTGGGGTGGCGATTGATGAGATGGGTGGCGATGTGTAAGGCCTCAACCCAGAATGAACCGGGGAGGCTGGCTTGGAATAGGAGGGATCGCACTATATTGTTGAGGGATCGGAGCATACGCTCTGCTTTGCCGTTTTGAGGAGAAGTGTGTGGACAAGACATGTGCATAGTGACTCCTTTGGTGAGAAAGAAAGTGCGGGCGGAGGAGTTATCGAACTCACGACCATTATCGCACTGGACACTACGTATAGTGGTAGAGAATTGGGTCTGAACATAGGCAAAAAAAAGAGAGATAGTGGCAAAGGTGTCAGACTTAAGACGTAAAGGAAAGGTCCAAACGTAGTGGGAATAATCATCAAGAATGATAAGATAATATGTTTAGCCTGAAATGCTCGCAATGGGAGACGACCATAAGTCACAATGTATCAATTCAAAAGCAACTTTGGTCCTAGTAAGAGAACTAGTAAACGGAAGACGAACATGTCGACCGAGCTGGCATGCATGACAAATGGTGGTGGAGACTCCATGGGGAATGACTGAGGAGCGAGCAAGGCGGGCTAGGGTGTCATGACCGAGGTGACCGAGACGACGGTGCCAAAGAGTAGTGGATGTAGCACCTGTGTCCATGTACCAATCATGTGCAGGTGAAGTTGGTTGTGTCAAGGAGACGGTGTTGAAGGCGTTTGCCAGGGCATGTTGATCCCATGCTGACGCCGAGTCGTTGCTGGTGGTGCTGCTCCAAGGCGTCGGCGAAGGAGGTTGAAAGTAGGGCGGCATTGGTGTAGCCAAGTGGTTGTCCAGTCCTGCCAGAGCGGCTCCAGCGAACTGGGAAGGCGCAGGTTGGCCCAGTTGGCCGACCGGACGTGTGCCGAGGAGGCCACGGCTCGGAGGACCGGGCCACATGTGTATCATTCCAGCCTAGGGGTTGTAAGGGCTGGGCCAGGGGGAGTGCCACTGCTGACTGGAGGAAGCGGCCGAGTTGACGATGTGCCCGCCACCATGGCCGGAAGAAGCGGCTGAGTTGTTGACGGTGTGCCCGCCGCCATGGCCACGGCGCTTGCGATTATTGCGAGAATTGCGGCCGCCGTTCCCGCTGGAGCCAAATCCGGTGACATGAGCAGGATTTGGGGCAGGCATGCCCCCGGACGAAGAGCCACGGCCGACCCCTCCACCGTTGGAGCCGGTGGCCAGGAAGACAGTAGAGGCGCCCGTAAAGCGCCCGCCCCTTGTGATCTCCTCGAGCAAGAGTTGAGAATGGGTTTCGACAAAGGTCGGGAAGGGCTTCTGCAACGGGAGAATGGTCTGAAGATGATGAAATTTTTCATTCAAACCTTTAAGTACGGTGAGGACGAGCGTGCGATCGGAGATGGGTTCGCCGAGATGTTCGAGGCCGCTCCAGACGATGCGGGCAGTTGAGGAAGGCGACATCACGATCTCGAGAAGCTCAGTGGAGATGGAGCCATAGAGCCACGCGAGGACCACACAATCCATCCGAACCCAGTCCGGCCGGTCCGGATGAAAAGCGTCGGACAAGACATGGTCGGCCAACGCGTATTTGCCAAGGATGACCAGGAAGAGACCGTGCCACTTCGTGTAGTTGGAGGCAGCGAGGTCGAGGGTGACGGGGATCAAAGTCTTGACGTTGAGAACCGCGATAGCCTGGGCGTGGAGAGAGGCCGTGGCGTCGTCACCGAGATCAGCCGGAGGAGCGCCGATTGGTTGACGCGCAAGAGGTGGCGCAGGTAGGAGGAGCGCCGTAGGAGCCAGAGGCGCGGAAGAAGGCGATGCGTGGGTGGTGAAGGAGGTGAGCACCGCACGCACTGCATCGGCGGTAGCTTTGGCGATGGCATCGGCGAGTGCGGCAGAAATGTCGGGGGTGAAGTCCGACGAAGGAACCGCAGCACGAGCGGCGGCACCAGCCGAGGGTCGCCGCCGCAGTAGCAGCGTCAAGGGGCGACGTAGAAGAGCCATCGGGCGTGGCCATGCGGACGCCGGTGATGCGAGGGGAGAGCTCAATCGGCGGCTGGAGATGCGTGAAGGTGACGGCCGGCGGGATTTGGAAGAAGTCCCAGGGTTCGTCGCTCGGGGGAGCCGCGGGAGGAGGGGAGTGCTCGGGGTTCGTCGCTCGGCAGACGGGAGGGCCGCGGGGGGGTGGGGGGTTTGGAGGGTGGGACTCGCCAGAGGGGACGGGAGAGCCGCGGAGGGGATGGTGGGCGGACTCGCCGAGGGAGCCGCAAGGAACTTGGAGAGAAGCGGAAGCTATGGATCGAAGAAATCTGATACCATGAAAGCGTGATGGGTTTCAACGCAATGGTTTATTGATCACGGAAGGTACATAATATATACAGCTCCCTTGCCATAACAGCTAAACCGATTGGTAACAGAATCGGGAGGAGGGAGAATCCGTAACAGAAACGGTGGGCCATGTATGGCTAAATATGACATGTCTAACAGAAACGTTGAGAGTGCCGTTTAGTACTTCCCAATAATTCATACAATTGCACACAGGAATGTATCTTGACTATCACGCAAGCACACACACTACACGGATGTTCACTGGCTTATTCATACATATACTCGAATACTCGCTGAAACAACGGGGAGCCTGGAGCGAGCTATGATCTACACGCGTACGAACAGGCAGCCGGCCGGACGTATACGAACATGTATGCATCAGTACTATCACTTGCTGAAATCGATGGCGGCCGTGGAGAGGATGTTATCCCCGGTTATGGGGTGCGCCGCCGGCACGTCGTTCACCACCGAGCTGCCCTGCTGCCAGACGTGGTTGAACTTGCTCCCCTTTCCGGGCAGCGCCACCGTCGCATACACCACCATCTCCTTGCCGCTCACGTGCTCGGCCGCCACGTCCGACACCGGGAAGCCCAGGTCCGCGGCAGCGGCGGGCGCCATGGACGGCGCGTAGCTGTCGAGCCGCGTCGGGTACGCGACGAGGCTGCCGTTGGAGTGCCGGAACGCCACGACGGCCTGCGTGCCGACCATGCCGGTGCCATTGGGGTTGAGGCCCCACGCCACCCACCCGGCGCCGGCCTTGCTCGACGACTGCGGCGCGCGGAACGCGACGGCCACCGTGTTGGTGGCGGCCGTGTAATTGTAGTGCAGCGTGGCGCCTAGGCGGGGCAGGCTGGCGCACGAGGCGTAGAGCTGGTTGCTCGAGAAGGTGTAGCTCGCGCATGACTGTGCCTCGCCGGGAGAGACGATGGTTGCAATAATGAGGAGGGAGACGAAGTGACGAGCACGTGCCATACCTTCGCAGAAAATGTACGTTATTTTTCGTCTGTTGGGATTCGATTGTGTAGTGTTGACGATGAGAATTAATGCAAGTAGAGTTGCTTGTGTTGTAGTAGGGGATTTAAAGGGCTAGGGTTTGGTGAGGGAGATGAGAGTTGCTTGGAAATGTGCGTAACACATGTCCATGTGTAGGCAAGGCAGGTGTGAGTTACGAGCGGTCGGAGGGAAGGGTTGGGACAAACGTCAACTTTGGTGCCGCCGGCCGCATGTCTACTACTAGTATATTCTCGCAGCAATTTAAATCTTGTGAACATTGGTTCCATCCGGTAGTTAACCTAAAAAAAATGGATCACCGGTCATGTACTTGTCAGTGCATAGTCGTGCAAATCTCAGTTGGTGTGTTATATAGCTCACCAGAACACGTACGAAATATAACTCCTCGATATCGATCATCACCGCAGAAACTTCGGAAACAATAACTACAATCTTCGTTAAATGGATGGATTTATATTGCGAAACTACTGTTCCCCAAGAAAATGGATTTACTTAGTAAAATAGAGGGAGTATATTAGCAAAATTCCATAGAATCATGCAAGTACTTTTGATGACGATAATGTCTGTACCATTTCCTCCAAGAGCAACTCAATACAGTTAGAAACTATTAGTTATACCAGTTGGATAAACCAACCGATGTGGTGCCTTGTAATTTTTTTTTCTAACATCCAGCTCGATTCACACTGAAAGCATGCTATGTGCGTTAATTCCACGAATTTTTGACTTCAATGATTTGATCCCGTAACTTGTAGGCTGTGAACATAAGAACATTACACTACTACAGAAAAGGTCATCACAGACGGTTCGAAAACGTCATCACAGACGGTTTTGTGAGCCGTCTGTATTTATGGGTCAGTGATAATCGAAGGTCATCACAGACGGTTTTCAAACCGTCTGTGATTCTGGGCTATCACAGACGGTTTTTACTTAAAAACCGTCTGTGATAGCTGATAATTACAGACGGTTTTTAGTTAAAAACCGTCTGTGATACTTATTATCATAGACGGTTTTTGAGTAAAACCTGTCTGTGATTATCAGCTATCACAGATGGTTTTTGAGTAAAAACCGTCTGTGATATTCCCTCCGACCCCTACATATATTTCTCTTATTGACTAGCCTCAGGAATGCTAGCCATGCCCTCTGAAACAAGCAGATAATCACAGACAAAAAAACATACAATTCACACATCTCATTTGCTTTCAGATACATTTCACAGACATAAAACATCCAATTGACATCGCACTTCATTTCACAAACATAAAGCATGCATCCATTTCGCAAATCGATTAATTGAATTGAAATGAAATATCCATTAACAAATGCACAGTTACAAAAGATCTACACTGCATTTATACTTAGTGATAAGACCAATAAGAAATCATGGTGCGCAATTGAACCGTCTTCCTGGCTTTATGACTTGAGTCAGCAAAAATAATGCCAACTCTGCTTGAATCCCTCGAATCTCAGACTGTTTCAATGCAGTTGACGGGATGGACATAGCCTGTCGATAGGAATATCAATGTGCATATATATGTAACGTGATAAGTATGAAGTAATTATGGGAAGAGTGACAAACCTTGCGATTGGTGAGCCTCGAGGATTCGAGGAGTAGTTCCATATGTTGGCAAACGTAGAATCCACATGTGTTGCCCGGCTGCTGCTGGTGGCACTGCAAAAAAATGGAATGTGTTAGTTGAAGAGGCATTAGTACCAACTGTTGCATAGAATTAATTAATGTGAAATAGCGAATACCTTAAAATCTCGAACATGTGTCAGCAGGCCGTTGGCCCCGCGCTTCGAGTCACCTCCCTTTTCAATGTAGGTGGCGAACGCCCTACGTAATTCGAAAAAGTTAACCTTAATCATTCGGAAGGAAAGAAAGAGTACAATGTAGATATGTATGGGGAATATGTGCTTACCTATCGATTACTTGGCTGACAACTGTGAAGTCCATTTGATTCTTACTTAGGGAATCAAGGTAATATACCTTGTTCCATTTTGGTACAATTACTATTAAAATCCAATGAAAGTTCTGATTGAAGGGCATAAGTACATAGTCCTTATTGCGGCAACCCAGCAGTCCTGATGCAATGTACCTCTCGACGAGGGGTGCCTCGAGGTCGATGGTATCCTTGGCGACCAATTGTGGGTCCAAGAAACCAGCTGATGAGTTGGATAATCTAGCTTTAATCAGCATGTGTCTATATATATATACACACGAAAGCAAAAAATTAGATATGGCATTTATCGGTATGACATTAACGGAGATTGTGATTGTACACACTTACAGCGTCCAGCATCGAATGATTGAGACGTCAAGAGCGTTACACGTGAACAGATCGAATAAATCCTCAAAGGCGACCACGAACATACAGTCTTGAAGATTGTGGTGTAAATCTTCCTCGGAGAATTTGACAGTGATACTTGAAGTCCGTTCTCCCTCTAGCTTATTGGACTGCTGCATATACCACATGTGCAATTGCATGCAACTATGTGGTAGCTTTTTGAGGTCTTTTTGCTCGAGCAACGGCTCGCCAAGCATGAATTTGCGGGCCAAAGGGTGGTACGCAATGTCATCATTGGTTTTCTTTGCTTTGCCCTTGCTGGCCTTGCTGCCTCGGCTATAGGTCGACTTCACGGAAGTCGACTTTGAAGGTAGCAGCGGTGCAGGTAGCTCTGGCGAGAATAGGGCCCGTGGAGATAGCACCGGTGTAGTATCCGGTGGTGGAACCGACTGGTCTTGTAATGAAGATGGCACCGGTGCAAGTTGCTCTGGCGAGAATAGGGCCCGTGGAGATAGCACCGGTGTAGTATCCGGTGGTGGAACCGACTGGTCTTGTAATGGAGATGGCACCAGTGCATGTTGCTCTGGTCCTGCCACCGGTGAAGAAGCCTCCAGGGAGATGTCGCTTTTGGGCCACTGGATGAATGTTCCAATGGCCTGTCCTAGAGTCACGATCTCGTCGTTGGGGGGCTTCGGTAGTGGGACCACCTCAAAATTGACATACACACCATCCACATTAACTTTTGCGAAGCCTGGCGCTAAAGCTTGACCGTGCACCATGGCCCTGATACCAGACGAATATGCCTGGCCCCAAGCAGCGTATAAGGGAATGGAGCCATATCTCACTTGGAGCCTGCAGTTCGTAGGCTCCTACATAACGATACAAAATTAGCTACTCGAATAGGCCTACCAATGGAGCAAGCATTCGAGAGGTAATAATTATTACCAGGATGTCGTCGACAGGAAATTTGGGCTGGGTATGCGTCGGATTGGATGAGCAGCTACTCGGACGGTTGTGCGGGCTAGCTAGCATAGCAGCGGCGGTGGCGGCCTGATAACTTTCTGTCTGTTTCCGCACCTCATCTCTGATTACATCAGCCATCTGAGCTAATATCTCGTCTTTAAGAGATTCCTTGATCTCTTCTCGTAGCTGTGCGTCACGCTCGGCTTTGTTTGTCTTCCTACGCCGATACATTCCGGAGTCATCTTCAAAACCATGTTTCCAAGGAACGTAAAGCCCAAGGCCTCTCGTACGACCCGGGTGCTCCTTATTTCCCAGGGCCACGGAGAGCATATCATTCTCCCTTGTTCCCTGGAATGATCCCAGGGTAGATTCAAAACTCAGCTCTTCCTGCAAGAGCACGAAATGTCATTTCAACTCATACGAAGTTGTGGAGTAATTACAAGCTACGTAGTTCTATCGATATCTTACCAGGCGCTGGGACACTTGCTGGTCTGCAGGGTTTCGAAAGGAGATGTCCCCCGATGTCGTTGTAGATAACCTTGCTCTAATCCAATTTCGAGCGCGGTCATCCGGGATATTGGAAAACGGCGGGGCGATGTCCTGTGCAGCTGCCAGGTCATCCTCCTTCATCCACTGCGGGATTTTACCCGCATACCCAGCTGTGCCAAGTCTGTGGGGGTGTGTGTTTTTTGCCTGGAGGGCCTTGTGCGCCGTACTTGTACTTTTGAAATCTTCGGACGTCTTCATCACCTTGAACTCTTCCCATTGTGGTTCCAGGAATGGGTATTTATGAAAAGGCGTTTCGTCCATCTCCACGTATTTCCTGACAAGCGTGCTCTTGAAGTTCTTCCATGCTTTGCACGCCGCTAGGTAGGTTTGTCGTTGCACAGCGTGTAGGTGTTCTTCTGGGAACTCGAACGATGCCAAAATTTCGGTCCACAGCTCACGTTTCCAAGTGTCAGGCACGTTCTTCCACGAATTGTATGTGATCTCAATTCGTTCTCATGCAACTATTCCGACCATGCTTCGGAATGCGCTTACCGCTTTTTGAGGAAGGATAGGGACTCCAGATGCGTTTACCGCTGTGATGGTCTGTCGGCCCTCAGGCTTCTTCGAGAGCCCTCTTCCTTGGCGTCTTGATGTTGGAGCGGACGCCTCCGGCGATGATGTTGAAGAATGCGCGGGTGACATGTTGCTCATTTTGTGGGTCTATTAAGATAAGATGAGAAAGTGATCATATTGAATTGGAAGACAAGAGAGGAGTAGAGGGGAGGGGGAGAAGGGAGGGGTGATATGGACATAGAGAGGGGGTGATGTGCCTATCTTACCAATGTACCAATGTATCAAGTCCTTCTTTTTCCCGCAAAATTCAAGTCAATTTTATTACAAAAGTGCAAAAAAAAAGACATTCCAGATTCTTCGGTGAGCAGCCGACATAGCCGACTTCTTCGGTGAGCGACTATCCATCTGCTTCTTCCCACTCCTTTTCTTCATCTCTGGTCTCTGGATCACGTACGCCAGTAGCGATGATTCATCTAACTGAATCATCGCTACTGGCGTACGTGATCCAGAGACCAGAGATGAAGAGAAAGAGTGGGAAGAAGAAGATGGATAGTCGCTCACCGAAGAAGTCGGCGATGTCGGCTGCTCACCGAAGAATCTGGGAATTTCTTTTTTTTGAACTTTTGTACTAAAATTTCCTTGAATTTTGTAATATTATTACTACAAGGTCTCTAAACAAAGTTCTATGAAGCAAATGACACAAACTAGTGTATCTGGTTCATTGAACCTGATACACTAGAGTGTGTCACTTGCTTCATGCCCCTTGAAGGTCTATGTGGCATATACACTAGAGTGGTCCTTGATTGCTTAATGTGTTCTCTCAAATTGTAGGGGTGATGTCTAGATACATGGAGCATTTGGGTGGAAAGATCAACTGTTTCGTCAGGCGCATGACTGCCAATTCGAAGCATAGCATCCGAGGCACATCCGAGGCCTGACGACACAATGTATTTCTTTCCACCCAAATGGTCAATGTATCTTTTGCAATACTCTTCCTTGATTGGTGCTCCCTAATTGTAGGGTTGCACATGATAAGATGAGAAAGCAAGAAAGGTGAAACATGATGCTCAATGTTAGGAAGAGAGGAGAGGAGTAGAGGGAAGGGGGAGAAAGGAAGGGGTGATGTGGACAGAGAGGGGTTATGTGCCTATACTATATACTATATATTATATACTAACACAACAAGCAATGTAATATGTACCAATGTAAACTAAGCAACTGCAGTATCAAGCATAAATATGTACTATATACCAATGTATCAAGCATAAAGCATAACAGCATCAAGCATCAAGCATAACAGTATGAAGCATCAAGCATCAATGTAATATGTACCAATGTAAACTAAGCAACTGCAATAAACAATGTACCAATGTAGTATGTACCAAATAGTAAATTAACAGTATGATGCATCAACCATTAATCCTAAACACTAACAGTAAGCATCAACCATAACACTAACAGTAAGCATCAATCATCAAATTAACAGTATGAAGCATCAACCATTAACCCTAAACACTAACAGTAAGCATCAACCATAACACTAACAGTAAGCATCAATCATCAAATTAACAGTATGAAGCATCAACCATTAACCCTAAACACTAACAGTAAGCATCAATCATCAACCTTAGGGTTTTGGTGACCTTAGGGACGGCGGACGAGGAGGAGGCGACGGCGACGGAGGAGGTGGAGGAGGCGACGACAACGGAGGAGGAGGCGGCGACGCAGCAGGAGGCGGCGGCGACGGAGGAGAAGGAGGAGGCGACGGGCTCGGCGAGGCAGCGACGGAGGAGGTGGAGGAGGCGACGGGCTCGGGGAGGCGGCGACGGAGGAGGAGGAGGCTGCGGCGACGTCTTCGTCCGGGGAGGCGGCCGGCGAGGGCTGGGGGAGGCAGCCGGCGAGGGCTCGGGGAGGCGGCGGCGACGACGGGCTCGGGATTTAGATCTAATCGAATAACTGCAGCGCACACGAAAACCCTAGCGAGAGGGTATATGTAGGCAGATTATCACAGACGGTTTTAAACTTAGAACCGTCTGTGATAACTTATCACCGACGGTTCTAAATTTAGAACCGTCTGTGATAGTTTACTATCACAGACGGTTCTAAGTGTAGAACCGTCTGTGATAGTAAACTACCACAGACGGTTCTAAACTTAGAACCGTCTGTGATAAGCCTTTGCCGACTGTTGCAATTAAGACAACACCAATAACTACACAGCTGCATTCATATCAACCACCAAACAGCTGCATTCATATACAACACCAACCAGTTGATACATTTTGTCATTCTCAAATACATCACACATATACATTTTCATATATACATCTCAAAATTGACTACATCACACATTTTCACATATACATCTCAAAATTGTCACACATTTTCACATATACATCTCAAAATTGTCACACATTTTCACATATACATTCCTATTGTACTTGCTTATTTCCTTTAAAAATTAGCCCTTCATCATGATCAATGCGTACGTAACAAGTTTCGTCACGTTGTTCATCGTCGACCCTTATGCCATTTCCAAAAGGAGGTAACTCGTCAAATTGATTGTATTCCTCCTCGTCCACTACATTCTCCACTCCGACAATTCTCCTTTTTCCATGAAGAACTACATGACGTTTCTTATTTGCCGGGTCGGTTACATAGAAAACTTGAACAACTTGATTGGCGAGTACGAATGGTTCGTCTTTGTACCCGACACGTTGGAGGTCCACGGTCGTGACACCGTACTTGTCAACCTTCACCTGTGGGAGATGCACCCAACGGCAGCGAAATAAGGGGATCTTGAAAACCACATAGTCGAGCTCCCAAATCTCTTCTATGAAGCCATAGTACGAGTTTCTCGACCCATCGGTACTGAATGCATCTATGCGGACACCGCTGTTCTGGTTAGTGCTCTTGACATCCTGAGACTGCGTATAGAATGTGTACCCATTGATGTCATATCCTTGCCATGTCACAACTGTAAATGTCGGCCCTTTTGCCAACCATGTCAGCGTCTCACTCGGCGAGCTCCTAGCGATTTGCTCCTTCAACCATTTGTTGAACCGACGGTTGTGTTGCCTCATGATCCAAACATCCGGCCGCTTCGGATTCTGTTGCTGAAGCACATCTTTGTGCTGGTCCACATAAGGGGCCACTTCAGTCATGTGTTGCAACACTGTGAAATGGGCTTGAGTATACGTGTCCATATCTGGAGTGATTGCTTTCCTTCCGATAGTTCCGAGACCCTTCAGCCTCCCCTCATGACGAGATTGAGGGACACCAATCGGTTGAATCTGATCCATATAATCGACACAAAACTCAATGACCTCTTCGCTTGCATAACCTTCGACGATGCTGCCCTCCGGCCGAGAACGATTCCGTACGTAGGACTTCAGAATTCCCATGAACCTTTCAAATGGGTACATGCTACGTAGGAATACGGGCCCGCACATTTTTATCTCCCACACAACGTGAACAATGAGATGGACCATGATATCGAAAAACGAAGGAGGGAAATACATTTCAAGGTGACATAGAGTCATCACCACCTCGTCCTACAGAGCATCTAGACCTTCGGGATCGATGACCTTCTGAGCAATTGTGTTAAAGAAATAACATAGCCTCATGATTGTCTCTCGGACTTTGATCGGCAAAATATTTCTAATTGCAATAGGGAGCATCTGTGTCATCAGCACATGACAATCATGAGACTTCATGCCATTTAACTTCAAATCTTGCATCGAAACAAGTTTCTTCACGTTGCCGGAGTAACCAGACGGAACTTTGACACCATGCAAGCACTGGCACAGTTCTGTTTTCTCAGCCTTGGACAGAGTGTAACACGCAGGGGGAAGGTACGTTCGTCCATTATCAGTGCTTGTCGGTGCTAACTCCGGCCTGATGTCCATGTCAGCCAAGTCAAGCCGTGCGTTGACACCGTCCTTTGTTTTATCACGGATGTTCAGTAAGAGACCAATCAAGCTGTCGCACACATTCTTTTCTACGTGCATGACGTCGATGCAGTGCCGAACATCTAGGTACTCCCAATAAGGTAACTCCCAAAATATTGATCTCTTCTTCCAAGTGTTCTTCTCATGAGCCCTCAATTTACGTCCCTTTCCGAGGACAACATCTAAATCCTTAACCATATCATAAACCTCGTGTCCCCTTAAATGCCTTGGAGCTGATCCGTCTTCCTTCTCTTCGTCAAATTGTTTCTTCATCTTGCGGTATGGGTGAGCCCTCCGAAGGAACCGGCGGTGACGCATGTAGACGGTTTTGCGTGAGTGTCTCAGCCACACACTCTCGGTACCATCTAAACAGTGAGTACAAGCTTTGACACCTTTTGTACTATGGCCCGATAGGTTACCAAGGGCAGGATAATCATTTATGGTGCAGAACAATAAGGAGCGCAGAGTGAAGTTCTCTCGTTTGTATGCATCCCATACCTGTACCCCTTCGTTCCACAGTACTTTTAGATCTTCCACCAACGGTGCTAGGAACACATCGATATCATTCCCAGGTTGTTTTGGCCCTTGGATAAGTATCGACAGCAAAATGTACTTTCGCTTCATACACAACCAAGGAGGAAGGTTATAGATGCAGAGAGTCACGGGCCATGTGCTATGTCGGCTGCTCATGCTACTGAAAGGATTCATTCCATCTGTACTCAGTCCAAACCTTATATTCCTTGGTTCTGCACCGAACTCTGCAAACCTCCTATCGATGTTTCTCCACTGCGCGGAATCAGCAAGGTGTCTTATCATTCCATCCTTCTTGCGCTCCTCCGAGTGCCAACGCAGCAGTTTTGCCTCCTTTGGATTTGCAAAAAACCTTTTCAAACGGGGAATTATAGGAAAATACCATGCCACCTTAGCAGGAGGTCCTTTCTTCGCCTCTGTTCCCTCGCCATCATCTGATTGATTGTTACGTTTGTATCGGGATGCGTTGCACACCGGACATACATGCATGTTTGCATACTCTTTACGGTAGAGGATACAGTCGTTCGGGCATGCATGTATTCTTTCTACTTCCATTCCCAACGGACAAAGAACCTTCTTAGCTTTATACGTGGCTTTAGGCAACTCATTTCCCTCCGGAAGCATGTCCGCTAAAAGACCTAGCAGCGCCGTGAAACTCTTGTCGGACCAACCGTTGCTTGCCTTAAATTTCAACAGTTCAAGCACGGCCGACAACCTCGTGTACTTGCAGCCCGTGTACAAAGGTTTCTCTGAGTCCTCCATCAAGCCACGGAATTTATCATACTCTGTCTCATCATAGTTCTCTTCTACATCGCGAAGCATCTGATCCAGATTATCATCGTGCAACCTATCCGAATCCGAGCCAGAATCGACATCAGCCGGCGGCATGTCATTCACTTCACCGGCGATGTCATCCGAGGGCATATCATTCACTTCACCGGCGATGTCATCCGGCGGCATATGATCATTCACTTCGCCATGACTGTTCCAACACGTATAATCCCTTTTGAAACCCCTCCGAATCAAGTGCGCTTCAATTTGCCCTCGGTTCTTAAACATCTTCAAGTTCTCGCAGTCAGTGCATGGACAGCACATATATTCCACCCCCTTATTCAACATATCCTCCTCGGCGGCTCTTATAAAAGCAGAAACGCCTTTAATGTACTCTTCACTCACACGGCTCGCGGCATACATCCAGCTTCGGTCCTACGTTACGTACATATATAACAACTTAGTATTAAAATCTAGATTAACTAATTATAACTACGTATATACCGTCCACATTTATTATATTCAGACTTAATTTGCTAGCTCAATTCATATTACAAACACAACAGCTATTTTGCAAATTAACCATCTTCAATAACCACTCATGGATTACCTAGACCTAAATTGTAATGCAATTAAAGAAAAAATAAATTTCATTACTAACCATATCTACAGCAACCAGGAAAGTCTGAATCTTAATTCAAAGCTTAATCTCTGCCACTTCCCACCAAATTAACTGGTCTGAAATCGCCTAGCTTCCTCCCGAGTGAAAAAGTGCGCAGCAGTGGCTAGATCTCGATCGAAATGAAGACAGATGCGGTCTGAGCAGCGCAATAAATGTGTTAGTCATTATCACAGACGGTTTTTAATAAAAAAAACCGTCTGTGATAAGATTATCACATACGGTTTTTTATTACAAACCGTCTGTGATAAATATTATCACAGACGGTTTTGTTTAAAAAACCGTCTGTGATAAGCCTCAAACCAGAACGCTTCGCGCGTGTTTCGATTGCAGAACGCTTCGTGTTTCGATCATCTAAATAACGTCTCTCGATCGTTATACGAAGCGTCTATATCATTAATGTTTGGGTATACGAACCGTCTGTGCTAAAGGTTAAATATGCGCCTAATCCAGGTCTCTTCTACGTACAATACAATATACAATACGACATGGCTTCTACTGTTCTTGTGATCATCTCCTTCCTCTCATCTGTTCATCAAGAATTGTTCGGCCGGAACCTTACACAGGCGGCCAACAATTTGCATCTGGAGCAGCTTCTCCGCACCCGCCCTCCTCTCCTTCCCCGACTTTCTTGCATCCGTCAGCTTGACCTGTTCCTCCGCCGTCGACGGAGGCGTCTCGCTGCCGCTCAAGAAAGGGAAACAGCCCTCACCCTGGTTCTTCTCCACAATGTGCGCAAAGCGGAAGAAGCTCTACACGCATTGGAGAGACTGATGGATAGCCTTGCCGATCAAGCAAATACGGCAGATTCTGAGGAATCCTTTCATGCTATCCTCTACGACCTTATGGATGCTGCTGATCATTTGCCCAGGCTGGAGGAGGAAGTGCTGAGGACAAGGGCAATCTTAATGGCGTTCGAGAATTTAGCGGCTGATCCTCCAAGTCCCCAAGTCGAAGAAGAAGAAGCGTACGAAGCCCAAAAGATTACAATTTGGGAAACTCTGTACCTGTGCGACTTTTGTAATAAATTTGCCTCTAATTGAAATTAATAAATTTGCCTTAAATTTGTGATCTCTTGTCTCACTAGTTCTGTAGTTAAGTTATTAGAAGCAATGTGTACTTATATATTAACCTCTGATCTAGAATACGACAGACAAAGGGACATCACAGACCGTTCTTGTTAAAAACCGTCTGTGAACATTCACAGACGGTTCTTAACAACAACCGTCTGTGATAGTCGACACAACACAGACGGTTGTTAGTAAAAAACCGTCTGTGATAATCCCAGATTATCACAGACGGTTTGTATTAAAAACCGCCTGTGATAATCCAGTATCACAGACGGTTCCGCGGTAAGAACCGTCTGTGATACTCCTTTTTCCCGCCACAAATACCACAGACAGCCTTCAAATTAAAACCGTCTGTAATAGTGTACATTACAGACGGTTTCACAAAACCGTCTGTGATTTGCCGTCTACTATTAGCCTTTCTGTAGTAGTGTTAAGATAACTACCTCAACCAATTGTTTCTATTTAGGAAAAAAAATATTAAGTACTTACAGGCATACTCATGAAACGGAAGTCCTTTTGAGCTGACAAGATGAAGGTATGTTGCAATAATAGATACTAGAAAAAGTTGCAATAATAGATACTAGAAAAATAAGATAACTTTTTTCAGGTTTACTACATCTCTGTAATCACCCCATTTTAGGAACAAGGCCGAATTCAGTTGTGGACAAAAAGAGTATAATGCTTACTCATGATCATTTAAAAAACAATAACTTGATCAAAATATGAATTAGTGGTCAACTTTAACAACTTTACGGGTGTCCATGCCCAAAACTTAACTTACATCAGAAGAATCAAAGAAATCCTCACAGGAACGCTTGAGTGCAGTTGTAACTCTAACATGAAACTTGAAGCATCCTTTCTTCTTATGGTATCTGTTTTGATAAAAATAAGTAAGATTAAATATACTAGGTACTCAGTAAGTCACTATAGCAGAATGCATTTATAGGGGTATTATCTTTATATAAGGCATAACCAAAGAATGGCATTATGTATTTTCTAGAGCGAAGCCAATTTGACAAATATAATATCATAGTAAGTTTCTAAATCTATGACTTAGCCATTTTTGACTGAAATAAAAAATGTCCAATTTTAATTGACCTTGTGGGAGTAACTCTCCTCACAGTTATTTACCAAGTCCAATCCATGAACACCATTCCGTATCCTTTTCCATACCACCATCCATGTCCATAAGCACCATTAACTACTAACAATTTTGTGAAAACTACACACTGTGGTATTTTCACACTTTGCCCATGACTAGAGGCATGGCTATTTGAATAGATTATAATATTATGCAGAGGTGTACAACTTTACCCACAAGATATGATTATCTCATAATATTGACTATTACACGTTTATGTGGGCATGCGACTGAGAAATCATAACAATGCCTTTACAGTGCTTAGTTCCACTGCTTTCTCTTGCTCCGGAGGTTTAACCCTCAGCACTGAGGAACCCCCTATTGTTAGGTCATCGGTCAAGTGCATTCTCCAAGGGCAGGGACCTTTTGGGTCCTTCTCAGGCAGTGACTCCAATAGGTTCACTCCTATCACTTTTACCAAGGCAATGACCTTGCGAGCCATTGCTAACTTTGTTACAAGGGTGCAGGAGTCCACATCGAAACCAAATAAATTAGTTAGTCAGCACCATCTCATACTAGACTTATGGTCACACGATTGGGTGCAGAAATGAGCGCACACGAATTCGGCTCTTAATTGACTCAGGTAAGACAAACCAACAAACCCAAACCTGGTGTTATCCCTGCATCAGTCTCATACCCACCACTCCTCCAAGTCCCTACCATTTTATAAAATATTCCTTGATTCTAGTGGTAACCCATGTTACCACTACCATTTTCATGTTCCAAGATTCTATTGGCAATATTCATGATATGTTGTATTTGACTTTATCACTAGAGCACATCTAAGAACAACCATAATATGGTGATATTACTATTATGAGTATTCTTTGGTGACAATAGAAAGGTATTATCAAAGAAGGGAAATAAGAGGTATCAATTGTATGGTGTAGTTAGGCAATCTACATAAATAGCAGTGGCAAGCATGCACTTGTATTTGAAAGTAAAATATTGCATTTGAAAACTAGGTTTAATATGATCAATCGTAAGGACTTGCCTCCTTCTCTAAGGTTATCGTTCACTTCTCTGTAGACTTCGAGTCTAACGTCCACTACTTTATTTGCTCCTATAGCTCTTCTACTAACTAACTTATTGAATCCAGATACTAGCATGGGAAAATGAATACAAATAAGTTCCTACTTTGTAAAATGGAAGCTGGGAACAAAATGCTATAAAATAACCAAAAAACATAAAAAATAGGTTTGGGTGGATAGAGTTTAAGCGGTATTTGGTTTGGCTGAACGGCGTTAAAAATGGGTTAAAAGGGCTCGAGATGATTGAAATGGGTATATTTGTGTTAAGCGGGTTTGTGTGATGTCAATGGTTTTACATCTCGCAAATAGCTAATTGATATATGTCTTACACATATTAAAGCCTTTTTTTCCATACCAAGATGACTTCCATATCACAAGAATAACACATGAATATTCTAAGTTTTTGTGGTGACACGAGGACTACGGATAAATCTGAATTTTACGATGTGATGAATAATTTGAAGGAGGCGGCATATCTATTTTGTAAATTTCACATCGGATGACTGGGAAATAATGAGATGACGTGGCACTCTTTCTCTCTTGAGCTTTCTTTCTTTTAAGAGTACAAGGTTGGACATAGACTCAATAGTCAATACACACTATCCCTCGTTCTCTACACATGCTAAGAATCTATTGAAGGCACTAAAGATTTACAGACTTACTAGTATAGTGCCTGTGCTAACGCTACGGCGGCATTTCAGGGATGCATATGAAAACAACCAAATGACGATATTTTTTTCATAGTTTAAGTTTCACGCAATTGTATATCACCATGTATATAATCTGGAAAACACTCATGTATATCACCAGCAAGTTCTGAACTAATGTACAAAATGCCACATTGTGCCTTGCAACATAAAAGGCTTGAATTCAATGTATTTTCAAAAGCTTCCGAAACAGCAGTACTTTGAAGCTCAAGCCCCATTGGAGAATATCTATGGCTAAGCATATAACTACTGTTGTCCAATTTAGCTTCCCATATAACATCATAGTACACTGGGTAAGCCATTTCTTTTGCTGGTAGATTCTTCTCAAGGCAAACTGTAAGTGCACCGAGAGTTATTTGATAAACATTTGTCCATAAATTATGCAACCGCACCAAGTGTTCCAGGGAAATAATCGCAAGAAAAATATCAATTGGTTGGTTCCCTCTTATTTTTGGAACTTGAAGCAGACTCGCTTTCTACTGCAGCAATAGGAAGGCTAAATTGAAGACTCAGTTGAATTTGCCAAGTTCTATCTTCTTCTTGATTGCTCTTTGGCCATGGTATACGAATGAATCTATGATTCCAGAAACAGTGAACACACCTGCACATCAAGAATACAAGCACCTTAGGGTATTGGTTGAACTACTACAAGGATGTTGAAAAATTGGCTAAATTCCCCAAATTCCTTTTTTTATATAAATCCGAGACATTACTTTGCCATGATTCAGGAAATAGTCTAAATTGGACGTAACCCAGAAATACAAGACTCAACAGACAGATGTATGTCTAACTTGAGCTGTTGTTTACCAACTACAGTTATATCAGCATCTACATTTGTGCTGAGACACAGATTTAGATGGTTCATGGTCAAAGGCTCAAAGCAAAGGAAAAAAGCATATGTTCCAACTGAAGCAAAAGCAGTTCAACAAATGTACGAACAGAAAAGGCGTGATTTAACAGAAATGGCTAGTTAGTATAAAGAAAAATGGCCGCAAGGGAAATATTACCTCCAACAATTGCACAAACATTAGTTAAGAAGTGTAAGAATGACCGGTTTTGCTCCGTGAATGTGACCTGCAAAAGGCATGGGTGCCAAGTTTACACTAATGTATTACAAAAGTATCAATGCACAATGCATGACTAAATATTAAAAACATAAAAAGTTGATTCACATTCTTATCTAAACAAATAAAAGGACAATAAGAAAATGTCATACACAAAAGACAGAAATGGTGCAAAACAAGAAAAACGTGTCAGCGTTACATGGTCATCTTTGATAGCAGTGTCAAATGCAAATACGTTAAAATGGTACCTTAATTGGTGAAAGATCGTAAAAGAAAAACACGCCAGGAAGAGCTTGTATCCGACCACTCTCACTACTTCTAAAATGCTCTGTCACAGAAAACTGAGGCAAGGAATAACATCAACTTAAGAAATGCCTGAAAATCACATTTATACATCTATTCAACATGTGCATCGGCACACACAAGTATGCTTGTGCACACAAAGAAAAAAAATTACCTGGTTTGAGAGAATAATGTGCTCATTTATATCAGTGTAGACAGTGGGAACAACCTGACAAAAAAAGAGAATGATGCTATGATCACATATTGCAATTTTAGTCATGTTGTAAGGATCTAATAAAATCAGAAGCAATGAAATTAGCATTGTGAGCTACCTTTTATATACTTGTTTTGCTTGGCCAGTTTCAAAGGATTGATAGGACATACCTTAATGAAGTATTGATACATTCCATACGATGAATGCTGCACCCATTGCACCCGGCACATTTTACGAGTTGAGAAATGTTAAATTATCACTCCATTTTTCTTGGGTGAAACTTTCTCACTTTCTAACAAACACATAAAACAAGAAATCAGGAAATTAAAAACATTATAAGAAAATGAAGCTACCCGTCGAGGGGATTAACCACACCAGGAAAATGTTCTCCAAAACTCAGTTTATTTATTTTATGGCTGACCTGGAATCATAAAGAATAAAATAGAATGTGTGAATATTTAAAGCAAGAATGCTGGTGAGTGGCAAGAAAATGATAATTTATCCTGCCAGTATTCACAGAGATAAAAATCATTTGCAGATTTTCTCAAGTATGATTACATTGAAGCTGTCCTTTTGGAACGGAAGCAAGTCATGAACATGCACGTTTGACTGCTGGAAGCTTTTCCCTGGAGCAAAGTGGAAGTTTCCAGCAACCTTGTTGACTTCCAGGAAGCCATAAATATTGCATCCTTCACCTTCTTCATCTTTTATGCTTTGAAGGAAGCCCTCCCTTTTGCACTACAGAACAGTGCACATCAGACAAAATAAACTGCCTTGAAGGTAAAGGATAAACAGTGCACATCACAGGTATAGTTATAATTCAGACAAGATGGTTGTACCTGGTCGATCAAATCTGGATTTGATACACCCCAACCTTTTTTCCTGTATGCTTCACGGACATCTTCACACGAGTTACAACATACCCATCTAGCAACCTATGACAATATACAATCATGAATATGTGGAAAACATACCAAAGAACAGCTGATCTTCTCTCCTCTAGCAGTCGGCATAACTCAAATTTCAGGCAGGTGACCTGCAGTAATACAACTAATCAAATTAGTAAATTACAGCAACCACTTGAGATCTTGAGCTATTACTCAAGGAAGGATAAAAATGATAAGGGTCCACAGATTACAACCCTTCGTGTACGGTAGTAAAGCTTAGATTTTATCATTGAGATGGCTTACCTGGTCCATTGGATCTGGCAAAGAATCAATCTCAGAATTAACTGTCAGACCACCATACGTATCATCCATATTACCAGAATCACTTTCTTGGTTGACATCCCCATCTGCCACATCACTCATTTGGTCTGCCGAATTACTTATTGACACTAGTGGTTCAGGGTCACGTTTGAAATTATATAGCTTTGATGCAAGACTGTTGGTATCCGTGCAAACGCCTAGACCTTTCACTCTTTCTTCCATTGAAGATATAACAGATGGCCGGTGTTTATTTCTCAGCTCTTGCAATCTTGTTTCATTTACAGATTGACATCCCATGCGAGCTGTCAAGACAAGCTGGCTGCTGTCAAAAGTGGAACCAGCTAAAGACTGCAAAAGGGTAACCGCATCACCGGCATCTTTTGTAGTCACAAGTGCAGGGCCTGAAATTGACACAAGCATCAGTGTCCATTTAGTCCATGAGATGGACTTTTGCATGTATGCTGACTATAAATATTATCCTTTTCTTTTTGAAATTATGAGTTTATGACAAATCAAAAGTATCTCAGTCCCATAAAACTCCAGTAGTGCAAGAGCTGTCCGGAACAGCATCACACGATTCCCATCGAACAGAAGCACATCCCAGACACGGAGAACTGAAATGTTCAAATAGTATATAGAAATAAAATGTCATATTTTTTTCAAACAGAAGAAAATGTATGAGGCTGCTACACCAAACAAGGCTGGTGCTTACATAGAGGTAACAAATAATAACTATAACTGATCATGGTAAAGAATATTTTTCATTGTTCCTAGGTACCCCATAACCATCACATGAGGTGTAAGAAAAACATGGTTATGGTCGTTTTCACACTTTCCAGTGAGGGCCAAGGGCTCTCTTTACAACTTCTCCCTCGTTATAAAGATCACATGGATCTGCATTATCTACTTTTTTTCCCCACAAATAGGTTATAATCGATGTATGCCTTACATGAGATTAGCGTTGTTCACATATTCAGTAAAAGCAATGTCGGCATGGAATTAATGAGATATCAATGTGCTTTATGGAGGTAACCCCACAGACTTAGCTAAGTTAGAATCTTAGAGAAAGTTCTTTTAGAAGCAGCAACCGTTAAAAATAACATAAAGTAAAGCCTAACCACTCTCCCAGGGAAGCACATTGGTGAAAATGGATAGGAACCATGGTCCAGTAACCCATGCAACTTGAAGGCCAAGGTAATCCATGTGATTTGCTGCATCAAAAAGCATGTCGAGTCCTAAATTCTTGGATTTTTGCAGTTACCAGCTACATGAGTTACATCGCACCAATATTATATTCTATGTGTAATAAGTTGCTAACCTAGTTTTGGGAATTTCTCTCAGACTAACTCCTCTAAGACAAGCTGATCCACCTGAAGGGCAACCAAATATTCATCTCACGTAAGAATGAATCAAACTTGGAGTTTCAAGCACCTGAACATGAAAGTGCTAAAGGGAGAAAAAGTGAGAGCATCACAATACATATCACCACCGCCTCGGCCGCCGGCGCTGGCATTGCCCACGGCGGCGGTATCAGTTTGGCACAAAGAAGCAAACCTATGAATGGTTGTAAAACTGACACTGCAAGTTCATGCCACTTTGAATATGCTAAGCTTACCACCTTGTCACCATTCGAGGACATCTTTATACACAATATTCTTGGTGCTCTTCCCGGTTGGATCTAATTCCTTGTTTGGTTTAGCCAAAATTCTTGTTGTTTGCCTGGACACACCCCTTGACAAGGCAATATAGAGCCGCCCATGTGAGAACACTGGCTCTGGAAGATATATCCCAACATTTGGGATGGTTTGCCCCTGAGCTTTATTTATGGTCATCGCAAAACTCAAACGAATTGGGAATTGTTTCCTCTTGAACTTGAAAGGAAGTGAAATATCATCTGATGGAGACATAGGGATCCTAGGTATGAACACCCTTTTGCCTGCATGGTGCCCACCAACTATTTCTGCATCAATTGCATTGTCTTGGAATGCTCTAACCATTAGTCTTGTTCCATTGCACAAACCATTGTTAGGATCAAGATTGCGGAGAAGGATTACAGGGCAGTTGGATTTTATTTTGAGCTCATGCGGGGGGAGACCATTTGGAGTGATGGAGTTCAGGAAGTCAATAGGGTAGTTATTTCTTGAATCGTCATCGACAGAGTCGAAGCTATGATAAACCTTTTCCTCACCTGGAAACTTGTCAATCATACTTGCATTTAGCTGATCCACATGTTCATTTGTGGTAGACAGGATGGCACGTGTGCTCATATAAGCTGATGATCTTGCGTTTTTGTCAAGTGATGGGAAGACTTCTTGAATGAGTTTGTTTACTGATTCTTCGTTGTCTGTATAGGCAATCAAAATATCATCTGGAAGGCGTACATAATCATCTCCAATTGTCTCTTTAGTTCCATTCCCAATTCTAAGGAGGTAATCTGCAAACTATGGGTCAGACTGAGCCCTCATGTTACGTGACAACCGTATCTTCCTTATACTTTCCCACAAATACGATCGCTGCAATGTAGCATCTGTTACCTGTGCTCTTGTCCCACGTGGTACCACAGGTAGCACCTGTCTAAAATCTCCACCAAATACCATAACCTTTCCCCCAAATGGCAAACAAGAATGCATAATATCTTGTAGGGACCTATCAAGACACTCAACTTCTAGTCGCTTTGTCATCGCTACTTCATCCCAGATAATTAAGGATGCCATACGCAGTAACTCTGCAGTGCCACTTTGCTTTGTGAAGCTGCATGTGCTATTGTCAGCAAGCTTAATTGGGATTTTGAACCTTGAGTGTGCTGTGCGTCCTCCAGGCAATATCGACGCCGCAATACCAGAAGATGCAGTTGCAATGGCAATCAATCCCTCTGAGCGCACTCTACCAAGAAGTGCCTTATATATGAATGTCTTTCCTGTTCCTCCTGGACCATCCACGAAAAACACTTGGCTCTTCTTATTCATTACACAATTTAATATTTCATCAAATCCTTCACGTTGTTCCTTGTTAAGAGATGTATCTATATCCAAATGTTCTTGGTCGACAGGCACAACAAGTTCCTCCCTAACCTCTTTCATAATGTCATTGTTAAATTCATCTGCTTGACACAAGAACAGGAACATGAAATAAGTAAATAAATATAAAATAGTTAAAAGAGCAAATTAGGATTTTATTTTGAGTTATAGTCAATCTTATCAGTAAGGCACTATTTGACATCCAAATATACTATTACAACAAAATATTTTTTTAGAATAATATTAGTGCTGAAAATATTACCCGTATCATTTAGCTCAGGTAGATCATAATTCCTGATATCCTTCCCCATTGACTGAACTACTACCCGAATGTCTCTGAGAACCATTTGTTCTACTACTGATGTGTTAGGATTGTTTCGGCTATAATCTTCAGAGAAAGATTCCTTGTGCTTGTCCCACAATCCACGGATGTTGGTGGCCTCACAAAACACAAGAATAGTCGCAAATAACCTTCGCAGAGCTGCAGGCATCTGAAAAGTTGTTGCCTCACACAATGAGTCATCAATTGTTTGATCCCTTTCTATGAGTCCTCTCTTCTCGCATGCTTCTCTGAAAGTAGGGTACGTGATTCCAGCAACTGTCCTTAAATTCTCAAATGAGGTTGCACCTCGTACATGATTTAAAAGCACTCTCAAGAAATATCTTTCTCCTTCAGCCGGGTGTGCATACACAATACGCCCCACCTGTCCCCTCTGCTTTCTTCTATGCCACGCCTTCTTACCACTAATCCACCGGTAGTGTTCTGGGATCTCTCTATACAAAAATTTCCTTGCATAACTATCAGCGCGGTTCAATGTGAAGTATTCTGTGAGTGTCGTCATAGTTGCAGATGGCTTTTTGACAACATCGTTGAGATTTGCTGTCTCCTGAATAATAACAGACTGCATATTAGGTAGATGACACTGGAGCTGTAAAACAGATGGACAAACTCCAAAAAGGTGGAAGCCAAAAATCCTATGTACAGCTTCCGGGGGTGATATGTATCTTGCATCCCTGTACTGACGGATCTCATTGATTACTCCAGCAGGATCAATAGAGAATTCTGCACGGTCATGGCCTTTGTGTACATACTTAAACAAGTACTTACAAGCTTTGATGCTTGAGCAAGCTTCAACATTTATGTGGCAATTATATGTCATAAGCAGCCCAGGATTGTATGGAACCACCCACCTATTGTCCAACTCGGCACCTCTTACTTTCACACGCCGTCCATCATCCCTCCTCCTATACAAAGGATATGAATCTTTGTCTTGCTGTGTTGCTGCACAAAACTGTCTAGGATAGCGAAAGCGACATTCTCCATTAACCATACAAGCACACTTTCTATTCAAGACCCCACATGGGCCATGCAGCATATGCTTGATGACCAGGCTATGCAACACAGGGTATTTATCCTTGTCTGGTAGCTCTGCAGAGATGACTTTGTCATAAGCATCTGGGGTTGTTAAGTTACTGCCTTTCTTCATAATCAGTAGGATGTGTTCATGTGGAAGTCCCCTCTTCTGGAATTCAGTGACATGGACATATGCTGACACCTCTCCAAAATACTTTTTCTTGATCAATAAATCTTTTAAGGACCACAGCTTGGCCCTGTATACTCTTGAAACCAGGTCTGGCCTATCTTGTGGTTTTTGTCCAGGCTCAAGATTTTGAGTAATCTCCTCCCAGTACGGATTGCAAGTCATGGTGATGAAGTAATCTGGTTTCCCAAAACGCTGGACTATAGCCATTGCATTAAGAAATCGCTGCATCATGTCACGATCGCCACCAGGGAAACTGCGAGGTAGCACTATTCTCTTGCCAACCTCTGAAGCCCTTGTCTCTCCAGCAGAAATTACATCAACCAAACCCTACGTGAAAATTAAAAATTTACAGCATGGATGATTAATTAGTGTATATTGATTAGGCTTGAATTGTTGTGACATAATATATTTTGCAATAATAAAACATTGCATAACTCACCTGATATAGTTCCGCGCGTATGAGTTTCTGGTTATCCGGGTTAGAATACCAATCAAGCCTCATAGACTCGATCTTTATGTACATGTCAACGGCCCATTGTTGGAAAAGTCGTCCCCCAAATAGCAATATGTTAAAAAGCCCCTCTCTAACTTGCATCAAAAAACAATAGTACTCTCTTGCTGTTACAAATCTTCCAGATTGTCTTTCTTCCACCATGGTACTCATGTATTCACCTTGTTGTACGTCCGCGTCATCCTCACCATGCTCTGTCTCAAATGGAAATTATATATTAGTATGTACACATGCGTTTTATTAAGGCATTGGAAATTAAATCATGTTCGGTACCTGTTGGATATGTCGGATCTGTTGCATCTGTTGGATCAACAGAGGTGTGTCTTTCCATATCAGTCAGTATATCATTGTACGACATAAATTTATTCCAGCCAGTTTCTCCCTTAGGGTAAAATATCGGATATGCCAATGGATCATAACATCCATGATATGCTTTGATATAGCGCGGGCGATCCCCTCTGGCATACATAAGCACACTCCTATCAAAACATCTTTGGGGATCATTGCCATCTAACCAGATAGCCGCCACTTGTGACGCCGTGGGTGCATTGTACCTTGTTTTCAACAAAGAAATATATGTATAAAATCAATCATTGATTTATTAGTAAAACTAAATCAAATTTATTTTGCGTACCTTCGTTGGTCTGGCGTGACATTAGTATTGATTTCAATTACATAGTCATCAAGATTTGGAATAGCTCCAACTCTGTTAAAGGTCTGTACATATGGGTTGCCTTCCATTATTCGCAGCACAGTTCTGATAAGATTGATATCTAGGTCAGGCGATCTCTGTACTCTGTGCGCCAAACTGTCATCCTCCGTATCATAAAAGTAGAGTTGCAAGTGGCGAGACCCTTTAGAACCTGGAACCAATTGGTCCAGGCGATGGTACAAGGCCCCATGCACACGAAATGTATATATACCAGTCCCTGCCGCGGTGGCAACTCGTCGATCCAAGGTTACTCCAAGGCTCGTGAAAGAGAAATGAGCGTTGAAGTACCGAATATTTTGCCTGAAATATTTTGCATCATTATCTACCTGACTTGTGAATAACCTTTTTAATTCAGTAGGCACCTGTGGAACATGTACTTTTATCTTTCCTTTTCTGCAACAGAATCCAGGTGGTTCATATTGAAATCTCATTGCTGCACAGTACAAGCAGTTAGGCACCTTTCCAAAACATTGTGCCTATCAGGCACATTTTGGTAGACATAATCATAAGGATCTTCATTGGTAATCAAATCAACACCATTGACACTGACACGATAGGACTCGTAGGCACCATCTGTTATGAAAGCAAGCACTGGCCGTCATTACACAACATTAATAAGCGAAACACCTGTGATGACACACAAAAAAAGTTACCTTCACCAACGTACTGCCTAGTCTCATCGTAATCAAGAAGATCATCAATATTCAAGGCATGAGGTGCCTCCAGATGTTCCTCTGCATGATGTTTGCTTGAACATTAGGAATAGAACACACCGACTGACTGTGTTATTAAAATAAAAAAAATAAACAAAGAAAAAGAACACACCTTCATCAGATTGATTGTTCATAGGTTCGAACAAGGCACTATCATATTCTATATCATTCTGTCCTATATGCAATGCTTCCTTCACCAAGACACCGACTGACTGTATTCTCATGTTTTTTTTGTAGTCCCTATTTGTCTGCAACATTTTTTCCTTGCTGTGCTCATCCATATTGTTGTACCTCTCTCTTTTTGCAAGGGCCCTTTGCCTCTTTGAGCTGCTAACTGGTCACCATTGGGTGGAAAACATTGGCATGGTCAGATGATCTATTCTATTATACATATAGTACAACATGCTACTATTGCTTGCACAAATGAAAAAAAATACAAGGATAGCACCTGGAGTTGCCGCACTTGCATTCAACAGAGTGTGGCTTGACAGGTTGTTGGGCACACAAGTATCATAGGTCGGTTGTCTTCTCCGGACATAATTATAATTTCTATGTAGCCAATCCATGTTGTTATCCGAACAGACATTTTCCTTGTCCTCATCGTTTGATGCTCGGAGAATACTTGAACACGCTCCATACGGTGCTTGTTGACCTATCATGGAGCAGGATGAAACATTAATTTTTCATTGTCCGGACATAATTATTATTGCTTAATAAAGAGTAACATTTCAAATAACAAAGGAACCATTATTAAATAATAAATAAGCAATACCATGATCAGGTCCTATAGTATGCGTTGATGATTCTGTCCTCTTCAATACTCGTTGTTCCCGGCGCCTTTTATTCCTTTCTTCTCTTTGCTCGGTGGATTCCTCAGCCTTTATCCTTGCTCGGTATTCTCGTTGTTTTCTATTCCTCTCTTCCCTCTTTTGCTCGGCCTCATCCACAGGTGCTGCAAGTGATTTTAAAACTGAGATGGTTATAAAAATATCGAAAGCAATTCCGTCACAGCCGAGGAAGCGCTCACATACCTGTGTTGTTGTTTGTTATCTCGCTTAAAGCAGTGCGCTCTGCTTTCTGGTTTGACATGTCCTTTTTTTTATTTAACCAGCCAACAACATGCAAAACCAACCTGAGGAAGATGCAATCACCAATGTTTAAAATCGCAACAGTTTTAAATTATCATATTGAGAGTCAGCTTCGCGGGAGGCGGCGGCTGGGAGGACGCCTGACGGCATCACGATCTCGGCCGCGCCGTCGAAGCCCAGGAGGAACGCGCGGTCCAGGTCCCCTGCCGCTGAGGAATAATAGGTACCCAAATCCGAGCCGACGAGGACTCAAAATTTGGGTGCTAATGGTGTACACCCACACATCCAGCCAACCGAGCGACACACAGTTTCCTTCTCACATACAATCTTAACCCTTTCATATGATGCAAAATACTTGGTACTTATCATTTATCTGGAAACTTTGGGGTCAATGTATCAGCAAACTGAAATTTTCTGATGGATTTTCTTATAATACCCTTGACAATGAGATGTCCTTCAACTTTCAATGATTAGTTAAGCATATCTTTAAAGTAATCGAATGCTCATCGAATGCTCAGATCAGATGTCACAGTAACACATGAACAAGTTTTTGTTGTTGCATACTTTCTTCTTACTTCATAAATATCACTTAAGCATGTAATGTGAATGGCCTGAGCTATGCTATGGACAATATAAAAGGTCACATATGTATCAGCTGTAATGCTATATTCAAATTTCCTGACATATTGTGATCTGGAAGAAAATTCAAGTAGCATTTTGGGCTGAACATGTCGAAGGTCTAACCTTTCACAATATCATAAACCAAGTAGATGTAAGATCAAAATAATTAGTAAGACTGGACCATGCTTACCTATATTTAATGAAATACTCCAATACTCCAATCTCTTACCCAAATTGAACATTTCACATCAGACAATGTATCAGCAGACCAATACATGTAAGATGGGATGTATTTCATAATTCTAGATAAGGATTCCCTTCACATTTTAGTGCCTAGAATCACACATATGAGCACTTCCGAAAAAGAATCAGGGAAATATACATTTTAGTTCCCTTGACATTGAGATATGCTGCTTTATATTTTACTTTTCTGGATAACTTGCCTCTGTTCTGCTACTTCCATCTTCTGCAATAGCTTTTTCACGATAACCATCATCTATATATGGATACAGGTGGCAGTGGGTGATGTTATATACATCGAAGCTAACAGTGGTGCAGTGAAAAGAGTTGGTAGATGTGATGCTTTTGCTACAGAATACGATCTTGAAGCTGAGGAGTATGTCCCAATTCCCAAAGGGGAAGTCCATAAGAAAAAGGAAATTGTACAGGTACAAATATGATGCTATTTCAGCTTATGAATTTCGTAGGTATTTTGAATTGTATTGTCCATAAATGAACACTGTTCAATATTGAAACAGAAACAATATATTATATATTACGTTTATGGTGGCAAGATTGCTATGTAGTCATGTAGAAGATTGAAGGTGGAGGCATGGGGCATTTGTTAGCCTGAAGCATCTTATTATACCATTGCGTTGCTTGGGCATGATTGAATATGTGGCCTCCCTATTATGTAGTGCCTAGATGCTTGCTCCTGCTAAATGCCTGTTCACCTTTCTATTATCTTTTTTTTTTATCTAGTAAGATTCTATTTGCATTTGCATTTGCAGTCAATAAATCTGCCAGTTAGGAGGAGGATTGGTACTGTTAGTCATATGTGATGGAGTTTTAAGAAGATGCATTCTTTATTATTTTAAGACAATGAAATAGTAGCATCTTAGTTCAAAGATGCCAGCAAGCAGCAACCCATTTTTTGACTTCCTCCAGAATGATAGCAAGCATGTTAGCTGTAAGTAAACTAACAGAACAACAGACACTGTTTGGTGCACCAGAAGCAGCATCCTAGGCTGGCAAGGCACACAGCCCTTTCGCAAACAAAGATAGTTTAGGACACGAAAACAGGAAGAGAAAACCAAAGGGAAAAAAGATGCTACGCCTAACTGAAGCTCAATAACAAAGTGGAGTGGTCCCAAATCTCATGATCTAGTGTTTGCTTTGATCCATCAAGCACACAAACTTGCAAGAAACCAAAATGAATAAAGAGTAAAGACCATCAGTGAAGAGAGATCAGCTGCAAGTGAGAGGAACCCATCCTCATGGAGATGTTGAGGAGGCAAAGCTCAATATCCTGATCCTCCCAAGCTCACTATCCCCATCCTCCCCTTTTTAAAGTGATGCAGACTTGTCTGCTCAGCATTTAGCTTTGTTCCTTCCACGGCTCTTATTATTCTTTTTACGTATTGCAGCAATAATGTCTTCATCTGTCTACGCCAGGGGTATATTGGTGCTATGTCAAGCAACAAGAAAGGCCTGACTGGAAATATGATTTCCTAGATGTTCTAAAACACCAAATTGCTAGTGATTAGTGGATTCTCAACATAAAATATTTTTAGTCTACTCTAGTTGTCATCTAGAAAGTAGGGAAATATTTATGTTCATGTTTTGCACCCAATGTTTCTCCACCGTTATGTCACCTAACGGCAGACACCTGAGTTTAGTGAACAGTACTATCCAATTATAGCTACCCTCTGAAGAAAGAAGAATCACATCATGCAGATCTTCAGAAGTGGACCAGTGATGTGGGTGTAGGAAGGTGCCAACTGCCAAATTACCTTCCCTACAAGGAACAGAGGGATGACGAACGCCGGCACGGTGGACACCAATCCAAGAACCAAGTACTCCAGCTCCGTGAACCTCTGCACATCACAACAAAAGTCCAAGAATGCTTAAGCAGCTAATCCACCCACTTCAAATCTCTAAAAAAAAAATAAGAACACCATATAGCAATGCTCCAAGATCCAATCTTTTCCGGTGCTAATGGTGCCCTTCGGGCACCATGGAGTCGATTCGGGGGAGGCGGCGGAGGCGGCGGCCTTCGGGGGAGGCGGGGGAGGCGGCGGCCTTCGGGGGAGGAGGCGGAGGCGGCGGCTTGGGGGGAGGCGGCGGCCTTCGGGGGAGGAAGCGGAGGCGACGGCTTGGAGGGAGGCGGGGGAGGCGGCGGCCTTCGGGGGAGGAGGCGGAGGCGGCGGCTTGGGGGGAGGCGGGGGAGGCGGCGGCCTTCGGGGGAGGAGGCGGAGGCGGCGGCTTCGGGGGAGGCGGCGGAGGCGGCGGCCTTCGGGGGAGGAGGCGGAGGCGGCGGCTTCGGGGGAGGAGGCGGAGGCGGCGGCTTCGGGGCAGGCGGGGGAGGCGGGGCCTTCGGGGAGGCGGGGGAGGCGGGGCTGGCGGGGGAGTCTGGAACCAGGAGACGACGATCGACCTGCATGCATGCGCGAGCGCCAGGGACGCGGGAGGGTAGTGCACATCCATTGAAGGATGACCGTCGGATATGGTTGAGTAAGGAGAGAGAATGAAGGAGAATTAATCTGGTGCGGACGTTTGTAGGATGGTGTAATTAAGGGTGCATATTGTGGTGTGGACGTAGTTAAGGTCATGACTGTGGAGCAGGTGATTGTTGGGTGGAGGTAGCATAATTTTAACTGGTGGATTAATAGTGTATAGATAGATAGATTCACTAAACGGACATACACGTGTATACTTCGTTCAAAGGTAGACACCACTCCTAGCCACTACAGGCCAGCTTCTCACGAGTTTCACGTAAGTTAGGTTACATTCGCATTGTTATGCACGGGCCTGATTCTGTTTTTAGGGCGGGTCCCTTTAAGAAACACTTTCTCGGCCTTCAAAAATTCTAGGCCCAAAAAGGCGCTCCTCACTTCTCAGCAAAAATCCCCTGTAGAGCGCAAAAAGCCCAGTGTCTCGCTATTCAGACGTTACTTCGCTGACCGACTCCACCCCAGTTGCTGCCGTTTTTCCTGGGAAAATATTGCGCCGCCGTCGTTCTCCCTTCCTTCCTCCGCCTCTCCGGTGGAGCGCCGCGCAGCAGCCGGTTCATTTCTGCTCGTCGCCTGCTCCGGGCCCCTTTCCCTTCCCCGCGCCTTCTCTCCTCGGCTCCCAGGCCGCCGCCACCGCCTTCCGTCGCCGCGCCGCCAAACCCTAACCGAACCCATTGGTACCCCTTACTTACGGCATGGCGAGCGACGGGCAGCTCAGGGATTGGGTCTCCGACAAGCTCATGTCCCTCCTCGGCTACTCCAAGAGCGTCGTCGTGCAGTATGTCATTAGGCTAGGTAGGCGCAATTTAACCCTGTTTCGTCTATCCCACGCCCGATTCGTTCCTCTTCAGTTTTTCTGTTCTAAATTTGGGTTTGTGCGTGCGATCAGCGAAGGAGTGCTCTTCGACCGGTGACCTCGTGGGGAAGCTCGTCGAATTCGGGTTCGCCTCCTCCGTGGAGACCCGCAGCTTCGCCGCCGACATTTATGCAAAGGTTCCCCGCAGGGCCAGCGGCATCAGCGTAAGTTTTGAACTTCCGTCCTTGTTATCAATTCCAATGTGTTAACAACAGCTGTTTCTTTGCTGATTAAATTCTTTGTTTTCTCTTTCTTGTTACAGAATTACCAGAAACAGGAAAGGGAGGCAGCAAAGCTTGTCAAGAAACAGAGCACTTACAAGCTATTGGCTGATGAGGATGATAATGATGCTGACAACCACACATCGACGAGCCGACAGAGCTCGGAGAATGCATCCTCCAAGAGTAGGAAGCATTTCAGGAGGAAGGCTGAAGACCAAGATGATGGGAATGATGGTGATGTAAGGCCGGTGGGGTAGCACCCTTTTGTCGTGTTGCTTTCTCATGCTGTGACTCAACTCTATAATGTTATGTTGTAGGAAACAATAACACATGATTCTGGGAGGAGTGTGCGAAGGCGAACGGAAGAGGTGGATGAAGATGATGGTGATGACAGTTTTGATGTATGATCTTCTTCTAGGAATCAGATATTACTATAATGTGAAAGTATGGGTGGTTAACTAAGGTGTGCTGTTTAATCTGTTCTAATGTTTGATGCCTTGAAGGAAGAGCAAGAAAGGATAAGAGATCAGCAGGAAAGGGCTCAGCTAGAAAAGAACATGAAAGAGAGAGACGCAGCAAACACTCGGAAGGTAATTGTCATCAAGCTGATACTCCTTGCATTTTTCTTTGTCTTCACACTAATCTTGTCTCTCAAAAGGGTGATGCCTCCTTTTCTATTGAAGAAGCCAATGTTCTAAATATTGTCCGAGTAAACCTGATATTCAGCCATACACAAGGACTAGTTTCCCTCTTTGATCCGATTATCACCATCCTTCCCAGCTCTAGAAATTTCCACCCTATCCAGCCCAGGCAACCACTTCTCTTGTCAACAAGTTTTTAGCTATAACCATACTGTACAGTATACTGGCGTCAGCTGAAACCAATCCCACAGTCCTCCTTTACCAGTCCCTCCAATGCAATCAAGAAGAAAATACTTCATTAATCAATATCTAAAAATAGTGCTTTAGCTTCTAAAATGTTCTTTAGAACCTGGGAACATGTGTTATTTTTTCTCACACCGGGAAAAGCTCTTATTGCCCAAATACTTTGGTCTGATCAACAGTTTGCTAGTTGCCACTTTGATGCTCCAGGTGCCAACTCCATCTAATTAGCAAAATTAATTTTCATTTATTAAGGTCCAGGATACCCTTCCTCCTTGATTTTCAGGTTTACAAACATAACTTCTAAGTAAGTTGTATTTTCTCTTCACTTTGCTATCTTGCCGCCGCAATCTAGTTCTGAGTGTATTCAGGACTTCTGATGATTGTTAAATGTCTAATGTGCAAGTATTAAAAAGAACAGTATACCTCATGGAGCTGGACCCCAAAACTGCACTGATTAGGAAAGGACTAGCACATGTTGGATTGTTTTTTTGAATGAATCATGCATCAAGTTATTTCAGAGTCTTACGGTTCTAGGTTGATTTTGAAGTATTCTGTTGGAACATAACAACAACAACAATAATTCTGTTGGAACATAACAACAACAACAATAACAGCCATTTGTTCCAAGCAAGTTGGGGTAGGATAGGAATGAAACCTTCTCAAGATCAAAAAGACGAGAACCTTGAAATAAAACCTATAATGCTAAAACCCTAAACCGTACATCCTGCTATCTGAGTTGAGAGCCTAAAACACTGACCCTAACTTTCTTATGGTTCCGGTACATGGATCGCTAACTTCTATGCGCTCCTATCTAAAGTTAATTTTTTAGATACATTCCAATCTCTCAAGTCACTTTTAACTGCTTCCCCCCACGGCAGTCTTGGTCAACCAATGCATCTTCTTACGTTTTCAGCACGTCTTAAAATTTCACTACGTACCGGTGTCTCAGGAGGCCTCTGTTGGAGATATCCAAACCATCTCAAGCGATGTTGGACAAATTTCTCTTCAATTGGTGCTACCCCCATCCTATTACGTATATCATTATTGCGGATGCAATCCCGCTTTGTGTGACCACAGATCCACCGTAGCATTCTGTTGGAACATATTTCCATAAAAAATGGAAAGCTGGACTAAAATCTACTATCTCAGTGCTCTAAACATTGGGTGGTCTCTAACAGAGTTCAATGTATCTTTTGGTTTAAAAGCCCTTTAACTAGACTGGTAATTTTGTACTGCAGGAATCTTGTTAGATGTTTTTCGGAGTCTTGAGTCCACTAAGAAAGTAAACTTAATTGTCCTTGGAGCAGCCAGTGACATGCTATTTACATTTATTTTTTGGTTCCTCGTGGATAGCTCACTAGTTTAATGTGTTAAAGATTCAATGTAATTTTTTTCTTCTGCCCAATCCTGGTTTAATCTTACTGTGGTACTTCAGATACCTGCTCAGAGAGATTATTTAAGTTCTCTTAGCTTAATTTCGCCTGCTAATTGTGAGTGGAAGTAATTAGTTATGAAGTACAAATATTAGAGAGCTTATTAAACCAAAAGGATAAGCATGGAGTTGACCTGTGTGCCATTGTGCGTGGATGAGACCCGTGTGCCATTGTGCGTGGATGAGCATCTATTTGGTAATATTCCAGTGTTAACTTTGATGATTTGTAAATGACCCTTGAAGGTTGGTCTTGGTCATGATCTTTGCATCATCTGCGGACCTGCCTACATCATAAATCTAGCATAGAGCATATTTCTAAACATCAACAACCATGCATGTCAATTGTAGTATGAGTTCTGGTAATCTTTTAAGTTCTTTGAGCTGATGTTTGTTGCCTGATTTCTCCTCTGTAGTTGATGGAGCGACAATTATCTAAGGAAGAACAAGGTATAGCTACTTGAACATATATAGGTTACTGCTTCATTATCATCATTGTGATTTGTATTGATTTGAAATCATTTCCAGAGGAGCTTACCAGAAGATCTCAAGCAATGGACAAGAATGACACTTTGGATCTGAGGTTTTTGTTCTTGCAATTTTTGTTGTTATATTTTCTCCATTATTGTTTTGCTGACTATTACTGACATATGTATTGTAATAAATTAGTTTGATATATTTATAAGTCACTACATTGATGAAAAACCTGTTCACTTAAAATAGTCGACCATATTAAGTCATTATTCAAGGGGGAAATTGAGAAAAAAAAAACAAATTAACAATTAGAGGCAATTATGTATATTTCTGCCATGAGAGTATTGAATTATGAGTAGAATTTCCCACCTTTCGGTAAGAGCTTCACTACTTCAGCTTTTGTGTGAACTTGTTGGTTCGTGAGATTCATCACAGGACTGTTGGTATTCTGTTTTTGTAGTGTTGGATTGCGGCAAATTATCTATCCTCACATCTGGACATGTAGAATGTATAATGATAAATCACAATTTTGATTCTTGACTTGTGACTGCCAGAGTTTTCCAGCCTGAGATTGAATAACTTCCCCAATTTGTAATATGTTCTTGCATGTACGTAGTGAAGTTTCAGAAGTTTGGCATGCTTCTCTTATTCCTAGAAAGAATTATTGAAATAATGGTGTAGATAGAAGGTGGATCATTCCTTTCCTTGGAACTTGAATTGCCATTTACATCTACACTTGTTGTGCTAATTCATGCAAATGACTGTGGCGCTGCTTATTTTGAATGGTCAAAACACTGTTGGAAGAAGGGTTTGTAATTGCCCACTTCACCCTTGCGTTGTTTTGAAGTGTTTTTCTTTCATTTAGAGGTTTAATTTATGTTCCATATTCAAATAGACAGAAGGAAAATCAAGTTATAACATTGAAAAGATCTTCGAGTATTCACTTTGTCTTAAAATTAATGTGCAGAAAATATTCAAGGCAAGCATACTTGCAAAAGCGAAGGGACAAAAAAATTGATGAGATTCGGTCAGTACAAGAATACTGCTAGTATAGGTTTATTGCTGTTGATTTTGTTGTCTATAGTTGAATTGGTACAGGTATTAACTTTTTTTTGGGGTGGGTCATTGCAGGGATGAGATTCTAGATCATGAGTACATTTTTCAGGATGTGAAACTAACTGCAGCAGAAGAAAAGGAGTTCAGGTGATGATTCTAACTAAGTCCTATAAAAGTTACTCTCTTCTGCTAATTTTGTACTTAGGATATGCAGATACAGTGATTAATATAAGCTATGATTGTGTAACTTGTGTTCCTTTGGTTAGGCATACACATAAAGACTTTTAGAACGTGCGTATGCAAGTAAACATTGACATTTAATGGTTTCTGTATGCAGATACAAAAAGAAGATTTATGATCTCGTGAAGGAGCGTGTTGAGAGCACAGATGATATTGCTGAGGTATGTTTCTTCTTCTTGGGAATGTTGTAGAGTAATGATAACAATGTCATATTTTGATGCCGTTATTTTTGCTCTAGGTTAACTAGAATATCACTGTCAAATAAGTGCAATACTCTGTTAAACTTTTATCTCTTTTATCTGTTTGGAACTTTAAAAAAGCATATATCGTCACATTTTGCCATGTGTATCTATTTCTCTGAATGTGCTGTCAGGAAACTAGTGTTGATGTGTTCTCTTTGCTACTCATATAAAATAAATTTAAAAATGCATCCTGTTAATTAATTGTATACCTACAGAATGCTGATTCGCTTGTAGCATAAAATAGAGAGGATGGAGTTTTGGCAAATATGGTGATAAGAACATCCATCTTGGTGGTTTTCCTTTCATTCAAATGTTCATGATGGTCACTATTTACTAGTTGGAAATATCTTTGATATCATTGAAGTGTTGCATGTCTTTTGTTTTTGACATGAAAGTGATGTTAGTCGCTGGACTCTTGCTCTTGGTGATAGCAAGATCCTTACTCTCATGGAGAGGATGACACTAGGAGATGGGGCAAGTTTTCTTGTTTATTGCTCACACAATGCCATGCCAACCTGAGGGGTTGGGGATACAAATTTATAGGCTGAGAACCAGCCAAGCATATGCTAAGATGCTATCCTAGATGTTGTCCTAAAGCGGTCAATATGCTGTCCTAAAGCAGATGCTGTCCTAAAAGCAGATGCTGTCCTAAAGCAAAAGCAGATGCTGTCCTAAAACCAGATGCTGTCCTAAAAGCAGATGCTGTCCTAAAGCAGTCAAAAAGCAAAAACTACCACAGCCCCACAAAGACCACAGTACAGGGACTTATTCATCATTCTCCCCCTAAGTCTTGTGCGTCGTCTTGTGGGAGGGTTAAACCATCCTGATCTTGGAGCAGAGCTCAAGGAACTTGATCCTTCCAAGAGGCTTGGTGAGCAGATCCGCAAGCTGATCCGTGGTGTTGATGTAGCTTGCCTTGATGCTTCCTTCATCCAAGCAGCCTCGGATGAAATGGTACTTCACCCGGATGTGCTTGCTCCGTTCATGAAAAACGGGGTTCTTTGCCAGGGCTAGAGCGGACTTGCTGTCCACCCTGAGCTCCACTGCTTCAGTGTCCCTGCCGAGGAGATCACCAAGCAGTCGAGCGAGCCAGAGTGCCTGAGTCGAAGCGGTGGAAGCCGCTATGTACTCGGCCTCACAGCTGGACAGGGCCACCACCTGCTGCTTGACTGACTGCCAGTGAACGAGACACTTGCCGAGGAAGAAGAGAATCCCGCTTGTGCTCTTGCTGGTGTCGATGTCGCCCGCGTGGTCGCTGTCGCTGTACCCGACGAAGTGTGCCGCGCCGGGACACCTCGGGTAATGGAGGCCGTGGTCAAGAGTCCCCGCAACGTAGCGGATGATCCTCTTCACAGCCTGCTGATGCTCCGTCGTCGGTCGTTGCATGAACCGACTAACGTAGCCAACGGAGAATGCCAAGTCCGGTCGTGTGTGGGCGAGGTAGCGAAGGCTCCCCACAAGACGCCGGTACTGCGTAGCGTCCACCTCCTCCGTCGTGCTGTCGCGGCTCAGCTTCAGCCTCTCCTTCATTGGAGTGAGAGCTGGGTTGCAGTCGGTGAGCCCAGCTAGCTCAACGACGCGCTTGGCGTAGGCGGTCTGTCGAAGCGTGATCCTGGAATCATCCTGGTGCACCTCGATCCCTAAGTAGAAGGAGAGAGGCCCCAGGTCACTCATCTGGAAGGTGGCCTTCATCTCTTCCTTGAATGCCGCCACCTCCGCATCCTTGGTGCCAGTGATCACCAGGTCGTCGACGTAGACGCCCACCAGCAGGGCATTTTCTCCACTGCCCCGCCGGTAGATGGCCGCCTCGTGCGGACTTTGCTCGAAGCCCATCCCTTTCAGCGTGGAGTCCAACTTGGCGTTCCACGCCCTCGGTGCCTGTCGCAAGCCATAGAGGGCCTTGTGCAGGCGGAGCACCTTCCCTCCTTGCCGGAGATCGCAAATCCCGGCGGCTGATGCACGTAGACCTCCTCCTTCAAGTCGCCGTTAAGAAATGCCGACTTGACATCCATGTGATGAACACGCCAGCCTTCCTGGGCAGCTAGCGCAAGGAGGAGTCGCACGGACTCCATCCGTGCGACGGGTGCGAAGGCGTCATCGAAGTCGACCCCCTCCTGCTACACGAAGCCTCGTGCCACCAAGCGAGCCTTGTGCTTGACGATGGCGCCGGCTTCATCCCGCTTCAGCTTGAACACCCACTTAAGGGTGATCGCGCGGTGACCGGCAGGAAGATCCGCCAGCTCCCACGTCCGGTTCCGCTCAACGGCGTCCATGTCCTGCTTCATCGCGACACGCCACGCCGCGTTTCCCTCCGCCTCAGCGAAGGAGCGGGGCTCGCCGTCGTCGCACGCCAAGTGCAGCTCCACCTCGAAGTCGTGCTGCGCCAGTCCAGGGACGGGCAGCTCGCCGAGGATGTTGTCCATGGTACGATAGCGCAGAGGCTCGTCGTCGTGGTAGGCGTCGACGCGGTCCTCGTCGTGAGACAGCGGAGTAGCGAACTCCACCATGCGCTGCTCGTCGTGGACCGGAGCTGTTGGGGCCGATCCCGGTGGTGTGGCCGCCGGTGCAGGAGAGTGGTGAGCCGGTGCGGGAGAGCGTGGAGTAGTCGGTGGTGGAGCACTCGCCGGAGCTGGTGGCGAGCAAGGTGTCGAGGTGGACGAGCTCGGTGAAGACGAGCTGCTAGCTCCCCCGGCTCTCTCGAAGTGGACGTAGTCGACAACAAAGTCCCTGAGAGTCGAAGTCGAACCGTCGTCCACCGCCTTGTCCCACGTCCAGCCTCGCCCTTCGTCGAACACAACGTCACGCGAGATGCGGACGCGCTGTGTGTCAGGGTCGAGATGCGGTAGGCCTTCGAGCCCTTCGCGTAGCCGATGAACACTCCCGGAGTGCTCCTGTCATCGAGCTTACCGATGTGGCCAAGCTCCTTGGCGAACACGAGGGAGCCGAAGACCCGCAAGTGGGAGACCGCCGGCTTGCGCCCATGCCAGGCCTCGTACGGCGTCTTGCCGTTGAGCGCCTTGGTAGGCGAGCGGTTGAGGATGTAGACGGCCGTCACCACCGCCTCTCCCCAGAAGACAGCCGGCATCCCCCTCTGCTTGAGGAGGGCCCGAGCCATCCCCACAACCGTCTGGTTGCGCCGCTCGACGACGCCGTTCTGCTGCGGGCTGTACGGCGCGGAGTAGTGGCGCTGAATGCCCTCATCAGCGCAGTACGACGCGAATTCAGCCGCCGTGAATTCGCTGCCGTTGTTTGTGCGCAGCACGCGTAGCTTGCAGCCGCACTCCGCCTCCGCAGCAGCCTGCGTGCGCCTGATGGCGTCCGCAGCCTCTCCCTTGCTGCCGAGGACCATCACCCACATGTAGCGGGAGAGGTCGTCGACGAGCAGCAGGAAGTAGCGTCGTCCTCCCGGTGTGGCCGGTGTCACCGGGCCACACAAGTCCCCGTGCACGAGCTCGAGCCTCTCCTTGGCTCGGAAACTCGCCTGCTGGGGAAAGGGGAGTCGCCTCTGCTTCGTCAACACGCAGACGTCGCAGAGCTGCTCCACATGGTCAAGGCACGGCCGCACGGCAGGCCTCGCACCATTTCCGTGGCACTGAGCCGCTTCAGGGCCTCGAAGTGAAGGTGCCCAAAGCGCTCGTGCCACTGCCACGCCTCGTCGTCCCGACGAGCTGCGAGACAGAGGGGTTGTGCCACCTGCACGTGCAGAGTGTAGAGTCGATTTGCGCCTCTGGTTACCTTGGCAAGAAGGCGGCGTCGAAGATATCAAATCCGCAGCACCCCGTGCTCGATCTCGACACGCGAGCCGTTCTCATCCAGCTGTCCCAAGCTGATGATGGAGTTTCGCAGATCGGGGATGTAGTAGACGCCGGTGAGCAGCCGGTGCTCGCCAGTCTTGGCGACGAAGACGACAGAGCCGACGCCCTTGATCTCCACGGCGGAGGCGTCGCCGAACTTGACGGTGCCTCGAACGCCTGAGTCGAGCTCGGAGAAGAACTCCCGCCGCCCGGTCATGTGGTGGGTGGCGCCGGTGTCGAGGCACCACCCGTCGGTCTTGTCATTGCTGGAACTGTCGCCGAGGAGGGCGTGTGCTTTTGGCTCGTCAAGGTGGAGAGCCACTGCGGCCGGTGCCGCTGGAGGTAGTTTGATGCTCGCATGAGCAATGAACAGGACCGGCTACTCCTCCTCCGCTTGCGCGATGTGGGCCTGGCCGCGTCGTGGCTGTCGACACTCCTTGGCCCAATGACCAAGCTTGCCGCAGTTGTGGCAAGAGTCGTCTCGTGCCGGCTTTTGCTTGCCAGCATCGCCGCCCTGGGCACCTCCTCGTGCCCCTGCCTGGGCGTCTTTGCGCGGCTTGCCGCGCTTGCCATGCTTGCGACCGCCTGCCGCGGAAGAAGGCTCCCCCTTCTTCCTGTCACCTTGGCCGACAGCCCACTGCTCCCGAGTGAGGAGCTTCCCGCCAATGGTGACTGGTCCCGAGAGGCTCTGTGGCTCATCGATGTCGACGACCTTGAGGCGACCCAACACCTCCTCGATGGTCATCGTGGAGAGGTCCAGCAGAGACCCGATCGAGCGAGCCATCTGCTTGTACTTCTCGGGGACGCAGCGGAAGAGCTTCTCCACAGCTCTCTCTTCGCTGTAGGTGTCGTCACCGAACTGCACCAACTTCTGCAACAGAGTGTTGAGACGGAGAGCAAAGTCATCAACGTCCTCACCTGGCTTGAAGGCCAGGTTCTCCCACTCCGTGCGTAGTGCCTGCAGTGTAGACTTGCGGGCGCGGTCGCTGCCGATGCGTGCTGCAGCGATGGCGTCCCAAGCCTCTTTGGCAGTCCGCTTGTTGGTAAGCGAGAACTGCATCTCGGGCGGGACTGCAGCGATGAGAGCATCCAGCGCCCGTCGATCCTGGTCGTAGTCGACGTCGCCGTACCGGACTGCATCCCACATATGCCGCACCTGGAGCTTTACCCTCATCACCGCAGCCCACTCGACGTAGTTGGTCTTGGTGAGGGTAGGCCACTCGCCGCCGGGGCCGACGTCCCTGACGTCAGCCTGGTACTCGTGGTGACCATGGTACCGAACCGGGGAGAGAGCCGCGTTGCCTGTGAGGGCCGCGCTCTCCGTTGACCCGTACGCCGTCGCCGTGCGTGCCTCCTCCAGGAGCGCCACCGCCGTGTGCGCCTCCTTCAGGAGCGCCGCCGGCGCGTCCGTGCCTGTCTGGGCTGCCGCCGCGCTCGTGGGCGTGCGCGGCTGCCCATTGCGCCGTTCGCCCTTGCGCTGCCTCCCTCTCCAGCAGCTGAGGGTCCGCGTCGGCGCTGTCATCAACAGAGCCGGAGCTACTGTTGCTGCCGCGCAGAGCTTTGACCTCTGCTGCTGCCGCACGCGCTGCATCTGCCGCCGCCGCTGCTTCCACCTCCGCAGCTGTCTCTGCCGCCGCTCGCTCGCGCTGCTCTGCCGCGGCGAGCTCGGCCGTCTGCTGACGCCTCGTGCTCAAGGCGACCGAGCGCTGAGACTGCCCTGCGGACATGGCGCGCTACTGGGGGGCTGTTGCGTGGAGAGAGGGCTGCTTCTGACGAGCTGCTGCCCGTCTCCGGAGAGGAGTGAGCGGGGACAGCCGGAGCTGCTGCTGTTACCGGCTGGGGCTGCTGTGAGGCCGGAGAAGGAGATGAGCAGGAGATGCTCAGACTACAGGATACTAAGGCTCTGATACCACTTGTTAGTCGCTGGACTCTTGCTCTTGGTGATAGCAAGATCTTTACTCTCATGGAGAGGATGACACTAGGAGATGGGGCAAGTTTTCTTGTTTATTGCTCACACAATGCCATGCCAACCTGAGGGGTTGGGGATACAAATTTATAGGCTGAGAACCAGCCAAGCATATGCTAAGATGCTATCCTAGATGCTGTCCTAAAGCGGTCAATATGCTGTCCTAAAGCAGATGCTGTCCTAAAAGCAGATGCTGTCCTAAAGCAAAAGCAGATGCTGTCCTAAAGCAGTCAAAAAGCAAAAACTACCACAGCCCCACAAAGACCACAGTACAGGGACTTATTCATCAAGTGATGCATGGTCTTGATTGTTAAACCATTCATTAGATGCACTGATCTTTAAACCCATTAAATATAAATCTTTCCTTGTTATTTGTAATTGCATTAATATCTATGATGTGCTGAGTTTTGTTCTGTTGTCAATAACAATAGGAACTTACTTCATGTAATCATGTTTGTTTGCCCATCAGAAGTTTGTTTTCTTGTTCACCTCCATCCATGTTATTTATCAGTACATTTCCAGTTCAACACTGTTATGAGTCTTTGAGCAGATTTTCTTGTAACTTGTCAATTAGTTCAGAAATATTACTGCATTGTTTGAGAATTGCCCTAGTAAAATCATATCTAATACTACAAAATCATATACATGTGAATCAGTACAAAATGCCTGAAGCTTATGACATGGGTGAAAGTGTCAATCAAGAGAAGAGATTCTCTGTAGCAATGCAGCGATACAAGTAAGTTTCTAGTTTTGAGGCCTTTTGCATAAGACGTGTAATTTGCAGTTTTGCACTGAGTTTATTTGCATGTCTTGCATTTTTGAATTTGCTGGACAAACAGAGATCCTGAGGCTAAGGATAAGATGAACCCTTTTGCTGAACAGGAAGCATGGGAAGAACATCAAATAGGTAATATATCATCTGTTTGGATTTCGTATCTCTGGTTTGTACTGTGCTGCAGTCACATTAAGCTGTAAGTATAGGTGAAAATTATATTTATGCTCTTTGTTATATATTTAGCAATAGATTGACTTCGAGCATGATTATATACTTGTTTCAGGGAAGTCTAAACTGCAATTTGGATCAAAAGATAGGAAGCGGGCTTCTGATGATTATCAGTAAGTCATCTACTATTTTTGTTCTCTATTGAATTATTCATCCACAAAGTTTTATTGCTGTGCGATTTCTGAGAGGCCATCTATCTTGTTAAAGTTATGAGTTATGACAGTGTCATATAAGGTAGTTTTTTTAGGGACTGCTGCTAGAATTTTGTTTCGATTGGAAGTTCGAGAAGGCACTAGCCAATTTTATCAGGTGTTTTGTTAGCTGTTTTTGATCACAGTCAGCAGTAAACTGCACATGGTTTCCTGAGGCAAAAAGTCTGGACTGAATTTTTTGTTTGGAGTAAAAATCCTCAAAATACCAAAATAACTTTGAACTAAACTTCTCTTATTGCATTACTTCGATGAATTCCGTATAGGCTTGGCTGCACCCTTGTTTAATAGTTGATTTTTGCTCATATTATTGTTCCAACTTCTTAGGTATGTATTTGAAGATGGCATTGATTTTGTTAAATCATCTGTCATAGAAGGAACACAGGTAATCTGTTAAACTCTTTTTTTCCTCTCCTAGTTTAATGCAACAACAACAACAATAACAATAACAACAACAACAACAACAACAACAAAGCCTTTTGTCTCAAACAAGTTGGGGTAGGCTCTCTCCTAGTTTAATGGCTTTAAGATATTGTTTTAATGAAATTTCTTAATTCTAGGATGAAGACGATTCGGACCAAGAGGACATTGATGCAAAAGATATGTTAAAAAGGGAGCTCCAGGTGTGTGTGCGACCAGATTTTATGAAAGCAAAAAAGTTCAACTTAACTTTTCTGTTGCAACACGTCTATCTACCTGTGCTCTTAATAATAGCTACATATAGACCCCAACAATTGTTTTTCTTTGGTCTCTCTTCTAACATGCTTTCCTTTTTTTAACCAGGATGAGCGGAAAACTCTTCCAATCTATAAATTCAGGGATGAACTGCTCAAGGCTGTTGATGAGTATCAGGTTTGCATTACATCTAATCTTCAGCAAACAAATTGTTCGTGTTTTGCTCAATTGCCTTTCCACACTTCATCCCAGTTTCTAACATGCAAATGGTATAGTTATGTCCATAATGTTGTCTTGAATCTTTTGGGCATATGTTTCCTTCTTGTAGGTTATTGTCATAGTGGGAGAAACTGGCTCTGGTAAAACAACGCAAATACCTCAGTATCTTCATGAAGCTGGATATACAGCAAAAGGAAAGGTATGACATCTGTTAGCTCCAGTCTTGTGGGTTCTATTGTATTATTGCTTACTACATCACCCCGATACGGCCAAAAACTCACATACCAGTATCCCGTGCTGTATCGGGTACGGATGCGTGTCTGAGATGTATCGGGGTAATTTCTTTTTTCAAAAAAGAAAAAGAAAATAATTCCCTGTATGCCTTTGATACTCCACAATGCCTCCCGATAAGCCTTCATGGTCTGCTGCTGCTGCCATCCATCATCAGCTGAACGTGTTCCTCCACGAACGCCATCCCCTCAATGCTCATCACCGCTACCACGACCAGCACTACTGGATAAGGAATGAGACGGTGATGCTGTGCTACTGTGATTCCTGGCAGTGAGGAAGGAACACGTAAGATGGGTGAGGGCGATGATGCTGTGCTACTGTGATTCTTGGCAGTGAGGAAGGAGGGCACAAGATGGGTGAGGGTGATGGAACAGGAGAGTGAGGTGGTGAAACAGGAGACAAATTCCGAGCAAGAAATTCCCGGACCGGCGCGCTGCTGGGTAGACGAGAGGAGGGTTGGGGACTTAGCCACTTAGGGCAGGCTGGCCATGCAGCTGTATGGGCCAGATGGGCCAGGCCAGCCTCTCTTTCCTACCTTTTCTTTTTCCCCCTTATGGTTGTGTAATGGATCTTCTATGCCTATTTCTGTCTGCCCAGCCCCCATACTATGTCTCATGTCTGCTTTTATATTTTTTATAATTTAAACACACACGCATTGCCGTATCGGTGTTTTGGGGGAAATGAAATGTCGCTGTATCCATATTGCGTATCGGTATTGTCATATCCAGGCAACCTAGATTGCTTAGGAAGTGAGGATGCATATACAATGTATTAGTAATAGTTTTAGTTTTGTCTAGAGCATCACAAAAACCTGCAAGTATCTTCTCCTTTGCAACATTATATGCTCTGGTTCTATGAAATGCAAGTAGGATAGGCCTTGATGTTGTTGCAGTGAATTTATGGCTTCTGCCGACTTCAAACTCCAGGCACTTAATTTTGTAAATTGCAGGTTGCATGTACACAACCTCGTCGAGTGGCAGCCATGAGTGTTGCAGCAAGGGTGTCTCAAGAGATGGGTGTTAAACTGGGACACGAGGTTTGTTTTTGTCATAATTGTCATGTCACGTTACAAAGTGTCAAATTCTGGAATGTGTTTATGTGATGGATCTTCCATCAAATCATCTGAAATTTCCATGATAATAATTATATCTAATGCTATTCTACAGGTTGGTTACTCTATAAGGTTTGAGGATTGCACCTCGGAGAAAACATTGATTAAATACATGACTGATGGAATGCTTCTGAGGGAGTTTCTTGGTGAACCAGATTTGGCTAGCTATAGGTAATCGTTAGGAAAGCAGTTCCTTTTTCCTCTCTTTCTATTTTTACAAATTTGAATTTCAAATTGCACATTCCTCGCTTATCTCTGTTTATTTGTGGTGCAGTGTTGTCATGGTTGATGAGGCTCATGAGCGTACACTGTCTACTGATATCCTATTTGGTTTGGTGAAGGTTAGTGAGCTTGTCTTATGGTTTACTTATGCTTGTTTTCAGACTGTTAGTCTCAGTCAATTCCACTTATACGTAATGCTTTGCCTGCAGGACATTGCTCGGTTTCGGCCGGATCTAAAGTTGCTCATTTCAAGTGCAACCCTTGATGCAGAGAAATTCAGTGACTACTTTGATTCAGCTCCCATTTTCAAGATACCTGGGAGGAGATTCCCCGTTGAAGTTCATTATACCAAAGCTCCGGAAGCAGATTACATAGATGCGGCCATTGTCACTGTTTTACAGATACATGTGACACAACCCCCTGGTGATATCCTGGTTTTCCTTACAGGGCAGGAGGAAATTGAAACAGTTGATGAAATCTTGAAACACAGGACAAGGGGCTTGGGCACAAAGATTGCAGAACTTAATATATGTCCTATTTATGCAAATCTGCCTACTGAACTTCAAGCTAAGATATTTGAACCCACTCCAGAGGGTTCTCGGAAGGTGGTCCTGGCCACTAATATAGCAGAGACTTCATTAACCATCGATGGTATAAAGTATGTTGTTGATCCAGGTTTTTGTAAGATCAAGTCATACAACCCCCGTACAGGTATGGAATCTCTGCTTATCAACCCTATCTCAAAGGCATCAGCAAACCAGAGGGCAGGAAGATCTGGACGAACTGGACCAGGAAAATGCTTCCGTCTATATACAAGTTATAACTACATGCATGACCTTGAGGATAATACTGTTCCGGAGATTCAAAGAACCAACCTTGCAAATGTTGTGCTTACTCTTAAGAGTCTTGGTATTCATGACTTGGTTAATTTTGATTTTATGGACCCGCCTCCATCAGAGGCCTTGTTAAAGGCCCTGGAACAACTTTTTGCTCTCAGTGCGCTCAACAGTCGTGGAGAATTGACCAAGACTGGAAGACGAATGGCAGAGTTTCCATTGGATCCTATGCAGTCAAAGATGATAGTAGCTTCAGAGAAGTACACGTGTTCTGATGAGGTCATCTCCATTGCCTCCATGTTGTCAGTTGGCAATTCTATATTCTATCGTCCAAAGGATAAACAAGTCCATGCAGATAATGCAAGGTTGAACTTCCACACTGGCAATGTTGGGGACCATATAGCACTGCTCAATGTATTCTTCCCTGTCCTTGTACCTTTATCAGCATGTGCTCTTAAAGTTCTTTGAATTTAAGCAGGTAAGGGCTAATTTCCTTGTGATTCCTTTCAGGTTTATAACTCGTGGAAAGAAACAGATTATTCAACTCAATGGTGTTATGAAAACTATATACAGGTCAGTTCTTATTGTATAATTTGGTTACCTGCTTTCAGGTCATTCTGGTTTACAGTAGTTTATTCTATAGATCTCGGCAATATGATCAACATTATTTGCTTTACTTCAGATAATACCTTTATCCAGATTTTGTCATGTTTCATTGTGACTAATTGTGTATGCCATATCACCCCGTGTCCAGTAGATGTTCTTTTAGTCTCTAGTGAAGGGCATATGGCTTGAGGGAATGACCATGGCAATCTTATTTAATGCTCCCCTATTTTGTTCTCTAAGACCTTGTTTAACCCTCCATGCCTAGTGCTACCTCACCCTTGAAAACAAAAAGGTAAACTTCAATTATTGAGGGACGGATGTCATATACAGGGAAAATGTTAGAAATTACCTTGAAATTGCAGGACGAGACTTGCAATGATGAATAGAACATTGATGGGTAAGAGCATGATGTACTACATGCTAATGCTACTGAACCCAGTAGATGTTCTATAGACTATAGCAAGGGTGGATTTTTTTCGGCTGCGGCTGATGGTTTATGTCTGCGACTGATGGCTTTGGGCTTTAGCGCGAGTGTTTGTACAAATGAAACAAATGTCAATAAGCCACTTTGAATAGGCTATCCCGATAAGCTGCCTTGAAAAGACGGCAGAGAAGTCCCGTTTGTTCGGGGGAAGCCATAAGCCGTAAGCTAAAAAGAAAAGAGGCCTAACTCTAGCACAGGGCATAAGGGCTGAAGGGGAATGACCATGGCAATTTTATTTAATGCTCCTATATTGTTTAATCCTCCTCCTTGCCTGGTGTTAGTTTTTACTACTCTCTTGAAGTGGTAAATTTCACTTATCGAGAGAGGGATGTGTATATAGGGAAAATGTTATAAATGTGCCTTTAAATTGTTTAACAACATAGTTAGCTTTCTTGTTGGCCATCTTGGTTACTGGCCATCGCATCCCCATTGGATTACATGTGAAATACCATAGTTTTCTTACTGTCGCAGCGAACATATCTTTACACACTAATTCTACGTTATGTGTTTATCATTTATGCTGCAATTTATGTGATAAAATTGTCCTGGGATAAATCAGGTCCGTAGCATGAAGAGAGCAAGAGATATTCGAGATCAACTGGAGGGACTTCTGGAAAGAGTTGAGATTGAGCTTTGTTCAAATGCTAGTGACTTGGATGCTATTAAAAAGGCTATAACATCAGGTACGGGGTTCAGTCCAATGATGCGGTTGTTGTATATGTGTAATTTAAATATAACATATTTGAGTATATGTTTGCTGTAGGTTTCTTCCATCATTCTGCACGGTTGCAGAAGAATGGCTCATATAGAACTGTCAAGAACCCTCAGACCGTATTTATCCATCCTAGTTCAGGATTAGCACAGGCAAGTTCGATTGATTCTATACTACCTCATCTTGTTTCTATCCTCAAACATTTCATAGTACCGCCTTCTGATGTCTTGTAGTATATTTTTATATGCCCAATGCAGGTACTTCCCCGATGGGTAATATACCACGAATTAGTTCTCACGACGAAAGAGTATATGCGTCAGGTATGCCCAACAGTTTATCCAGCATTACATTAGTACTAAAATAAGTAATTCTTGTGAATGATTGAAATGCTGTGGACACTGCAGGTGACGGAACTGAAGCCCGAATGGCTGGTAGAAATAGCACCACACTATTACCAACTAAAAGATGTCGATGACTGTAAGTGATGACCGTGATTATTATTTCGTTCAAGCTAGTTTGGGGAAGTTGTATGAGCAGCTTACCAAACTTTTTTTTTCCCTGCACAGCTGGGTCCAAGAAGCTACCCAAGGGCCAAGGACGAGCTGCATTGTAGCCAGGAGGCCCAGGACTAATGTAGCGTTTGGATAGATGGTGTTGTCTAATTGGATTCAAAGACTAGGAGCAGATGGCTTAGAGAGTGAAAATGTACATAGCTGCTTCTTTTTTCCTTATATTAGATTTTTTTTCACTTGTCAGAGATTAAGCACCAAAATAACCTATTGTTCATGTACAAAATTTGATATGAAAACTTCTACACTGTTGTAATTGTTGTGTCAGTTTTACCTGTAGATGTAGGGCTGTACACACCGCATAACGATGATGCTGAGTGTCATAAAGTGGACTTTACAGAGGGTAGGTTATTTTGCATCTTCACCTTTCTATGAAACTTAGGATCAGGTTCTCTGCTGTCTGATTGGCATGATATTTATCGGGCGATTAACAAACTTACGTATAACGATGATTCCCATGTAAGATTTATTTATGATTGAAGTATATGTTCTCATAATTTGTCTCCAAAGAAGGAAAAAAAAGTAGAGCTGCAACTTTTCTTACGTACGCGCTTCTCTGGAGTTTGGGCATTTTTTTTGGTCCTGTGCAGCATAGCAATACTAGAAATAGTTCTCGGATATGCAATGTCATTTTTGGCTCCCTCTCTGAGCGTGGGGCGCGTACGTAGGTCCGTGCCTTGGCACCGTAGCACCGAGTCATATGGTCCGGGAGCGTATGATTTCGGCAAAACATCTAAGGTTGTATGTGGGCAAAAAGGCTACCGTGGTCGAATACGGCAGTGGTTAAGTAAGGTAGTGGTTGAATAGGTAGAGGTTGAACATGGGTATAGTCGAAAGTGGTGGTGGTCGAAAGCGGTTGCGGTTGAAAGCGGAGGTGGTCGAAAGTAATGGCGGTCAAAAGCGGTTATGGTCGAAAGGGGAGATGGTCGAACATGGGTATGGTCAAAAGCGGCGGTGGTCTAAAGCGGTTGCGGTCAAAAGTGTAGGTAGTCAAAAGCGGTAGTGGTGGAAAGCCGAGATGGTCAAGGGAGGCAGTGGTCGAAGGCGACTGTGTTCGAACTACTGCGGTCGATGCGGGGGTATCATGCGACCCTGGACTGTATGGTTCAAATGTCTAGATACAAAATCTAATATTCCTCTATTTTCGATTTTATTTAGTTTGCCCTCGGATTTCGATTTTGATATTATTTTGTTCTGAATTGTATATATAAATTTTTGGAATATCCAACATTGGGTTTTGTATGCTAATTAAATTAAAAGAACGGATTTTTGGTTTAATCATTTTGGTTCCATTTTATTGACTTGAATTTGAATTCAAGATTTTGGTATTTTGAATTCATGATCTGTAATGTCATTTTCCATGATCATTATTTGCACTTGGGATTATTCCCAGTTATTTACTTTGATGCTATTTCTTAATATATTTATTTGCATGTCACAAAACTCAAAAGATTCCAAATAAATATTGAGAAGAAATTTGGATGCTAGCAAAATGAAAGAAAAGTGTTAAAAAATCTATATTTTTGAACATCCGAATTTTGGGATGTTACAATACCCTTTGAAGCTCAAGTATACAACGTTTTAATGCTCCTCTTGTAGTTATTGATAAATACCAACATGAGTTGTCTAACTACTTTCCAGAAGAATTTGTGCTCAATTGGTTATCTTGATCTTGTCTTGGTGTATATTATTATTACAAAATCTATTTAGAATGGCATATTAGTATTGCAAAGAGACCTTATAGCAATAATATATGCCAAGACGACAAAAAGATAGCTAATTATCCACAAATTCTTCTAAAAACTACTTAGACTGCTCATGTTCTTATTTCGTAATAACTACATTAAGAACATTAAAGTACATAAAAACAACTATATGTCAATGTTTATACTCACAACTCACTGTAATTAGTTTTTTTGTAAGAGAGATGATGTCCGCACAGTCATCGACGTCGCCGAATGCGTCTGACGCTTCGAAGACCGAATGATGGACACCACGACATCCATCATTGTTGTGTCCTCCAACAACCTGCTGAGTTACTTCGATATGTTCGATGGCGAGACTGGTGGCCTCCCCATTGTCATCCAGGAAGTCGTGAACATCGACCTCCACGAAGCTCCAGTTGCCCATGCCGCTGCTACTACTATATTCTAGTTATTTTGTAACGTCACACCTCGATATGCTCAGCTGAAACTGATTCATCACAATGCTCCTCCGTGGCCAAGCCTTCCTCTTCATGGTCTGAGGTAGCAATGGTGCTCAAATCCTCTACACTAATGTTGTCAGATGACTGAGACCATTCTACATCTCCGGTTACATCCTTGGGGAGTCCCTTCATCATGACTCTGATACCAAGTGTTAAAAATAGATTGGGAAGGACTCACGCATGCAGACACGTTGTAGACGCGAGGAAGAAGGATAAATATAGAAGAACTTTGGTGCTCGGCTACAACTATCTAGCCAGAGTTTTTTCTTTTCTCTTATTCTCTTGTTATATTTCTCACAAAATAGATTACATCCCTCCTACTTATGTAGCGGCAGCCTACTCAACTTGCTAACCAAGCCAACAAATAAACATGGAAAGCCTAACAAAGCCTAACAAAGGAAACAAACTAACCAATATGATCTATTGTCGATTGCATCATGATCCTAATGCCTTATTACTTGGTAAGTCCAGATTAATTTTTAACATCAAGGACTACCATGGCATGGATATTGGTATCGTTAGGGCGGTTCAGCTATGGCAAACTCCTGCAGTAGGGGAGTTGGGTGCTGGATGTCAAACTGAAATCAGGTGACACCAGGCTGGGTTTGCTACAAGTCACACAGAAGAGGTAGTACGTCCTTCAAAAGTACTCAATTTTCGAACATGCTACAGTAGTATACTGTCTACACGGTCAATTCTTACCCCGTTAATTATGATTGGAAACATTCTACTTCCATTTTATCATCATTGTCACATCAATTTTCCTAATATAATGTGATTAACAACGTCTCCATTATTAATTGCCTCTTATCCTACAAATTTTCATTGCTACTCTTTTAAAGAGAACACAGTTAGCGATGTGGATGTTATGTTTGTCAACCTCTCATCCTGACATGTGGGACAATGTGGTCAATGTGCCTTTCACACCTATGCATTCACCCTCGACCCCTCTGCCCCCATTCCTCACATGTATCTCTGCCCTTTCTGCCTCCCACCGATTCCTCCTCACACCAGCCTCCTCGCACGCATCTCTCAAGCATCTCTCAAGCATCTCATTGAGCATAGGAACACCTAATTTTCTTCTCAGGGATTGGGGTGGGATCCGACCTAGATACCACCTTCCAAACAAAGGCCTCGGAGTGGGTGGGCTAACTAGCCAAGGCTCATTTTGCAATGTCGGGCTGGCACTTAATTTGGGAATTTTTTTGAAATAATCTATTAATTAATATCACAAAAATATTTGAAAAATTACATAAATAGTACTATGCCAACAGGCTTACGGACAACTCATGTCACCAATCCATCTGGCAATAGGGCATGTCGCCGAATGAATTGGCGATGGAAGCTCACCCGTCAGCCTGTTGCCAATTTATTTAGCGACAGAAGCATGGTCTGGTCACCAAATGTTTTGGCGACAAGGTGTTATTTGGCTAACAAGCTCCTGTCTTTAGTTTATTTGTCCAATAGGTTTATTGACCGACTCTATTGCTAAATAAATTGGCGACAAAAGTTGCCCTGGCGGCTTGTTACCATTTCATTTTACGACAGAGCTCTTATTGCCAACTTATTTAGAGCTTCTATCGTCGAATGAATTGGCGACAAAGTATTACTTTTGTAATTGTTTAGTGGGCAATTATTTTTGTCATAAAGGTGGGTTGTTTAAAAAAATTTCCTTAGCTGGGCTAACTTAGTTCATTTGTTCATATCTGTTAGATTATGTGGGCCAAGCCCATATAAAAGAATAAATCCTAAAATCTCAAAGGCCCACTCATGCAAAGGAGGCATGCATGTGAACTTTAGTACCACATTGCTAGTTCTAGGAGAGGAAGACCAACTTAAAAGGAATGGTGCACTCCTAGCCACTTGAGGCATGTGTGGGAGAGAACTAGAGGATCACACGCGCGCGCTCGCTCGCCTCGCCGGGCCGGGCCGGGCCGGGCCGGGCGGGGCGGGGCGGGGCGGGGGGCGCGGGCGCGGGCGCACGGCACCTGCGTGAATGGTCCGCCAAAATCCGCTCCAGGTGGGGGCGGGGGGCGCGGGCGCGGGCGCACGGCACCTGCGTGAATGGTCCGCCAAAATCCGCTCCAGGTGCTTGCGCAGACGCGGCTTTCTTTTGCAGTTTTATTTTGCTGTTTTGAGGGGCGGTGAATCCGGATCGGATACGCTAACTAATCCGTTTCGGTTACGAGTTATGGAGAACGTGCAGGCGTCCTGATCACGCGTCCTGGTTCTTCTATAAATACGGAGTCGCCGCCTCCATACAGCACGACGCGAAAATCAATCTAGGGTTTTGCCTCCTCCATTGTGCTGCGCCGTCCCACGTAGTCTACTCCGTCCCGTCCGCCGGCGTGCACTGTCGTTCGGGAGAGCAGGTCTCCGGAACCGTCGCCTTCGAAGTCCTGCACCGGGAGAGGGCGAATAAGGTTTTTGGGAAGCGCTCTGCGCGACTGCTTGCTGTCGATCTGGCTCGTCTTCCTCGTCGTTCGGTTTCGGCGTCAAGTCGTCGTCAACTTCGTGTCATCCACACCGTGCCTGCAGCATCAACATCGATAAACCAATCCAAACAGAACCGCCGGTACGTAACAGTCATGTTCTCCGTATTAGATCTATTCATGTATAGTTTCCTGGTTTACATGTCTAGATCTTTTATGCCTGTGATGGTTCTGTTATTTTGCGTGCATGATGTCATGATTAATTTATGGAATAAATTGAACCTACATGTGCTTATATTTTCAACAATCCAAAAACCTTATTGTAGGCACTGTGGTTTTACTATGGCTGGATTTGCCGATGCACTGAGGCCGGATAAATTCTCCGGTGTGCACTTTAAGAGATGGCAGATCAAGGTCACTCTGTGGCTTACTGCTATGAATGTATTCTGGGTTAGTAATGGCAAGCCTGAAGGTGTTCTTGATGCTGAAAAGCAGAAAGAATTCGAGACTGCCACTACTCTCTTTGTTGGATGCATTCTTAGTGTTCTTGCTGACCGTCTGTGCGAGGTGTATATGCACATGACAGACGCGAAGGAGTTATGGGATGCACTGAATTCCAAATACGGTGCTACTGATGCCAGCAATGACATGTATGTCATGGAGCAATTTCATGACTACAAGATGGTTGATAACCGTTCTGTAGTAGATCAGGCTCATGAGATACAGGCCATTGCCAAGGAACTCGAACTCCTGAAGTGTGCCTTACTCGACAAGTTTGTGGCTGGATGTATTATTGCGAAATTACCTTCTTCATGGAGGAATTTCGGAACAGCACTCAAACACAAGAGACAAGAGTACTCTGTTGAGAGTCTGATTGGGTCTCTTGAAATTGAGGAGAAAGCTCGGGAAAAGGACGCCGTGTCTAAGGGTGATGGAGGGCAGTCTAGTGCCAATGTGGTACAGAAACCCTCAAGCAAGAACAAAGGGAAATTTGTCAAAGCGCAACAGACAACCAACTTCAAGAAGAAGAAGAACAACAACAATCAGGATGATAGAACTTGCTTTGTGTGCGGTGAGGTTGGTCACATGGCCAAGAAGTGCCCACAACGCAAAGGAAAGAAGGCACCTGCAGGACAGACTTCTAAGTCTGTTAACGTGACCATTGGCAAGACTGGAGATGGGACTGGGTATGGTAATTTACCTACTGTTCTTTCAGTTAGTCAATCTACCAATTGGTGGATTGATACAGGAGCTAATGTACACGTGTGTGCTGATATTTCGTTGTTTTCTTCTTATCAGGTCGCCCGGGATTCCTCCGTCCTAATGGGGAATGGGTCACATGCTACTGTTCATGGTGTTGGCACGGTAGATCTGAAGTTTACTTCGGGAAAGATCGTGCAGCTGAAGAACGTGCAGCATGTCCCTTCTATAGACAAGAATCTCGTTAGTGGCTCCCGTTTATGTAGAGACGGGTTTAAGTTGGTTTTTGAGTCTAATAAAGTAGTCGTGTCTAAACATGGATATTTTATTGGTAAAGGCTATGAGTGCGGAGGCTTGTTCCGTTTTTCCCTTTCAGATTTCTGCAATAAGTCTGTGAACCATATTTGTGGCAGTGTGGATGATGAGGCCAACGTCTGGCACTCACGTCTATGTCATATTAATTTTGGCTTAATGTCTCGGCTTTCCAGTATGAATTTAATTCCAAATGTTTCCATCAACAAAAGTTCTAAATGCCATAGTTGTGTGCAATCAAAGCAACCTCGTAAGCCTCACAAGGCCGCCGAGGAGAGAAACTTGGCACCACTAGAACTCCTGCATTCAGATCTCTCTGAGATGAATGGCGTGTTGACGAAGGGTGGAAAACGATATTTCATGACATTGATTGATGACGCAACTAGGTTCTGTTATGTGTATTTATTGAAAACGAAAGATGAGGCTTTAGACTATTTTAAAATCTATAAGGCAGAAGTTGAAAACCAATTAGACAGAAAGATAAAAAGACTTAGGTCAGATCGTGGTGGAGAGTATTTCTCAAACGAATTTGACTTATTTTGTGAGGAACATGGCATTATACATGAGAGGACGCCTCCTTATTCTCCCGAGTCAAATGGGATTGCCGAAAGGAAAAATCGCACGTTGACTGACTTGGTGAATGCCATGTTAGACACTGCGGGCTTACCTAAGGCATGGTGGGGGGAGGCTTTGCTAACGTCTAATCATGTATTAAATAGAGTTCCTAACAGAAATAAGGACAAAACACCATACGAGGTATGGATTGGGAGAAAACCATCACTTTCTTACTTGCGTACATGGGGGTGCTTGGCAAAAGTTAATGTGCCAATAACTAAGAAACGCAAGCTTGGACCTAAGACTGTGGATTGTGTTTTTCTGGGATATGCTAATCATAGCATTGCCTATAGATTTTTGATAGTTAAAACTGAGGTACCTGACATGCATGTTGGTACAATTATGGAGTCTCGAGATGCAACGTTCTTTGAGAATATTTTTCCAATAAAGGATACACATAACACTACTAGTCAACCTTCTGAAATAATTCCCAGTTCAATCACACCACCTGAACCTTTTGAACATACACATGAACTTGTCAATGAGGAGGATGACAGTGGAGCTCCTAGAAGGAGCAAGAGACAAAGGATATCCAAATCCTTTGGTGATGATTTCACTGTGTACCTTGTGGATGACACTCCCAAGTCTATTTCAGAAGCGTATGCATCTATTGATGCAGACTATTGGAAGGAGGCTGTCCGCAGTGAAATGGATTCCATTATCGCTAATGGAACCTGGGAGTTGACAGATAAACCTTATGGGTGCAAACCTGTAGGGTGCAAGTGGGTGTTCAAAAAGAAGCTTAGGCCTGATGGTACTATTGAAAAGTATAAGGCTCGGCTTGTTGCCAAGGGCTATACTCAGAAAGAAGGCGAAGATTTCTTTGACACTTACTCACCTGTTGCTAGACTGACCACAATTCGAGTACTACTTGCTTTGGCTGCCTCACATGGTCTTCTCGTTCATCAAATGGACGTTAAGACAGCTTTTCTTAACGGAGAGCTGGATGAGGAAATCTACATGGAACAGCCTGATGGATTTGTAGTAGAAGGTCAAGAAGGCAAGGTGTTAAAATTATTGAAATCTTTGTATGGTCTGAAACAAGCCCCTAAGCAGTGGCATGAGAAGTTCGATAGAACACTGACGTCTGCAGGCTTTGCTGTCAATGAGGCAGATAAATGTGTATACTATCGCTATGGTGGGGGTGAGGGAGTTATTCTATGCTTGTATGTGGATGACATCTTGATATTTGGGACAAACATCAATGTGATAAATGAGGTCAAATTATTCTTGTCTCAAAATTTTGATATGAAAGATCTGGGAGTGGCTGATGTTATTCTAAATATTAAATTGGTTAGAGGTGAGGATGGTATTACATTATTACAATCTCATTATGTGGAGAAGGTCTTGAGCCGGTTTGGCTATTCTGAAAGCAAGTCTTCTCCAACACCTTATGATCCTAGCGTGTTACTTCGTAAGAATAAGAAAATTGCTAGGAATCAGCTGGAATACTCTCAGATAATTGGCTCACTTATGTATCTAGCTAGTGCAACAAGGCCAGACATCTCCTTTGCTGTGAGCAAGTTAAGCCGGTTTACTTCTAACCCAGGAGATGATCACTGGAAGGCGCTTGAGCGGGTGTTGCGCTATCTGAAAGGTACCTCGAACTTTGGACTTCACTATACTGGGTACCCGTCGGTACTGGAGGGTTATAGTGATTCCAACTGGATCTCGGATGCTGATGAGATCAAAGCCACTAGTGGATATGTTTTCACTATTGGTGGTGGTGCTGTTTCATGGAGGTCTTGTAAACAGACTATTTTGACGAGGTCAACCATGGAAGCAGAGCTCGCGGCACTAGACACTGCTACTGTTGAGGCAGAATGGCTACGGGATCTATTGATGGATCTGCCTACAGTGGAAAAGCCAGTGCCAGCTATTCTTATGAACTGTGATAATCAAACTGTTATCGCTAAGGTGAACAGTTCTAAGGATAATATGAAATCGTCTAGGCATGTCAAGAGACGATTGAAGTCTGTCAGGAAAATGAGAAACTCCGGAGTTATAACCTTGGATTACATCCAAACAAATAGAAACCTGGCAGATCCCTTTACAAAGGGACTATCACGGAATGTGATAGATAGTGCATCGAAGGAGATGGGAATGAGACCCATGTGAGTTATCTATGGTAGTAACCCAACCTATGTGATCGGAGATCCCGTGAATTAGGATCTGGGAAAAACAAGCCATTAGTTAACTGGAGGAGAGTAATTTCAACCCTCTCTATGTGAAGATGCAATACTCTCAGAAACTGCAAGGCAGGTTGGTTAAGGCCTTAATGTGTTCCATTGGCTTTCAAAAGCGAAGACGTTATCCTGCAGAACGTTCTTGAAAGAACACACCTATATGAGCCCGACTGTTAGTCGCAGTCTATGGAGATCTTGGGAAAATCTCCTACTAAGCTCATGAAGAGACCAAGGAGTATGACTTATACGCTCCAACCGAGGGGTAGCCTACTGGCGGCCTAGTATCAGTTAAGTCTTTAAGTGAAGCTTGCTTGCACCAAACTTGCAATTCAAGGCGTAGTCCATTGTTCAAGTTGTGAGTAAGTGTAGCTTGGAGTTCTAGGTGGATGTTCAACCTTAATCGGTCTCCATCGAAACACTGATATATAAACAGTACATTGGAATTCAGGCAAATCTCTGTGGGACTTTGAGATCTGGTGGGGGATTGTTAGATTATGTGGGCCAAGCCCATATAAAAGAATAAATCCTAAAATCTCAAAGGCCCACTCATGCAAAGGAGGCATGCATGTGAACTTTAGTACCACATTGCTAGTTCTAGGAGAGGAAGACCAACTTAAAAGGAATGGTGCACTCCTAGCCACTTGAGGCATGTGTGGGAGAGAACTAGAGGATCACACGTGTGCGCTCGCTCGCCTCGCCTCGCCGGGCCGGGCCGGGCCGGGCCGGGCTGGGCGGGGCGGGGCGGGGGGCGCGGGCGCACGGCACCTGCGTGAATGGTCCGCCAAAATCCGCTCCAGGTGCTTGCGCAGACGCGGCTTTCTTTTGCAGTTTTATTTTGCTGTTTTGAGGGGCGGTGAATCCGGATCGGATACGCTAACTAATCCGTTTCGGTTACGAGTTATGGAGAACGTGCAGGCGTCCTGATCACGCGTCCTGGTTCTTCTATAAATACGGAGTCGCCGCCTCCATACAGCACGACGCGAAAATCAATCTAGGGTTTTGCCTCCTCCATTGTGCTGCGCCGTCCCACGTAGTCTACTCCGTCCCGTCCGCCGGCGTGCACTGTCGTTCGGGAGAGCAGGTCTCCGGAACCGTCGCCTTCGAAGTCCTGCACCGGGAGAGGGCGAATAAGGTTTTTGGGAAGCGCTCTGCGCGACTGCTTGCTGTCGATCTGGCTCGTCTTCCTCGTCGTTCGGTTTCGGCGTCAAGTCGTCGTCAACTTCGTGTCATCCACACCGTGCCTGCAGCATCAACATCGATAAACCAATCCAAACAGAACCGCCGGTACGTAACAGTCATGTTCTCCGTATTAGATCTATTCATGTATAGTTTCCTGGTTTACATGTCTAGATCTTTTATGCCTGTGATGGTTCTGTTATTTTGCGTGCATGATGTCATGATTAATTTATGGAATAAATTGAACCTACATGTGCTTATATTTTCAACAATATCTACGTAGAAACTTTGCCTTTGTCATATGCCTTGTATCCTATAGATAGCGGCACATTCATCTTGTTTTTGACAATTTTCACTGTTTTGGTCCCACACGTCAACAGGCTTGGAATGACAAAAGTGAGATGCATGCACGAACTAGTGGCAAAAACAAAAATTTTCCTATAGACTAGAGCCCTGTTTGGAATGAAGGATTCTTGCGGAAATTTTGTAAAAAAAAAAAAAACCTCACATGTTGCACACCTAAGAACTACAAAGGCCTCGCCGGAACACATAAGTTTTAGCGGAATCCTATGGGAATTATATTGCTTCCAGCGAATATTTTGTGAAACTTCTATATTTGAATAAAAAAGACCTGAAATTATTACAAGATTTCCTCCATCGAAATAAGCATAAATGTTTATTTCCATACCAGTTTTAGCTAGGGCTGGACGAAAAACTCGAAGCTCGTTAGCTCGCTCGGCTCGTGGCTGGCTCGGCTCGGCTCGTTAGGATAACGAGACGAGCCGAGCCAAGATTTTAGCTCGTTAGCTATAACGAGCCAACTCGAGCCAACTCGCGAGCCGCTCATGAGCCAAACGAGCCATGCTTCCAGGAATTTAGATATGCATATGCTGCTTCCATGGACCTAATTTGTACTTTATTGCATGTGTTAATGTGTAAATTTGTACTCTATTGTACCCAAACGAGCCATGCATGTGTTAATTTGTACTCTATTGTACCCAAACGAGCCAAACGAGCCTAACGAGCCAAACGAGCCAAACGAGCCAAACTTCCATGGATGAATATATGATGGAGATATTTTTTGGCCCTGGCTCACGAGCCAAACGAGCTAACTCGAGCTTTTTGTCGAGCCGAGCCGAGCTGACTTTTTAGCTCGTTAGTTATAACGAGCCAGCTCGAGCCAGCTCGTTATCCTACTGAGCCAGACCGAGCCGAGCCGAGCCGAGCCGAGCCAGCTCGATATCCAGCCCTAGTTTTAGCTTTTCTGCCAATAAGTGAATACAAGCGTGTTGTCGTTTGTAGCGTAAGGCAAACAAAAAAGGTTGCTGCAGAAATAATTGTGGCAATTATTTTGAGGGAAAGGTTTAAAATTCTGGCCACTAAAAAACAAAAACCTTTTGTATCTATCAGTAGTTATCAATATATCTGTCGTCTATCTATGGATATCTATAAATTCACATACAACTTCAAATGTAACATGTAGACAATATTTTTCATATAATAATTACAGTTTTGCTATTGCACAGGCGATTGAAATTTTTTTATGTTTCAGTCACCTGAAATTGCACTCTCAATGAACTAAAATTGCAGCCCCCCTCCAAAAAAACAGCTGCAACTTTAGATGATTCAGAGTGCAACTTCAGGTGACCTGAAATTGCACTCTCAATCAACTAAAATTGCAGCCCCCCTCCAAAAAAAACATGTGCAACTTCAGGTGATTCAAAGTGCAACTTTAGATGACTGAAAGATAAAAAATTTCAGTCGCCTGTGTAATAGTCTATCCCTAATAATTATACTATGCATATGTACGGATTGATAAAAGGGGCAGATCTAGACGAGAAGACCATTAGGATCACCTCTATTGCACAATAGGGTCACCTCCAATAATGAATAGTAATTTTTTTAGAGGATTTATATAAACTTTTTAGAGTCGTGTGATCCCAATGATCTTGCATTGGATCGCTAGTATGATTAATTTCAAATAACTAGTTGTGATGAGGATATCTCTATTGCACATTCGTCGTCCACTTCAAGTATGCATGACAAAACTAGTGATGAGGCTCCGAAAGGTCCTATGACAAGAGCAAGAGCTAAACTACTTCAACAACAGGTGCTTTTGTTTCTTAGAGAGTCTTCTAATACATTAGATGAGAATAGCATACTACCTAATCAAAATATGTTGTGCCTTCTCAGATTCGAAGCAATGGAAGATCAAATGGAGAAGGTCCAACCAGCCACGAGTCAAGAGGATGAGAGTCCATGCAAGTAAGGAACTAAGATATATGAGTCCAAGAAAGTCTCAACCAAGCAGCCATCAAATCAATGGAAGGCCACGTGATCACAAATCTCATGGTGTGCACAAGATGTGGCCTGTGTGCCCAAAAGCCGATCGAATCCACCTCAATCTGGGTCTTGTAATAGGATAGGGGCTTAGCCCGAAATTAAAGTAAACAGACTTGCTAAATTTAAGGAATTAGAATAGGAAATCTTGAACGAATTAGAGATTGATTCGACCAAGGCTTTCCTTGCTCACACTATAAAACCCCCTTGTATCTTTTGTTTAAGACAGACCACGTTTGAGAAAAATCAATCTACTAAAGTTTTCGAGTTTAGCATTGCTGCCGAAATTCCTTATGGAATTAGGAGTGTCTTCTTCAATCAAGATCGTTTAGCCTTTCCGTTGGGAAATGGGTGCACGATAGATCTTCACTTGGTGGTCGGCGAAATCAACACGAGTGTGTTTTGGCGGATTAAAGAGTGTTCGTCCCTTGCATTGGCATTGGAGGATCATTACGATTCATCAAGACTCCCGTGAGTATCCATCCTACGTCGAGAAGATCAGGCGACCCTGTATCAAGTTGTGTCCGCAAGAAGAAAAAACTAGATGACACATAATGTATTTCAAATCGGATAGGATTGAGGAACCATCTCTTGGTAGGGTGGTGAGTTGTGGGATGAATTAGTGAGTTGTTACGAAAAATATGGATTCTAGTAGTGGGTGTATGACTTATCAATTGGAGTTTAAATCCTAATGTAAACTTTTATTCGCACACAAGCATAGTTTAGTAAAGATTTTATGAGATCATAAATTTATTCTTAATTTCCGTCTTTCTAGATGTAAGGATGCATTCGCGTTTGCGCATTTGATGGGCATGCGTGGTAAGGTATGTATTGCAAGAGAATGTCACAAGTGTTGAGGGAAACTGTTGCTTCTTAATTCATGATTCTGATTCTGTACATGGTGATTTATAGATGATGAGAGGGTGGCATAAAAGGTGTCTGTTTGGAATAGACATCTGTACATTGGGCACTTTTACTTTTTGGTTTGTAACTGGTTTGTAACACTCCCCCTTGACCAATGTGTCTTCATATGATCATTTTGATTCATCATCTTGGAAAAATTCCTCCAAAACCCTGTAGGGAAAAATATGAGGAGAATCGATATAGTAGATATACCATGAAAAACTCCTTTAAAACCCAGTGGGAAAAATTTCAAGAGAAAATAATATGGCATATATTTGATTATATCTCCTTAAAAACCCCTGTGGAAAATAGAGATATATTTATGATTACGTTCTCATATTGCCTCATTATAAACCTTGATGAGAAACCTTAGAGGGAAAACTCATAAAGGGAAAAGAGTACAATATCTATATTTGAACGGGTTAAGTCTTAGGAGATTTCTCCCCCCTAACATCTGCAAATCACGTAGTCTTCGCATACCAATTCCATGAACACATTTTTTGAATATAGAAGTTGGTAATGACTTGGTGAATAAGTCTGCAAGATTATCACAAGACTTAATTTGCAGAATATTTATTTCCCCACTCTCTTGCAATTCATGTGGGTAAAATAGTTTAGGTGCAATATGTTTTGTGATATTGCTCTTTATGTAACCCATTTGCATTTGAATAATGCAAGCAGCATTATCTTCGTAGATAATGGTAGGTGATGAAATAACACCTATACCACATGATTGTTGTATGTGGTTAATCATTCTGCGAAGCCATACACATTCACGTGATGCTTCATATAATGCAATTATTTCAAAATGATTAGTAGATGTAGCCACTAGAGTCTGTTTCGTAAACTTCCAAGAGATGGCCGTTCCACCGTGTAAAAATACAAAGCCTGTTTGAGATCTGGCATTATGGGGATCTGATAAATAGCCAGCATCTGTATATCCTATTAAATCCATATTTTTATTCTTCTGAAAGAATAGACCGAGATCTTTAGTGCGTTGAAGATATCTAAGGATATTCTTCACTCATATCCAATGTCTTTTGGTTGGAGCAGCGCTATATGTAGCAAGTAGATTTACTGCAAATGCAATATCTGGCCGGGTGCAATTTGCAAGGTACATAAGCGCTCCGATGGCACTGAGATATGGAACCTCGGGTCCCAATAGCTCTTCATTGTCATCTCGGGGTCTAAATAGATCTTTGTCCCTGTCTAGAGATCGAACAACCATGGGGGTTTTCGATGGATATGCTTTGTCCATATTGAATTTCTCCAATATTTTCTGGACATAGGCATTGATGCACTAGGATGCCTATATGAAGGTGCTCAAGTTGTATACCTAACCAAAATTTGGTTTTACCCAAATCTTTCATTTCAAATTCCGTCATAAGATGATTACGTGCTTCATCTATATCCTGTGTGTTACCAATGATATTAAGATCATCAACATACACAGATATAATACAAAATCCTGTTGAGGATCTTTTGATGAATACGCATGGGCAATCATCATTGTTGGAGTATCCCTTTTTGGTTAGAAACTCATTTAGTCGGTTGTACCACATTCTACCTGACTGTTTCAAGCCGTATAAAGACTTGTTCAATTTTACACAATACATATTGCGATTTGCGTTTGGATTCGGAATTGAAATTCCATCGGGAACTTTCATGTATATTTCTGAATCAAGTGACCCATAAAGATATGCAGTCACTACATCCATCAACTGAAAAGATAGATGATTTTTTTACTGCCAATGAGATTAAGTATCAGAATGTTATTCCACTCATTACTGGAGAATAAGTTTCATTGAAGTCAATGCCGGGTCTCTACATGAACCCTTGTGCTACAAGCCTTGCTTTGTATCTCACCACCTCATTGTTTTCATTCCGTTTGCGGACGAAAACCCATTTGAAACCGACAGGGAATACTTTGGGAGGTGTATGTATCACATTGGTGAATACATTTTTTTTCTTGAGCAAGGCTAACTCCGCTTGAATTGCATCCTTCCATTGATTCCAGTCCGAGCGCTGTTTGCACTCTACCATGGTCTTAGGATCTGGATCATTTTGAAGGTTATTTGCAATTGTTGTGGAGAAATAAATGTCGACAAGTGTAGTCTTACGATCATATGATTCTCCAGAATCAGTATAGTTAGTGGAAATTTCTTGGGCCCCTAGTGACTCAATGTTATTTCCCAAAATATTTGAGTCGGGGTATTCTGAAGTCCCAGGATCAGAATTTGAGTGCACTGTTGATTTGGGTTCAAGGATCCTTTGGTGTCTATCAACTTGAGGTTGATCTACATTTACATTCTTTTGTTTCCTTTGTTGCTTGTTAGAAGTAGTATCCGCCATTTGTACCGTACTTCTCCCCCTCTTATTTTGAACTGGGAGTTGAGTGGTATTTTGCGGTATCTCCACTCTTTCAGGTACATTTTTGGCTGGATTATAGGATTTTGTGACACCCTTATAATCAGTAAATGCATCTGGCAGATTATTTGCAATGTTTTGCAAATGAATGATTTTCTGAACTTGAAGTTCAGTCTCTCTGGTACGTGGGTCTGAGGCAGGAATGCCTTGTACATTCCAATCAATTTCCTGGCATTTAGTTTGGTACTTGTTGTCTCCCCCTAATGCCGGGAAATGTTCCTCATTGAATATGCAATCAGCGTACCGGGCCGTAAATAGGTCCCCTGTTAGGGGCTCGAGGTATTTTATAATTGACGGAGATTTATATCCAACATAGATCCCAAGTTTCCTGTGCGGTCCCATTGAGATACGCTACGGTGGTGAGATCGGTACGTATGTAGCGCAACTGAACTTTCGCAGATGGGAAATATCTGGTGGATTTTCACGTACTAATTGTAGCGGGGAAGTGCTATGATAAGCAGTTGGACGCAATTGGATTAGGTCAGTAGCTTGTAAAACTGCATGACCCCAACATGATGTTGGTAAGTTGCAATTCTGTAGTAATGGTCTTGCAATGAGCTTGATTCTCTTGATAAGAGATTCTGCTAAACCATTTTGTGTATGGACATATGGAACAGAGTGTTGAACTTGTATCCCAAGAGCCATACAATAGTCATTGAAGGTATGGGATGAAAATTCAGCAGCATTGTCCATTCGAATTGATTGAATTCGATATTCAGGATAATTTGCTCGTAATTGGATAATTTGACAATTAACTTAGCAAAAGCATGGTTTCGTGTGGATAAAAGACACATATGTGACCATCTAGTAGATGCGTCAATGAGAACCATGAAGTATCTGAACGGTCCACACAATGGTTGTATAGGACCACATATATCTTCTTGAATGCGTTCAAGGAATTTAAGTGGTTCAATTCTGATTTTCAGATAAGAGGGTCTTAAAATCAATTTTCCGGTGGCACAGGAAGTGAGCACAAAATCTGAGGATTGCAGAAATTTTGTTTTGAGGTATGTATGGCCAATTGAATTGCTAATAATTTTCCTCATCATTCCAATGCCTGGGTGGCCAAGGCGATCATGCTATGTTTGGAATGTGTTAGTGTTTTAGAAAATTACTTTGTACGCAATATGTTGAACGAGTTTGATGTATGTATAGTACAATCCGGAGTTTAAAAATAGAATTTTTTCTAGTACTTATTTGCCATATCCGTTGTTTCTGGTTAAGAGGAGATATTCCTCTTTGTTGTCATTTTGGGTTTCAACATGGAAACCATTCTGACGGATATCTCTATAACTAAGTAGGGTACGTGTTGAATCAGGATACAAGAGTGCATCCTCAATTTCCAATTGTGTACCCATAGGGAAAGTGATGGATGCGCGACCAGAGCCTACTATCGTTGCATCGCGTCCAGCGATGGTTAAAACATTTCCTTTCCTCCTAGTAAGAGTCAGGAAATATTTTGTGTCCCTAAGTATAGAGTTTGTGGTACCACTATCCACAAGGCATAATTCCTCCTCCATTGGATCGACTCCAAAAATCTATATACACAAAAGAAGAATTTAATGAAATTCTTATAGTAGTATATATAGAATACATACAAACTTTATTTTACAATACCGAATATGTTCGATATATGATTGCAGCATACAAGCTTACAATATAGATGACAACATTGTTTATATTACAACACTATAGTACTAGTAGCTATAGGACTAGGAGTCTAACTGAGATCTCTAAACATGTCTTGAGAATTAAATTCTTCAAGTGTGTCCTCAATGCACATGAGATCATCCTTTTTTTGTGGAAGCATATGTGTCTTTGAGTTCTTGAAGGAACTTTTGAGAGCATTTGGCTTCTTCATTGTTGGATGTGAGATTGAAGTGTGCTTCAAATCTCTTCTCTTGAGCATTCTTGCCTTGAGCCAAAGACTGGAGGTAGAGGTTCACAAGATGCTTCGGGGTGCGGTATTTCTTGGTAGGATGTTTGTAGCAACCACACTTTTGATAAATTTCAGTTTTGTCAACTTTCTTACCAGAATTGCCTTTACCTTTCTTGAATCCACTTGGTTTTTGCTTCTTGTTGCGTTTGTGTTTACCTTTAAAGTTCTTTGAGTGGTCTTTTGAACCACTGAACTTGTTGTTATTTTGATTAGCATGAACTTCAGGAAGTGGAGCAGCCCCAATGGGACGTTGCTGATTATTCTTTAAAAGAAGTTCAGCATACTTCTCTACCTGAAGTAAAGTATGCATAAGATCAAAATAAGTTTGGTAATTTGCAGCATGCCATTGCTGCTGTAGGACCCTGTCAGATGGGAGCACAGTCGAGAGAGTCTTCTCTATTTTGTCCGCATCCGTTGGTTCCTTTTCACAAAACCGCAATTTGGAGCAAATAGTATGAAGGGCATGGTTATAGTCTCCAACAGACTTGAAATCTTGGAGTCTAAGGTGTGCCCATTCATGATTAGTCTCAGGTAAGATAACAACAGCTTTCTGCTGTTCATATCTATTTTTGAGGGCTAACCATAATGTGAGTGGATTCTCCTCAAACAGATATTCAGCCTTCAAATCTGGATGTATGTGATTCCGTATTATGTTCAAAACGGAATATTTCACAATATCCGGAGGAAATTGATCATCTGTAGGATCAAATATCACCCTTTGCAACCCACGTGTGGTTAGATTGATCTTTAGGTCCATAGCCCATGTAGGGTAGTTGGTACCATCGAGAGCGAGGGGCTCAAAATCTTTGGTAGCCATTTAAAACCTACATGAAAAGTACACCATAAATAATTAATTTACATGAGGTAAATTAATGTGTATGGTAATGTTGTAATAAAATGCAAAATATGTGGAAAAAAAATATGAGTATTGTAATCCGAATGACTATATATATCCAAATTAAATATAATATGTGGTTATATTTATAATACCGTGTAATCACAATATTAGTGGTGAACACCAATTTATTGTATGGCATAGCGTACAAATAAATGTAGCAAAGTGCCATAAATTGTAATTATAGTATTTATTGTAGGTATAATATTTTGCAAAAAATCCAATTTATTAAGTACAATGGTACTCATTAAATGGGAATTTTAAGTTTAAATTTGCTAAAGATAGCAAATTTAAATATGGTCGCAATTCATATTGTAAGTAAATTGCAATAAAGTAGTCATCCTATATATGTAAAAATTATAGAAATGTGCTTGCACATTTATTTTAATAATTACGTAATTTTCAGGTCCTGTAGGGACTGAAATGTTAATTTATAATAGTACAAATTGACGGGTACAATTATAAACAAGCACAATGACTATACTGCAAATACTACAATAGAAATTTATTTAAAAGAAAAATTCTGCATTTTCCATGAAATAGAGGGGGGGATGCAAAATTTTGAAAACCTGGGCTAAAGCCCGTTCAGCCTTTAGGCCCAAGTGGGGAGGTGGGAAAGTTTGGGCCAAAAGCCCATTTTTTTGGGCAGCAATATATAAAGGAGTGGGGGGGTTAGGGTTTCCCTAACCCCCAAACCCTAGCCGCCGCCAGCCCATTTGGGCGCCGCCGCCGCCGGCCTTGGGCGCCGCCACCACCGTCGCCGGCCTTGGGCGCCGCCACCGCCGCCTCGGACGCCGCCGTCCACGGGCGCCACGCAGGGCCATGCCACATCGGCCGCGCCTCGCGCCGGGCTGCGCCTCGTGCCGTCTCCGCCGGCCTAGCGCGGTCTCTGCCGGCCGCTTCGGGCCGTCGCTGCATCGCCGGGCCGGGCCTTGCCGCGCTGGGCTGTGCGTCGTGCCGGCCACACCGAGCCGCGCCGGGCCGTGCGCCGTGCCAGCCACGCCGAGCCACGCCGGGCTCCCTGCCCCTCCCCTATTCTTATTGATTCATGTAGAGGAGAATGCCTCCTCTTCGGAGGAGGCCGGTGGAGGCGTTTGAGCCCGGATCCGGAGGCCGGGACGGCGGTTAGCCGCCGTGGAGGCGTGCGCCGGTCGCCGGTAAGGGCCATAGCGCGGAGCCCTTGCCGGTGGGAAGGCACCGTGCGCCTCCCATGGACGACGACGAACCGGCCTAGAGCCATAGCCCGTGGCGATGAAGGTGGTGGCCGCCGGACGTGGTGATGGAGGCTTCTCATGGAGAGGAGAAAGAAGGACGTGCAGTGATTCGCGCAAAGAATCGACCAATGCAAGAATATATAGGAATGTTTTTTGGTGTTTCTCACATAGTGTCATACCTTGTGTTCTTCTCTGTTTGTCACTTGTGTGTGAATATGTGTGTGCTGATAACGTATTGCAAGAGAATATCACAAGTGTTGAGAGAAACTGTTGCTTCTTAATTCATGATTCTGATTCTGTACATGGTGATTTATAGATGATGAGAGGGTAGTATAAAAGGTATCTATTTGAAATAGATATCTGTATATTGGATACTTTTATTTTTTGGTTTATAACTGGTTTGTAACAGTATGTACATGTGGTTTCTTGTAATCGAAAAAAAAAGATGGCGTTGTATGTTTCTGCGTCAATATTGATTGCGTCTTACAGTATTGATTGTATGGTACGTGTCAAATCAAGGCAAACACTTCGATCTTTCGGAGTGGGTGGCCTTTCGGAAGTGGTGGAAAGCCGAGCCAGGAGTGACGCAGGGGACCGAAGTTCGTTGACCGGAGGACCAGACCGACGACTTCAGGGTTGATTTGAGGTCTTTAAAATAGAAATTTAAATATTAATTTATTTTAGAATACAATTTGACCGAAGTTAGTTGAGCGGAGGAGCAGACCGACGACTCCACGGTTGATTTGGGGTCTTTAAAATAGAACTTTGAATATTAATTTATTTTATAATATAATTTTAATAACTATAAGAGCATGATAATATGAAAGCGCTTTCAAATACAAATCTTTTATACCATTTTTATATCACTAAACGTAAGTCTAGTATAGAACGTGTTGAACTGTTTGACGTGAAATTTTGGCCTTCTCAAGTAGCCTGAAACCTAGCTATACAGTGGCACGACTCCTTGTGTGCAAGATATATGTCAGACAATTTTTTGAGCCTCGCGGAGTTGGTGGAAGCCAAGTTATAAAGTGGGTTCTTTCGAGCTATGATTACATTAAATACTAGCTGTTGACGAGAGATAGTATACGGAGAAAAACAGTCGTATGTGATTTTGATCGGTATAGCTGAACTCGGTACAGTGTATACTACAATCTAACTGTAGATCCCTTCTTAAAAACACGTATCATTTAAAAGCTAGTTATTGTAGCAGTAAATGATAAACTAAAACCAAATCCCAACTGAAACCACCCATAATCTAGGGGAGATCTTAAGTGGCTTGAGTCATCCACGACAATTTTAGGTCCCGTTCAATCCTGCTTGTTTTAGTGGCTTCTAGCTTTCAATTGTTGGATTTTGGTTAAAATTACACTATAGCGACAGTTAGTTTTTCTGAGTTATTTAATTAAAAAATAAAAATAATACTATTATATCTCTACGGATAATGTAACGAAAAAGAAGGAAAAAGAAAAGCAAAAAACCAAAAAAAACCAAACAGACAAAAAAACCAAAATTAAAAAGCTAATCATTTATTTTGGTTTATGAAAACTAGAAACCAAAGGTCACAGGGTCTTAGCCCCTAATATGAAAGTGACTAATGGTGAATGCTTCGGCGGCAAGGAAGGTATCGAGGGAGTTTACTGAAAAAAGAGTGGCCATTTTAATCCATGTGAAATGACATTTTATGTCCCTCCCGTCAAAGCTGCTAGTTTGTTGTCATGTTATGTTAAGACCACAAAGGAACAAACCTATTTTGGCTGCTCTTGAGCCTGTAGTAATGCTAGAAGGAGATATTTTATATCCCGCTAATTTCGGCTTGAACTTCTGGCTTCTGCTTTATTTTTCACTATTCATAACTTTCATCTTTTTCTGAATTTTTCCGCCATGCATTGCGACTGTTGTACTAACTGATATTTTTCGTTGTAAGCAAGTTCTACCTTGTTGACTCCGGGCAGTAGCGGTTCTAGAGTAATTCAAGGGTATTCAGTCGAATACCCAAAATTTTTGCAAAAAATCTACTATATACAAAGTATAATATATATGTATATGGGAAAATTGCTCTCATGCCACAAACTTAAACACCATCCTCTCATTTGCCACATACTAAAATGGCTTTGTTCATGTGCCACAAACTTGAGAGTTTTCACCTTTGTTTTGCCATTTTCTCCCTTCAATGTATTGAACTGACCCTTTTGCCCTCAACGTTGGCCTGTTGGCCAGCTTTGTTCGCCGCCTCGACGTGCGTGCGCGTGGCGCCGGCCTCCACGCAGGCGTCGAGGAGCTCCCGTAGCCGACCACCTCGTCCCGCCCGTACCTCAGCCGCCGCTTGAGCGCCTCGACCCCCACAAGCCGCACCAGGCGCCGCGCCTCCGCCGCCGTGACCTCCACCTCCTCCTCGGCCGGCCGGGCCGGCGGCGGCGAGAAGAGGCGGAGGTGCCGGAGAGTGCACGCCGCGGTGGCGGCTGCCGGAGACGGAGACGGAGACCGCGAGCGATGGAGGAGGCTCCGTCTCCGGCAGCCGCCACCGCGGCGTGCACTCTCCGGCACCTCCGCCTCTTCTCGCCGCCGCCGGCCCGGCCGGCCGAGGAGGAGGTGGAGGTCACGGCGGCGGAGGCGCGGCGCCTGGTACGGCTTGTGGGGGTCGAGGCGCTCAAGCGGCGGCTGAGGTACGGGCGGGACGAGGTGGTCGGCTACGGGAGCTCCTCGACACCTGCGTGGAGGCCGGCACCGCGCGCACGCACGTCGAGGCGGCGAACAGAGCTGGCCAACAGGCCAACGTTGAGGGCAAAAGGGTCAGTTCAATACATTGAAGGGAGAAAATGGCAAAACAAAGGTGAAAACTCTCAAGTTTGTGGCATATGAACAAAGCCATATTAGTATGTGGCAAATGAGAGGATGGTGTTTAAGTTTGTGGCATGAGAGCAATTTTCCCATATGTATATTAGTAGTTAGGCCAAATTCGTCTTATTCATACCGAGTCAACCTAAATTATTACTAGATTTTTTTGGCCTATTTCCCTCTCCTAAGTCCAAATTGGCGTCAAACACTGGCCTAGGCCAACTAAGCCACTATCGTGATTCGCATGACACATAGTAGAAACTCTAGGTCTCACTCAGCCTTTTCTCTCACTCAAGTCTTTCCTCTTTGTCTCTCTCCATTTGGTGGCGCAGGAGCTTCTGGTCTTAAAGGAGCACTGGAGCGGCCATTTCGCAACGCAAGTCACCTTGCTATCGTCGCTCGCCAATGCGGTGCAGCCGCATAGGTTCACCCTTCCCGATCTAGTGACCCCCATGGCGTCATGGCCCCATATCCCTAATCCGATAATCCCTCTGTCTCCTTCTACTCCCTTAGCGATCTCTGATTTGAAGCAAAATTATGTGTCTAAATAAAGACGTGAGTTGTATTTTGCTTACAGAAGTGAGGTATTTATAATGATTCTAAAGTTTTTGTATATTAGTTGATTATATTTTGATGACTTATGTATCAATTATTTAAGAAAATATGTAAGTGTTATCAAGTTTGTCATGTAGCTTGATGTGTTGGACACTTGGATGATTTGATCCATTTTGATGTCTGGCTGTCTGATCCATATTTTGTTTAACATACTACTTAAGTTGCTTAGTTAGAAATCGTTCAACAAAGTATGTTCACGATAAAAACACTTTTGAACTTCCGCTTGGGAATATAAAAATCTAACAAAGAGAATTATCGTTTAACTTGATTAAAGCCTCTTGTTGTGATTGTACAACTCTATTATAGAATCATTCCGATTTGAACTTTGACTCAGGTTAGTAGTTCCAGAGGAACATTTCATATCTAATTCCAATCATCATGGTTAAAATTATTAGTCTTTGAGTTCTGTTTTTCACTCCTTACTAAAGTTGCTTCCTTTTTGTGTGTTTGTCTGCATGACATTATATCTCGTTTCCAAGGCATGAAGCATCATCGTGTTAATTTTTGATTATTTTAGAATTTCTTTATATTATTTGAGATATTGTCTCTAATATAAATAATTGTACTTCAATTTTCGCTACTGTGGACTTTTATGTTTTCAATTGAACAATATTTTGTAATTTCGAATACCTATTTTGAAATTCCTAGGTCCACCACTGACTTCTGGTATCTCAACCGGTTGGGTTACCTAGCTCCATATCATAACACGCGGTACCATTTGTACCCGTTCGACAATGGGAGCATACCGAAGGGGATGCGGGAGCTCTTGAACTACCATCACTCGCAACTATGCAACGCCGTTGAGCGCACGTTTGGCATGTGCAACGGCAAATGGCGCATTCTCAACAAGATTCCGAAGTATAAGGGTCGCAGGCAAAGCGCCATCATTACAGCTTGCATGGCGTTGCACAACTTTATCATCGAGTGCGAGTTGGGTGCGGTGGAAGCCCGTAACATGTCAGCCCAGGTTGCAAGACCTTCCGCACCAGGCGCATTCGTCCCCCCCGACCTGCCACAGGGCACGGACGCTGCATTGATGGACATGACACGTAATTAAATAGCAGCGTCGTTGATAGCATAGAGCTACATGTCTCACTCGTATGTTTCGTGCACATGTAAACACTGTGCACACGTTGATGTACATGACATGCAGTTGTTTGTCACGTGTAAAAAAAGTGATCTGTATGACATTTCGCAAGAGGTGTTGTAGCTTCCGTTTCGATCATCGTTAGTACTTGCACAGTGTTTGTTCTTGACGTCTCAGCCTATTGGAACACTCGTTCCCTCCTTTCAACTGCTACAGTGCTTCCTTTAGCCACTACAATGCTTCCTTCAGCTGCTACAGTAAAAAAAGCCAAAAGCCTTAGGTGGTGATCATTTGGGCTTATTTTTGGTGGCTTATGACTGAAGAGCACTGTAGCTGGCTGAAAAAACACTGTAGTTGACAGAGACTTATTTAGCATAATTAAATTTAAAAAATTAAAAAATATAAAAAATATGTTAGCCCATTACGTATAATACAAACAAATACGGGAAAAAAGAACCGGCAAAAAAGCTCAACAAAAAGCCAAAAAATCAGAAAAAGACAAAATTTATGAATAGTGAAAAATAAGTCAGAAGCTAAAAGCTGAAGCCAAAACGATCACAGCAGCTAGCAATAAGTCTAACCGAGCGGGGCATAAGTACTTGGCCAACCCCCTAGCTTCTCCTGCAAGAGAAATCTAGCTGACAGGAAGTGATTGATCTTCTCCTGCTACAGCCATGGCCTATCCAACAGGCCACCTCCTCCTCCCCGCCTTCCTCTGCCTCATGCCTCTTCACGCCTCCGCGCTCTCTTTCGACTACAACTTCTCTATCCTGGGGGACCTGACGGACCTCGGCCGCCAAAACCTCAAGTGCATGAACGACTGCTCTCCTGCCGGCGACAGGATCAATCTAACAAAGCTGACCGTGTTGAGCACAGGCCGTTTGGCCCACCTGCAGCCGGTGCGCCTGTGGGACGACCGCACTGGCAAGAGAGCCAGCTTCACCACGAGCTTCTCCTTCGTCATCGGCGGCAATAAAACCAACGATCGCGGGGATGGCATGGCGTTCTTCATCGGGCCTTTCCCGCCGAGCCTGCCATCGGATTCAAAAGGCAGCTTCCTCGGGCTCTTCAACAACCCGAAATACTCGAACTCGCCGCCGTAGACCGTCGGCGTGGAGTTCGACACGCACAGGAACGACGACCCCGTCGTCTCGGACCCCGCCGACGCCGCTGACCACATCGGCATCGACGTCGACAACATCACGTCCAAGAACACTACAACGTTGCCAAACCTAGGTCTCTATGGTACCATGTCGGCAAACATCACGTACGACGCCGACTCGATGATAATGGTGGTTACCCTACAGCTGGCCGACGGAAATATTTCCAGAGTCGAAGCGCCAGTCGATCTCAGGGCCGCCGGAGTACCACAGGAAGCGGCCGTCGGATTCTCGGCGGCCACCGGGGATCAAATCGAGTCTCACCAGCTCCTCTCTTGGTCGTTCAAGTCAACGTCGTTCAAGTCAACAGGTAACCAAATGTTAATTTGAGCTACATGTAAGGGTATAAAAAAAAGCTCGAAGCTCACGAGTTGCTCGAGCTTGGCTCGCTCTAGTATTGATTTGACCATGGTTTGAACTCTAAACGAATCGAGCTTGAGTTTTATCCTAAGCTCGCAAGCTTTAACGGACCATATTTGAATAGCTCATTATGGTTCAATTCGTGCTTGAATATTGATGCATACTAATTTTTATTGAGTTTACTTGAGTCGTGTTCGAGCTCGACCTTTCCTATTATTAAAAACTAGTGTATATTGAATTATTTTTTATTATTATCGAGCTTATTCTAATCGTGTTTAAGCTTTTTTTATTGTTGAAAATTAGTGTATATTAAATTATTTTAACTGTTATCAAACTTATTCAAGCTGAACTTAAGCTTAGACCGAGTCGAACTTGAGCCTACGTCCAGGCTCAGATCTCAACTCAGGCTCGCTAGAGTTTCTACCGAGCTCAAGTTTGAAAGACCAGGCTCGCTCTAATTTGACTCGTTTATAGCCTAGCTACATATAGTACTCTTGTTGTTTGGTCTAGTTGATGCTTATAACAGCAGCCTAACCAAAATAAGCCTTGGTCAAAGTGTTACTTTTGAGGTGCATGCTTGTACTACCGTTATTTGGTCTAGTTGAAGCTTATGTCAAAGTAAACTATGCATGTGAATCTAGCATATTTGACATGAGCCTTTATCTACAGATAAATTCCCAAATATAGGCTGCAGTGGGATTTGAAACTTTAGCTGTCTTTACTCCTATCAAAGGAGGTGATCGAGTCTTGTCATCTCTCCCCTCACTTCACCTCACCTCAAAAGATCTTTTTGTGAATTGATTTGTGCACACATATGTATTTTACTTGTAGGATCTTCTGTAGAGTAAACCATTTGCGCATGTGTGTACGCTGCTTGTTTATAAGATGCGAATTACGTATGCAATTTTTTAGATTTGGAGATAATTACTTGCGCCTTTTTTTTTGAAAAATTTAGAATTTATGAAATAGCACTATGCTAGTTAATATAAGTAAAAGTATATAGGTTGACTACATAAAAAATATATAATTTCATTATGTTTCTCTTAGAAAATATTTTTATACTCCATCGAATCACAAAAGAGCATTGTTGTGGCTACAGGCCAAACAGAGAGAGAGATGGTAGTGGAGAGCGATGGAGATGAGTATATTGGCCTGCCTCCTCCCCATGGCATGTATTCATATATATACACATGAGGAGTGCTTTTACAGTTATACCCTTACATCTGGTTATCCCCTCTGGGGGCACTTATGTCATTACACATGGCCTATTCTGGGTCTTATAACCTCCTACCAGGCCTGCTGGGTTTAGGTGGGGGCCACCCCTACGACAGGAGCCTCTCATAGTGAAGGGCTTCACGGGGCCGAAGCCATGTCGCCGAGTCCTTTGGCCCCCTCCGTCCCCGCGGCCTGTGAACTTGTCCAAACCTGAGCCGGGGCTGCGCTGTAGCCGAAGCAGACGCGCGCGCTCCGTCCCTCACCCTTCAAACGGGCGGCGGCGGAGGTGGCCCAAGCCGAAGTAGACGCGCGCCGGGGGCGTTGCACTGGCACAGGTAAGCGTAGCGGGCCCATGAGCCGCCGCGCGAGCCTTAAGTGATAAGGGACGTGCTGCGACGCTCGCTCTTCCTGCCGTCCACGTGGGGAAGCGTGTTTGGCGCGGTGCGGGCCTTGAGGCGTTGTGACCATTAATGTGACGGCGGACTCCCGGCAGTTGGACTTCTGCCGATTGGACTTCCGCCGGTTGGCTCCCCTGCTGATGGGGTATATATATGGCGCTAGTGCGGCGTTGTTCCTGCATATATTGTGATAGAATCTGCTCCCCTAAAATGGGCCCCTGCCGTGCATCAACATTCCTGGGTGACGCTGAGCGGCTTGGGGAATGTTGATGCACAGAAGGAGGTCCATTTTTCTTGGGAGCTTGGGCAGCGCCAGTTATCAACAGCCAGCCGCGCTTCCTGCCCTCGCACCGCGCTTCCGCAGGCGACAGCAAGGTTTGCCCTGTTTTTCTTAGCAGGCCTACCTACAGTTGGTGTTCCTGATGGAGCCCGCCGCATTACCTTTTATGTTGATGCACTGTAGGTGGCCTGTTAAGGAGAACGAGGCAGACTTTGCGGGACGAGACCCCCGCCCTTGCGGCGTCCCGCCGAAGTGGGCGCACGCGCTCCGTCCCCTACCCTTCGAACGGGTGGCAGCGGAGCTGGCGCCTAGCCGAAGTAGACGCGCGCGCTCCGTCCCCTACCCTTCGAATGGGTGGCAGCGGAGGCCGGCGCCTAGTCGAAGTAGACGCGCGCGCGCTCCGTCCCCTACCCTTCAAACGGGTGGCAGCGGAGGCCGGCGCCTAGTCGAAGTAGACGCGCGCGCGCTCCGTCCCCTACCCTTCGAACGGGTGGCAGCGGAGGCTGGCGCCTAGTCCCCTACCCTTCGAGCGGGTGGCAGCGGAGGCTGGCGCCTAGTCGAAGTAGACGCGCGCGCTTGCTGGAGCCGGAGGCGAAATTGGAGTTTTTCCCTTTCAGTTCGGTAGAGCACCTTTAATAGCAGCTGGGACTGTACCGACGCCTAGCCTGCCAAAAGGCGGGTTGCTGCATCGTGCCGTGTCCGTTCACGTGGTTAGGGCACGCGACGGCTTGTAACTGGAGCGCCGCGGTGGGTCAGGGATTGCGTGATCGTGACCGCTTGCGCTGACGGTCCTTGGTTCTGCGGTCGCGTGTGGTGTGTATTGCCACGACGCCTCGTCTTTGGTTACGGAGAATCGTGTGTGGCGGACCTTTGCACTGCTGCGGTTGCATCTGGCACGCGGATCGTTGCGACGCTTTGGTAGCGGCGGCACGGGCGAGGTGGCTTGAAATAGCCCCCCCGTAACAGCGTCCCCGCACCTTTACGCCTTCTTTCCTGTCTGCTCCGCCCTCTACACTTTCGCGATATTTTCACCGTTTCAATCTCTTTGTGGGAAGCGATGGCCTCCGGTGGTAAGCGCGGCCAGGCGGTTGGTGGCTCTGGCATTCGCCGTCGACCGTCGCCGCTGGTGGTGAAGTACTCGCTGAGCGAGCGCGACCTGGCGGCGGCAGACAAGTGGTGGCTGGCGACGGAGAAGGAAGGCTCGTTCTCCGGCGAGTTGGGCCCTTCGCTTGTGACCGAGAAGGCCATCCAGCGACTGCTGCGCGAGGGGAAGCTTTCCGATCGCCAGGCGGTACGACTGCCCGCCCCCGACGAGACCGAGCCGCACCCCGAGCCGTCCGAGGCGATTGTTTTCGTCGCCTTCTTGGATGCAGGGCTCCGCGTCCCGGCGGCGGCTATTGTGGGCGACGTGCTACGGACCTTCGGATTGGAACTGGCGCAGCTGACTCCAAACACCATGGCCCGGCTTGCCGTATACAGTTGGGCTTTGCGTTCGGGAGCGTGCTGGCCCAGCTCTTCTTTGTTTGCCTATCTGCACGAGGCACGGTGCCAGCCCAAAGACCGGAAGGGCGGGACACTGTCGAACTTTGGTAGTGCTAGCTTCCTTCTCCGGCCGTCGTGCACCAAGGTTTTCCCCGCGAATTCGACTCGCGGGAAGTGGGAGTCACAGTGGATGAAGCGGTGGTTCTACCACCATGTAGAGAGCGGGAGCGGCCTCGAGTGTACAGGGCGGCCGATCGCGTTCAAGACTTCGCCCGGCCGGACACTGGACGACGAAAACAGGCGACTGGCCCGACGACTCGTGGGCTTGGCGGCCCGCTTCAATATGTGCGACCTCGCCGAAGAGTTCGTGATGTACGGCGTGGCGCCGCTTGCGAGCGGCTGGCGCCTTGCCGTTGAGAGTCGTCGAGACGACAATGTTGAGCCGTCGGTCTGCGTACTGCCGGCGCCCTCCAACTCTCGTAAGTGTCGACCGCCTCGCTCTTGTTGTCCGCGCGTAGCGTGTTACGTATTCACCCCCCTTTTTCTTCTGCTTTAATTTAGAGATTAGCTTGGATGACGCGGAGCGACTCGTGCGCGTGTTCCTCGGGCCGTATACTGGCAGGGAACACGAGCAGCGCTTGTCCGCAACTTCGTCGGCGGGGCTGGGGCAGGTAAATCGTGTGTGCGAGGCCTTGGGCCTTGCCGTGCCGGACCGCCCTTGTCCGTCTTCGCAACCTCAAGACGCTGGTGCTGCGAAGACGAAGGCGCCGTCTCGCAAACGGGGCCGAGGCGGAGCGCCTGTCGTTCTTGGCATCGCAGCTGCGCCTACTGCTGCCCCCGACGCGGAGTCGGATTCGGCGAGATATGCCGACTCCGGCTTGGAGGCTGGGGACGCCGGGGGCGAAGCGTCCTCCGGGGGCGTCCCGAACGACGGGCTCACGACGGCCCGCCAGATGGAGGAAGTCTCGCATCCCCTTGCGGTCGTCGAGACGGGACCCGAGCCGGCCGACAGTGTTGAAGTGGGGCACCCGGTTGTGGCGGCTACGACGTCGGAGGCGCAACCTTCGATGACGGCCGTCTCGACGCCGGAGGCGCAGCCTTCGGCCATGGCCGCCGCGATGCCAGAAAGGCAATCTTCAGTCGTGGCCGCCGCGATGCCGGAGAGGCAACCTTCGGTCGTGGTCACCACGACGCCGAAGGCGCAGCCTTCGGCCTCCTCTTTGGGACCTGTTCCCCCGGTGGTTGCTGAGACGGGGGCGCTGCCCCCCATTCCGGCCAAACGGCCATGCCTGCGGCCGTGGCTCCACCAAACGTCGAGGGGGTTCACTGTGGTGACGGGCGTCGGGAGTTTGTGGGACTCCGACACCCCTGCCGAGGTCCCTACGGCGCGTGTTCCTCCTACGCCTCGGACCACGCCGTCCACCTTGCCGGAGCGATCTGCGGCGACGGTAAACGCGGAAGCCTCTGTTCCTTGGGGAACTGTACCTCCGGAATGGGCTTGCGCCCCTGTTCCCGTTCCTGGGACTAGGGGGAAGGCTCCCAAACTCCGCCGGCTGCCACCGAGGGTAAATTGGCAGGGGTTATCTTGGAACGTTTTTTGTTGCTCCTTGTGGTGTGCTCACACGCACTTTTGCCTGCAGCGTCGCTTATCCCGGAGGAGGAGCCTTTGCCAGAATGCGAGGGTTCCGGCGCTGTTGGCACGAGCGTTTCGCGCTCCGGCCCCGCGGACTTCGTCCCCCCGCCGGAGACACTGAGGGCATGGCGTGGCATTGTGGATGACGCGGCCGCCAGCGTCAGGCAGCAGGCGCTACCCACGTACGGGGTGGACCGTCTGAGGGACGGCTTCGAGGTGTCGGGGGTGCGGGTAAGTACATAGTTATATGATAACACCCTGACCATGCTGCGCTTGCTGAATCGCTTTTTGCCCTACAGACGCTGGTGCTGGGGCAGGCCCTGCAGACGGCTTACGTTCATGCGCAAAGGGCGCTGGAAGATAGGCTGCAGGCTGCCGAGGAGCAATTGCACAAGGCCGCTGGGGTTCGGTCCGCCCAGGATGCCCGAGTCCGCCAGCTTGAGGCGGAGTGCGCCAAGGCGAAGGCACACGCCGAGGGGGCTGCCGCGTCGGCGTGGGAGTCGGCCACCGAGGCGGCACGGATAAAGTTCGCGGCGGAGCGGGACGGCCTTCTGCAGCAAGTCGCCTTGCTGGAGAAGGAAAAGGGCGAGCTTGCCTCGACTTTAGCAGAGCGCAACCAGACGTTTGGCGAGGCTTCGGTCCTTGCGTGGGACGCCCTCCAAATGCTGGAAGTCCACCTCCAAAGACTTGTGGGTGCGGTGCCGGCTCACGCCTTCGGCCCGGAGGAGTTGCTGCGGGCCCTTCGCTGGATCCACGATGCCGTCGACGTTGCGCGCGGGGCTGCGACGAACTTTGACGACCATTGCGCCTGTGTGGCTGCGTGCCTGACGTGCGCCCTCCTTCGGCACCGTGGTTGCACGCACATCGCCGGGCTGGAGAACCCTCAGCTGGAGATGCCCGTCGGGGCCGGAGTGATGTCCGGTGAAATCCGTGCCGTTCGCCACCCCGTCAAATTCTTCTACGAGCGGATCCGGGACTACGTCGGGATAGCCGCTGCGCAGGTCGAGCTTCGGAAGTCCCTTCATGGGGAGGGGAGCCTCGGCCAATTTCTAGACGAAGTCCCGCGGCGCGACGAGGGTGGCGCCGAGGCCTCTGGAGATGCCGAAGGCTCGCAGGTGCGGCGCCAACGCGGCTAGGTGTGGGCGTGCGTTGTAACGTCTGTCCCTTAATTGAATGAATAAAGTGCGTGGTTGCTTCACGAACTGATTACTTGCCTTTATCCCGGGCAGCTTCCTTGCTGGGGGCGACCGCTCGCGTCTGGCCTTGCAACCCGGCGGTGCCTTCGACGCTGGCAAAGGGCCGAGGAGTCGTTTTTGGGCAGGCCGACCTTCTTCGAGCGAGGCCCCAGCTTTAGCGCGTGTTAAGGACGAGCCCGCGGGATAGCGGCTTAGAGCGGCAAGGATGTTGCCGAACCTTTGTACTTGTGTGATTTTTCCGGTATGCAGATTTTCTGGCATTTTAGGATATGCGCTGTGTGTTGATGCCACTTCGGGTTCACCGGTACGCCACATGCTGCGCGGGGACGGGATCTCCGCGCTCGACGCGCCCTGTTGGAGATGTAGTTGCGCAAGGGTTCCTCAGAATGGCACTTGCAGGGGCAGTGCTTGGCGCCTCACCTTTTTACAGTCCGTAGATGGGCGGGCGCGGAGGCAGACCTCGACGCGTTGCCTTTTGTAGTCCGTAGACTGGCGTGTGCGGAGGCGGACCTCGACGCTTCGCCTTTTTATAGTCCGTAGACTGGCGGGTGCGGAGACGGACCTCGGCACTTCGCCTTTTTGTAGTCCGTAGACTGGCGGGTGCGGAGGCGGACCTCGGCGCTTCGCCTTTTTGTAGTCCGTAGACTGGCGGGTGCGGAGGCGGACCTCGGCGCTTCGCCTTTTTGTAGTCCGTAGACTGGCGGGTGCGGAGGCGGACCTCGGCGCTTCGCCTTTTTGTAGTCCGTAGACTGGCGGGTGCGGAGGCGGACCTCGGCGCTTCGCCTTTTTGTAGTCCGTAGACTGGCGGGTGCGGAGGCGGACCTCGGCGCTTCGCCTTTTTGTAGTCCGTAGACTGGCGGGTGCGGAGGCGGACCTCGGCGCTTCGCCTTTTTGTAGTCCGTAGACTGGCGGGTGCGGAGGCGGACCTCGGCGCTTCGCCTTTTTGTAGTCCGTAGACTGGCGGGTGCGGAGGCGGACCTCGGCGCTTCGCCTTTTTGTAGTCCGTAGACTGGCGGGTGCGGAGGCGGACCTCGGCGCTTCGCCTTTTTGTAGTCCGTAGACTGGCGGGTGCGGAGGCGGACCTCGGCGCTTCGCCTTTTTGTAGTCCGTAGACTGGCGGGTGCGGAGGCGGACCTCGGCGCTTCGCCTTTTTGTAGTCCGTAGACTGGCGGGTGCGGAGGCGGACCTCGGCACTTCGCCTTTTTATAGTCCGTAGACTGGCGGGTGCGGAGGCGGACCTCGGCACTTCGCCTTTTTATAGTCCGTAGACTAGCGGGTGCGGAGGCGGACATCAGCACTTCGCCTTTTTATAGTCCGTAGACTGGCGCGGGCGAGGGTGGAAGTGCGCGCACATTCCGTTCCTCTTGCTCGTCATGGCGGGGGTAGCCTCTGGCGTGCTGTGTCTTCGGCTACGCGCGCTGTGCTCACCTCCCGCAGTACACGAGGGTGAGCCTTGCTCCGCTGCGATTAATATTCGTGTCCTCCGCCCGCGTTGCGAGACGCGTGGGGGGCCTCCGTAGTTTTATTTATACTCTGTAGAGTGCGTGGGGTCAACATCGACGTCCTATTTATACTCCGCAGAGTATGCACAGGGACGAGGTCCCTGGCATGCGCGGAGTTCGCGTCTTGTTTAGACTCCGTAGAGTGCGCAGGGAGAACATCCGCGTCTTATTTATACTCCGGAGAGTGCGTGGGGTCAACATCCACGTCCTATTTATACTCCGCAGAGTATGCACAGGGACGAGGTCCCAGGCATGCGCGGAGTTCGCGTCTTGTTTAGACTCCGTAGAGTGCGCAGGGAGAACATCCGCGTCTTATTTATACTCCGGAGAGTGCGTGGGGTCAATATCCACGTCCTATTTATACTCCGCAGAGTATGCACAGGGACGAGGTCCCTGGCATGCGCGGAGTTCGCGTTTTGTTTAGACTCCGTAGAGTGCGCAGGGAGAACATCCGCGTCTTATTTATACTCCGGAGAGTGCGTGCGAGGGCGTCCCCTCACACGTCTTTTGTTTATACTCAGGCCCGTCACCCTTGGCTACGGCGAGTGCACACGCGGACGTGCGACTTCGATTTATACTCAGTCCCGTACCCCTGGCTACGGCGAGTGCACACGCGAACGTGCGTCTTTGTTTATACTCAGGCCCGTCACCTTTGGCTACGGCGAGTGCACACACGAACGTGCGACTTCGATTTATACTCAGTCTCGTACCCCTGGCTACGGCGAGTGCACACGCGAACGTGCGTCTTTGTTTATACTGCGGGAACGCGCGCTGGCGAGGCCTGCGCGCGCCTCTGCCGCGTACATGCGCGTGATGAAGAAAGATTGGCGACAAACGGCGATCTTCATTATATCCCCGTTTGCGCGGGTAAGCAAATACAAGGGGCGGATATACTAACCGTTTGTCCTTGTTGCGGCCGAAGCCTCTAGTCGCTAGACATCTGCAGGGTCCGCCAAGGCGCCTCTGAACGGCCCCGCGGACCCCCGCGCTGTGACGCCAGCTCTAAGGGCGCCGCTGGGCTTCGCGACGCGGATACCTGGTACCTGGCTCGATGCGCCGGGCCATATCCTGGTCGCCTCGGACGGTGATGATGGCCCGGGGACCCGGGATCTTCATGCATAAATAGCCATGATGCGGTACCGCGCCGAAGGAGTTGAGGATCGGGCGGCCTAGTATGGCGTTGTAGGGGTACGGAAGGTCGACCACGTCGAAGGTGGCATCTTCGGCCCGCACATTGTCGTCTTGGCCGAACGAGACTTGAAGACCTATTTGGCGCAGCGCCCGCAGGGGCTGTCCCCCGAAGCCCTGCAGTGGGATTCCCGAGGGTCCTAGGCGGCTTCGAGGGATCCCCATCTGGTCGAAGGCTGCCGCAAACAATACATTCGCGGAGCTACCGTCGTCCACCAAGGCACGCCCCACGTCGCATCCCGCGATAGTGACCCGGATGACCAGGGGGTCCTGATGGGGGAAGTCCATGCCTTGGGCGTCGTCGGGTGTGAATGTAACTTCGTGCTACGCCCAGTCCGGCGGTACTTGCGCTGGGTATGCCGCCACGTGATGTAGTCTTCGCGCATAGGCCTTCTGCTGCCGTGCTGAGGCGAATTCCAGCGCAGAGCCTCCGGATATGACGTTAATGACCCTGCGGTGGGTTGCCTCCGGGGCCTGCAGCGACAGGAGGCCCTCCCGAGGCTGCTGTACGTGAGCTTGGATCCGTAGGGGGCCTTCCTGAGGCTGCATCCCTTGCGCCTGTACTTGCGTGGGGGCCTCATACGGGAACTGGACGTGGGCCACCGCAGGCGGACGCGTCTCCGGGTTCCTGTCCCTAGCGGCGCTTTGGCGGAGCGCTGCGATGGAGACACACGAGCGTGTGTCGTGGGTGCCTCGGCCATGGACTTCGCACCACAGTCCCTGGTGCTGGTCGTCGTAATCTCCACGGCTTTTGTCATCGCGGCCGCGGCCACGGCCGCGTCCTCGACCTCGGCGCCCCCGACCGCCACGACCAGCGAAAGCGCTTTCTTCGGAAACGCCTTCGATGTCGAGGACGAACCGGCCTCGGCGCGACTTCTGGTGGCCGCGCTTAGGCCCATTGGACGGCTCCTTGTGCGGGGCTTCCCCGTGTTCGGGCGCGTCTTTAGACGACTCCGGCTTGCGTTTGCCCCTCGAGGGGCCGTCCTGTGACGAATCTTCGGTTTTTGCCGAGCCACCGATCTGGTTGGCGTCGGAGTCGTCTCCTCGCCTTCGGCAAGCGTCTTCTTCCGCCCTGGCGTACTCCTCCATTTTGTCGAAGAGCTTCGCCACCGTCTTGATCGGCTTTCGCGCATTGTACTCGGCCATCGGGCCCGGACGAAGGCCCTGTATGGCTGCATTAACGACAGTGGTTTCATTAACGTCTTTCACTTGGCATCGAATCTTGGCGAAGCGCTTGAAGTAGTCCCGGAGCTTCTCCGAGGGCTTTTGCTTCACAGCGAAGAGTTGGTCCGCGTCGACTCGCTCGACATAGTTTCCCTGGAAGTTGTTGTGAAGGCGGTCGCGGAGCTGCTCCCACGCGTAGATGGAGCCCGGCTCTATGGTAAAAAACCAAGAGAGCGCCACTCCTTGCAGCGTGAGGGGGAGTCCCTTCGCCTTCGTGGTGTCGTCTCCGCCCGCGGCCTCGATCGCGGTTTCGTACACGCGCACGAACTCGCGGGGATCCGTGTCGCCTTTGTACGGGTCGACTACGCTAGGGAACTTGAAGTCTTCGGGCCACGCCGCCTGCTGCAGCCCCGCCGAAAGCGGGGACTCCGGATCTACGCGTCGCAGCGGCACGCGGCTAGATGTGGGGGCTTCGCGGCTGTCCGCCCTCTCTAGCGTGGGCTCGGGCGCGATTACTGGCGCGGCCTGCTGGCTCCGAGCCTCTTGTATATCTCGGACGGCTCCGCGAAGGTCCCCTAGTTCCCGCTGGAACGCGTTGAGGGCTGCTAGTAGGGCGCTTTCCACCGCAAATGCTGTCGGGGCCGCCGGAACACCCAGCGGACGGGTCGGTGCAGGGACCATCGCCTCACGATCTCCGGATCCGCCGGATGCTTCGTTGCGGCTACCCCCGGCCGTCTGATCCGCGCTGCCGGCGAGGGTGGCGGGGGCTGTCGTTGTAGTGCCAGCGACGGGGTTGGATGTCGTTGTAGCGGCGCTGACGGGGTCGGTCGTTGTAGCGCCAGCGACAGGGTTGGATGTCGTTGTAGCGGCGTTGGCGGGGTCGGTCGGTGTAGTGCCAGCGTCGACGCCCGCGACCGCTGCGCCTGCGCCGCCGCCAGCTCCTTCGGCGGCCGATGCCGAAGCCCTGGTATTCACGCGCCGCTCCGACCCAGCCGTCTTCTTTCCCTTCGCCGCCGCTGATGAAGCTTTTTTCGGTGCCATCCTTCTTCGGTCTTCAGGCTTGTCCTTGTCCTCCCCACGGACGGCGCCAACTGTTGTGGCTACAGGCCAAACAGAGAGAGAGAGAGATGGTAGTGGAGAGTGATGGAGATGAGTATATTGGCCTGCCTCCTCCCCATGGCCTGTATTCATATATACACACATGAGGAGTGCTTTTACAGTTATACCCTTACATCTGGTTATCCCCTCTGGGGGCACTTATGTCATTACACATGGCCTATTCTGGGTCTTATAACCTCCTACCAGGCCTGCTGGGTTTAGGTGGGGGCCACCCCTACGACAAGCATCTTTTTGGATATTGACATAGCCTTCGAAACATTGCTTTAACCACAAATTTTTTATTTCAATATAATCGTGAAACCTAGTAAATTGTAATATTTTAAAAGTACTTTTCAAAAAAAATCTATACATGTCATTTTTATATGTTCAATCTCAATATTCATAGAGATATCGATAACCAAATTTAAAAAGTTTAACTCCATGCATTCCAAAAGGACAATATTTGGGGGCTGGCCGGAGTAATACATATTTCAGTTTTGCTATTGCACAGTCAACTCAAATTTTTTTATCTCTCAGTCATCTAAAATTATAATGTACTAATTCATCCCCTCCTAAAATTGCATTCTCAGTCACCTAAAGTTGCAGTATAAAAAAGTGTCTGGAGATGAAGGGAAAAAACAGTCATCTATGCAACAGTCACTCCCTACATATTTTTTTTATATCTTTGTAGTTTATTACTATAGAAAATCATAGTCAAGTTATACCTAGGTTGGGGGAAAACACAAGTTATACCTAGCATCACATACAAGTGGCGACTTCTCAGTTTTTTTCCTTGTATGCTGCTCACGGTGGAGCACCATTAATGTTGTTCTGCTAACAGATCCATCTGTGCCGTCTGTGAAACGCAAGATCAAACTATGGGTGGTATTGGTATCTGTCTCAAGTGCACTGCTAGCCGGTTCAGTAGCTGCTCTGCTTTGTATCATGCGTAGACGGGGCCAGAGGAAGCGAGACGCAGTAGACTTGCCAGGTAAATATCATTTCACTTTTTTTAGACCAAAGAAGTCGGATTTTAAAAGGAACTGCAAAGCTCAAACCCGCTATTTTATTCGTCGGAAAAATTAAGTCGCAAGGGAATTCTCGTACAATAAGCTGTCAGCGGTGACCGGTGACTTCTCCGAGGAGAATAAGCTCGGCGCGGGCAACTTCGGAGAAGTGTACAGAGGGGACTTGCGGGATCCGCGCATGCCGCAGGTGGCGGTGAAGAAGCTGACAGGGCAGTCGGAGCAAACCTGGAGGGACTACGTCACCAAGATCATGACCTTGGGCCAGCTGAGGCACCGGAACCTCGTGAAGCTTGTCGGCTGGTGCAACGACGGCGGCAAACAGCTGCTGCTCGTGTACGAGCTGGTAACGAACAGGAGCGTCGACGAGCACCTCCACGGGTCAGAGAGGCTGCTGACGTGGTCGGAGAGGTACATGATCGTGCATGGCATCGGCTCCGCCATAGAATACCTCCACACTGGCTACGAGAACCCCATCCTGCACCGGGACATCAAGCCGAGCAACATGATGCTGGACGACGCGTTCGAGGCCAAGCTCGGCGACTTCGGGCTGGTGAGGCAGGTCTGCCCCGGACAGGGCTCCCTCGGAAACACGTACATCATCGGGAGCTGGGACTACATGGACCCCAAATGCATCACCACCGGCACGGTGAGCACCGCGTCCGACATGTACAGCTTCGGGGTGCTGCTGCTGGAGATCGCCACCGGCAAGAAGCCGACCGTGTTGCGGGAAGAAGGGCTCCCAAACGCCCTCGTCAACGCTGTCAGGGAATCTTACGGCAAGGACGCGGTCCTCGAGATGGCCGACGAGCGGCTGAACGGCGAGTTCGACAGGAGGCAAATGGAGCGTGTGATGGTCGTCGGGCTCTTGTGTGTCCACCACGATCGCCGAGACCGGCCGGAAATCAGAGGTGCCGTCAACTTGCTCTCGAATCTCGACCATCCGGTACCTGAAATTCTTGTATGAAAGGATTCACGAATACTGTATGCATGTACGGTTGCTAAAAGGTAGTGTGTCTTCAGAAGACAGCATATGTATCCTAGTGTGGTACTCTATTTGTTTGGCGTGTATATTCCTGTTTGGCACTTTGTTTCTTAGCAGTGTTGCGACAATGTACGGATAATATTTGATTAATCATGGGGCTGACTGTAGTACAAGCTTTTTTTTTCCAATTTGTTTTGCAGATCAAACCTTTTTACGATTACAGAGGTCACTCCAACCGAATTTTGTACACGATTCGGGGCACACATTGATCACCGGATAGCCCCTAGTTAGAGTAGCGCACCACGCTTGGGCCATCGAAAACGGCATCCGCCACTTCCGCGCACCCGAAAATTCATGAAACGTATCTCCCCGGATTGGACGCTACCTGTCGGACGGGGAGACAGAGAAGCCATGATCCATCAACTTTCAGCTCCTAATCTTGCTGGCCTCTTCCATTCCAATTGTTATGGTGAAATTGCCGGACGCCACCGCAGTTCTCTCCCGTGCCCAAGCCACCATAACCGCTGTGAGGGGCGCTGTCTGGTGTCACTCTTCCTCCTTTCCCACGCAGTGTCTCCTCATATCCCCATGCCCCAAAACATAACTGTCCCTCCTTAAAAGCATGCATATGGACACCAAGGGAATAAAAAGATTTGTCTATTTTGGGTAGAATATTGGCGATCTCGCAGTGAAACTCAAGGGTTTTCTAATTGAAACTTTGAGGTCATGAGTTGAAAGTAAAAATTTTCGATTTGAAAGTTTGAATTTTCAAAGCCTCCTTTTGTTCTATTGAAAGCCTCTTTTTGTTCTATTGAAACTGATCCTGTCGAAAGTTCCAGAATTTGATATTGAAAGTATCGCAAAATGCAATATGTAAATTTGCAAATCCCATCCAAAGGTTATTTAAATTGAAAGTTCTGCAACATTTAATTCTGCAACTGGAGAAGGCATGTCTACCGTTGCGATTTGGCGGATGCCCACAACAGCATCCAGCTAGAAGGTACCCCTCTCTCTTATCCCAAGATTAAATACCATCACTACTATAGAAAGGATCATCACAGACGGTTTATGAATCGTCTGAATTTATGTGTCGTATTATTACAGAAGGCTCTCAAACCGTCTGTAATAAGTTACAACACAGACATTTTTCAAAACAACCATCTGCGACATGTCAGATATCACAGATGGTTCTTAAAAATAACACGACATGCTACGTGTTGCCCTTGGTTGCTGTCTTAGGCCTTGTATTGCTTTGCTATCATTTTCGATTCTACAAAAAAGTCGGTAGGTTTACAAGTTGGCATGGAGGGAATAAGTGAATGTCTTGGCCTTGATTATTCGGAAACTTTTGCACATGTCAAAGAGGAGCTTTTTCGAGTTTTCCGTATATATCATGATAAGTTTGGCAGTAGCAGAAGATCAGAGGCCTCACAGCAGACGCAACAAGGAAAGACAAGCTTGACGTCGCACTTATAGAAGAAGCTAAAGGGTACGTCTATTTCTTTGTCCTCTCAGTCTCAGGCGGCCTCCAAGTGGAATTCTGCCTCAGAGTTAAACCACTACTTGGAGCATGATTTTGCAAATATTGATCCTGATCTTACTGGTGGAGGCAAGATAGACTTGCTCGAGTGGTGGGAGAACAACAAGCGGATATCACATTTCACACAGGATGTTCTCTTGGTGCTAGTGTCCACCGTCACTTCAGAAGCAACGTTCAGCACAGTAGGGAGAATAATCGAAGAGTAGAGATCATCCCTTATGCTCGGGATGTTGGAGGCAATCACATGAACTAAAGACTGGGAATTAGCCAAAGAGCGACAACAGCATCAACTGGAGGATCCTAAAATTGTACATGCATATACTGACCTCAAACGCATGAATGACCTAGACATTGATGAGTAGATACTATGTACATATGTTGTTATAGTTAGTATGTTCATATATTGTTACTGTATTCTTTTCCTTACTCGGGGAACCCCACTCTGGGACGTAAGGTTTTTAATAAGGCAGTAACATTGTATTTTTAAAATATCAAAGAAATTCCACTTTTTCCGAAATATTTATGTCATTGCGTGCCCATGTTTTTATGCAACTAATTTAACTTCAACTAGTTTTTAACGAGGCAGATACGAGAGAAAAAAAGATGACGACCGTCGCCACCATCGTCGCCACAGCCTTCGTCGTGTATAGTTATTTTGGACTGGGCTTGGGCTGGCACGGCACAAACGCTGGCACGGCGAGCTTTGAGCTGTGCTTGGGCCTGGCTGGAGACGAGGCGGGCGGCACGGCACGACACAGTGAGATGACTGGACCGAGCTGACACGACACGAAGTACGATTGGTCCAGACCACACCGACACGGCACGACCCAATTCCCAGCTCTATTCAGAAGCAAGAAGACAAAAAGATGAAATCAATAAGCTCTGGCTTCTAGCTTCCTACTTATTTTTCATTATTCCTAAATTTTGTTTTTTTCTGATTTTTTTTGGATTTTTAAGCTTTTTTACCGGTTCTTTTTTACCGTATTCGTTTGCATTACATGTGCTAGGTTAACCCATTTTTTCTATTTTTAAATTTTTTAAATTTAATTATGCCAAATAAGCTACCATCAACTACAGTGTAATTTCAGCCAGCTACAGTAAAATTCAACTATAACCCACAATAATTCAGTCCAATTGAGCACCACCTAAGTTATTTCGTATGGGCAATGTCACTAGGAGGGCTTAGTGGATGAGTCAACATGAGGATGTGGGGGTGACATGTTGGCAAAAGGATCGTTGTGGCCCAAAAACCTAACTTTAGAGGCTAACTAGGCCATTTTGAAACGTGAGGGACTAAAGTGTCATTTTGGTGAAACTTTAGGGACGAAAGCAGCTATTCACCTAAAAAAATACTCATGTAATTAGTGAAAAGAAGTGCTATCATCGATCGCTTTATTACAGTGGGACCCATCCTGGCCATGCTGTGTGGAGACCTTTTCTCCGCGTTCTGTGGACCATCGACGTGGAGTTCGATACGTGCAGGAACGATGATTGGGATGCCCCGAGCATCATCGACCACATCTGCGTCGACGTCAACACCATCAAGTCCAGCAAATACACGGCGTTATGGGACTTGACCCTCGCTGGTACCATGTGCGCAGAGATCAGGTACGACGCCGACTCGACGACGATGACGATTACGCTACGGGCCAAGGGGAATAATTACAGCCTCGAAACGGCAGTTGACCTCAAGGCCGCCGGCCTGCCACAGGACGCGGCCGTCGGATTCTCCGCGGCCACCGGCAATTTCGCCGAGTCGCACCAGCTCCTCTCCTGGTCCTTCAACTCAACAGGTAAATTAAGTGGTTCTTTTTCAGCTGCATGTTACTATTGTTATTTACTGCGAGTTCACACTACCTTGTCAAATCTAGCTGGATTTATTACTTTTAATTAAGATCCCGTAGTTATAGAGCTATAAAAGTGATTTTTCAAAAGCAGCTATAAAATCAAACGAACCCCACTAGGCTGGTTGAGGCGTAGCATACAGTGCCATTAAAATAAACCTAGCTAAACGCTAACCATGCACCAGGCTTATTTAACAATGGGTGGGAAAATTACATCCTAAAAGCATTGACACTGTCATGGACGATTTGGGTGGTGATCAACTCGGCTTCGGCTTCTGGCTTATTTTGTATCATTCATAAATTTCGTCTTTTTTTGAACTTTTGGCTTTTTGTTGAGCTTTTTTGCCGGTTCTTTTTTCCCGTATTTATTTGTATTATACATAATGGGCTAACTATTTTTTATATTTTTAATTTTTTTTAAATTTAATTATGCTAAATAAGCCTCTATCAGCTACAGTGCGTTTTTCAGTCAGCTACAGTGTTTTCAGCCATAAGCCATGAGCTTTTCAGCCGAACCGATCACCACCTTGGAGTCCTTGTTGCGTTTATTGGCACAGGGCAGGTAGACGTCCATGTCACAGATCAGTGGTTAGAGGTGACTGAAAAATTCCGGGCGAAGGAGGCATCATACACACGGTGGCCAGAGCAGGGATATAAAAATATAGAAAAAAGAAAAAGCATAAGAATAAAATAGAATTGCACGTGCAAATCTGATACAATAAATCTAAGGAATTCGATCAATAAATTCATTTGAATCAAATGCAATTACAGTGCAAAATCTTGTAGGAATAGGATTCCAGTTTTTTTCCCTCAAAATTCCTATGAATCAAAGTGGCCCCAAATATTACGAGGAGGAAATCAACCGAATTATAAAAAAGACATTTGAGACATTTTGTAAAAAGGATAACCTTTTTAGAGAAACGATTGAATTAAAAATGGTAGTATGCATGTTCCTCACGTCGACTCACCACATGCTCTCTCGATGGCTCAGCCCATGTGAAATGACATTTATGTCCCTCCCGTCAAAGCCTGCAAGCATGTTATGTTAAGGCCATAAAGGAACAAGCTTGGTTACGAGTTCTGTACCCATTTTTTGGCGGCTCTTGTGCATGTAGTAATGCGGGAGATTCATATTTTTGCCACCCTTAAAATTGACATCGAAACTCTGATATTTACATGTGGGCCACCCTGAGTCATTGACAATGGGCTCGAATAGCAAATCTGTTGCTACCCGAGTCGTAAGGGTGGTAAATAAATAAATTTTCCGTAGTAATGCTGTAAGGAGATATTTTAGATGCCCACAAGTAAGTGCGATTCATATTCGTCAATGTAGCATTAGCTCAGATGCTGATTATTCATGTGGAAAATGCATGTTCTTCTGAGTTCACTGTCATCAAGCCAAACTATTGGGAGTTTGGTGGATACGATCATAGAAAGGAAATCATGGCTCATTCTCTGCGGACGGTAAACACTGTTCTCAGAGCCGTCCAATCGTGCACTATAGGAGGTCAGGAAAGGTCAAAAATGTTCTGTCCATGCCGTGCTCTCCCTGTTTCGATGCCGTAGCAATTTAGCTTACGCGTTTCTCCTAACAGTGGCACGGACGAGTAAGCTATTCATTTCCCTCTATATTACATAGTAACATGCACGCCCAGCCTACAAGAGCAATCTGCCTAGAAGAATAGAATAGAAGCACACGTGCAAAACAGAGCATTCGAAAACCGCGGATTGAAAAATGAGGTTAGAGTAGATGTTTGATTACTTTGAATATCATGTGATTTCATCTGAATGGTATAATAAACCTAAGGAATTCGATCAATCAACTCTGTTGAATCAAACGCAATTACAGTGCAAAATCTTGTAGGAATAGGATTCGTGTGTTTTTCCCTCAAAATTCCTTTGAATTGAAAAGGCCCCAAATATTACGGGGAGGAAATCAACTGAATTATAAAATAGACATTTCAAACATTTTGTACACAGGTTAACCTTTTCAAAGAAACAATTGAATTAAAACAGATAGTATGCATGTTCCGTTCACACGAGTAGACCTTCTAATGGGCTAAAATCCAACCCAACCCATATGAGACAAAGCCAACTTTCCTCCCTAACCTAACCCACAAAAGATTTTTCATAACCCCATTCAACCCAAGCCACCTTCTACTTAAATTCAACCTAACTCAAACCATCTTCCACTTAAACCTAATCCAACCCGAACTCATGGGTTCAATCTACTTCTCAACCCATTTACAACCCTGTCACTTATTTGTAAAATTTTGGTATTTAAAATTTCAACTTCGTGTTCACATTACAAGAGTTTTATGAAATCAATTGAAATTTATTATACATGATTCTGCATGTACATGAGTTATTTTATGCAAATTGGTAGGGCTAGATGCACATGTGGGCCCTACATGCTTTTATAGAAAATTTTCGTAAAACTTCGATATTTAAAATTTTAACTTCGCGTTCACACCACAAATTTTTTTGAACTCAATTAAAATTTATTGAAGATAATTATGTGTGTAGGAGAGCTACTCTATGCAAATTAACAGGGCTAAGCACATACGTGTACCCCACATGCTTTTATAGGAACCTTTCATAAAACTTCAGTATTTGGATAATTCAAATGCCACCCCATTAGGCCACGCCATGGATTAAATCTGTTCACAACCCAATCTCAACCCAAAATTTCGAAGCCCACTCTACCCCAACCCAGCCACTACTTCAAAAAACCTAATACTATACAACAAATCATAGACGGTTTGACAAAACCGTCTGTGACCGACACAAACACAGACGGTTTTAATTTGGACACCGTCTGTGTTGATGGTGTCGGAGAAAACGAGTATCACAGATGGTTCTTACCGATGAACCGTCTGTGATACTTTAGTATCATAGACGGTTTTTATTAAAAACCATCTGTGATAATCTGGAATTATGACAGACGGTTTTTTATTAAAACCGTCTGTGATAAGCTGATTATCACAGACGGTTTGTATTAAAAACCGTCTGTGATGATCTCAGAATTATCACAGACGGTTTTTAATAAAAAATTGTCTGTGATAATGGTGCTAGACATTTATTGCGCCGCTCAGAACCGCATCTGTCTTCATTTCGATCCAGATCTAGCCGGTGCTGCACTCTTTTGCTCAGGAGGCAAGCTAGGCGATTTCAGGCCAATTAATTTGGTGAGAGGAGGCAGAGATTGAGCTTTGAAGATTCATACGTTCCTGGTTACTCTAGATATGGTTAGTAATGAAATTTATTTTTCTTTTCATTACAATTTGGATCTAAGCTTTGGTGAGTGTTATTGAAGATGGTTTGCATCTACTTGACCATATATCATCAGTTCCCGTCATGTGGGAGGCCAAATTTATCAAAATTATTGGTTATATACCTTCAGCGATCGCTGGGGAAATAGCTGTTGTGTTTATAATATGAATTAAGCTAGCAAAGCCTGAATGCATGTGATATATATGTAGTAATAATTAATTAATTTAATTTTTAATAATAAGTTGTTATATATATACATAACGTAGGACCGAAGTTGGATGTATGCCGCGAACTGTGTGAGTGAAGAGTACATTAATGGCGTCTCTGCTTTTACAAGAGCTGCCGAGGAGGATATGTTGAATAAGAGGATGGAATATATGTACTGTCCATGCACTGATTGTGAGAATTTAAAGATGTTTAAGAACCGAGGGCAAATTGAAGCGCACTTGATTCGGAGAGGTTTCAAAAAGGGTTATACGTGTTGACCAGTCATGGCAAAGTCAATGATCATATGCCGTCGGATGACATCGCCGGTGAAGTGAATGATATGTCGCCGGATGACATCGCCGGTGAAGTGAATGACATGCCACCAGATGATGTCGATTGTTGTTCGGATTCGGATAGATTGCACGATGACAATCTGGATCAAATGCTTCACGTGTAGAAGAGAACTATGATGAGAGAGAGTATGTTAAATTCCGGGGCTTGATGGAGGACTCGGAGAAACCTTTGTTCACGTGCTGTAGGTCAAAGTACACGAGGTTGTCGGCCGTGCTTGAACTGTTGAAATTGAAGGTAAGTAACGGTTGGTCCGATAAAAGTTTCACGGCGCTGCTAGGTCTTTTAGCAATATGCTTCCGGAGGGAAATGAGTTGTCTAAAACCATGTATAAAGCCAAGAAGGTTATTTGTCCATTGGGAATGGAAGTAGAAAGAATACATTCATGTCCAAATGACTGTATCCTTGTAACATCTTGATTTTCAGAGTCTTTTTCAAGCTTTTAAAATAAAATTCACTATTTGTATTTTTCTGGAATTAATTAAAGCTTAATTGGAATTTTTATTAATTAAAAGGGTTTAATATGATTAAGTTAAACATTAACAATTGCCAAAAATATTTTATTTGTGTTCCTTGTATCACAAGGAATTTTTCTGTATTTTCTGGAATTTTTTGGAGTTTGTTTGAGCTCAATTTGAAATTTCCGAAAAAAGAGGGATGAGAGAATGAGCAGTACCCACGGGTACTGTTCATGCGTCTTCCCAGCACAGGCAGAGATCAATTTTCCTTCCGTTTTTCTCTCTCTTCATAACTTCCAATTCGGACCTCATCTCAATGTCTTCCCAAAAGGAAAGTTGTGCCAAATCACACAAGGAATCCATCCCAACTGGCCTCTTTCCGTTTCGTTCGTCCGTTTTCCTTTTATCTCCTATTTTCTGAAATGGACTCTAAACCGAAATCCGCGAATTGGAGTCGGTTTCTACCTCTTCCAAGCCTATAAATACGACCCCTTGACCCCTCTAAACCCATCTCAAGCCATGCCAAGTCCCCTCAAAGCTCAGGACGCCGTCGGCACCGACGCCCTTCGGTCTCAAAATTGCTCGTCGCATCTTGAGCAATCCGGTGAGTTTTTCCGTGATCCTTTCACGTCACATTGTGCTATCATGTCCCATCTACCTTCTGGCCAAATTAATTTGGTTTTGGTGTAGCCAATCTCCCGGAATCGAGTTTTCCCCAATCTAGATCAAGAGCGCTTCCCGACATCGATTCGTCGCCTCCGGTAAGCTTTAACTCTTGCCATAATTTTTCTTAGACTTGCCTCGCTACGTTCTACACCGTGCTCACTTCCGTTTCCCCAAAAAGCCTCCACAAATTTTCGCCTCCGAACCTCGCCATGGCCGCCAATGGCATCTCGTGTCCCCATCTATCCGGTGGTGTTTTCCCCAATCCGTTTGCGTCACATCGTGCTAAACCATCCCAGTTAGCTACCCTCCAAGTGGTTTTAGATTTCGTTCACCGAGTACCAAGATATTAAGTTTTTCTTTATCCTTCCCGACGTCGTTCAAACGTCAATTGCGCCGTCTCCGATGGGTTTCTAGCCAAGCTGACAATTTTCCTAGCTTCGCCAAGCCGTGTTCTAGCCCATGCTCACCCTACCTCTCCATGTTCCATGCCCGGGTTTTATTCCTCTCTCCTACCCATGTCGTTGTAGCCGCCCGTGCCGTCAACGTGCTCCGTTTGGCGTGCCGTCACTTCCTATTTGTGCCTTAGGTCCCTAGCAACCCATTTTGCTAGTTAGATTCACCTCCCATGCCTCCTCTCGCCGGCGCTAGCCTTCTCTCCAAAAGTTTGGAGAGCTGCTCTAGGATAAACAGTAACTTTTGCTATTTTCCAGCATTTTCTCGCTCCGGCAAACTTTAGATCGCCGGTTCTCCTTGGTCCGAACTCCGATTGACCCGATTCTTTTTTCCTAAATTCATCTAAAATTGAGCTCTATATTTTGGTTCTAGTTTTGCAGTTTTTGGAGTTCATTTGAGTTTTATTTGAATTTATTTTTGTGTTTCGTCTCATTTTCTCTCTCATTAGATCACGCGTTCGAAGGAGCTGAAGCAGGATTTGAAGACCAAGAATTCCTAACTGAGCAAGGCCAAGGCAAGTCGTGTCCTTTGATCATGTTGAACCCAGTTTTCCAATCTATTATGTATTACTTTGTTTTAAATTACCATGCATCGCTATTTTATTATCAAACCATTGTATTGGTAGTTAAAGACCTAATCGATCATTCCCTCCTTGATAATTTGAATACCATGATTCTATTGTCACCATAGGATGAGAAATTATTAGTGATGCAATCCTAGTTGTCACATTGGTGGTACACTTAGATTTGCTTAGCCATGCTTGTAGTACGTGAAGTCTATCATCACATGTGGTTAATTAATCTTGACTTAATGATATACTTGAACATGGTGGTCAACCACAGTTATAAAATTTGAGTACCAAGACATGGGTAGTGTCATTGGTGTTGGTTATACAAAATTGGTTTTCACTCGGGCGAATGATTGTGCAGTAAAGGGGGTGCAGGTTGCACACGGGATGTGGATGTTTCGCCTGGGTAATACTTAAGGACTTAATTTTGTGCGCCATTGATCTGAGCTTTACCGCGCAAACCACATGTCTAGTATGGGATAGACCTGGCATAATAATTTGTGAAGTCTCAACTTTGGTTTCGCTACTGATGTTGTTGTGGCGCAAGGGGGGGGGGGCAATTATCGACTAGGCGGGTAGCCTACTCGACGGCAAAACCTTAGCGAGTGGGATCAAGTTGAGATGGAGCATTGTAAAAGCCTTGTTGTGATTCTCTTTTACGTGAAGATGATCACATCGTGTGGGCACAGTTGTACAACCTCTGCAGAGTGTAAAACTATTCGAATAGCCGTGTCCTCGGTCATGGACAATGCTCAGTGATTTCACACGAGGGGTAGAGTTTTCATAAAAATCTGGTTGGGTTAAGTTGGGAAGTGAATGGTTAGTTCACGGGTGTTCATTTCATGGATCTTGGTTCATGGTGGATTCCTTGGGTGAATGACCGTTCACTTGTGGTTGGTCTCAATTGCTTTGGTTACTTATTTATTATCATTTACAAAGCTTGCTTTTCAATCTACTTATTGTATTTACCTTAAATTGTTGCTTTATGCAAAATTAACCTTTCAGCCATCCTTTGGTAAGCCTTGCATACTATATTGCATTCTTTGTTACAAACGACTTGCTGAGTACTCTATGTACTCACGGCTTCATCCATATTTGCTCAGTTGAGGAAGAAGAACCGGTCCAGCAGGAGGTACTTGGAGGAGGATACTTTGACGACTTCGCGGATTAGGACTTCGCTCCCAAGTCGATTGCCTGTGGGCATGTCGAATGGCTACTACACTTATTTCTGGTTTTCCGCTGCTAGTTTCTTCAAGCCTTTAGGCTATTAATTGTAAGCTTGGCCATAAGGTCGCACTCTGATAATTATTAATAATATTTGAGTCTTTTCCTAGTAAATCGTGATATGTTCGATATTTCATCTTTGTTAATACTGTGTGCACTAGCGTGATCCTGGACTAGCGCAGAATACACAGGAGAGTCCGGATTTGCATATTCGGGTCTCTACAATCCTCTACCATAAAGAGTATGCAAACATGTATGTATGTCCGGTGTGCAACGCATTCTGATACAAACGTAGCAATCAATCAGATGACGGTGAGGGAACAGAGGTGAAGAAAGGATCTCCTATAAGGTGGCATGGTATTTTCCTATAATTCCCCGTTTGAAAAGGTTTTTTGCAAATCCAAAGGAGGCAAAACTGCTGCGTTGGCACTCGGAGGAGCGTAGGAAGGATGGAATGCTAAGACACCTTGCTGATTCCACTCAGTGGAAAAACATCGATAAGAGTTTTGTAGACTTCGGTGCGGAACCAAGGAATATATGGTTTGGACTGAGTACAGATGGAATGAATCCTTTCAGTAGCATGAGCAGCCGACATAGCACATGGCCCATGACTCTCTGCATCTATAACCTTCCTCCTTTGTTGTGTATGAAGCGAAAGTATATTTTGCTGTTGATACTTATCCAAGGGCTAAAACAACCTGGGAATGATATTGATGTGCACCAGCACCGTTGGTGGAAGATGTAAAAGTACTGTGGAACGAAGGGGTACAGGTATGGGATACATACAAACGAGAGAACTTCACTTTGTGTTCCTTATTGTTCTACACCATAAATGATTATCCTACCCTAGCTAACCTACCGGGCCAGAGTACAAAAGGTGCCAAAGCTTGTATCCACTGTTTAGATGATACCGAGAGTGTGTGGCTGAAACACTCACGCAAAACTATCTACATGAGTCACCGCCGGTTCCTTCGGAGGGCTCACCCATACCGTAAGATGAAGAAACAATTTGACGGAGAGAAGGAAGACGGTTCAGCTCTAAGGCATTTAAGGGGAAAAGAGGTTTATAATATGGTTAAGGATTTAGATGTTGTCCTCGGAAAGGGACGTAAATTGAGGGTTCATGAGAAGAACACCTGAAAGAAGATATCAATATTTTGGGACTTACCTTATTGGGTGTACCTAGATGTTTGACACTGCATCGATATCATGCACGTGGAAAAGAATGTATGTGACAGCTTGATTGGTCTCTTACTGAACATTCGTGATAAAACAAAGGACGGCGTCAACGCACGGCTTGACTTGGCTGATATGGACATCAGGCCTGATTTAGCACTGACCAAAACAGATAATGGACGAACGTACCTTCCCCTGCGTGTTACACTCTGTCCAAGGTCGAGAAAACAGAACTGTACCAGTGCTTGCATGGTGTCAAAGTTCCGTCTGGTTACTCCGGCAACGTGAATAAACTTGTTTCGATGCAAGATTTGAAGTTAAATGGCATGAAGTCTCATGATTGTCATGTGCTGATAACACAGATGCTCCCTATTGCAATTAGAAATATTTTGCTGATCAAAGTCCGAGAGACAATCATGAGGCTATGTTATTTCTTTAACATAATTGCTCAGAAGGTCATCGATCCCGAAGGACTAGATGCTCTGCAGGACGAGGTGGTGATGACTCTATGTCATCTTGAAATGTACTTCCCTCCTTCGTTTTTAATATCATGGTTCATCTCATTGTTCATGTTGTGTGTGAGATAAAAATGTGCGGGCCCGTATTCCTACGTTGCATGTACCCATTTGAGAGGTTCATGTGAATTCTCAAGTCCTACGTACGGAATCGATCTCGGCCGGAGGGCAGCATCGTCAAAGGTTATGCAAGCGAAGAGGTCATTGAGTTTTGTGTCGATTATATGGCTCAGATTCAATCGATAGGTGTACCGCAATCTCGTCATGAGGGGAGGCTGAAGGGTATCGGAACTATCGGAAGGAAAGCAATCACTCCATATATGGACGCGTATACTCAAGCCCTTTTCACGGTCTTGCAACACATGACTGAAGTGGCACCTTATGTCGACCAGCACAAGGATGTGCTTCGGCAACAGAATCTGGAGCGGCCGGATGTTTGGATCATGAGGCAACACAATAGTCGGTTCAACCAATGGTTGAAGGAGCAAATCGCTAGGAGCTCGCCAAGTGAGATGCTGACATGGTTGGCAAAAGGGCCAACATTTATATTTCCAAATCATTGGTTGGTTTCTTGGACCCACACTTGGTCGCCATGCATACCATCAACGAGGATACACCCTTCGTCAAGAGGTACATTGCATCAGCACTGGTGGCTTACCACGATAAGGAATATGTACTTATGCCCTACAATCAGGATTAGCATTGGATTTTAATAGTAATTGTACCAAAATGGAACAAGGCAATATACCTTGATTCCCTAAGTAAGAATAAAATGGACTTCACAGTTGTCAGCCAAGTAATCGATAGGTAATTACATTTTCTCCATACATACCTATATTGTACTCTTTCTTTCCTTCCGAATGACTAAGGTCAACTTTTTCGAATCATGTAGGGCGTTCGCGATGTACGTTGCAAAGGCAGGTGTCTCGACGCAAGGAGCTAAAGGCCTGACACATGTTCAAAAATTTAAGGTATTCACTATTACACATTAATTAATCATATGCAACAATTGGTAGTAACACCTTTTGAATTAACACATTCCATTTTTTGTAGTGCCACCAGCAGTCGCCGGGCAACACGTGTGGATTCTACATTTGCTACCATATGGACCTACTCCTGGATTCCTCAAAGATCACCAATTCCAAGGTTTGTCAATCTTCCCATAATTACTTTATACTTATCAGGTTATATATATACGCAAATTGATATTCCTATCGATAGGTTGCGTCCATCCCGTCAACTGCATTGAAATGGCCCGACCTTTCACAAATTCGAGGAGAGTGCGTGTACTTTTTGATGGCTAGAGTCATAAACTCATAAGGAGAGTTCAACTACGCACAATGATTTTTTATTGGTCTATCACTCTGGAATCGAGGTCTCGCGAAAGGAACAGATCCATAATCAACAAACTTGTCAGACTGCACAAGCAATACTTGGATGGTGATTGCCATCCAAGTATTGCTTGTGCAGCCTGACAAGTTCGTTGATTATGTATCTGTTCCTTTCGCGAGACCTCGATTCCGAAGTGATAAGAGCAATAAAAAAATCATATGTTACCATCTAAGTGCAAATACAATGTAGATCTCTTGTAATTGTGTATTTGTTAATGGATATTTTATTTCATTTCAATTAATTGATTTGCGAAATGGATGTTTTATGTTTGTGAAATGAAGTGCGATGTGAATTGAATGTTTTATATTTGTGAAATGAATTGAGATGTGAATTGTATGTATACATGTACATGTTGATCTACTTGTTTCAGAGGGCATGGCTAGTATTTCTTGAGGCTAGCCAATAAACAGAAATAGATTTAGGGGTAGAAAAAAAATATCACAGATGGTTTGTAACTACAAACCGTCTGTGATAGCTGATAATCACATACAGTTTGTAAGTAGAAACCGTATGTGCTATTGATATATAACAGACGGTTTTTAGTTACAAACCGTCTGTGATTATCAGCTATCACAGATGGTTTTTAGTTACAAACCGTCTGTGATATTTACACCACAGACGGTTCGAAAACCGTCTGTGATAACCTTCGATTATCACTTACCCATAAATTCAGACGGTTTAGAAAACCGTCTGTGATGACGTTTCTGAACCGTCTGTAATACGGTTTTCTGTAGTAGTAAGCCCTTTTTATGAGGTAACCTAACCCAACTCGTTTGCTCTTCTAACCCGTTTTCACCCATCCAAAACTAACTTGATTAAGAACCCACCTCGTTTAACACTGTCCGCTAGCATTTTATTTTACAGGGCATAACAAAGAAAATGATGTAAGAATTACGATTTTCTAGATTAAGGATATAAAGAATCCAAGTATATATATATAAATAAATATAAATAAAATAGAGAAGATCACACTATATCCACATGTACTTCTCTACAACTGCAGATTTTCCACCAATTAATATAAACAAAAGTACATCAATATACACAAAAGTATTCTAATTTACCACATGGAAATGTATTATATAGAAAAAGTAATGATCAAAGTGTGTTGGGTGCTGTGTTAATGTTTGAAATGATAAGTAAACGAGAATAGAGGTAGTAGCAAGAAGCAGCATTGCATTTGACAGCTTGCGTTAATTGCAATATACACCTGGAGAAACTAGTTGTTATCAATCTATTATTATGGAATAACTAGAAAATTGTTCGCTGGACTCACATTCGCTTTTAGAGGCTAATGATCTACGCGGAATGTAGGAGTTGCACATGATTTAACATGAAATAATTCAATTTTTTAGGAATATAGGAAATTCATGCATCCCAAACAAGGCCTAATTTTCTGAGCACATAGTTAGGAGAACCCCATACATACATACATACATACATACATACATACATACATACATACATACATACATACATACATACATACATACATACATACATACATACATACATACATACATACATACATACATACATACATACATACATACATACATACATACATACATACATACATACATACATGCATACATACATACATCATGCATGCATGCATGCATGTATATGTATATGTATATGCATATATATGTATGTATATGTATATGCGTATGTGTGTGTGTATGTCTGTATGTATGTATATACCACCACTTATTTGATAGCACTGCTACAGACAGCCCTATCACAGACGGTTCGGAACCGTCATCACAGACGGTTCCTGAACCGTCAGTGTTTAGGTGTCAGTGATAGTTGGTGGTTATCACAGACGGTTCCCGAGCCGTCTGTGATAACTCACATTACAGACGGTCTTTATTACTAACCGTCTATGATAGGCGAGTATCACAAACAAAAACCGTCTGTGATATGAGACTATCACAGACGGTTTTTTATAAACAACCGTCTGTGATACTCGCCTATCACAGACGGTTAGTAATAAAGACCGTCTGTGATATAGTGTATATCACAGACGGTCTTTATTACTAACCGTCTGTGATATTGTGTATATCACAGACGGTTAGTAGTAAAGGCCGTCTGTGATATACACTATATCACAGACAGTCTTTATTACTAACCGTCTGTGATATTATATCACAGACGGTTTTTAACAACGAACCGTCTGTGATACCAAGTGCATCATCCATTTTATTTGCTGTTTTTTGGCTAGCCTCAGGATATGCTAGCCATGCCCTCTGAAAGCAAGCAAGCAGATTACAGATAAATGACAGATATAAGTTAATTGCAACTCATAGTAAATTACAACAAAATTCGTACACAGATGAATGTAAAAAACATCCAGCAGATCACATACATATATAGAATGAAAATCGTTACACAAAATCTGACAAATGAATTCAATTGAAGGAATTGTTTGATTTGTACAGTTGAATCCAATGTTTCAACATCTAATTATCACCATTGCTGGCGTGAAACTCTCCCCTCTTACTTATGACCTCTGCTAGCAAGAATTCGGAGATGATTGCACGAATGTCGATGAAATTGTCAAGATCATATGCACTTTCGTCTAAGTGCACCCGCTGTCACTAGGAGCAATGTTAAGTCATTAATTAGCATGTGTGTGTAACATAAATACATATATATAATCAGAAAATAATAATTATTGGAAGGACCTGACAAACCTCTGGATCATTGATCTTAATACACATGATTTCCTTCATATGGCGGCAAATGTAGAATCCACATACGTTGCCCTGTAGCTGCTGGTGGCACTGCAAAAATAGAATTACATACATCGGTATTGTCAATTCTAGAGGCATTATAACAAAGTATGATATAGGATTGTTGTGTTGTAGCGGGTACCGGAAATCGCGTGTTGTGTCGTAGCGTGTCACTGGATTTTTTGTCGTGTGTTCCTCCTTGGGCAACAAAATCGGCAAACGCCCTACGTGATTCAAAAAACTTAGCCTCGGCCGTGGCAAACAAAAGAAATATTACAATAGAGTTATGTATGGAGGAAATGAGTTTACCTGTTAAGTACTTCTTGCACACGACTGAAGTCGTGGTTGCTCCTAAGGAGGGAATCAAGGTATATTACCTTGCTCCACTTTGGTACAATCACAAGCAAAATCCAGTGATGCCTAGTCATGTGTGTCGCCATAGTGATTAATCCTAAGTTCATGCTGCATGTAAAGTACAAATGAAACATTTGTGTGGCAACTAGTGAAGTACTTACCCTTGGTTGAAGGGTACCATGACGTACTCCTTGTCGGTGTGAGCAATCAATCCCCTCGTTATGTAACCTTGCACGAAGGATGCATCTTCATAGATAGATTGCTCGGAGACCAAGTGAGGGTCGAGGAAACCCACCGGTCGTCGCAATCGCCGGACTTCTTGTATCATGTATCTATACATAAAGAAAGAGTAATGACATTTATCTGTATAACGTGAATGTAGAACTTCATTGTACAGTACACTTACAGTGTCCAGCATCGTAGAAGTGAGGCGTCGAGTTCGTCGAGATTGAATAGTAAGAATAAATCTTCGAATGTCACAACGATGTAGCCCGAGTCGTGGAGGAAATGCGTGTCGTTATATATTTCAGAGTGAATGCACTCTGCTGGTTTGGCTTCATGTTAGACTTCTCCATGTACCAGGCATGCAATGTATTGCAAATCATACCAATCTGGCGTAATTGTGACTCGGGCACCAACGACACTCCTAGAATAAACTTCCATAGAACGGGACGCGGCTTAATTTTCGTCGCATGAGCCTTGGAGGCCTTGGAGCCTCGCTTATGATATGTTCTCGGTGGCGTCTTGGCGGGAGCCAATGCAACAGACTTTACTGGATTTGGAGGTGGAGGTGGAGCCACCGGAGCCGATGTGCCAGGTCCAGGGCGACGTCCCTCTTGGGCCACTGGATGTGAAGATTGTGGCACGGACATGTCGAGGACGATGTCCCTCTTGGGCCACTCAATGAATGTGTGGACGGCATCCCCTAATGTCTTAATCTCTTCGTTTGGGGGCTTCTCAAGAGGGACGGACTTAAAAATATCATTAATTATGTCCACCTGGACCTTTATGAAACCGGTGTCTACTTGTACACCGTGCACTAGTGTCCCTGGCAGCAATGGATACACCATGCCGCGCCTAGCGTCAATGGGAATAGAGCCAACAAGCATGACTTTGAGGCTGCAAGGCATGGGCTCCTACATAACGATACAAGATGAGTTAAGGCGTCCACCAGAGAGATCTATGTACCATTCTAAAGAGGTACATTACCTGAATGTCATCAATAGGTAAGTGGGCGTCGCTATGTTCAGAAATTGGTGTGGACGCGCAGCTACTGCGACGTTGAGGGGGACTGGGTACCGCAGTACTAGGAGTGGGTTGCGATTGGTTGCGGACTTGTCTCAGTTCTTCCCGCAACGAATCTATCTCTTCTCGAAGTGAGGCAGTCTGCTCTTGAAGTGAGGCAGATAGTTGTTCCTCAAGTTGAGCACGAAGCTCTTGTTTTATTTGTTCGCTGCGGTACGCCTTGGATCTCTTCCTACTCCTATATGTCTCGGAGTAATCTGGAAATCCGTGCCTCCAAGGTACATAAACCCCCATGCCTCGTGTGCGACCTGGGTGCTCCTTGTTTCCCAAGGCCCGTGATAGTAAATCTATCTCCCTATATTCTTCAAAAGAGCCACGAGAAGATTCGGTAGACAATGATTGCTGCAAGAGGCAATTAATCATGTTATTTTTGAACCCATGAAGTTCAAGAGGTGTTAACAACTATGTTGTTTAACATATTTTACCAGGCGTTGGGACACTTTCTCATCTGCGGGGTTTTTGAAAGAGACACCCGAAGATGTGGTTGATGACCTCGCTCTTAACCAGTTTCGAGCGCGCTCGTTTGCGATCCCGGCAAATGGCGGAGAGGCCTCCGATCGGATTGCGACCTCATCCTGCATCCTCCATTGCGGGATTTTACCCGCGTACCCAGTAGTGCCAAGTCTGTGAGGGTGCGTGTTTTGTGCCTGGAGAGCCTTGTGCGTCGCACTTTGTTGTTCAAATTCGGTCGTCGTCTTCATCTGCACAAAGGCCTCCCATGTTTCCGGCGACACGAAAGGATACTTCGTGAAGGGCGTGACATCCTCGGACACGTGCTTCGTCACAAGAGTGCTCTTAAAATTCTTCCATGCTTTTCCCATCGCGAGGAGCGCTTGTCGTTGCACGAGTCCCTGTACTTCTGCTGGGATCTCGAACGAATTTGTAATTTCCTTCCATAGCTGATTTTTGTGATCCTTTGTCAAATCTTTCCAGCTTGCTATGGTGATGGGGACCCGTTGCCTTCCAATTATCCTGCAGGTACTCCGAAATGATGACGCTACTTTCTTCGGTTCCAGAGGGATCCCATTCGGAGAGACCACCGTGATGGTCATTCGGCCCTCTGGCCTTTTCGATACTCCTCGGCCACGTTTAGTTTTCGCAATCTTGGGAGCGTGAGACCCAGATGACGACGACGAAGACTGTGTGGACGCCATCTCTCTTCTAAGAAAAAACTAACTGCAGTGAGCTATGGACCTTCCAAATAGACTAAACAAAGTTCTATGGACCTTCTGAATATCAAGTATATATCGTAAAACTAACATATTAAGTATATCAAGCATATATCGTAAAACTAACATATCAAGTATATCAAGCATATCAACTATATCAAGTATATCAAGCATATCAACTATATCAAGCATATTAAGTATATCAAGTATATATATCGTAAAACTAACATATCAAGTATATCAAGCATATCAACTATATCAAGTATATCAAGCATATCAACAATATCAAGCATATCAACTATATCAAGTATATCAAGCATATCAACAATATCAAGCATAACAACTATATCAAGTATATCAAGCATATCAACAATATCAAGCATATCAACTATATCAAGTATATCGTAAAGCTAACATATCGGAGGGAGCGGCGTCGGGAGGGACCGCTGTCGAAGCGGCGTCGGAGGGAGCGGCGGTGGGAGGGACCAAAACCTAGCTAGCAGGGGTGCTGGAGAGTGGAGACAACAGAGTGCGCGAGTGCGGACTCTGCAGACCTAGCTGTGGGTATTTGTAGGGAAGCTATCACAGACGGTTCCTTAAACGAACCGTCTGTGATAGTTATATCACAGACGGTTCTATAAATATAACCGTCTGTGATATTGTATTATCACAGACGGTTCTATAAATATAACCGTCTGTGATATGCAATTATCACAGACAGTTCTATAGATATAACCGTCTGTGATATTCCATTATCACAGACGGTTCTATCAATGGAACCGTCTGTGATAGTCTAATTATCACAGACGGTTCTATCGATAGAACCGTCTGTGATATTCAATTATCACAGACGGTTCTATCAATGGAACCGTCTGTGATGTGTTATTACAGACGGTTTCTTTTGATAAACCGCCTGTGATAGTTCACTATAGATACCCGCAGCTAGCTAGGTTCCTATGTCATTTTACAATTACAATGGAACATAGATACATTTATGAAAAACGTAACCATAACCATAAATATAACTATTTCTTAGTTCTGAGTCATTTTACAATTACAATGGAACATAGATACATTTATGAAAAACACAAGCATAACCAATATAACTATTTCATAGTTACATAATTTATTACACTTGGCTATATCATTTTAAATAAAGCCCTTCACGATGATCGACACACATATAGCTTGCTTCATCGCCTTGTTCTTCCTCGAGCCTGCTGCCATCTCCGAATGGAGGTAAATCATCAAATTGATTGTACTCTTCCCCATCCACAACATTCTCAACCCCGACAATCCTTCTTTTTCCCTGAAGAACTACATGGCACTTCTTATTTGCCGGGTCGGTTACATAAAATACTTGAACAACTTGCCTCGCGAGTACGAATGGTTCGTTTTTGTATCCTACACATTCGAGGTCCACGGTAGTGACGCCGTACTTGTCAACCTTTACACCCCGTGGGAGTTGGACCCAACGGCACCGAAATAGAGGAATTTTGAAAATTACGTAGTCAAGCTCCCAAATCTCCTCTACAAGCCCGTAGTACGAGCTTGGGCCAGCGGTACGGCCGTGCGCATCATAGGCATATATGCGGACACCTGAGTTCTGCACTGCGCTCTTTCTATCTTGATCTGTTGTATAAAATATGTAGCCATTAATGTCGTATCCTTGCCATGTCACAATTGTAAATTTTGGCCCTTTTGCCAACCATTGTAGTGTTTCACTTGACGACCTCCTAGTCAATTGCGCCTTGAACCATTGGTTGAACTGACAGTTGTGTTGTCTCATGATCCAAACTTCTGACTGGCCTACATTTTCCTGACGTAGCATGTCCTTGTGCTCTTCAATATATGGGGTCACTTCAGTCATGTGTTGTAAAACCATGAAATGGGCTTGAGCATACGTATTTTGATCCGGAGTTATTGCTTTCCTCCCGATAGTCCCGATACCCTCTAGCCTCCCCTCGTGACGAGATAGAGGTACACCTATCGGCTCTACCTGAGCCATGTAGCCGATGCAGAATTCAATGACCTCTTCTGTTGTATAACCTTCGATGATGCTACCCTCCGGTCGAGATCGATTGCGTACATAGGACTTCAGAATTCCCATGTACCTCTCGAAAGGGTACATATGACATAGAAATACGGGGCCGCATATTTTTATCTCTTTCACAAGGTGGACAATGAGATGGACCATGCTATCAAAAAATGATGGAGGGAAATACATCTCTAGATGACATAGAGTTGTCACCACCTCGGTTTGCAGAGTATCTAGTCCATCCGGATCAATGACCTTCTGAGCAATTGCATTGAAGAAATAACATAGCCTTATGATTGTCACTCGAACCTTGTTCGGCAAAATACTTCTAATTGCAACAGGTAGCATTTGTGTCATTAGCACATGACAGTCGTGAGACTTCATGCCAATTAATTTTAAATGTTCCATGGAAACAAGTTTCTTCATGCTTGTGGAGTGACCGTATGGAACTTTCACACCAAGTAAGGACCGGCACAGTTCAGTTCTCTCGGACTTAGACAGAGTGTAGCATGCTGGGGGAAGGTACGTCTGGCCTTTATCGGTCTCTATCGGTGCTAACTCGGTCCTGATGTTCATAACGACCAAGTCACGCCTTGCGTTAACACCATCCTTTGTTTTATCATGAATGTTCAGTAAGAGACCAATCAAACTGTCACATACATTCTTCTCTACGTGCATGACATCGATGCAATTGCGAACTTCTAAGTGCTCCCAATAAGGCAAGTCCCAAAATATTGACCTCTTTTTCCACATGTTCTTCCTCAATTTACATCCCTTTCCAAACACAACATTTATATCCTTGACCATATCATACACCTCTTTCCCACTAAAAGGTCTTGGTACTGAGTCATCCTCTTTTTTCCGTCAAATTGTTTCTTCATCTTGCGGTATGGGTGATACTTTGGAAGGAACCTATGGTTGCGCATGTACACAGTTTTTCGCGAGTTGTTCAACCACACACTCTCGGTATAATCTAAGCAGTGCGGACACGCTTTGGCTCCTTTTATACTCAACCCTGACAGGTTACCAAGGCCAGGAAAATCATTAATGGTGCAGAACAACATGGCGCGTAGAGTGAAGTTCTCTCGTTTGTTCGCATCCCATACATGTACCCCTTCATTCCACAGTATTGCAAGATCTTCCACCAATGGGGCTAGGAACACATCTATATCGTTGCCAGGTTGCTTCGGCCCTTGGATAAGTAGTGACATCAAAATATATTTCCGCTTCATACACAGCCAAGGAGGAAGGTTGTACATGCACAGAGTCACGGGCCAGGTGCTATGTCGGCTGCTCATGTTACTAAAAGGATTCATTCCATCTGTACTCAACCCAAACCTTATATTTCTCAGTTCCACACCGAAATCTACAAACATCCTATCGATGTTCTTCCACTGGGCAGAATCAGCAACATGTCTTATCATTCCGTCTTTCTTACGCTGCTCGCAGTGCCAACGCATCAATCTTGCATCCTTGCGGTTTGCAAATAAACGCTTCAAACGGGGGATTACAGGAAGATACCACATCACCTTAGCAGGAGGTCCTTGCTTCACCTCGATGCCCTTCCCATCATCAGAGTCATTTTTACGCTTGTATCGGGATGCTTTGCACACCGGACAAACATGTAAGCTAGCATACTCTTTACGGTACAGAATACAATCATTCCGACATGCATGTATTCTTTCTACTTCCATTCCTAATGGACAAAGAATCTTCTTGGCTTGGTAGGTGGTTCTCGGCAACACATTTCCCGTTGGAAGCATGTCCACTAGGAGACCTAATAATGCCGTGAAACTCTTATCGGACCAACCATTGCTTGCCTTCAATTTTAGCAGTTCTAGAACTGATGACAACCTCGTGTATTGCGGCTTGCATCCAGGAACAAAGGTTTCTCCGAGTCCTCCATCAAGCCCTCGAATTTACCAAACTCTCTCTCACTATAGTTCCCTTCTGCATCACGTAACATCTAATCCAGATTGTCATCCTGCGACCTATCCTCATGATCGAAAGAACAGTCCACAACTGGCATATCGTTGTCTCCCTCGACTATGTCATAACTACCTTCTTGTGTACTCTTCTCTTCACCGTGACTGGTCCAACATTTGTACCCTTTTCTGAATCCCCTTCGAATCAAGTGAGCTTCAATCTACGCTGAGTTGCTAAACATCTTGAGATTATCACAATCAATACATGGGCAATACATATATTTCATCCCCTTCTTCAACATATCCAGCTCGGCCGCCCTTCTAAAAGCAGACACACCAGTAATGTACTCTTCACTCACACGGTTCTCAATATACATCCAGCTTCGGTCCATCTACGCTACACAAGTGACAAATGGGTGTCAAAAATGATTATTACCCCTACTACTAACCTCTGATCAGATCACTAAGAATGTTAAGTAATTGAGTACTAATCTCTGATCAGATCACTAAGAATGTTAAGTAATTGAGTATACTAACCTCTGATCAGATCACTAAGAAGACGGTGATATTTGTTCACCCCCAAATCCCTAAAGCCGGCCGCCTTGCTCCACCGATGCAGCGCAATGAAGACAGATCGGTGTCGACATCCTTCAAGCAAGTACGCCAAGTAATTAATACTACGCAGAATATCACAGACGGTTCCAACCACAAACGGTCTGTGAAAATGATATATCACAGACGGTTCGTATTCATAACCGTCTGTGAATTATCACCGACGGTTATTAATATTAACCGTCTGTGGTACAAACAATATCACAGACGGTTCAAATTAATAACCGTCTGTGATTGTTGCCTATCATAGACGGTTCGAATATATAACCGTCTGTGATAGTCTAACATTATCACAGACGGTTCTTAACACGAACCGTCTGTGATGTCTATAATATCACAGACGGTTCGCAATACCAACCGTCTGTGATTTATGCGTATCACAGACGGTTCGTATATAGAACCATCTGTGATAGTCCTTCACAGACGGTTTACATTACAAACCGTCTGTGATAGTTCACTCTGTACGCATGACTGCCAATTCGAAGCATAGCATAGCATCCGAGGCACATCCGAGGCCTGCTGCTGTGTCTTGAGGAATGCCAAGAGCTGGTCTTCAGATGTGGCATTCCTCAAGACACAGCAGCAGGCCTCGGATGTGCCTCGGATGCTATGCTATGCTTCGAATTGGCAGTCATGCGCCTGACGAAACAATTCATCTTTCCACCCAAATGGTCAATGTATCTTTTGCAACAATCACAGCTAATACAGAGCAAGCACAACAACACATTCAGATCTATTACAGCTAAGAACGAACCCATCATGGCACGACGGTGCGGCTGAACAAGACACACTTACACACTTACGGCAAGAGTGTGTTGTCCAGCCGCCCGCCGTTCAGCGACGGAGGCGCTAGCTCACAGCGGAGGGGAACCTAGCTAGTGGATGAACTCACGCGTGACTAGTACCGGTGGAAAGGTTGATGAGAAGTTATTAATAAGGGCCGAGCCGTGGGAGGAACTGGTGCCAGCCATTCGATGTGGAGAGAATGGACGGGTGAGATCGAAATCCTGGGTATACGCCAATTATTGGTAACATTTGCTTATCACAGACAGTTATTTACACGAACCATCTGTGATGCATACTATCACAGACGGTTCGTGTTAATAACCGTCTGTGATTGTGCTTATCACAGACGGTTCGTTAATAGAACCGTCTGTGATAGACTTTCACAGACATTTTATACCACAAACCGTCTGTGATACTTGACAAAAGTGCAAAAAAAAGACATTCCCAGATTCTTCGGTGAGCAGCCGACATAGCTGACTTCTTCGCTGAGCGACTATCCATCTGCTTCTTCCCACTTCTTTTCTTCATCTCTGGTCTCTGGATCACGTACGCCAGTAGCGATGATTCAGCTGAATCATCACTACTGGCGTACGTGATCCAGAGACCAGAGATGAAGAAAAGAAGTGGGAGGAAGTAGATGGATAGTCGCTCAACGAAGAAGTCGGCTATGTCGGCTGCTCACCGAAGAATCTGGGAATGTATTTTTTTGAACTTTTGTTTTAAAATTGCCTTGAATTTTGCAGGAAAAAGAAGGATTGTCGGAGTGGACATCACATCTCGGCAGTAGTCGGCATCGTCGAGGAACATGCAAATACAGAGGCAAGCACGATAACACATTTAGATCTATTACAGAATAACAAGCTAGTGAACTCTTCATGGAACGACGGTGCGGGTGAACAAGACACACTTACCACACTTACAGCCATATATGCTCACAGTGGATGAACTCACGCGTGACTAGTACCGGTGGAAAGGTAGATGGGGCGTTATTTATAAGGGCCGAGCAGAGGGAGGAACTGCTGCCTGCCATTCGATGTGGAGAGAATGGACGATTGAGATCGAAATCCTGGGTATACGCCAATTATTGGTGACACGTGATTATCACACGCCAATTATTGGTGATATGTGATTATCACAGACGGTTATTAACGCGAACCGTGTGTGATAATAAATATCACAGACGGTTATTAATACGAGCCGTCTGTGATGTTTCAGTTATCACAGACGGTTCTTAATACGAGCCGTCTGGGATGTTTCAGTTATCACAGACGGTTCGTATTAATAACGGTCTGTGATATTAATATCAGACGAACGGTCTGTGATATTAATATCAGAATATGAACGGTTTGTGATATTAATAGCAGAGATGGTTTGAAATACGAAGTGTCTGCGTTAATGCTTAAATATGCGCGCCCTAATCCTGCTCTTCTACACACTATGCTCTCCCTGATCATAATAGCAGAGATGGTTTGAAATACGAAGCGTCTGCATGCGTTAATGCTTATATATGCGCGCCCTAATCCTTCTACACACTATGCTCTCCCTGATCATCTTCTTCATCACCAGATTTCTCAATAATGACATCTAAAATTCTTTTGATCTCCTTCCTCTCATCTATCCATCATGAGTTGTTCGGACGCAACCTTACACAGGCAGCCAAAAATTTACGTCTGGAGCAGCTCCTCCGCTCACGCCCTGCTCTCCTTCCTTGACTCGCTTCCATCCGTCAGCTGGACCTCATCATCCGTCGTCGACGGAGGTGTCTCATTGCCACTCAGGATAGGGAAACCGCCCTCAGCCTCGTTCTTCTCTACAATGTGCGCAAAGCGGAGGAAGATCTTGCGGCACTGCAGACACACTTGGATAAACTTGCCGATCAAGCAGATTGGGCCGATAATGCGGAAGCGCATCTTGACATCCTGTCTCAGATTATGGAACATGCTAATGATCATTTGCCCATGCTTGAGGAGGAAGTCGAGAAGGCAAGGGCAATCTTGACGGCATTCGAGAACACAGCGGCTGATCCTCCAACTCCAGAAGTCGACGAAGAAGCATATGAAGCCCAGAAGATTCAAATCTGGGAATGTCTTTTTATTGCACTTTTGTAATAAAATTATCTTGAATTTGACTCTCGTCTCTATAGATTCTGTAGTTTAAACGATACCACAGACGGTTCGTATTACTAACCATCTGTGAAATTTCACAGACGGTTAGTAATACGAACCGTCTGTGATCTCTAAAATTATCACAGACGGTTCGTGTTAATAACCGTCTGTGAACTTTCACAGACGGTTAGTAAAATGAACCGTCTGTGATGTCTCATTTATCACAGACCGTTCGTGTTAATAACCGTCTGTGAAAATATCACCGACAGTTGCCAGTATAAACCGTCTGTGACAGTTTAATCACAGACGGTTCCGTATGAACCGTCTGTGATGTAGCCGTCCAGTATAGCCTCTTCTGTAGTAGTGTAGGTCCATAATAGATTATAATATGAAATAAATTCTAGGATACTATGACCATTCTAATTTGCATATGGTTTTGAATTAAAGTAAAACCCCTTTAATTCATCATGCTGGTCTGACATGCACCATATGGAATGTTTCGTGATCGCCTGACCAAGAGGTACAACAAGAGTAATCTTCCCACAAAAAACTAATAGTACCAAGCCCAAGTCATTTTTTATTTATTTTAGAAAGATGACAGTCCATGCTAAATTTTTCACATCGATATGGCAGCGTCCAACATAGATCCTTTCTTTGGAATCTTTCCACATCAATTTGGTGTTCAATTCATATAATATAGAACTAAAAATACTCTGTATTGCATGTGTAAGACTAAGTCGGCAGATCTATCATATTGTAAATTATGTATCGTGTTGAAATATATGTAATTGAACTAAAATAAAAAAGTGTGGTATCCAAATATATACTGCTAGGACCCGGAATTTGTATTCCAAATCCACATGTGTTTCCTATGCTAATCCCATGATTGATAGCTAGCACATATATTCAACATTATTGGTATCACATCCACACACGATAATTGAAAACAAGTAGCATATTATAATTAAACAAGCAAAGTTAAGTCAATGACTATGTTTACAACAAAAGGGCCAACCGGCCTAGTTCACATGTCATAAGTATTGCAGTGGAAATATGATAAAAGTGAGGAACTAAAAACCTGCTAGCATGCCTCAACCTTTCTATAGGCAATTGACAGGGTAACTGCTAGTAATCGGTGTTGTCATCGCTAAAACTGACGGTGTAAAAGTAACCAATTGTGAGGTCATCTTCTTCTGCTCTGATATTGTTCAATAAGAAATTGTGAGTACAAGACTATACTCCACAAGACTTTATAGCAAAATTTAATAATATGCAAGTTGAGCAAAGGAGGCTATCTATTCTAGTTAGATTTAGCATAACACGATCCCTTTATTTCTAATAGATAGTAAATAGATTGCAAATCACCAAGTGTAAGAGCATTTGGCATTGATAAATAAATAATAATAAAGCATAATTATCCATAAGTAACTAGGTGGTTTGCTGCCCCAATATCGACACAGCGGCAAAAACCTTTTGTCAAACAATCCCATGAATAGACTCCCTATCTATATGTTACCCGATCCGTTTGACAAAACATACGACTACACAGGTTGAGGATTTACCAAGTCATCTATGACCGGGGATATGGCTATTCAAATAGATTTACACTCTGTAGAAATTGTATACATTTTTACCTACAAGACATAAACATCTCACCATGTCATCCATGTCACATGATACCAACTAGTACCTGATCTGAGAGTTTATAACAAAGCTTTTTTACATTACCAGTCCAAACAACAAACAATGCTATGGTACCTTTGAAGACAAGGAGAGCTCTCCAAAATCTTAAGAATTATACGTCGTGTTGGTAAGCTTTGTGGTTCTCCCGCACTAACCCAAACCACCTATCCACTACCACATGTGGTTTAATTGCTAGAACACGACAATTTATTACGCTAGGGCCTCCCCATATAAGGCACACGTGGTTTGCACTGAAATCTTGGGTCTAACTGCATCATAGACTCATTCCTTAGTGACCCAGGCGACACAATCATAAACTAAAGTCTCGTGCAATTGGACTCGCCTAAGTCCAAAACATATTTATAATTTTATTTTTTAACTAAAATAATAGTGGTAACTCTTATGGACCACTATACAGGTTTTTTTCCCATTTTGCACAATTTTGACAAGTTGCTCCAGCGTCGACAAACTAGCAATGAGAAACATAGCTAAGCATAATTAATTTGATTCATCTAAAATTCCACAACTATTTAGACCAATAGTGGATAACCATACTAAGGTTACAATAATTAGGATATCAATTTATTAAGGTAGGATCAATGCAACAGTTGGATATGGCTACCAACCTTATCAACATAGTAATTTTACCAAAATTACACGTATGCATACTAATTTTCAAACTCAACATATGTAATACTGAACAAATGGGTTCAACATGGTCAAAGAGGGTGCTTTCCTTGCTTGTTGAACTCTTGATCAACTTCGGACGTTTCTGGAACGTTGGTATCTAATTAATAAGAGCAAATGACATAAAGAAGAGTCAAATAAATTCAAACAGAGAGAAAATCTAAATTTTATTCAGATTATGAAAGTTCATGATTTTCAAAAAAAAATTAGAACAAGTTTCACTCAGTTTAGAATTCATATGCAAAAGTTATGGGCATTTAATTTGGTTCGATTGGAAAATTCTAGAAAAAGAAAAGGGAAAATATTGTGCATGAATTTTCAAATTAATTTCTATTTTTATTCAATTCTAGATTTATTGTGTCATCAACTCACTAGTGGGGTTTGGTCTAAAAACAGTGGGCCCCATATGTTAGCTGTTGTAGGGGTGGCCCCCACCTAAACCCAGCAGGCCTGGTAGAAGGTTATAAGGCCCAGAATAGGCCATGTGTAATGACATAAGTGCCCCTGAAGGGCATACTCGGATGTAAGGGTACAATTGTAAAAACACTCCCCATGTATATATATGGAATACAGGTTATGGGGTGAACCCAAGCCATTACTGTCACTCCCAACTCTCCACTACCATCTCTCTCTGTTTGGTCTATAGCCACAACAGTTGGCGCCGTCCGTGGGGAGGACAGGAGCAAGCCTGAAGTCCGAAGAAGGATGGCACCGAAAAAAGCTTCGTCGACGGCGGCGAAGAAAGAAAAGGCGGCTGGGTCGGAGCGTCACATGGGCACCAGGGCTTCGGCACCGGCTGTTGCGGGCGCGGTGAGCGAGGACGTCGACGCCCGCGCTGCGACGGCCAACCTCGCCATCGGCGCCGCGACGGCCGACCTTGCCATCGGTGCCGCGACGGCCGACCCGGCCATCGGCGCCGCGACGGCCGACCCCGACATCGGCGCCGCGACGGCCGACCCCGTCACCGACTCGACGGCAACGCCGACGGTGGAAAGCGCTCTGCTGGCGGCCCTCAAAGCATTCCAGCAGGAGCTGGGGGACCTTCGCGGGGCTGTCCAAGACATACAAGAGGTTCGGAGCCAGCAGGCCGCGCCAGTAGTCCCGCCAGAGCCTACGCCGGAAAGGACGGACAGCCGCGACGCCCCCACATCCAGCCGTGTGCCGCAGCGACGCGTCGACACAAAGTCCCCGCTTTCGGCAGGACTACAGCAGGCGGCGTGGCCCGAAGACTTCAAATTCCCCAGCGTCATCGAGCCCTATAAAGGCGACACGGACCCTCGTGAGTTCGTGCGCGTGTACGAAACTGCAATCGAAGCCGCGAGCGGAGATGACACCACAAAGGCGAAGGGACTCCCCCTCGCGATGCAAGGAGTGGCGCTCTCCTGGTTTTTTACCATTGAGCCAAACTCCATCTACGCGTGGGAGCAGGTCCGCGACTGCCTTCACAACAACATCCAAGGGAACTACGTTGAACGGGTCGACGCGGATCAGCTCTTCGCTGTGAAGCAAAAGCCTGCGGAGAAGCTCCGGGACTATTTCAAACGCTTCGCGAGGATACGATGTCAGGTCCAAGACGTCAACGAGACAACCGTCATCAACGCGGCCATACAGGGCCTTCGTCCAGGCCCCCTGGCCGAGTACAACGCACGCAAGCCTATCAAGACGGTCGCCAAGCTCTTCGACAAGATGGAAGGGTATGCGCGGGCCGAGGAAGATGCGCGAAGACGCAACACCCCCGCCCCGACCTCGCCCAAACGAAGCGCTCGCTGCGCGAGGAGGTGAGTGGCGATTCCCCGAAGCAAGACTGCAGTCGACCACTCCGGGAGGCCACTCCCGGAAGCAACGGCCCCGGGGAGCAAGAAGGCTCGCCAGGGGCCAGGCGCAAGCCCCGGCGCCACCAGCGCAGACCGCGCAAGGTCCGCCATGTCCTTGGTATCGGAAACACCTCTCGAGGACCTGCCCTCATATCGTAGGAAGGGGGCTGGGGATGCGAAGGCGGACCAGATCGTGGTGAACGACTTCGCGCGGAGCAAGAGCTTCGGGACTATGGCAAGTGGTGCGAGGTACATGGTTACGGCGACCACTACACGAAGGCGTGCGCCGTAGTCATGGAACTGCGACGGGCGATGGCCGAGTCTCGGGCCTTGTCTCCTCGGCCCCTTGCCGAAGTCCATGAGCGGCATCCAAGAGGTGGTCCCCTGCAAGCCCCCGACAGGGAAGGCACACAGCACCGCAATGTCAACGTCATCACTGGAGGTTCCCTGTCAGGGGCCCCCGTGGAGCGGTCGCTGCCGTGGGTGCCGCCCTGCAACATCACCTTCACCCTGGATGATGCTAGGGGTGTGGAGTTCCCTCACCAAGACCCTCTCGTTATCCAGGCTCACATCGCAGGCCATGACGTCAGGCGCGTCCTCGTTGACGGGGGAAGCTCCGCGAATATTCTGTTCGCAGGGGCCCTCGAGCGTATGGGAATCCCCTGAAGCCGCCTGGAGTAGGCAGGAGCTCCAATTCAAGGCTTCAGAGGCCAATAGCTGGAGGCCATAGGACACGTGTCCCTTCCAGTTACATTCCGCCAGGGGAGCAACACCCGAAGCGCGCACGTCATCTTCGACGTCGTAGACCTCTCGCACCCCTACAACGCCATATTGGGACGACCCGCCATCAATTCCCTTGAGGCGATCCCGCACCACGCCTTCCTATGCATGAAGCTCCCAAGCCCGGAGGGCGTGATCACTGTCTTCGGCGACCAGGACCTCGCCAGGTGCACGCCCTCTCGTGTATGCCCGGCGACACACCCTCCACTCCGGGATGGACGCCCAAGTCTCGGCCCGAAGGTGGGGTCAAAAAGGTGCCGCTCCAGGCGGAGGGGTAGTTTGTGTCCATCGATGAGGGGCTCCCTGCGGAGGTTGAGCGAGATCTACTCCAAGTGCTCCAGGACAATGCCGACATTTTTGCATGGTCGCCGGAGGATATCAAGGGCGTAGACCGCGCAATAATCGAGCACCGCTTGCCGGTCCGCCCTGACGCCAAGCTGGTCAAGCAGAAGCTCAAACGGCCAAGGTGGAGGTGGCGAAGCTTCTCCGGGCCGGGGTCATTCGCGAGGTCCATCACCCAGAGTGGCTCGCCAACCCCGTATTGGTCAAAAAAGCCAGCGGGGCCTGGCGTATGTGCATCGACTTCACCGCACTCAACAAGGCATGCCCCAAGGACAATTACCCCTTGTCGCGCATCGACCAGTTGGTCGATGCTACCGCCGGGTGCGAGCTAATGAGTTTCCTGGACGCTTACTCCGGTTACCATCAGGTGTACATGGCCGAAAATGACGAGGACAAGACCAGTTTCATCACACCGATTGGGACCTTCTGCTTCGTCAGGATGCCCTTCGGCCTGAAGAATGTAGGCGCTACCTTTACCCGCCTCATCGCACTTGCCCTCGCCGCTCAGCTCGGGAGGAACGTGGAAGCCTACGTCGATGACGTGGTAGTCAAGACCCGGCAGCTCGCTTTGCACGGCCGGGACCTCCAGGAGACCTTCGACAACCTCAGGAAGGCCGGCATCAAGCTCAACCCCGACAAGTGCGTCTTCGGCATCCAGGCGGGCAAGCTACTGGGCTTCCTCGTATCCGGACGAGGCATCCAGGCGAATCCCGACAAGGTTGAGGCCATCCTGGACATGGAGCCCCCCAAGACGACGAGGGAGGTCCAGAGGCTGGCGGGCCGCATGGCAGCCCTAAGCCGCTTCCTATCCAGGGCGGCGGAGCGGGGTTTGCCATTCTTCAAAACGCTTCGCGGGTGCGACGGATTTCGGTGGGATAGCTACTGTGTGGAGGCCTTCAACGAGCTCAAGAAACACCTAGCGAGCCTCCCCACTCTGGTCGCCCCAGCACCAGAGGCTCCCCTCTTGCTCTATCTGGCCGCGTCGGCTACAGCGGTCAGTGCCGTCCTCGTCCTGGAGGAAGGCGCCATACAGCGGCCCGTATACTTCGTCTCCGAAGCCCTCCAAGGCGCCAAGACGAGATATACGGAGCTGGAAAAACTAGCTTACGCGCTGGTCATGGCCTCCAGGAAGCTTCGACACTATTTTTTAGCCCACCCAATCACAGTGCCCTCCTCATTCCCTTAGCGGAGATGTTACACAATAAGGAGTCCACGGGGCGCATCGGCAAGTGGGCTGCCAAGCTCGCCCCTTTCTCCTTGACATACGCCTCGCGGACGGCAATCAAATCTCAAGTCCTCGCCGACTTCCTCGCAGAATGGACTCCGCCGGCTCAGCCAGCCCAGAAGCACGATGACCCGGTCTGGACATTCACCATCGACAGAGCCTACGGCGTCGCGGGCGCGGCCGTAGGCGCGGTAATTGTCATGCCCGAGCGGCAGCGCCTGCTGTACTCGGTGCGCCTCGCGTTTCCGTCCACCAACAACACAACTGAGTATGAAGCGCTGCTCTTCGGCCTGTCAAAGCTCAAGGCGGTTGGTGCGCGACGAGTGCTCGTCCGCACGGACTCACGTTTGGTGGCAGGCCACGTGGACAAGTCATACCAAGCCAAGGACCCTGAGCTAGCCAAATACCTTGCAGCGGTAAGGGTGAGGGAAAGGCATTTCTTTGGCGTCACGGTCAAGGCCATCCCTCGTGCAGAGAATGAGTAGGCCGACGCTCTCGCCAAGGCGGACAGCCAGCAACTGCCTCCCCCTGACAGGGCGTTTTACGAAGTGTTGCCGCAGGCGGCCATCGTGCAGGACAATCGGGACGCGGCTCTCGTTCACCACGTCGTCCAGCAGGGCGACTGGCGGGAGCCCATCTTCAATTTCCTGCAGGGCATTGTGGAGCCGGAGGACCCCGCCGAGCTCCGGCGTCTCCAACACCGTGCAAGATCCTTCCAGGTGTTTGAAGGGACACTCTACAAGAGAGGAGTCTGCGCACCGCTCCTGCGCTGCCTCGCCCGCGAAGAAGGGAAAAAGCTCCTTGCAGAGATCCACGCGGGGGTGTGCGGGTCTCACCTCGCGCCGAGGTCGTTGGTCGGCAAGGCATTCAGGCAAGGCTTTTCCTGGCCAACTGCCATCACCGACGCCCAGGACCTCGTGCGTCGGTGCCAGGGGTGCCAGTGGATGGGACGCATCATCCGCAGGCCCCCAACGAACCTCAACCCTATCCCCCCTGTGTGGCCACTGGCACGCTGGGACGTCAACATAGTAGGACCATTTTCCCGAGCCCCAGGGGACCTACGGTTCGTGGTAGTTGCGCTGGAATATTTTTCCAGATGGCCGGAGGCGGTAGCCCTGGCCAAGATAACCTCGGCGGCCATGCAGCGTTTTCTCTGGCAGAACATCGTATGTCGCTTCGGCGTGCCCAGGGAGCTCACCGTCGACAACGGTCTTCAGTTTGATGCCACCTTATTCAAGGAATTCTGCGACGGCATGAGCATCACGCTTCGGTTCGTCTCGGTTGGGCACCCCTAGTCCAACGGAGTGGTCGAAAGGGCGAATGGAGCAATTTTCGTCGCTGTCAAAAAAAGCCTAGTCGGGTTGCCAAAAGGCAGGTGGCCAGAGGAGCTTCACAGTGTCCTCTGGTCCCTTCGCACAACCGTAACACGCCCGACGGGATTCACGCCTTTCAAGCTCCTTTTTGGTGACGAGGCTGTGACGCCTGAAGAAATCAAGGCTGGCTCGCGGAGGGTCCTCGTCCAAGCGCCCGACGAGGAGCGTCGCGTGTCCTTGGACCTCCTCGATGGGACGCGGGCGAGCGCAGCCCAGCATGTCGAAAAGTACGCGCGACAAACAGTACGTACTCGAGACCGGTCCGTATACCCGCGAAGGTTCAACCTTGGGGATCTTGTCCTCAGAACGGCGCTCCATGCGGAGACCGTCGGCAAGCTGGAGTCCAAGTGGGAAGGTCCATACATCGTGGCGGAAGCATGCAGAAGGGGGCGTACAGCCTCGCCACACTCGAGGGACAAACTCTCCGCCACACGTGGAACGCGGACAAGTTGCGGCGATATTACGCCTAGAAGCAGGGCGAAAATCATAGTGTCATCAGCCCCTCCTTGTACGATGCTCGCCCGCGCAAACGGGAGTTCAATAAAGCTCGCTGTTTCCACAAGTAACGTTGTCTGGCCGCAATATGCGGAGGATCACCCCCGCGCGCAGGCACGTTAGTCCATGGACTCTAAATAAGACGTAGCGTCGAGGTCCGCCTCCGCACGCGAGAGTCTACGGACTATAAATTAAGTCGTAGCGTCGAGGTCCGCCTCCGCACGCGCCAGTCCACGGACTCTAAATAAGACGTAGCGTCGAGGTCCGCCTCCGCACGCGAGAGTCTACGGACTATAAATGAAGTCGTAGCGTCGAGGTCCACCTCCGCACGCGCCAGTCTACGGACTCTAAATAAGACGTAGCGTCGAGGTCTGCCTCCGCACGCGCCAGTCTACAGACTCTAAATGAAGTCGTAGCGTCGAGGTCCGCCTCCGCACGCGCCAGTCTACGGACTCTAAATAAGACGTAGCGTCGAGGTCCACCTCCGCACGCGCCAGTCTACGGACTTTAAATAAGACGTAGCGTCGAGGTCCGCCTCCGCACGCGCCAGTCTACGGACTCTAAATAAGACGTAGCGTCGAGGTCCGCCTCCGCACGCGCCAGTCTACGGACTCTAAATTAAGTCGTAGCATCGAGGTCCGCCTCCGCACACGCCAGTCTACGAACTCTAAATCAAGTCGTAGCGTTGAGGTCCGCCTCCGCACGCGCCAGTCTACGGACTCTAAATAAGATGTAGCGTCGAGGTCCGCCTCCGCACGCGAGAGTCTACGGACTATAAATTAAGTCGTAGCGTCGAGGTCCGCCTCCGCACGCGCCAGTCTACGGACTCTAAATAAGACGTAGCGTCGAGGTCCGCCTCCGCACGCGAGAGTCTATGGACTATAAATTAAGTCGTAGCGTCGAGGTCCGCCTCTGCACGCGCCAGTCTACAGACTCTAAATAAGACGTAGCGTCGAGGTTCGCCTCCGCACGCGAGAGTCTACGGACTATAAATAAGGCATCGTCGGCCCAAACCACAGCTTACAACAGTAGGAATAAATGGTGCACCGTTCCATTGCAGAAGCATGAGGTTAAGTGATTACAAGCATGAGCGCACAAGCGCAAAAGCCCCCCTCTCTCCGCGCGAGGTGATCATCACCTCAGTCTTCGCGCGGCGCCGAGGGGCCCGTGCCGCTGCCGTGGCCTCGGGGAACTCCTTCGAGCCAACGGAGGAAGTCTCCTCCCCCGCGCAGCGTTTGCTGTACTGCAACCCTCGCCGCATCATCCCCGACACGACCCCAGATACGCCGGTGGAAGTTTTGGAGGCCATGCTCGATAAAGCGAATGGCGTCCGACAGCGCCTCCGGCCGGCCAGGGAGATCCAGGTGAGGGTTCGCCAGCTACTGCATGTGCCTGCACCCACGAGTGTGCAGCATGCCGAGGGCAAGGCACGCGCCAACATAGCCGCAGTGCTCCCCGAAAGTCCTGGCGCTGCGGAGCGCAACGCCCGCCCCCTCCTCGATCAGCCCAAGCGTCTCCATCAGGTCCTCCGGCCCGTGAGTGGCGTCGGGCACGTCAACGCACAGATCGCGCAGGGCCTGGTTCAAGGACTCCATTGCCCCCCACGCCGACATGGACGCATCGTCCAAGGCGCGGGTCTTCCCTGCAAGAGCCTCAGCCAGCTGGGCTTTCTCCTCCTCTAAGGCGGCGACCTGCTGCAGGAAGGAGGCGCGTTCCTCTGCCGCGGCGCGTTTGACTTCCTCGGCCTCGACTCGTGTGGCTGCCAAGGCACCCTCCAGCGCGCGAAGCTCTTCGTCTTTAGTCGCGTGAGCGTCATCCGCTTCACGAAGGCGGGCTTCTAAGGCCCTCTGCTCCCGGATACGGGCCTCGTCTAGTGCGTCGCCGATGACAAGCGTCTGAAGAGCAGCAATAAGAATCACCAGGAGCCCGGTAACGCCGTACAAAACACAAAGCACACATACTCACCCTTATCTCCGAAGCCCGCAGCGCGAGTGCCAGGTGGTCTCCCTCGCATAACGACAACATCCGCCGGTCAAGGCCGCCGCTGGCGCGTTCTGCCGCTATGGTGAGAGCGCGGAGTATCTCCAGGCGCGGGAGGAAGTCGGACAGCACGAGTTCTGACCCCTCCACGTCGGCGGCTGTGGAGGCTTCGGCCGCTTCGACAGCAACAGATACCGGCGCGGCACCGTGCACAAGGTTTTGGACTTCGCGCATGCCCCCGCTGCTCGATCCTTCTCCACGCACGGGAGACCTTGTCTCGCCTGATGCCGATAGAATGAGCGAGCAGATCGGAGAGAGTTTCACGAAGTCGAGCGAAGAGGAGCCACGCTTACCTTCTGCACCTCCCACCGCAGCAGGAGGTGGTGTTTGTTCGGCCGCCAATCGGGGCGTCCGCGCCTCGGTGGTCGGGTGGAAGGACCCCTCGGCAGCGTCGGGCGCCACAATGCCAAGCATGGGGCCCGCAACGTTGTAGCGACCCTTCGGAGGAACCGAGGGCGATTCCTCCGTGAAGTTAGCGGCCGCAGCTTCTGCTACGGCTTCAGTCTCTACCGCGCCGGATGTGTCCCTGGCAGCAGCAGCACTATCGGCCGCGGCCCTCTCGCCAGGAGTGATGTTCCCCTCCGAGCTGGCGGGTTCCGGCCTGGTCAAGGCCGCTACCGTATGCTCAACAGCGTCGGCGGACGGTGCCGGTGGTGGATTCCAAGCGGTGCGCCCCGCCGAACCGGCTCGGTCGGGCGCGTTACCGGTTGAACGTCCCGCCCCAGCGGGGCCAGCTGCCGAGGTGGCTGGCAGGCTGGCTACGACAGCCTTGGGGTGAGCCCGGCGCCGCGAAGACGAGGCGTCTGCATGGCCGCCACCGCCATGATGGCTCGAAGTCCCCGCGGGGGTCTCCGCTGGTATCCGGCGCTCCGGCACAGCGATACCCAAAACCTCGCAGGTGCGGTTCACCCGCCCTTGCTTCGCCGTCTGGGTCGCGGCCTCGCGCAGCTCGTGCTCCTTGAGTGTGTATGGGGCAAGGAACACCTCAGCCGCGCACTCGGCGTCTTCTAGCCAAGCCACTGCACAAAAGACAGCAGGGAAGTCACGCGAGGGCAGTACGGATACGTCAACAGGAGCCTGCTAAACGCTAAGCAACTTACGAGGAGCAGAGGGCGGAAGCAGGCAAGACAAGGGTGGGCGCACCCCGTCCTCTCGGTCGTCGCTCCGTTGCGTGTACTTCCACCGGGCGGAGAGGGGCGCCACCCCGTACATCGTGAACTCTTCGGCCAAGTTGCGCATACTTAGCCGGCGTGCAACGCCAGCAAGCCTCCATAGCCTTCGTGGGTCATCAGCCTCCGGCTTCACACTTGGCGCGCTATTAAATGAGATTGGTCCACCTCGGCATAGCAGGCCACTCGTGCTGGCCACGATGTAGTAAAACCACTGCCGTGTCCAGCCAAACTCCCAGCTCTCCAAGCCAGCTGGCGCAGGGAATAACGTTGAACAGGACCCTCGTAGCACGAAGTCCACGCTACCGAAATTGGAGACAGCCCCCTCAACCTTCCTGGGTCGGCAGCACGCGTCGTGCAGGGCGGCGAACAGGCTCGCGCTGGGACGCCGGCCCTCTGTCCGCGTGGCCCACGTGAAGACAGCTAGGCGCACTATGGCGTTCGGCATCAGCTGCGCTAGCTCCAACCCGTAGGACCGCAGGACTTCGCCCACAAACTTCGTTGAAGGCATTCGAAGGCCGGCGTCGAAGAATGCGACAAAAACGATCGCCTCTGTGTCCTGGGGCTTCGGCTCCGTCTCGTCACGGCGGGGCTGGCGAGCCCCATCGCGCTCCTCGATCTTCCTTTCCCGTACAAGCCGTTGCAGCGTCTCTTCGGTCACACGGCTCCTCCCCAGCACGCGGGAGCAGCGACTCCCGAGTACTCCATGGCGTCCCACCGCTTATCGCCACACGAATCCCCCTGCAGCAGCACCTCGTAGTCCCCAGAAGGGAGGGACAACTCGTCCCGACTAGGCGAGGAGCCGTCGCCGGGACGGCGGGAGGCATCGCCATGGCTGGCCATTGCTCTCTAAGGATTAGGGCAAAAGGGCTATGGGTGCGAAATAAGCAAGGATAGGCGGCAGGCGGGATAGAGCGCCCCCACAACAGCAATAGCGCTTTATAAAGCCCGCTCGCCTCCTCCACGACCAGAAGCACAGCCAGATTAAAACCCAGCGGATCGACTACCCACGACTGAAAAGAAGAACCGCCGGCACCTGGAGGAGCGTGCCTGGTAGGTGGCCGGGCAGCGTGCAGCGCCAGTACGCGCCCGACATGTGTCCCACTTCCCTGGGGAAGAGGCGAACGGTCGCGCCCACGCAACCGCTCGCATCCCACGACGCATCGGGCACAAACCGCCGCGTGCCCTACCCACAGAGGGCAGACTGCACGACGCGACTGCCTTCCCCCTGACAGGCCAGGCGTCGGCACGATTCCAGCTGCCATTAAAAGCGCACTACCAGACCGCGGGGTCACAGCGGTTCCAAAGTGTGGCGACATCGGCGGCGCAATGCCCGCTTTTACCACTCCGACTCGGCCCCCAATGCCGGCACCTTCGCTGCCACCCGTTCGAAGGGTAGGGGACGGAACGCGCGCGTCTACTTCGGCTAGACGCCAGCTCCGCTGCCACCCGTTCGAAGGGTAGGGGACGGAGCGCGCGCGTCTACTTCGGCTAGGCGCCAGCCCCGCTGCCACCCGTTCGAAGGGTTGATCGTGCAAAAATAGCACACCCGCAAGTGCACGGGCTGCCACTGAAATAGTGGCGAGTGTCGTGTTCTCCACAGGGACTAGACTACGGCTACCGATGCTCAGCTAAAGCTAGGTCAATCAAAACTGGGGGAAAACTAAACTACCAAGCGAACTCTGACTCGTACGGACAAAACGACGAACGACCGAACGAATGACACGACGATAGACTAAACGAACGACGCACAAACGACACTAACGACTTCACAAGCGAACACGACTACTGTCCGACAACCTAACTAACTACCGACCGCAAGACAGAAAGAGGTAGTCGAGAAGCACTGGGGGAGTCTAGAAGCACGGAGGGAGTCGAGAGAGAACAAGGAGAGGATACGGTCGACAGCTAACTAGACGACGATGACGGGACGACACAAGTGACTACAACAAACGCACGCACGATTTAACTACCGATCGACCGCGAGATAGAAGATAAGAGGAAGGTCGAGAAGCAAGGGAGAGTCAAGACAGCACAAGAAGAGGAAACGAGGGAGTCTAGAAGCAAGAGGGCGTCAAGACAGCAAGAGGAGAGGTCGCCGGCTAGCTAATACGCGCAGGACAACACAAAGTCAAACATAGATGCTAATTAATAATTGACAAATACACTAAACACACACAGGACAGAGCCTACACTAGCATTGATCACAAATACACACATCCAAGTCACTGACCTAACATCACATTAAGATTGCACTGTTTCACAGCATGACTACAACTCATAATCGAAGATTAACATCCACAATGCAATAGATCAACATCCACAATTCACCATCACACCCACATAGCACAATCTCAAAATAACAAGCACAGATCATAAAGCATAAATGAACAGGGCATTAACAGCAATCTATTTCAAAGTTAATTGAGAACAGCAGAGAGATGAAGGGAGAGGAATTGAAATTTAACCGAGTAGAGGAAGCAGGGGAAGGTGTCGGTGGCGATGGAGATTCGGCGATGTCGGTGTCGGTGGAGAGGAAGCACTGGGAAGTCGCCGTCGGTGGAGATGTTTGCCGGAGTGGTGGCGGTGAATTGAATGCAGTCGGTGGCCGATGAGGAAGAAGCCGGCCGCGGTGGGATGATGCAGTCGTGGAGGCGAAGTAGAGAAGGGCACGGGGCAGCGCGGTGTGGTGGAGACCGTAGGGAGCGGCGCGGTGGAGAAGTGGGTGCCGGCTCGATCTGGACCGGGAAGCAAGAGGCGCGGTGGCGAGCCGGAATAGTGGAGGAGGAGAAGCACGGGAGTAGGCGGCGCGGATGGAAGAGAGGCGACGGTGAGCAGTGGAGAGTGAGGCGGTCGGTGGAAGAAGTGGGGAGGAAGAGCAAGGCGGCGGCGGCCATGAGGAGAGGCGACGGCAGGAGGTGGGAAAGATGGGAGAGCGGCGGGCGGACCTGGGAGCGGGAAGGAGGTGCGCGCCGGAGAAGGAGGGGCGGCCGAGCGGGAAGTAGATGGCGGCGCAGAAGGGGAGGCGCAGGTAGAAGGAAGTCGGGGAAGTAAGTAGGCGGCGGCGCTGGGGAGAAGAGGAAGGAAGCGGTGGAGAGATGCGGTGGAGGAGAAGCGGTGGCGGTGAGAAGTGAGGGAAAGGGAAGCAGTGGAGAAGGGAGGCGACGCACGGTGGTGGAGATCAGTGGTTGGCCGGAGTAATGGGATGCGGCGGCGCTGTGATGGGGGGAAGAAGGCGCTGCGGTGTTGGTGCGGGTGGCAGGCGAAGCAGGCGGAGAAGGGAGAGCAAGATGGCGGTGAGGCGATGGCACGGGTGGCCGCCGGGGAGATGGCCTGGCCTCGCCGGCGCCGTGACTGGAGAAGGTGGGACTGGGGAGGAAGCAAGGGAGGTTGGGGAAGAGTAGAACCAAGCTCAAGGGCTTCTTGTGGCGGCAGGGTTGAAGAATGGGGATTTTTTGGCATTTTGCAAATTAGCCCTCCAACTTCCTAGGGTTTACAATTAGGTCCCTTCCCCAATTTAGTTTCTTCTGATTTGGCCCCTCTGGAGCTCCGTTTTTAGCGCGGTTTGATCCCACGCGTTCGTGATGACGCGTACAACTGTACGGAGAAGTCCAGATTTGTCGTTTATGCGCCTAGATCGCGCCGGCCTGCGGAAAAGTGCAAAAAATGTAAAATGGTCCATTTCGAGCAATTAAATATAGAAAATAGTGCAAATGATGATAAATGGTCCTAAAATACGAAAAATAATGGGGCAAAATGATGGGTAAATGTATATAAAAATGACGCATGTCATACCCCCAAGCTTAAACTTTTACTTGTCCTCAAGTAAATGGCATGATATTATCGAACCCGGACAACAAGTAATTATAGTAAAAGACTAGTTGAATGCATGTAATAGGTAAAGAGGCATACAATAATGTAAAATGAGATTATCTAGCTTGAGTTTTGAGGACTATCCAAGATGAGAATGAATATTCAAGCAAAGATACCATAGTGATAACTACAACATTTGACCAAATCAAGTTACAAGTGTTGAAATACACTCAAGTGATCACATGAATCCAACCAAAATTGTAAGGCATCGGAACTAGGTATAACATCAAGAATGAGCACAACAAAGGGTCATGCTAAGGCATATGTTATTTGAGACAAAGAGACTAATACTTGCATGATATTTATGAAAAAGCCCACACTTGATCCATGATACCTTTTTTTGTTTGATTTTTAGCAAATTTAAAGCACACATTGGGCACTTGTGCCACTTATTCAAACCATTGGGCAAACTTTGCCACTTATTCAACACATTTCCAAACCATTGCGACATAGTCACTTATTTCACACACACTCACACATTGCATCACAATTTTTTTTTCTTTTAGATTAAGCATCTTTAACCGGTTTTCATTAATGCTAAGTAACACGTGTCCCGAGACATGGATACCTAGATAAATCAACCAAGTTATTGGCTCAAGATAGGACTACCCCTTTCACAAATTTTTCATTCAAGCAAAATATCAATATCTAAAATAACATATGCCAAAGCATGAAACTAAGTTATGATCATTCAAGAGGCGATGACTAGAACCAATTCAATCCGCAAATGGTTAAAACACATGCGTAACTCGCAATGAATCAAATGCTATATGATCACAAGGTTTCTAAGCATATCAAGGATAATAAACAAAACTCAAGCTCTACAATATGATGCCAAGTGACTTAAGACATACAAGGAACTAGTGACAATATAGCTCAATGAAAATTTTGGCATGACCTTTCTTGATTAATTATAGCATGGGCTCACATGACCAAAATATTCAATCAAGCATAACATGAGAGCAATAGTAAAGGTCATATATCATCAACATAAGCATAATATGAAGCATACGAATAACCATATATCATCAACTACACGACAATAAACTCAAATGCTCACAAATATAATATGAACATGCTAGAACATCATCCATACACATACAAGTCCTCCCCCAAGCTTAAATTGAGCAATGAATCAAGAATGTTCTTAAAGGGGTAAGAAACAGCTCACCGGGCGTATATGATGCAATGGAAGTAGTCTAATCATCCCATGGCTTCTCGCACGTATAAGGATGAAGATCTAGTACGGGACCTGAAATAAAAAGAAAGAAAGGAGGAGAAACCAACAAAAACTAACAAAAGGTATGGAAATAAAAAGATAAAGAAATGCTCATTTGGGTGTAGCGGGAGGAGGGCCAAGGACGGGACATGGAAAAGGCACATGTCCGCCCTCCTCATGAAGCAGCATGCCTCAGAAATCCACCTGGATCCCAAGGAATGTCGACTCGAACCATGTCCGCTCGTAGTCGATGGTACACAGGTGTAAACCTACAAGTAAACTCAAAGACATGGCAAGTATGTGTGATAGGGTTGACACCCTCTAAGTCATCAATAGAATATGCAATCATGTAGGCATATCGATAAAGTACATCATGAGGACTATAAATGAGATGAGCACAATCAGAAATAGAGTATGTCTCGTCAGGGCTGAAGAAATCAAACCTAAGGTGGTCGAGGAAGAGTTTCCATACTACCTGAAGTGTAGGTGAAGTAGAATGTACGGTAGTAGAAACCTCCAGAGGGGCGATGTCGACGAAGGAAGTAACTGATGGTGGATCAATAGAAATGTGCTCCTCCTCAACATCGGAAGCAACCCCCTCATCGTCAATAATGAATATCTCCATCTCAGGCTCAAAGATCAAATAATCATCTAAGTGGCCCACATCCTCAAAGATGAATCTCTCCAAATCGGTCTCAAGAAGCACAGGATCGAGGTCAAAGCAGTGAGAGTCTACCACATCAAATCTCTGAGTCTCAAGCTCGGGCTCATCAACACAAGTATCAGTGTCCATATATGGTGAGTCCATGGCATCAAAAGTGACTAACTCTAGCTCGAGTCCATCAATAGAAGAATTATCATCAAAGCGAGACACCTCTAAGGGGATCGGGAGAGTCTCAGTGGCACTAAATGAAGACTGTGATGTGGCATGATTGTCCAACAACTACTCAATGACTGGAGTGAATTTCTATTATCTTCCACTTCTGACATCAATGTGCTCAATGCACTCAACTGCCTTTTTACGTCACTAAACTGAGTGTCCACCCTAGTAATATATGATGCTAACATCTCCTCCATCTTGGACATACGATTAGATTGAGGGATAGGAGGCGGATGCTGAGGTACAGGATAGTGCTGGTGTGAACAATGAGAAATATCCTGATCTCCAAATCTAAAACCCTGCAATGGTGTACTAGAAGAAAATGGTGAGATATCAGGGTTGTTGTTTCCATATGACAGACTCGAGTGCTCAGGCCATCCAGGGTGATAAGTGTCAGGGTATGGCCCACTCGGCTGAGCAAAGCTCATCCCGTAACACTCTGGAGTGGACAAATAACCACGCTGGCACTCAGCGGGTGAATGGCCCTGAAAACCACAAGTCTGGCATATAGAAACAACTGGAGAGTAGGCGCCTGATAAAGAACTATACTGACCATGCCCGCTCTCTAACACAACTCCTCGCTCTAAAGCATAGCATTCTAACTGACGAGACAATAGATTTACCTGTTCTTGAAGAGTATCATAAGTGCTAGGGGTGCTCATAAAACCACGAGAATCAGAATAGTAAGCCATAGCCTCAATAAGTACCAATATCAATCAACCTACGAAAATGGATACGAAAATCGCGAAAGAGAGAAGTAACTAGCGAAAGGGTTAGGGATTAGCAATATATCACAAATATGGACAATGACGAAAAGAAAGACAAGTCAGCACAAACGCAAAACTAGCTAAAGAAAACAAACAACGACCTAGTCTATAGCTTAACACTGTCGCTCTAAGCTAATCCCCGGCAACGGCGCCAAAATACTTGATCGTGCAAAAATAGCACACCTGCAAGTGCACGGGCTGCCACTGAAATAGCGGCGAGTGTCGTGTTCTCCACAGGGACTAGACTACGGCTACCGATGCTCAGCTAAAGCTAGGTCAATTGAAACTGGGGGAAAACTAAACTACCAAGCGAACTCTGACTCGTACGGACAAAACGACGAACGACTAAACAAATGAACGAACTAGACAACGATGGGACGAACGACCGTACGAATGGACGTCGTACGACCGAACGAACAACACGACGATAGACTAAACGAACGACGCACAAACGACACTAACGACTTCACAAACGAACACGACTACCGTCCGACAACCTAACTAACTACCGACCGCAAGACAGAAAGAGGTAGTCGAGAAGCACTGGGGGAGTCTAGAAGCATGGAGGGAGTCGAGAGAGAACAAGGAGAGGATACGGTCGACAGCTAACTAGACGACGATGACGGGACGACACAAGTGACTACAACAAACGCACGCACGATTTAACTACCGATCGACCGCGAGATAGAAGATAAGAGGAAGGTCGAGAAGCAAGGGAGAGTCAAGACAGCACAAGAAGAGGAAACGAGGGAGTCTAGAAGCAAGGGGGCGTCAAGACAGCAAGAGGAGAGGTCGCCGGCTAGCTAATACGCGCAGGACAACACAAAGTCAAACATAGATGCTAATTAATAATTGACAAATACACTAAACACACACAGGACAGAGCCTACACTAGCATTGATCACAAATACACACATCCAAGTCACTGACCTAACATCACATTAAGATTGCACTGTTTCACAGCATGACTACAACTCATAATCGAAGATTAAGATCCACAGTGCAATAGATCAACATCCACAATTCACCATCACACCCACATAGCACAATCTCAAAATAACAAGCACAGATCATAAAGCATAAATGAACAGGGCATTAACAGCAATCTATTTCAAAGTTAATTGAGAACAGCAGAGAGATGAAGGGAGAGGAATTGAAATTTAACCGAGTAGAGGAAGCAGGGGAAGGTGTCGGTGGCGATGGAGATTCGGCGGTGTCGGTGTCGGTGGAGAGGAAGCAGTGGGAAGTCGCCGTCGGTGGAGATGTTTGCCGGAGTGGTGGCGGTGAATTGAATGCAGTCGGTGGCTGATGAGGAAGAAGCCAGGCGCGGTGGGATGATGCAGCCGTGGAGGCGAAGTAGAGGAGAAGGGCACGGGGTAGCGCGGTGTGGTGGAGACCGTAGGGAGCGGCGCGGTGGAGAAGTGGGTGCCGGCTCGATCTGGACCGGGAAGCAAGAGGCGCGGTGGCGAGCCGGAATAGTGGAGGAGGAGAAGCACGGGAGTAGGTGGCACGGATGGAAGAGAGGCGGCGGTGAGCAGTGGAGAGTGAGGCGGTCGGTGGAAGAAGTGGGGAGGAAGAGCAAGGTGGCGGCGGCCAAGAGGAGAGGCGACGACCGGAGGTGGGAAAGATGGGAGAGCGGCGGGCGGACCTGGGAGCGGGAAGGAGGTGCGCGCCGGAGAAGGAGGGGCGGCCGAGCGGGAAGTAGATGGCGGCGCAGAAGGGGAGGCGCAGGTAGAAGGAAGTTGGGGAAGTAAGTAGGCGGCGGCGCTGGGGAGAAGAGGAAGGAAGCGGCGGAGAGATGCGGTGGAGGAGAAGCGGTGGCGGTGAGAAGCGAGGGAAAGGGAAGCAGTGGAGGAGGGAGGTGACGCACGGTGGCGGAGATCAGTGGTTGGCCGGAGTAATGGGATGCGGCGGCGCTGTGATGGGGGGAAGAAGGCGCTGCGGTGTTGGCGCGGGTGGCAGGCGGAGCAGGCGGAGAAGGGAGAGCAAGATGGCGGTGAGGGGATGGCACGGGTGGCCGCCGACGAGATGGCCCGGCCTCGCCGGCGCCGTGGCTGGAGAAGGTGGGACTGGGGAGGAAGCAAGGGAGGTTGGGGAAGAGTAGAACTGGGATCAAGGGCTTCTTGCGGCGGCGGCAGGGTTGAAGAATGGGGATTTTTTGGCATTTTGCAAATTAGCCCTCCAACTTCCTAGGGTTTACAATTAGGTCCCTTCCCCAATTTAGTTTCTTCTTATTTGGCCCCTCCGGAGCTCCGTTTTTAGCGCAGTTTGATCCCACGCGTTCGTGACGACGCGTACAACTATACAGAGAAGTCCATATTTGTCGTTTATGCGCCTAGATTGCACCGGCCTGCGGAAAAGTGCAAAAAATGTAAAATGGTCCATTTCGAGCAATTAAATATAGAAAATAGTGCAAATGATGATAAATGGTCCTAAAATGCGAAAAATAATGGGGGCAAAATGATGGGTAAATGTATATAAAAATGACGCATGTCATGGGTAGGGGACGGAGCGCGCGCGCCTACTTCGGCTAGGCGCCAGCTCCGCTGCCACCCGTTCGAAGGGTAGGGGACGGAGCGCGTGCGTCTACTTCGGCTAGGCGCCAGCTCCGCTGCCACCCGTTCGAAGGGTAGGGGACGGAGCGCGCGCGCCTACTTCGGCTAGGCGCCAGCTCCGCTGCCACCCGTTCGAAGGGTAGGGGACGGAGCGCGCGCGTCTACTTCGGCTAGGCGCCAGCTCCGCTGCCACCCGTTCGAAGGGGGCCCGCTAACCCCGCCACAGCGAGGGGACGGAGCGCGCGCGTCTACTCCGACTACGTGCCAGCTCGGGACAGCGCTCGCGCGTCTACCTCAGTCGCAACCTAGGCATCGGCTTCGACTACGGCCTTAGACCCCGGGACCCGCTGCACATCAAGGCTTCGCAAGTTCGGAGAAGTTCACAGGCCGCAGGGACGGAGGGGGCCAAGGGACTCAGCAACATGGCTTCGGCCCTGTGAAGCCCGTCACCATGAGAGGCTCCTGTTGTAGGGGTGGCCCCCACCTAAACCCAGCAGGCCTGGTAGAAGGTTATAAGACCCAGAATAGGCCATGTGTAATGACATAAGTGCCCCTGAAGGGCATACTCGGATGTAAGGGTACAATTGTAAAAACACTCCCCATGTATATATATGGAATACAGGTAATGGGGAGAACCCAAGCCATTACTGTCACTCCCAACTCTCCACTACCATCTCTCTCTCTGTTTGGTCTGTAGCCACAACATCAGCAACTCCGATTTTAGCACCAGTTTAAATTAAACTCTTGATTAATTAATCCACTAGTCCCACACATCAGTGACTCATTAACCTTAACTGAGTTTACTTAGTGCTAATCTAATCCTAATCAAGTGGGCCCACATGTCAATGAGAGTACCTGAATAGGGGAGATCGCTAGTGGCCACAGCCGAGTTCGCTGATGGCGGAGCGGCAATGGCACAGGCATGGGCAAAATGGGATGGCAGGTCCAAAGCAAAGCCATAGGTGGTGACAACAGTAGTCCGGCATGGTGGCACGATGGCGAAAAGTGGCAAGGCTGTGCAGGTGCATGATGACATCCATGAAATGTGCTAGCTCTCACCTATATACTTAGCATGCTAGGTTCAAGGTATGATTCAACGCTAATGGGCTCAGCATGGGGACTAATGGTCAATGGTGGCTCGCCAGCGACATGCAGCCGTGGTGATGCCATGGTTGGCTATAATGACATCTAGGCAAACAACACTAAGTGCAAAAATCTAACTAGTGCACTAGCACTAGGGTGCTACTAGGTGCTTACCACAGTGGTCGGTTGGAGGGGCTGTGGCAAAGGCTTCATGGCGGTTGTAGATGTGATGAGGAGAAAATCTACAAGGAGCCATGCATTAGCTCAAATGCATACTAAGGATGGTGAAAGCAAACAGAATTAGCTGGAGACTCACCAGAGCGCACAGGAATCAACGCAATTGACAACGGTGGTAGGAATAGGGGAAACTAGTGGTCTCGATGACACGCTGGGGGAACAAGGAAATTTGGCGAGGGGTAACCACAAATAGGTGGTGGAACATGAGATGATGCGAGCAGACTGAAGTTGAACTCACTGGGATGATAGGAGTGCGGTGGCTTAGGTTGGCGTACTCACCGAAGAGGAAGACAACCATGGATACACAGCTTCCGACAGCTTCCATTGCAAAGGGAAGCATGGCAATGGTAAGAGTAGAGCCCAAGAAGAACTATGAGCATGTGTCAAGCAAGGAAGCTCACCAAGGTGGCAAGGGTGCAGCGCCCTGCTTGCCAGTGTCGGGGAAGACAACGTCAGTCTTGGCAAACCCCAAGACTTCGAGCTTTGATTCTTGGAGGAGAACTGGAAATGGTGAGTTGAGGGAGATGACATGGTTGGCTTAGCTAAAATAAGAAGAGAAGGATGGGAGTTGCTCATGATTTCTCATGAGTGCTATGAGATGAGCGAACGGCTCGGTCTCTCTCTTGCTCAGCGTGCAAGGTACGTGTTGACACACGAATATGTAAATTCAAACTTACCTATGTGTTCTATGCTAGTTTAGGATTACGACTTGACTTGGTTTTGCTCAGTTACCAACTCTTAAACTTTCATACTGTTATTCCTTCGAAGATGTTATCTAACGAGAGAGAAAACAAAGGAAACATAAATAAATTCAAATAAAATCCAAAAAATCTAAACTAGAATCAAAAGATGTAGCTCAATTTTATATGAATTTAGAAAGATGAATTGGGTTAATTGGAGTTCGGATGGAGGAGATTGGACTCTTGAAAGATTGAGTAGAAAGAAAAATGCTGAAATTAAGAAATGGTATAATATTCTAAAGAATATTCCCCTTCGAACTAGTTCAAAAGATGAAGCTCCACTTCTAGTCTCCCAAGCTCAGTCGTGGAGGTACTGTTTCAAACGCAATACTCATGTACAAGTCGATACAAATCAGCCTCCCACTTCTAGTCACAGCCAGGACGTGACCTCTGGGGCCTCCTCCGCGCGTGTGCTCCTTCGGCGGACGGCAGCGCAGCAAAACGCGTGGTGGCTAATGGGCGACGAGACGAGCGGCTACAGCAATTAATCAAATAACGCGTGGTGGCTAATACGCGTGGTTTTGGTTCCGCACTGCCACACGGGATCACATCTAATCTGTTCCCAACCCCACCTCAAGACTGTTTATGGATAACAACAGCTTCGTCTAACAATTCTACAAAATACTTCTTTCTCATTAATTATACATAGACTCTTAACAATTAAATTCAGGATATTATATTATATCCTTTAACAAAATTTAACCTCAATCTTTTCTCACTACTACAGAAAACAGTATTACAGACGGTTCAGAAACGTGGTCAGTGATAATAGAAGGTTATCACAGACGGTTTTCAAACCGTCTGTGGTGTAAATATGACAGACGGTTTATAAGTAAAAACCATCTGTGATATATCAATATCACAGACGGTTTTTATTTACAAACCGTCTGTGATTATCACCTATCACAGACGATTTTTACTCACAAACCATCTGTGATATTCTTTTCTACCCCTAAATCTATTTCTGTTTATTGGCTAGCCTCAAGAAATGCTAGTCATGCCCTCTGAAACAAGCAGATCAACATGTACATGTATACATATAATTCACATCTCAATTCATTTTACAAACATAAAACATCCAATTCACATCTCAATTCATTTCACAAACATAAAACATCCAATTCACATCGCACTTCATTTCACAAACATAAAACATTCATTTCGCAAATCAATTAATTGAACTGAAATAAAATATCTATTAACAAATATACAATTACAAAAGATGTACGTTGCATTTGCACTTAGATGGTAACATTGCATTTTTTATTGCTCTATCACTCCGGAACCGAGGTCTCGCGAAAGGAACAGATCCATAATCAACGAACTTTGTCAGACTGCACAAGCAATACTTGGATGGATTGACTTGGATGGCAATCCATCCAAGTATTGCTTGTGCAGCCTGACAAAGTTCGTTGATTATGGACTGTTCCTTTCGCGAGACCTCGATTCCGGAGTGATAAGATCAATAAAAAATCATTATGTGTTGTGGAACTCTCCAGCTGAGTTTATGACGTTAGCCACCAAAAGGTACGCCAACTCTGCTCGAATTTGTGAAAGGTCGGGCTGTTTCAATGCAGTTGACGGGATGGACACAGCCTGTCAATAGGAATATCAATGTGCGTATATATATAACCAGATAAGTATGAAGTAATTATGGGAACATTGACAAACCTTAGAATTGGTGATCCTCGAGAAGTCGAAGAGTAGGTCCATATGGTAGCAAACGTAGAATCCACATGTGTTGCCGGCGACCGCTGGTGGCACTGCAAAAAATAGAATGTGTTAATTCAAGAGGCATTACTACCAACTGTTGCATAGGATTAATTAATGTGTAATAGCGAATACCTTAAATTTTCGATCATGTGTGAGGCCTTTGGCCCCTTGCGTCGAGACACCTGCCTTTTCAACGTACATCGTGAACACCGTACGTGATTCAAAAAAGTTGACCTTAGTCATTCGGAAGGAAAGAAAGAGTACAATATAGGTATGTATGGAGAAAATGTACTTAGCTATCGATTACTTGGCCGACAACTGTGTAGTCAATTTTATTCTTACTTAGGGAATTAAGGTATATTGCCTTGTTCCATTTTGGTAAATTACTATTAAAATCCAATGATAGTCCTGATTGTAGGGCATAAGTACATATTCCTTATGGTGCTAAGCCACCAGTGCTGATGCAATGTACCTCTCGACGAAGGCTGTATCCTTCTCGATGGTATGCATGGCGACCAAGTGTAGGTCCAAGAAACCAACTGATGATTTGGTTCTTCTAGCTTTAGTCAGCATGTGTCTATATATATACACACGAAAGCAACAAATTATATGATATTTATCGGTATGACATGAACGGAGACTATGATTGTACACACTTACAGCGTCCAGCATCGAATGAGTGAGGCGTCGAGAGCGTTGAGCGCGAAAAGATCAAATAAATCCTCAAAGGTGACCACGAAGACACAATCTTGAATATTGTGCTCTTTACGGTACAGGATACAGACATCATCTGATTGAGTGTTACGTTTGTATCGGGATGCGTTGCACACCGGACATACATGCATGTTTGCATACTCTTTACGGTACAGGATACAGTCGTTCGGACATGCATGTATTCTTTATACGTGGCTTTAGGCAACTCATTTCCCTCCGGAAGCATGTCCGCTAAAAGACCTAGCAGCGCCGTGAAACTCTTGTCGGACCAACCGTTGCTTGCCTTCAATTTCAACAGTTCAAGCATGACTGACAACCTCATGTACTTTGACCTGCAGCACGTGAACAAAGTTTTCTCCGAGTCCTCCATCAAGCTCCGGAATTCAACATACTCTCTCTCTCATCATAGTTCTCTTCTACATCGCGAAGCATCTGATCCAGATTGTCATCGTGCAACTTATCCGAATCCGAACCACAATCGACATCATCCGGCGGCATGTCATTCACTTCACCAGCGATGTCATCCGGCGGCATATCATTCACTTCACCGGCGATGTCATCCGGCGACATATGATCATTCACTTCGCCATGACTGGTCCAACACGTATAACTCTTTTTGAAACCCTTCCGAATTAAGTGCGCTTCAATTTGCCCTCGGTTCTTAAACATCTTTAAATTTTCGCAGTCAGTGCATGGACAGTACATATATTCTACCCACTTATTCAACATATTCTTTTCGGCAGCTCTTGTAAAAGCAGACAAGCTATTAATGTACTCTTCACTCACACGGTTCGCGGCATACATCCAGTTTCGGTCCTACGTTATGTATATATATATATATATATATATATATATATATATATATATATATATATATATATATATATATAACAACTTAGTATGAAAAATTAAATTAATTAATTATTACTACATATATACCACATGCATTCATGCTTTGCTAGCTTAATTCATATTATAAACACAACAGCTATTATATAACCAACAATTTTGCAAACCATCTTCAGTAACACTCACCAATTACTTAGATCTAAATTGTAATGTAAAGAAAAATAAATTTCATTACTAACCATATCTAGAGCAACCAAGAAAGTATAAATCTTCAAAGCTCAATCCCTGCCTCCTCCCACCAAATTAATTGGTCTGAAATCGCCTAGCTTGCCTCTTGAGCGAAAGAGTGCAGCAACGGCTAGATCTGGATCAAAATGAAGACAGATGCGGTTCTGAGTAGCGCAATAAATGCCTAGCGCCATTATCACAGACATTTTTTTAATAAAAACAGTCTGTGATACTAAAGTATCACAGACGGTTCATTGGTAAGAACCGTCTGTGATACTCGTTTTCTTCGACGCCACCAACACAGACGGTGTCCAATTAAAATCATTTGTGATAGTCGTTTTCTCTGACGTCACCAATATAGACGGTGTCCAATTAAAACCGTCTGTGTTAGTGTCGGTCACAGACGGTTTTGTCAAATCGTCTATGATTGGTCGTCTTGTATTAGGCTTTCTGTAGTAGTGTCTCCTCATGGTTCTACATGCAAAACGCGGTTGAATTGACAAAGAAAAATTTAAAAGTTTAAATACACTTATTTCAAAAGGACACTATTTATTTTTATTATCTTTTTAGTTTACTAATGTGGAAAACTTCAGTTTTACGTCGAGGACTTAAAAAATCATAAGCAAGTTATATTTATAAAACCCTCCTAGGCTGTTGGGTTTTCTCAAACCCTAAATTAATTTTATAGAGGCTTTTTAATCTATTCTCTATTTTTCTATCTTATTCGTAGTGCAGCTCATAGTATCTTATAAGGCTAGAGGATAGACCAAAAAGCTCCACAAAAATTAATGTATGATTTTAAAAAATCTAATATTTGCACCAGACGGCTCCAGGAGTCGCACGGCCGAATCGTGGGGGTCCTCCCCAGACTCGCGTCATCTACGTCCTCCATCTGTGCGCCGGAAATCACGTGATGTCAAGACGCGTGAAGAAACCCGCGCGGCGAGACTTTGTCCGTCAAGACTTATCTTGCGAGGAACCAACAACTAATCTTCCCCCTGGTCTTTATCTAGTCAATCAAAGACAGCTTATCTTTATCTAGTCAATGCTCAACCACCACGTGACCAGGGGTCATCCATCAATTAATGAAGGTGTTTCATGCTCGGTTCACACACCAGGCATTAGGCAATCAACCAACAGGTTAATCATTAATTAATAAAATCTCGGCCGGCCGCGCGGAAGAGCACATCATGCGTCACGGCAGACACACGGACGGAATCGAATTTTTTATATTGGGCCACATGCGTGGGTGATAAATGCGCACGGTGCTTCGATGGTTTCGCGCGCGGAAGAACACAGCGGGCAATCCGTAATCGCACGGCAAGCGCACAGTGATCGAGGAGCGCCGGACGCGCGCACGGAAGAAAGGCAGAAAACAGCCGTGGAAGCCATCCTCGTTACACGTGTTTTTTTAATATTCTTCAGCGGCATGCATTGAGGAATCTCTTTTATGAATATTCTATTTTTTATTTAAAATAACAGAATATACATGTGCGAACACTTTTTACAGAAATAGACTCCAGTCGCTTAACCGTCGGGCGATTGGAGCCTATCGCCCAACGGTCGTGCGACAAGAAAACTGTCCGTAAGCCGTTGGGCAACAAGCTCTAGTCGCCCGACGCTTGGGCGACTGGAGCCTGTCGTCCAGTGACGACTGCAATTGCAGTTGTTCGGCTATGCATCAACTACAAACAAGAGGTGTGTGGGTTAATCCATTTGTGATTTTCGTAGATTGTGAATGACAGATAATCTGTTAGATTCGTAATAAGAGTTTATGATTGTTGCATGTTGTTGTAGTGCAAAAAAATTCGTGAATTTTTTTTAAGAATGATTGAAATAAGAACGATCGGTAAGTACGAGAGTAAGTGATATGTGATGTTATCGAGAATTCATACACGAAGGAGAACTGGTTTGTTAATGTTGTTGGATGACTTCCTATGGGAATAATTGAATGCGAAAAGACGAGAAGATAAGCTTGTCTGAATTAAAAGAGACTTCATAGTACAGTTGAGAGTAACATGCCGCGTAGGGTTTGATTACATGCATAACATAGATCATCATGTGCAACTAACCAACGCAACTGCTCGTATGACCTACTGCGTGGACCGGAGCTATTTTCTCTTCCTTGCGAGCTCGACGTTGAACTCCTCGGCAGCCTCTTTTGCCTTGATCGTCATTTCCATCTTTTTCTCGCGCTCCCTCTCACGTGCCTCGGGCTCCTTGTGCCTACATTCCTCGAGATGAGCTTTCGTCTCCCGATGTATACGCTCGGTTTGCTCGTCCTTGCGGCGCACCTCTTCCCGGATCTCGCAGGACCTTGCGATGTTCCACTCCTCGAAGTCGAGGGCCCACTGTTCCTCTAGGTGGATCTCAAGATCGATCCATTTGCAGTAGCCACATAGGGGTTCCGGGGACTGTGGATGCACGGGAGAGGTTGTTATTGCGTACTTTAAAGGATAAAAAGTATAAAAAATAGTGCACCTGCTCCTTACCGATTGCCGATAGGTGGCGGTGTCTAGACGACGGTCGAGATAGTCACTGGAGTAATTTGCATAACCCCAAAATGCATACCTAAGCTGAGCGGTGCTTAGACTTAAAGAACTTGCACGGGTCCTGGCACCAACAAAGGGGGCATCTCCCCCTCTGGTGGGTGTTGCGACGAACACTCGATAGGAACGATCGGGTTGGGGTTGTTGCTACGGGTGGCGTTATTGAGGGGAGCTAACCTCGTAACACGCTGGGCTTGTTCTACCCAGACCACAGCAGCCCTTGCTTTCTCATCGTGGGCGGCAGCTGACCTTGCTAGGTCACGGGTCTTCTTCCATTGCTTTATCATCTTATCACATTGCTTCTTCTATCTCTTATCTATCCTAGTGTGGTGAAGCAAGCACCGGTGTAGTGTTGGGTTTGATTGTGTAGTGTTCTCTCATAAATCTCTTTGACCTCCTTTTATAAGGCCCCTTGTGGCCTTCTCATTGCATGAAGATGCCCATGTGGCCTTGTCACTGCGCAAAGCTACCTAGTGTGGTATTGTCAGTATGCAAAACTGGCCAGTCAGGTCTTCGCACTGCGCAAAGCTGCACCATTTGGTCTTGTCGTTGCGCAAAGTTGGCATATGTGGTCTTATCGCTGCGCAAAGACGTCCCGTCTGGTGTACTCGCTGTGCAAAGCTGGACCGTCTTGTCTTCTAACTACGCAAAGCTGGCTTGTGCGGTCATGTTGCTGTGCAAAGCTGGCCCGTGTGGTCCTGTCACTGTGCAAAGGTGTCTCGTCTGGTCTTCTCCCTGCGCAAAGCTGGCTCGTGCAGTCATGTCGCTGTGCAAAACTGGCCCGTGTGGTCCTATTGCTGCACGAAGGTGCCTCCTCTGGTCTTCTCACTACGGAAAGCTAGCCCGTGTGGTCATGTCGCTGCACAAAGTTGGCCCGTATGGTCCTATCACTGCGTAAAGGTGTCTCGTCTAGTCTTGTCACTGCGCAAAACTAGCCCGTCCTGTCATGTCACTACGCAAAGTTGACCCATGTGGTCTTGTCGCTGTACAAAGCTGCCCTGTGTCATAAAGCACACTGTGACACTGCAATTACGCTATAAAATGAATGCCCAAGCATTGATGATAGGAACAACTATCTTCTCCGTCGTAGAGTAAGCCACCATGACGGACACCGAGGGGCCAGTCGAACATGGGTCACCAAGTGGGGAGCTTCCACCCGAAAGGAAGGAGGACTTTGGCATTAACTACCGCTTGTTGCCAAACAGGCACGCTCAGCCAGTGTGGCCAAAATACAGACACATGCAGGACGCGGTGGTGCAGGTGGCAGAAGGCCATTTAGATGGTGGGTGATGTTTCTTCTGATGCCCACACTCCGAGGTACAAGTAGGCAATCGTCTATTTTGTAGTACTGCTAATAGAGTTTTGATGTTAACATTTCTTTGTAACAAATGGATAAATGCAACTTCATGTGATGGATTGATCCTCCCTATGAATGGTATGTTGCGAGGTATGTGGATATGTTGTGAGAGCGAGTCACTGACTTGGAGGTATGGATTGAAAATCTCGAAGAGCACAATGTTGACCTCCGTCAATAGATGGAGCATGAGAGGGGCAACGAGGAGGTCATTAACATAGGAAGTTCGTATGACCCAACATGCTGCTGCGCGAACCCTAGTTATATATGTTCTTGCCACTACAACAACGGCCAACCATGTCTGAGGCGGCCCCCTCAGCAACACTTCATGTGGGTACCACGAGGCTTCTTCCACCTATAGGCAACGACGTGTAAGGCTGTAATGTAGTACTCTCACCTATTGGTCGAAATTTGTTTCAATGTCGTTAAGCATGTGATTGAATGGTTCATACGTCGGTGCGGTTGCCATCAATTTAGTTCACTATTTGAGTGGTGCGGTCGTCGGTGCGATTGCCATTAATTGAGTGGTATAGGCATCGACACTGTAAAGAGAAGTACAAATAAGCTCACCACAATATTCTAAACATCGCTAAGAAAATAAGAAACGTAAGTAGTACATGAACAACAAGTGTATAGGAAGCACTAACCACCCCCAACAGCATCCCTAGCCCTCTCCGCCGCCACCTTGGTCCCCTCCGTCTCCGCGTCCTCCCATACGGCCCCGCTTGGTCATCTTCCTCAGCGCTGGGTGACGGCGCCCCGACAAGGTAAGACAGTTAGGAGACCGTCGCACACATCCCAAAGCTGGTGGAGTGGACTGCACTGCCGCCTATGTGGCCACCGGTGCACCAATGAGGACACTCTCAGAGAGGACCTCCGGGGGTGTGGCCCGAGGTGTGGAGACCGTCGCCGGCCGGCCCAATCCGAAAAGTACTGGTCCATGTCATCTTGGCCCGAGTAGACCCCACATCCCTCGTTGGGGAGGACAAGACCTATAGTGTAAATATCGTTAGTTTGTCAGATAAAGCGATGGGACAAAACCGAAAAAAGGCGAAGCCGTCTGGTGGGATGTATGGCACAGACTACGCGCCCTTCATGGGGAAGCTGGAGATGTACGGAGGACGGGCAAACCATTGCCGTGGCGATGTAGGAGCTCGTGCCTAGACTAAACCCTGGCCTCGTCAGGTAGAGGAGGTGTAGGACGTGGCTAAACAAAGCCCCTCGTGTGGTGCCATGCTAGTTGGGGCGGCCCCGGTGGACGCATTGTGTGTGCACCGGGCAGAGGCGTGCAGATCTCTGATAGCCTCATGTATGACAACAGGGCGACTACACGTGCACCCAAGGCTTGCACACAACACAAAGCATGCACCATCTCCTCCTATATCACCTCCACACCACTGATGATCCTATCCTCCACAGTGCGAGACTCTCTCCAAATCGCAGCACCGACCTCAGCCTGCAACAAAAACACAAAAAAGTCAATCCTTTCAGTGACATTGCCATTAGAGAATATTTACAAATTTGATGTAACATACCGTGACGTGAGTGTCCCGCGCGAGGTGCGCGTGGTAGGTGTTTGTCGGTGCAACGACGTGTGCTGTGGCTGGTCGACGACATCACTACAACACATGTGCCCTTTTGTGACCTTTCATTTCTGTCACTAAACCTTAAATTTATGTCATATTACAAAATCTGTGACGCGGCTGTGACGTAAATTCGAACGTCACCTATCATGCGTCTCTAACCATGTTCAGTGACATCTACGTATTTTGCGTCATAAACCTATGACGTTGTAGTTTATGTCACAAAGATTTATGATGTCCTTTTTTCGTCATATATACCTAGACCGTGCCACGCAGGCAGATGACGTGGTGCTGACTTGGCATGTCTTGTAAACGTCATAAACTGAATTTTGGCCTGTTAGAGCCCACGTAGCAGTCAGGCTTATAATGGGCTAAGCCCATTGTCGAGCCTTATTGTTTGGTCCAGCCCATCCGAGTATTTATGATTTTCTAAAGCCAGCCCACACCACTTTTCTAAGCAGCCCACAACAAATTTTATTATTTATTATAGGCTAACCCACACAATTTTAGATTACAGCCCACAGTGCAGCCCAAACAATTTCAGATTACAGCCCACAGTGCAGCCCACATGTTGCAGCCCAAACAGTACAGATTACAACTGACATATTGCAACCCAAACAATGCATATTACAGCCCAAACAATGGCAGATTACAGTTTCCACAAATAAGCCACACAACGTATCATAATGACCAATTTCCCAAGTCTTACATCATGTTCCTTACATTCATTAGCAACAGCAAACTAAGATAAACATAAGTGACCATAGTGTCCACAGATTCAGACCAACATAAGTGACCAAGTCACTGTTTTCATGTGCTGACCAAAATATCATGCCAATCACCAAAAGCACACAGCTCAAAGACAAGTCTGTGTCCACATCAAAATGAGAAGCAAATACAGCCATCTCATCAAGGTTCAGAACTTACTGCTGCAGATGTTGCATTGGCGCCACTCAAACGACGGAGTAGGTCATAAATCTCCTGTCCTTGCTTCTTTAGATTTTCAGTCTCTTCTTCCTGTTTCTTCCTTGCATCCTTCTCATCTTCTATTTGCTTCTTCAGGTCACCCAACTCAACTCGAAGGTCTGTTGATTGTTCTTTCTCAGCATGTAGTTGGCTCTCAAGCTCCTGTACACGCTTAGCAAATTCAACATCTTTGGCGCTTCTCTTTGGTGATGCATACATGACACCAACATTTTGAAGGAACTTTGACTTTGGAAGGACTTCAACTACAGCTTGGGTAGGAGTCTTTGTAACTTGCCCTTCTTGTGGTGGTTTAGCAATGATGGCCTCCATTTGAGCCTAGCAACAACAGCAAAGTAATTCAGGTTACTTGGTTCCCAACGGTTGTTCAAAAGTACAAAAGAAAGGAACATGTACTCACAATAGCATTCTTTGCATTCTCACTATAACTTATCTTAGTGCTGCAGTGGGTGTCCTTGAAAAGGTCAATCGCAGTTGGTGGTGCATCCTTATATTTAGTTTGCTTCTGAAATTACATGCAATGACTAAAACTCAAAAGGACTGAACAGTGGACTGAACGTCTAAAGATATTTAGTAGATTGAAATAACAAAATGCTGAAAGTTGAGAAGTGGATTTCTTGGACAGCATAGATAGGGAAAATGTTTATCAAAGTTAAACCTTAATATTTTGTTACCAATGATCCGCATTATTTTAGAATTGCACACATGCAAGCAGTGAGTGAAAAGATAAACTGAAACACCATGGAGTGGAAATGACATGAAGCACACGCACATTCAAATCACCTACCAGCGCATTGCTCCAGAACCTATATGTGTGCTATGTACGATATAAGGTAGCACAGATTACATACAAAGCATCATGCAAAAGAAAAATGGAAGTGACAATAGCATAGCACTATACTAATAGTTGCACAGATTACATACAAAGTATCATGCAAAAGAAAAATGGAAGTGCCAATAGCACTACACTAATAATCTACAACGTAAACATGTGCACTACCACATGGCTAATGTTCCAGATGGGCTTAGTCATGCTATAGGTTCTTAATCACCTAAACGTGTCCAATAATATTTATCTCACATGTTTTACATATATGCTACGATCATGAACATTAGTCAAACACAATCCTAAAATCCATGTCCATGGGAAATATCAGGTTTTTTCTTTTATTAATTGTGTTTTGCTGATGTCAATTTTATAACCATGTTCTTATGCATCTATTATGTTGTTTGACATCATATATTGCCCAAGAATGTCGGATCACTAGGCATGCATGTGGGTTCACACATTGAACTCACAAAAGACTAGACCAGAAATGTCGCTTATAGTAAACAAAACATCTTCCCAGAACCGATAATTAAACAGGCCAGCAGCTATGGACATTGAATATGTATCTTACCACGACATGGCAATGAGCAATAAAGCACCGAGATCCCGTCTTCTGCTGGTACTGAACTTGCTCACGACTACCTTTGTTTTTAAGACACTTATCCTACAAATAGGCAACCATTAGTGAGACAAGTAGTTCATTTTCTTGTACACAACATTTGTGAGACAGATTTAGGAAGAGTACCTTGTGCTTTGGGTTAGACCACATGTCCACAAGTTCTTTCCATTGCATGTCACTCATAGTGGTCAGTGGCGAAGTTGTTCTCACTTGGTTTGCTGGTATGCCATCAAAGAATTTCTTCTTCAACTTGTATCTCATCTATCGCTGTCCACCTTTGAGCAAATCAATACATGCAAGTTCGACTGGCTTACTGGTTGTGTCAATGTCGAATTGAATCTGGACAAGCACATGAAAATATGGTTAAAAGGTGCTCAAAGCATGTAATGTATTGTAAGGTGCTGACTTAAGCTGAACAAAGATAGCACAGGCCCTGGCCTCTAGTAAGTAAGCAAGGAATAGTAAGGGACGACACATCTAACAAACAAATAAATCAGCCACAATAAATATGTACTAAACATTCAACCAGCCACAATGTGAATCTAACATGTTTTTAAATAAATATGTACTAAACATTCAACCAGCCACAATGTGAATCTAACATGTTTTTTAAAAATCCACACATATGTTTCTCCCATTTAGACCAGCCACCAATGTGGATCTAACATGTTTTCTAAAATCAGCACATATGATTCTCCCATTTAGGCCAGCCACCAATTTGGATCTAACATGTATTTTTTAAAATCAGCACATATGATTAGTACATATTTATTGAACCGGATGATAAAATCAGCACATATGATTCTCCCGTTTAGCCTAATTAATTCATGGTTATTATTAGCCGTTAAAATTAGCACATATGAACTAAGGCTGATGAAATTCAGCAACTGATTTGAAAAACCAAAGGCATAACAATTCTTCAATGAATCAACACATATAAGCTAACTCATCACATATATTTTCCTATGCATACTAGTTTGAACAACATAGCTCTGATATGAAATTAACACCCTTATACAGCAATTAACACCCTTACAAAGCTCACGACATCATATACATGCTAGCAGGAATAAATGTTGTGCTATCGGGGAAGGATGGTGCTACTTACAGCAATTTTGCCCATGTAGTCTGGAACAAGATCCTTAATCTTCTTATAGTTCTTCCAGTGCGGAAGGATTGGGACATGGTCTCTTAGAAGAATACCAGCCTCTGATGCTAGTTTCGCAGCTTGCATAGGTGCCCTTCAGCAATGTGCACTGGGATCTTGGTGCATAACCCTCTAGAAATCCTATCCAATTCTCTGCCTACGCTTCTTCCCCTTAACGGTCGATCTGTCATGGCATTTGGTTGAAACACTTAGTGCAAATCATAGACCCATCAATGGAAATATTTAAACCATTAATCATGGAGAGAGGAACTAAAATCACTTGCCTTTATTGGTACTATCGTTTTGGTCATCTTGGGCATGAGCATTCACTGTGAGCAACCCATCTTCTGTGGAACCATCTTTTGGGTCTGTGGTTGGAGCATGGCAAACTGCATCAACTGAAAATATTTCCCTTGTCCTCTGCCTAGTCATTCTAATTGGTTGATCTTGCTCCTGAAGTGCCATCACTCTTTTTTATGTTCTTGTTCCTCCAGTAGGGGTGCAGGCATTCTCTGGCAAACCCTTGCTAAGTATAGGCTCCGAATCCTGCATGGTACAAGAAAGTGACTACTCAACACAATTCTACATATTGAACAAAATAAAGCAATTCTGCATATTGAACAAAATAAACAATTCTGCATATTGAACAGAACTGGAGTAATCATACAGGAACATTGCATATACCTTATCAACTACTCCTTGTTCAATGTCCTGCTCATCTCCAAGTTGATACAATGTGCCAGAATCTTCACGAGCAGCAACCTTGGTCCCAGCATGGCTGACAATTGAAGATAACGTTGCTAGACCAAGTCGTTGGAACATCTGATTGTTCTCGATCAAGTTTTGCATTCTGTCCTTTTCATACTCAGTAAGTGGCATCTCTGTACTTGCCCAAGAAAAACAAACAACACATGCATATTTCAACACACATAAAAGTCTAGACTCAAATGTAACAGCAAGTTAATTTATAATTTAACTATATAATGTAATAGCAAGTTAATTTATAAAAGTCTAGTCTCAAATCTAACATGCATATATCAGCACACAGGATGTCATCCAAATTCTGGCACATGCTGCTCTCTACTTGACAATAGACAGGTATCCTTCAATTTCACCTAACATACAGATCACACATAAGCACATAAACTGCTTGCCAGACCACCACGGCTAAACTTCTGACTAATCAAGAGATCCCCACCACATGGATTGCAAAGTAAGAGGGACCAGTGCACGTGTATTACCTACTGGTTGACGGGAGGTTGAGATCCGGTTCCTCGCCCTCCGACCAGGACCCATCTTGATGCAGACTTCGTTGGCGGACGAGGAAGGCAGGGGGCGTCGTCGGTTCCTCGTCGGGGGAGGAAGGCTCGCCGGGGAGATGGGTGGAGGGCCGTCGGGGGAGAAGGACGGAGGGCGGCGGCGGCGTCTGAGGTGGAATGGATTGGATTGTTTAGGGTTTGGGGGAGCAGTGACCTGAATAGCTGAGGGACAGAGTAATTTTACCGTAGTATCCTCTGTCTAGATAAGACTGTTGTGGAACATGTTTGGATAAAAAAGACATTTACACCCTAAAATTTTGGTGTCCGCGGGAGAAGACGTGCCATACAGTCTGGGTGATTTCTTTTTGGCGCCCACACGCCCTTTTTTATATTAGTCCCTTAAATCTTTATCAAATCTGAAGCATTTTGTTTGTGTCTTGGTACATTGCACTTAAACCCCTTTGTGTCCCAGTCCTATTCCTACCTCTAACCTCTCTTCGGCCAACACCTCTAACCTTCCTTGGACCTTCTAAACCCGTATAGCGGGTCAGGAGATGAGAGAAGACACGGTGCCGAGAGCTGTTGGTGAACTGTACAGATGCATACAAAGCAAGAGCAGCGAAAGAGCCAAACGGCAAGCACCAATCAACGGAACTGAAATTGCCTAGCGACGCCTTCATGAAGGTAACAACGCCCAAGGTAGCGAGCTAAGGGGACGAACATCAAGCAGGACTGAACTGCTATCCATGGTTATTAGTGGTGAGGCAAATCTTGTGGGCATCGAAGGGGAAAATGCGGAACTACCGATTTTCAAGGGAGGAGAAAACCTTCCGAAAGGTGTCCCTCTGGAAAAAACATACCGCCTAAATTTTTGGAGCCAATAGTATTGCCTTCTGATAGTATCGCACAACACATGCCAGTAGTTCTGAAGTCCGGTAGTACCGCGCAACAAGTGCCGGTAGTTTCGATTTCCTAACAAGTGCAGATATTTCAACACATTTGCAAAATATATTTGCAAATTATAGTATCATGCACATAAAGATCAACCATTATTTCCAACAAGTTACAAAACATATTTACACACTTTTGAAATCATGACATAATGTATAGGTACATAGACTCTTCACGTTTGCAAAACACATTTGCAAACCTAAGTCACATGCTATAGGGGTTATGTATGAGCTTCAACCATTTGCAACATATTTACAAATATAAGCCTTATACTACAAGGATGAACTTCAAACACTTGCAAGATATATGAGGAAGGATGAGTACCATGTAGACGAAGACAGCATTCGCCGACTTACAGAATTTTACAAAACTTAAGCTAGACGCACTGTTTATTAATATTGTAGCGCCAACTGGCATGCATCAATTATCTGCACGTGAATCCAAAAGAGGGGGAAATATTGGCCGGGTTCTTTTGGACTTAAAGTTAGCTTATATTTATACTGTCTACAACAACTAGCTTTTAAACGGTGCGTTTTTTCAAGGCGAGGTTAATAGAAAAATTATAGTAAAAAGTGTACTGAGTTCACCTGTACCAACCAAAATCGAATATGACTATTTTTGTATATGTGTTGCCTCTTGCGAACAGCCAGAATTCAAATATGTAATCCATAAACTATAAGCCTTTCAACCCAAAAGAATCCAGCCATTGTATTTACACTTCAGGAGTAGAAAAAAGAAATCATGTGTACAACACACAAAGGGAGAAGAACTACTAATATTTACAATGACAAGAAGGAAATGTATAGCACTTACAATGGCAGTCAAAGCAAACTACAAATTGTCACATAATTGAAAGAATCTGGCTTGCACCGAATCTTTACAAATTGTCACTAATATTTACATAATTAAAAAAAGAACATTTCTTTGCATCATTTCAGGCTTGCACCGAATCTTTCTAGGAACAGCATAAAAAAGGAATGAGGTAACATCAAGAAAGGTGTTCTGGGAGGCCACAGTGAAAGTGCTATGTGTTTCAGTTCAGCGCATGGATTTCATTCCTTTCCTTCAGAAGCTCATCGATCTACAAAAGGCCATGAGGACACAGAACATCGCAGGAAGCAAAATATGATTATGCATCAGGATCACACATACTGTTTGCATTTCTTGCGTGTATCTGCTGGTCATCCCAGTGAACTTTGCCAAAACCTGCAAATCATAGCGTTTGAAAAACGTTGCCCTTCAAGACTGAGCATGCAAAGAGAGAACCTGAAGGAAAATAACTTAAAAGAAAAATTGAGCACATACTTCCTTATACTTCGTCTCAAATTTAGACAGCTCAACTCGTTTTGTGAGTATCTTTGCCTCCACACTTTGTAGCTTCTCCTTTTCAGCAGGGAAAGATTCTCCACAAACAACCTCGATATTATAGCTTGCACTTCTGAAGAAATTGTCACCTGAGTGATGTAATACAGTTAAAAAAGTTCCATACCGCCTCAATTAATTAACATTGCAGCAACCAACAAAGTGGTATACCATAGACAGCGAAAAAGTGGGTTCCTGGTTTCAGTTCATTTATGTCACATGGTTGGAAGCTATCCAATCTTTTAAAGAATGCACTATCAGGATCCTTTGCAGCAGCTGCCTGAAAGTTTTTGGACCTTATATAGGAAAAGAATCCCAAAGAAACACTTGGAGAATGACCAAGCCACAGTTCAAAGCTCACCGAGTTATTTTGCTCAAAACGATAAACAGAAAATCCAAGAAAATACATCCCTGCAGAAGTAACTTTCCCAGTCTTTACACTGTCTTCCTGCAGCTTGCTGCATACGTTATATTGTTGAAAATATATGCATATGTAGGTTCAATATATTCCATAAATAAATCATGACATCATGCATGCAAAATAACAGAACCATCACAGGCATAAAAGATCTAGACATGTAAATCAGGAAACTATACATGAATAGATCTAATACGGAGAACATGACTGTTACGTACCGACGATTCTGTTCTGATTGGTTTATCGATGTTGACGCTGCAGGCACGGTGTGGATGACACGAAGTCGATGATGACTCGCCGAAGCCGAACGACGAGGAAGACGAGCCAGAGCTACAGCAAGCAGTCACGCAGAGCGCTTCCCAAAAACCTTATTCGCCCTCTCCCGATGCAGGACTTCGAAGGCGACGGTTCCGGAGACCTGCTCTCCCGAACGACAGTGCACGCCGGCGGACGGGACGGAGTAGTCTACGTGGGACGGCGCAGCACAATGGAGGAGGCAAAACCCTAGATTGATTTTTCGCTTGTATTGTATGGAGGCGGTGACTCAGTATTTATAGAAGAATCAGGACGTGTGATCAAGACGCCTGCACGTTCTCCATAACTCGTAACCGAAACGGATTAGTCACGTGTAACCGATCCGGATTCACCGCCACTCAAAACAGCAAAAATAAAATTGCAAAAGGAAGCCGCGTCTACGCAAGCACCTGGAGCCAATTTTGGCGGACCATTCACGCAGGTGCCGTGCGCCCGCGCCCCCCGCCCGGCCCGGCCCGGCGAGGCGAGGCGAGCGAGCGCGCGCGTGTGATCCTCTATTTTTCTCTCACACATGCTTCAAGTGGCTAGGAGTGCACCCTCCCTTTTAAGGTGGTCTTCCTCTCCTAGAACTAACAATATGGTACTAAAGTTCACATGCATGCCTCCTTTACATGAGTGGGACTTTGAGATTTTATTTAGGAATTATTCTTTTATATGGGCTTGGCCAGATAATTCAACAATCCCCCACCAGATCGCAAAGTCTTACAGAGATTTGTCTGAATTCCAATGTACTGTTTATATATCAGTGTTTCGATGGAGACCGATTAAGGTTGAACATCCACCTAGAACTCCAAGCTACACTTACTCACAACTTGAACAATGGACTACGCCTTGAATTGCAAGTTTGGTGCAAGCAAGCTTCACTTAAAGACTTAACTGATACTAGGCCGCCAGTAGGCTACCCCTCGGTTGGAGCGTATAAGTCATACTCCTTGGTCTCTTCATGAGCTTAGTAGGAGATTTTCCCAAGATCTCCATAGACTGCGACTAACAGTCGGGCTCATATAGGTGTGTTCTTTCAAGAATGTTCTGCAGGATAACGTCTTCGCTTTTGAAAGCCAATGGAACACATTAAGGCCTTAACCAACCTGCCTTGCAGTTTCTGAGAGTATTGCATCTTCACATAGAGAGGGTTGAAATTACTCTCCTCCAGTTAACTAATGGCTTGTTTTTCCCAGATCCTAATTCATGGGATCTCTGGTCACATAGGTTGGGTTACTACCATAGATAACTCACATGGGTCTCATTCCCATCTCCTTCGATGCACTATCTATCACATTCCGTGATAGTCCCTTTGTAAAGGGATCTGCCAGGTTTCTATTTGTTTGGATGTAATCCAAGGTTATAACTCCGGAGTTTCTCATTTTCTTGACAGATTTCAATTGTCTCTTGACATGCCTAGACGATTTCATATTATCCTTAGAACTGTTCACCTTAGCGATAACAGTTCGTTATCACAGTTCATAAGAATAGTTGGCACTGGCTTTTCCACTGTAGGCAGATCCATCAATAGATCCTGTAGCCATTCTGCCTCAACAGTAGCAGTGTCTAGTGCCGCGAGCTCTGCTTCCATGGTTGACCTCGTCAAAATAGTCTGTTTGTAAGACCTCCATGAAACAGCACCACCACCAATAGTGAAAACATATCCACTAGTGGCTTTGATTTCATCAGCATCAGAGATCCAGTTGGAATCACTATAACCCTCCAGTACCGACGGGTACCCAGTATAGTGAAGTCCAAAGTTCGAGGTACCTTTCAGATAGCGCAACACTCGCTCAAGCGCCTTCCAGTGATCATCTCCTGGGTTAGAAGTAAGCCGGCTTAACTTGCTCATAGCAAAGGAGATGTCAGGCCTTGTTGCACTAGCTAGATACATAAGTGAGCCAATTATCTGGGAGTATTCTAGCTGATTCCTAGCAATTTTCTTATTCTTATGAAGTAACACACTAGGATCATAAGGTGTTGGAGATGACTTGCTCTCAGAATAGCCAAAACGGCTCAAGACCTTCTCCACATAATGAGATTGCAATAATGTAATACCATCCTCACCTCTAACCAATTTAATATTTAGAATAACATCAGCCACTCCCAGATCTTTCATATCAAAATTTTGAGACAAGAATAATTTGACCTCATTTATCACATTGATGTTTGTCCCAAAAATCAAGATGTCATCCACATACAAGCATAGAATAACTCCCTCACCCCCACCATAGCGATAGTATACACATTTATCTGCCTCATTGACAGCAAAGCCTGCAGACGTCAGTGTTCTATCGAACTTCTCATGCCACTGCTTAGGGGCTTGTTTCAGACCATACAAAGATTTCAACAGTTTTAACACCTTGCCTTCTTGACCTTCTACTACAAATCCATCAGACTGTTCCATGTAGATTTCCTCATCCAGCTCTCCGTTAAGAAAATATGTCTTAACGTCCATTTGATGAACGAGAAGACCATGTGAGGCAGCCAAAGCGAGTAGTACTCGAATTGTGGTCAGTCTAGCAACAGGTGAGTAAGTGTCAAAGAAATCTTCGCCTTCTTTCTGAGTATAGCCCTTGGCAACAAGACGAGCCTTGTATTTTTCAATAGTACCATCAGGCCTAAGTTTCTTTTTGAACACCCACTTGCACCCTACAGGTTTGCACCCATAAGGTCTATCTGTCAACTCCCAGGTTCCATTAGCGATAATGGAATCCATTTCACTACGGACAGCCTCCTTCCAGTAGTCTGCATCAGGGGATGCATATGCTTCTGAAATAGATTTGGGAGTGTCGTCCACAAGGTACACGGTGAAATCATCACCAAAGGATTTGGTTATCCTTTGTCTCTTGCTCCTTCTAGGAGCTTCACTGTCATCCTCCTCATTGACAAGTTCATGTATATGTTCAAAAGGTTCAGGTGGTGTGATTGAACTAGGAATTATTTCAGAAGATTGACTAGTAGTGTTATGTGTATCTTTCATTGGAAAGATATTCTCAAAGAACGTTGCATCTTGAGACTCCATAATTGTACCAACGTGCATGTCAGGTACCTCAGTTTTAACTATCAAAAATCTATATGCAATGCTATGATTAGCATATCCCAGAAAGACACAGTCCACAGTTTTAGGTCCAAACTTGCGTTTCTTAGTTATTGGCACATTTACTTTCGCCAAGCACCCCCATGTACGCAAGTAAGAAAGTGATGAGGACATCACTTCTTTGGATACACACAACACTCCTCCACTTGACATTCAAGGACCAATCACTAGAGCTCGCGCCCGACAATTGAATTTACAGGTGACCTCGTTCCTAAATACTTCTTTTTGTTCACTTGAGAATCGATTGCTACCTAATGATTTAATTGTGATTAGGAACCATGGAGAGGACCTAGAAGTACTTGGAGAAGGACTACGAGGCGCACAAGTCCAGCAAGGGCGGTCGAATCATGTTGGAGGTCCAATTCAAACCGACTTCGAATCCAATTCGGAGTCCAGGATGAGGCCGCACTAAAACGGACGCCCAGATCGCATCCGGACTCCGTTTTGGACGTTCTACATATGTATGGAAAGCTGAGAAAACTACCTTTCCAATGGCTCTGATCCCATGTCAAAATTCCTTCTGAGTCAACAGGAATCATCGAAACAAGTGAGCATTCAGAATCTGTCAGGGTGCTGCGCCACCGTCTTTTGGGCCTTTCGGCTTTGTATCGTGTTGGAGCCCATTAGGGCGCGTCCAGGGGTTTTGCACGCCCCTTAATCCTTTATATCCAGCCGCCACCCCCACCATTAGGGTTGGGTTTTTCTTAGATTAATTCTGTCTTTGAACAGTATCGCCATTCATCGGTTTGTGAGACCCCAACTTTCGAGTGCTAAATCAATACATCTGCAATTTAGTTGTGTTCTTCCTTGTTCTTGCTTGTGTTCTTCGATTCGCAGGCAAGGATTAGCCTTCTTGGCAAGGTCAACCGGCTGCGCACGGTTGATAACCTGAGGAGACGTGGTGCTGCGATTGCGGGGTTTGGAACGTGTCGTTCGGAAGCCGGATCGATTTGTGTCGCGCCTCCACCAAATCGAACATATCCAGAACCTGTTGGAAGATCGGGACCCCGTCCCTATCAAGTGGTAATCAGAGCTTCGGGTGTTCCTTCAAGTTCGAGTTATCCTACCTTTGTTTTTTCGGTTTCATCCTAGAGTCCAAGAAAAAGCCCTAAAAAAAATTGTAGTCATAGGTTGTTCCCTGTCCCAGATCTCGTTTAGCCTTTTGCACAATTTGATTTCAGAGTCCGTAGTGTTGAGTTTGTGTCCTTAGTCGAGTTGTGTTGCTGGTTTAGATCGTGTTTTGTTTCGGGTTATCTTGCTTCCGCTACCTCTCATACAAACCCTAATTTCCAAATTCGGCTGATTTTTCCTTTCTCTGCAGCCGCCACCAAAAACATCATATCTTTTGATTCTAAGATTATTTTTGAGTGAGACCACCGCCATTAGATTCAAAAATTGCTTATCCATCTATCTATAAAATTTCACGTCATTCCAGCAAGGCAGTTAAGAGATATATGCGGCGAAAGTTGACCAAATTATCTGTTTTGAATCTGCAACTATCAGCAGTTGTGATTTTTGTGCGAATTTTTGTGTCGGGTTTCGGAAGTTGGCCCCAAAAGCAAATCTGTATAAAAAGCCGTCAGAAAACAGATAAAAAAAGAATCAGTGAAAAAAAGGCATCTGATAAAAAGTTACGGCCAAAATACCGACGTGCTGTCTAGTGGACAGAAATCTTCAGTTTACAGTTTTAGGTGACAGAAATTCATTTGTTTTGTGCTTATGCTGAATTAAGTCTCTCAGTGCCTGGCCATCTTTGTTGCTGTCATTGCCTTACTATTCTGGTCTTGACTCCTTGTTCATCATATCTTAACCCTGATATAGGACACATTTAGACCAGCAACTAGGACCAGTGCTTTGGATGTTTATTCAGCATTACTATCTGTTATTGATTTGTGTTCCACTGACATATTTGGCCTGCCAAGCTCCATATATCTACTTCTGGATAGCACCGTTTTGACCCTTGCAATCGTACCCACGCTCGACATGGTTTCACGAACCATCCACCGGTTGTACCACCTGCTGCTTTGGTAAGAACATTTGTAAGAGCTTGGTAAGACACTTCCTTTGCGGATTTCCACTACCCTTCCTTTCTAGTTGATAGGGATAATCCTTTTGTTTTCCCTGTGTTTCCACTAACCATGGCAGGTGACGAAGGTGACGCGACACCGGTCGATTTCAACGAGTGTGTTAGTCGCGGCGAGCTACAAGCTGCGCTCGACAAACAAAATGCTTCACTCGGCGCGAGAATGGACACCATCGTCGCCGCCATTGCCAACTTGAACACCACGGAAGGCATTGAGCGGGTGGAGCGGCGGTTGGCTGACCTCACTGGTCGGATGGACACATTGGAGGCACGCCTGCCACCTGTCAATGATGGCCATCATCCTGATGATGACGCAGTGTATGATGCAGATGGCAACATTGATCGGCGGGCGACACAAGATGCACGACTACGTCGGCGTCTTCAGCAAAACCGACAGGGTATGGGAGGTGATAACCAGAACCGTCATGGTAACGACGACCCTTTTGCTAAAGTCAAGTTTACCATTCCATCTTTTGCTGGTCTTTATGATGCTGATATATATCTTGATTGGGAGATGACGGTAGAGCAGAAATTTAATTCTCACTTGGTTCCTGAACAACATAGAGTTAGACAAGCTACTAGTGAGTTTAAGGACTTTGCTTTTATCTGGTGGAATGAACTAAGTAACATGCGCTTACAACCTGATACATGGGAGCGGTTAAAAGAAGATATGCGTAATCGTTTTGTTCCTCCCACATATAAACTTGATTTGAGAAAAAAATTGCAGCGCTTAGAACAAGGTGATCGTTCTGTTCAGGACTATTATGCTGAGCTTCAAAAGGGTATGATGCGTTGTGGGGTTGTTGAGGACACGGATGATAAGATTTGTCGTTTCTACGGGGGGTTACGGCGTGAAATTCAGGACATTGTTGATTATAAAGAATTTACTACTGTCAACCAGTTGTTCCAGCTTGCTATGCTTGCAGAAAAAGAATTGCAGGGACGCAAGGAATCAGCGAAGGCAAGCACCGGACGACCCTTCTACACGCCGCACACGACTACATCGACGGGACTGCCCAAGTCTTCTTCGAGTTTTCGTTCTCCTCCACCACCTGTGAACAAGATTGCAGCAGCGCCACCGAAGCCACCTTCCACGTCACGCTTTGCAGATGCTTCAAAAAATTCCTTGCAGGTTCCAGCCAACAGTTCTTCTTCCGTGGCTTCAACGGGCCGCTCCTCCGACATTCAGTGCTACCACTGCTATGGGCTTGGTCATGTGCAGAAGAATTGCCCTAGCCAACGGGCATACATCGCCACAGAAGATGGAGGCTACATCAGCACTTCGGATGTTGAGGAGGATGATGATGTTGCTGCTGCCTTGGACGACAATGGCGGTGGTGATGACGACTTGGTCCTTGGTGGGGCGTCCACAGCGATGCTACGGAGCATCATTGTGCAGCGAGTCCTCAGCACACAGGTACAACAACCCGATAAGCTTCAACGCCATAATTTGTTTCAGACTTTCTTCGCAATCAACAACCGGCGCGCACGTGTCATCATTGATGGAGGAAGCTGCAACAACTTGGTGAGTTCTGATTTGGTCAAGAAGCTTGGCTTGACCACGCGACCGCATCCACATCCATACCATATTCAGTGGTTAAATGATTCTGGAAAAGCTAAGGTAACACAAACATGCCGCGTCCATTTTTCCATCGGTGGGTATGTTGATCATGTTGATTGTGATGTGGTTCCCATGCAAGCATGCTCTCTTTTATTGGGTCGACCTTGGGAATTTGATAATGATGCTTTACACCATAGTAGTAGTAACAAATACACTTTTATGCATAAGGGAAAGAAAGTTACTTTACTGCCTTTGACCCCAACTGAGATTATAGAGGCCGATAGGGTGAGAGCTGCTGCTGCTAATGATCAAAAGGAACATGATCAATCTGAAAAACAGCAAATAATTCATTTGAAAAATTCTGTTATGCTTGCCACAAAATCAGACCTTGCTGAAATTGATGATGTTAATGATACATGCTATGTTTTTGTGTGCAAAGATGCTTTATTTTCTCTTGATAATATGCCTTGCACTTTGCCTGCTCCTGTCACTAACCTTTTGCAGGAGTTTAGAGATGTTTTCCCTGATGAGATACCTCCAGGACTTCCACCCATTCGAGGGATTGAGCACCAGATTGACTTGATTCCTGGAGCGAGTTTGCCAAACCGTGCGGCATACAGGACCAATCCTGAAGAGACTAAGGAGATTCAGCGACAAGTCCAAGACCTTTTGGACCGTGGGGATGCACGTTTGTTTGGTAACCTTGGGAACCAAACTGAGGTGGTGAACCGCACATTGTCTACCATGTTGAGAGCTGTTTTGAAGAATAATTTGAAGCTGTGGGAAGAGTGTTTGCCGCATGTTGAGTTCGCATATAATCGAGCGGAACACTACACCACCAAGGTAAGTCCTTTTCAGGTAGTGTATGGATTCAATCCACGTGCCCCTACTGATATTTTACCGTTGCCTACTAGTGAGAGAGTTCATAATGATCGTGCTGATTTTATTGTTAAAATGCATGAGGCTACTAAGGCAAACATTGAAAAGATGAATGAAAAATATAGGATTACTGGTAGTAAAGGTAGAAAGGAAGTTAAACTTGAACCGGGTGATTTTGTTTGGTTGCACTTGAGAAAGGATAGATTTCCTGAGTTAAGAAAGTTAAAATTGATGCCTAGAGCTGCTGGTCCTTTTAAGATAGTTGAGAAGATAAATGATAATGCATATAAACATAAATTGCCTCCCGAGTTCGGGGTTAGTCCCACCTTTAACATTTCAGATTTGAAGCCATACTTGGGAGAAGAAGATGAGGCTGAGTTGAGGACAACTCCGCTTCAAGAGGGGGAGGATGATGAGGACATCACTTCTTTGGATACACACAACACTCCTCCACTTGACATTCAAGGACCAATCACTAGAGCTCACGCCCGACAATTGAATTTACAGGTGACCTCGTTCCTAAGTACTTCTTTTTGTTCACATGAGAATCGATTGCTACCTAATGATTTAATTGTGATTAGGAACCATGGAGAGGACCTAGAAGTACTTGGAGAAGGACTACGAGGCGCACAAGTCCAGCAAGGGCGGTCGAATCATGTTGGAGGCCCAATTCAAACCGACTTCGAATCCAATTCGGAGTCCAGGACGAGGCCGCACTAAAACGGACGCCCAGATCGCATCCAGACTTCGTTTTGGACGTTCTACATATGTATGGAAAGCTGAGAAAACTACCTTTCCAATGGTACTGATCCCATGTCAAAATTCCTTTTGAGTCAACAGGAATCGTCGAAACAAGTTAGCATTCAGAATCTGTCAGGGTGCTGCGCCACCGTCTTTTGGGCCTTTCGGCTTTGTATCGTGTTGGAGCCCATTAGGGCGCGTCCAGGGGTTTTGCACGCCCCTTAATCCTTTATATCCAGCCGCCACCCCCACCATTAGGGTTGGGTTTTTCTTAGATTAATTCTGTCTTTGAACAGTATCGCCGTTCATCGGTTTGTGAGACCCCAACTTTCGAGTGCTAAATCAATACATCTGCAATTCAGTTGTGTTCTTCCTTGTTCTTGCTTGTGTTCTTCGATTCGCAGGCAAGGATTAGCCTTCTTGGCAAGGTCAACCGGCTGCGCACGGTTGATAACCTGAGGAGACGTGGTGCTGCGATTGCGGGGTTTGGAACGTGTCGTTCGGAAGCCGGATCGATTTGTGTCGCGCCTCCACCAAATCGAACATATCCAGAAACTGTTGGAAGATCGGGACCCCGTCCCTATCAGAAAGTGATGGTTTTCTCCCAATCCATACCTCGTATGGTGTTTTGTCCTTATTTCTGTTAGGAACTCTATTTAATACATGATTAGAGGTTAGCAGAGCCTCCCCCCACCATGTCTTAGGTAAGCCCGCAGTGTCTAACATGGCATTCACCAAGCCAGTCAACGTGCGGTTTTTCCTTTCGGCAATCCCATTTGACTCGGGAGAATAAGGAGGCGTCCTCTCATGTATAATGCCGTGTTCCTCACACAATAAGTCAAATTCGTTTGAGAAATACTCTCCACCACGATCTGACCTAAGTCTTTTTATCTTTCTGTTTAATTGGTTTTCAACTTCTGCCTTATAGATTTTAAAATAGTCTAAAGCCTCATCTTTCGTTTTCAATAAATACACATAACAGAACCTAGTTGCATCATCAATCAATGTCATGAAATATCGTTTTCTACCCTTCGTCAACACGCCATTCATCTCAGAAAGATCTGAATGCAGGAGTTCTAGTGGTGCCAAGTTTCTTTCCTCGGCAGCCTTGTGAGGCTTACGAGGTTGCTTTGATTGCACACAACTATGGCATTTAGAACATTTGTTGATGGAAACGTTTGGAATTAAATTCATACTGGAAAGCCGAGACATTAAGCCAAAATTAATATGACATAGACGTGAGTGCCAAATGTTGGCCTCATCATCCACACTGCCACAAATATGGTTCACAGACTTATTGCAGAAATCTGAAAGGGAAAAACGGAACAAGCCTCCGCACTCATAGCCTTTACCAATAAAATATCCATGTTTAGACACGACTACTTTATTAGACTCAAACACCAACTTAAACCCGTCTCTACATAAACGGGAGCCACTAACGAGATTCTTGTCTATAGAAGGGACATGCTGCACGTTCTTCAGCTGCACGATCTTTCCCAGTAAACTTCAGATCTACCGTGCCAACACCATGAACAGTAGCATGTGACCCATTCCCCATTAGGACGGAGGAATCCCGGGCGACCTGATAAGAAGAAAACAACGAAATATCAGCACACACATGTACATTAGCTCATGTATCAATCCACCAATTGGTAGATTGACTAACTGAAAGAACAGGAGGTAAATTACCATACCCAGTCCCATCTCCAGTCTTGCCAATGGTCACGTTGACAGACTTAGAAGTCTGTCCTACAGGTGCCTTCTTTCCTTTGCGTTGTGGGCACTTCTTGGTCATGTGACCAGGCTCACCACACACAAAGCAAGTTCTATCATCCTGATTGTTGTTATTCTTCTTCTTCTTGAAGTTGGTTGTCTGTTGGGCTTTGACAAATTTCCCTTTGCTCTTGCTTGAGGGTTTCTGTACCACATTGGCACTAGACTGCCCTCCATCACCCTTAGACACCGCGTCCTTTTCCCGAGCTTTCTCCTCAATTTCAAGAGACCCAATCAGACTCTCAACAGAGTACTCTTGTCTTTTGTGTTTGAGTGCTGTTCCGAAATTCCTCCATGAAGAAGGTAATTTCGCAATAATACATCCAGCCACAAACTTGTCGGGTAAGGCACACTTCAGGAGTTCGAGTTCCTTGGCAATGGCCTGTATCTCATGAGCCTGATCTACTACAGAACGGTTATCAACCATCTTGTAGTCATGAAATTGCTCCATGACATACATGTCCTTGCTGGCATCAGTAGCACCGTATTTGGAATTCAGTGCATCCCATAACTCCTTCGCGTCTGTCATGTGCATATACACCTCGCACAGACGGTCAGCAAGAACACTAAGAATGCATCCAACAAAGAGAGTAGTGGCAGTCTCGAATTCTTTCTGCTTTTCAGCATCAAGAACACCTTCAGGCTTGCCATTACTAACCCAGAATACATTCATAGCAGTAAGCCACAGAGTGATCTTGATCTGCCATCTCTTAAAGTGCACACCGGAGAACTTATCCGGCCTCAGTGCATCGGCAAATCCAGCCATAGTAAAACCACAGTGCCTACAATAAGGTTTTTGGATTGTTGAAAATATAAGCACATGTAGGTTCAATATATTCCATAAATAAATCATGACATCATGCACGCAAAATAACAGAACCATCACAGGCATAAAAGATCTAGACATGTAAACCAGGAAACTATACATGAATAGATCTAATACGGAGAACACGACTGTTACGTACCGACAATTCTGTTCTGATTGGTTTATCGATGTTGACGCTGCAGGCACGGTGTGGATGACACGAAGTCGATGACGACTCGCCGAAGCCGAACGACGAGGAAGACGAGCCAGAGCTACAGCAAGCAGTCGCGCAGAGCGCTTCCCAAAAACCTTATTCGCCCTCTCCCGGTGCAGGACTTCAAAGGCGACGGTTCCGGAGACCTGCTCTCCCGAATGACAGTGCACGCCGGCGGACGGGACGGAGTAGTCTACGTGGGACGGCGTAGCACAATGGAGGAGGCAAAACCCTAGATTGATTTTTCGCTTGTACTGTGTGGAGGCGGCGACTCAGTATTTATAGAAGAATCATGACGTGTGATCAAGACGCCTGCACGTTCTCCATAACTCGTAACTGAAACGGATTAGTCACGCGTAACCGATCCGGATTCACCGCCACTCAAAACAGCAAAAATAAAATTGCAAAAGGAAGCCGCGTCTGCGCAAGCACCTAGAGCCGATTTTGGCAGACCATTCACGCAGGTGCCGTGCGCCCGCGCCCGTGCCCCCCGCCCCAAGTGTGATCCTCTAGTTCTCTCTCACACATGCTTCAAGTGGCTAGGAGTTCACCCTCCCTTTTAAGGTGGTCTTCCTCTCCTAGAACGAGCAATATGGTACTAAAGTTCACATGCATGCCTCCTTTGCATGTGTGGGCCTTTGAGATTTTATTTAGGAATTATTCTTTTATATGGGCTTGGCCCACATAATTCAACATATATATTACTCAAGCCATAACACATTGCAGATCTTAACAGAATTGTTGCTTGCATGTTGGATGAAGCAAAGGTCATCAAAAACATCTTTACTCATTGCATGGTTTTACAGTCTAACAATAAATCTACTAGACAAGAATATACGAATTCTCAACTTGTTCATGAGGTTGTATTAATCACACTGATGATGTCCCATGTCACATTGTCATGTACTTGAAACTATAAGAAAAAACCTAAGATGAATAAGCTAAAATTCACAAGTTGTTTTGCATTTTTGCTCGCACTAATGTCTGAATAGGGGCGTCTTTTTCTTAGTAAATGTGTCATACAAAATCTCCATATGCTTAGATTCATCCAGCTGATTTAATTATTTACAAAGATAGGATTCTGACACGTTCCTTACTTCTTTTTCAATTTTCATTGGAAAAAAGTGAAAAGCTTGGTATATATATACCTGTAGTGCAAGGCTCAGCCCACCATTTTCTTCGAGCTCGAAATAAAGCAACTGAAATTGAAGGAAAGAAAAACCAAATTTATAAAGGTATAAATAAAGGAAAAAGACATTAAATTTGGAGCATTTGAAGTATCCATTCAATAGAACAAACTTAATGCCTTAATTTATCAGCATCAACATTTTTCTTCTGTGAATCAATTAGCTGAGCCAAAGAACCAACTGAAGGACCAGCCTGCTAGTTATTATATAAAGAACATAAATCATTAGAATGAATACAGCTGCTAGGAAGCTAACATGTTAGAACAATACACAGTGAAATGCTGAATGCTAATAGAGGTTAACTCTAACACAGTTCTACTTCAGTAGTGCGGTGATTGCATCATTAGAAATCCGGTAAAATGATTTGATATGAAGTAACTTCACCACAAAAGAAAATCTTGTATAAAATTGCAAACATAGACTTTTTCCTTTTACCTTCCTCTTCAGCTATGTACAACTCCTCTACCATACCACGAATTCCATCATCAGGGTCATCTTCTTCATCCACATTCATACCAAAATCCTCATTGAGACTAGTATGTTCATCTAGATTGTCTTGATTTTCGTGTAATACAACCTCCAATGGTTCTCCATGATGTATCCATCTAGTGTAAGTGCTAGCCATCCCATGAATATACAAGTGATCCTCCACCTGTCCTTTATGTCTGCGAACCCGATTCAAACACCTACATGGATAGAGCACCTCTTCAATACCAATACATCTCTCAGAAACAAAGGTCATGAACTCATTGACCCCATCCAGGTGTTCCTTACTAAACAGCCTACTGTTGATCCAAGATCTATCCATCTGCACCAAATCATGAAAAACCAAAGTCTCTGTATTATTTCTTGCCAAATAACATACACTGAGACCAAAATTGGTTTTATAAAAAACTATTCCCCTAGAATTGGCACAAATCAGTAAGCAACTCAACAATAGCATGTAAGACTACTTCACTCAAGCAAATAGCACACCACAAGACTAACAGACATACTCACATACATTGACAAGTGAGTCACTGATTATTGAATTACTGATCATACTGAATTACTCACATACTAACAGACATACTAAATTACTCACATACTAACAGACAATCTCAGTGACAATCTCACAATCATACTGAATTACTGATTATTGAATTACTCACAAGTCATAACAAATCAACAATGAACAATCAGTCAAGTCAATCACAAATTCACAATTCACATTTCACAGTCACAGTCTCACAGAATGACAGAAGTTCACCGGGAGTGGCCAGTAGGGCCGGCGTCGCGGCGGACTGCCGGAGCCGCGGAGAGGAGGCGCCGGCGGAGTCGCGGAGAGGAGGGGAGGCACCGAGCAACCGAGGCGGGGGGCGGTGCCGCACTGCTGCGCTGCCACTGGCTGAGGCGGAGAGGACGGCCGAGGCGAAGATCCGCTGAGGCTGAGGAGGCGACGGGGGAGTCGCGGAGAGCCGGAGAGGAGGCACCGAGGCGGCCGGCGGGCTCGGCAGAGAGGAGGCGGGGGGCGGAGGGCGGTGCCGCGGCGTTCGACGGAGATCGGCGGAGAGCCGGAGAAGAAGAAGCGGAGATCCGCGGGCCGAGGCAGAGAGGAGGCGCCGAGGCAGGGGGCGACGGTGGGGGGCTGGGGGCGGCGCGTCGCCTCTGCGGCTGGAGGTGCAGCAGAGATGCGCGGAGACACGGAGTCGAGGAGAGGCGCTGGAGGCGGCTGGGTGCGAGGCCGAGGGACTCCTCTGCGCGACTGTGCGGTTAGGGTAGGCCGGGTAGCTCTGTGGTATGGTGGTGTCTCCATATTCACAACTTTGTATATATTTAATGAACTGCATCCATATTCACAAATGCCTACGTAGTTCAGTGGTATGGTGGTGTCTCCTTAAAGCAACAGGTCGCAGGTTCGAGTGGCCTCAGGCGCGTTTTTTTATTTTCTTTCTTATGCGCTACCAGTGCTAATGGGCCATATTGGAGGCAGCCAGGCCCATTCCGTATGCCAACAGGGACTACAATTTTTTAAAAACAAAAAAAATATTTTATGACGCGAAAACTTTGTCATAGATTTATGACATTTGCAAATTGGCTCATATGACGCAGCAAAAAATGTCACAGGTTGGAGTTGGACTTCAATTATGACGTCTTTTGTGACGTTAATTTTTTTGGTGTCACTATGCCGAAATGTCTCTTAGAAAACGTCATAAACCGAATGATTTAGTAACGGTTTGACCTATTGTCATACCATAGACGTCATAAACGGCTATGCGTGTTGTACTGCATGTACCAACCTGTTACATGTTCGAGGTTGGTATTAGCACAGGTACTCCACGTACACACTACTATCATAAGGGGTGGCCCCTTGTAACAGCCCAGGTTTTTATTTAAATAAAAATAAATAAATAAATAAAATTTAATTAAAATAAAATCTAAAGTAAAATAAGTATGTTTGGTTGCCTAAATTTTATTTTTGATTTGCCGTAATTTTTCTGCTTTTAAAAAAACGCTGGATTTGAAAAGTAATTTAGATAAAAACATAAACATATTATTAAATAAAATAATATTTTGATTTTCTATAAAAATCCTATTACAAAATACTTATTTTAAAGTATTTGGCTTTTATCTGGATTTTCTGTGTTTCTCTGGAATTTTCTAGAGCTTAAAAAAACTATTTTCAAAATTAAAAAGTATTTTAAAGGACTAAAATAAAGAAAATTATAAACACCAAATAAAGTTGAAAAATATTTTTCCTAAGTCCAAAATTAATCTAGGGATTTCTGTGAATTTATTATAGATTTTTAAAAATCAATTTTAAAGCTTAAACTATATCTTTATTAGTTAAAAAGATTTAATTTGACTAAATTAAACTTTAATATTTTCTAAAAATATTTTATTTGAGTTCCTTGTTTCACAAGGAATTTTTGTATATTTTTTTGGATTTTTCGGAGTTTGTTTGAGCTCAATTCTAAATTTCCAAAAAAAAGAGGAGAGAGAATGAACAGTGCCCGCGGCGGCGGCGCTGTTCATCTTCCCCACGCGTGCAGGAGCTCGATCGATCCTGTGCACGTTTTCTTCCGTTTTTCTCTCTCTTCATAAGTTCCAAAACGGACCTTATCTCCACGTCCTCCCGAAAGAAAAGTCGTGCCAAATCACGTCAGGAATCCATCCCAACTGGCCTCATCTCGTTTCGTTCAACCGTTTACGTTTTATGTCCTTAACCCCTCTAAACTCATCCCAAGCCGTGGCAAGTCCTCTCAAAGCTCAGAATGTCGTCGACACCGAGGCCCTCTGGTCTCAAATTTACTCGTCGCATCCCGAGCTATCCAGTGAGTTTCGCCATGATTCTTTCGCGTCACATTGTGTTCCCATATGCTATCTACCTTCTTGCCAAGTTAATTTGGTTTTGGTGCAGCCAATCTCTCGGAATCAAGTTTTCCCCAATCTCGAAATCGATTCATCACCTCCGGTAAGCTTTATCCCATGCCGTAATTTTTATTAGATTTGCCTCGCCGTGTTCTACACCATGCTCTCTTCCGTTTCCCCGAAAAGCCTCCACAAATTTTCGCCTCCGACACCTCGCCTTGGCCACCAATGGCATCTCGTGTCCCTGTCTATCCGGTGGTGCTTTCCCCAAACCGTTCACGTCAAAACGTGCCAAACCATCCCAGGTAGCTATCCTCCAAGTAGTTTTAGATTTTGTTCACCGAGCACCAAGATATCAAGTTTTTCCTTTTACCTTACCGACGTCGTTCAAATGTCGATTGCGTCGTCTCCGGTGGAATTCCGGCCGAGATGAAAATTTTCCTAGCTTCACCATGCCATGTTCTAGCCCGTGCTCACCCTACTTCTTCGTGTTCTCTGCCCGGATTTTATTCCTCTCTCCTACCCATGTCGTAGTAACCGCCTGTGCCGTTACCGTGCTCCGTTTGGCGTACCATCACTTCCTATGTGTGCCTTAGGTCGCTAGCAACCCATTTTGCTAGTTATCTTCACGTTCCATGCCTCCTCTCACCGGCGCTAGCTTCCTTTTCAAAAAATCAGCTCTCGGGTGAACAGTAGCTTTTGTGATTTTCCAGCATTTTCTCTCCCGGCAAACTTTAGATCGCTCGTTCTCCTCCGTCCGAACTCCGATTGACCCGATTATTTTTCCTAAATTCATATAAAATTGAGCTATATCTTTTGGTTCTAGTTTTGTAATTTTTGGATTTTATTTGTATTTTATTTGAGTTTCGCTTGGGTATTCGCACGTGTAGACTGCGACGATTCAGGAAAATTCTTCGACGAAAAATCACACCAGGTTGAAGAGTAAGGCAAGTCACACTCCTTGATCATGCTGATCCCAGATTTCAAAATAAAATTATGTTGTTTTAAATTATTCTGCATGCATATTTTTATTCAATTATTTCAATTCAGTTTTGAATTTAGCTATTGCCTACTTGTTATTATCTCCATTGACCTTGAACTATCTTGATACCTTGTAACCCTAGATTAAAACTCTAGTTGATACAATAGTACACTAGAGACTTTGGTGAGTCAAGGAGGTTTATGAATTATTTTGAAAACAAAATATAAAACCTGGTTTAGACTTAGACAATTGGTTAGATTGGCGGGTGCAGGCATACCCTGTTGGTTGGAGCCGCAGTGGTTGATTGTCGTGCACAGGGGTATGTGGTTGGGCCTAAGTCAGATTAAGGACCGGTCTGTGAGCTACTGTTGCAAAGCCCTATCATACTACCACATGGCTGGTATGGGACAGCCTTGGCTGAATAATTTGTGAAGTCTCAATCTGAGTCAAGCCGTAGGTTGAAAGTGAGCGTGGTTGGTGCCATGTGAAGTCTCACTTGGGCGAGCGTGGTTGAGCCATGAGAAGTCTCGTCTAGGCTCAAGAGGGGGTCCCGGTCTGGTGGATTCCTTACTGGGGTGAAACCTTAGAGTTGGCTTGGCCAGGTTGAAGGCTTTGCATTGTAAAGGCCTTGTCACGACTCCTTGCCGCACACCTAAGGAAGTGTGTAACTCGCGTGGCACAAAAGGATGATTGTGTCTTGTGGGTAAAGATGTACAACCTCTGCAGAGTGTATAATCTATCCTGGATAGCCGTGCCCATGGTCATGGACATGCTGAGTAAAAGTTTTTCATGGATTAGACTTTGTTTTTCAAAAATGATTTTCGAAAACCTTATGGATGGATGGAATCCATGAGAGAATGAAAACCTTGTGGGTGGATGGAACCCATGAGAGAGATTGGAAGCTTGTGGATGGATGGAATCCACGAGTGTTTGGAAACGTGTGGATGGATGGAATCCATACGTGAGATTTTGGAAAAGATGGTCAGGGTGGGATGCCCGTGGATAGGTTGGTGTTTGGTCGAAGCCTGCACTGACGGTATTATTTTCAATTACAATTATTGTTTTTACTTACTGTATTAAATTCAGCAATTTCAATCTATCTATCGTATTTCATTAAATGCTATTTTATGCAAACTAACCCTATAAGCCTTCCATTGAAGCCTTTATCATTATGTTGCATTTCTCTGTGTGATTTGCAGAGTACAAGTTTGTACTCACCTTACACCCTCCCTACAGAGAAGGATGATGTCAACTACAGTGAAGATCTGGACGAATAGGCCGCATCTTACTGTCGTTTGCCTGTGGGCAGGCTTGGGCTTCGCTATTTATCAGTTTGCTTCCACAGTTATTTCCTTTATTTATCTTTGCTAATGGGCGTTGATGTAAGACTTGGCCGTAAGGCCGTACCCTTTTATTTAATATAATTAGTCAAATGTGCTTAGAATTTATCTTTGTTGTACTGTGTGCACTAGCTGATCCTGGACTAGTGCGATTTACACAGAGGATCCAGGAGTCGTTACTCCGGGTTCCGACACTCCTCCATGCAGTCGTCAAGCACACCCTCCCACTGCGCTATCCACCCCTCCATCTTTGTTGTCCAGTCCGTGCCACTTTTTACTCCCTTCTTAGAGTGTCTGCTTATGGCACCATTTCGTTAGTAGTCGTCAAACGAATAAGCAGTACAAGGAGATTCCTAAGAGGCGGTCACTCATGTGTGGATGCTCTGGTACTAGAATGACCTGATGTAGGCCAAATTGGTGCATCACACGATGTGGCGAGTAGTCCTTGATGAAGACGATGTTCATAAGCTTCCGGCATGTTAGCCAAAATGCCCAATCGCACCAACAGAGTGAGGATAGCCCGTCAGGAGTGCAGCTCTGTAGTGCCATAGGTGAGTATGGCTCACAGTGAGATGGTCGAAATGCTCCACAAAGGGCAGATATGCTCGCGTGACTTGGACGTGCGCGAACTGTACCTACAAGGAACAACAGCTGTTATGTACGACCATCGTTAACAGGTCGCGGCAAGTGCGGCCGAACTCCAGCTGATCTGGGGGGCCTCGCCATCAGCGATGGCCCTAACATGAGTGATGAGGTGTGCGTCGACGGTGTTGCCATGGCTGGTGGTGAAGAGCACCCAGCCAAATAGCAGCAAGTACACCTCCAAGTACCTTGAGACCTATTGCTTGTTTGCCTCCAGATCCATCCGCTCCACCTGAATGCAACCAAAAAGTTATTTGTACAGAACAGAAGAAATGAGAGCATACAGGATCGAAAAGAAAGGGTGCCAGGAACATACCCAGAACTATGAGAGCCACCTCAATGACGGCCCGTGTGTCTGAGTCGACGGAAGATGTAGTACTCCTCCGTAGCACCAGGTGGAAGGACCCCCTGGAATCTATCGAGCAGGTCCACGCACCAGCCAGCTAGGGCCCCTGGTAGGAAGGCAACAATTCCTACGATGGGAAGGCCAAGCAGCAGGGACACGCCCTGTAGAGTAGGCACCATCTCCCCAATTGGGAGGTGGAAAGTGTGTGTCTTCAGCCACCAGCGGTCCACCAAAGTTGTCAGTAGAGAGTGGTCAAACAGGAAGCGTCACGATTGCTCCGTGCCATCATCCCCACCCGCGAGCAAGGCTGGTCCATCCTCGTCAGTGGCCTGCACCATCCGTGTGAGAGGGAGTAGCCCGGCATCCTGCAGCCTATGAAGCAAGTAAACATCAGGACACAACCCACTTATGTGTAACATCCCAAAATTTTCTTAATTTTATTTGGATTTTCCTGGAGTTTTAAAAACTATTTTGGAATTAAAAAGTAATTTAAAAGCTTGAAAGAAAGAGATCTGATACGGGGTCACCCGATCTTCTCGACGTAGGATCAAGGTACTCACGATGATTCGACGAACCGTAGTGATCTCCCATTGCCAATGCAAGAGTTAGCACTCTATAATTCGCCAACCTCACGTGCTGAACTTCACGACCACCGATGAAGTTCCATCGCGCTCCCAATTCTCAGCGGAAAGGTTGAACGATCTTGATTTTAGCAAACTCCCAATTCCCTCAAGTCGGTTCAGCCAACAGAAAGAACAAGAATATTCTATTATCAAAAATGGTCTCAAGAACAATAGGGGGCGGCTGCTACATAAAGCCAACCCTAACCTCCGCAGCACGCACTTGGGCCTAAGGCTGAGTTCAATCTGGTTTACGAATCCTAAAACAATTCAGAATTAAACACTAACTAATTACATGGCTAAATTATGCAATCTCAGCCCACTATTGGCTCGCAGTCCCACAAACTCCTCAATTGGTGCATGGGCCTCTTCCTCAAGTCTTGGCTGCATGGGGCTTCCCTCCTTTTGACATGTGACCGCATGGGCCTCCTCCCTTGTGGTCGCATGGCTCTCTTTCTCCATGGGGCTGGCCCGTTGGTCCTTCCATCCTTGTTCTTCCATTGCTTCAAATCTGAGAACGCACAATGTATTTGCATTAGGTAGTATACCATTCTCATCTAAAGTAATAGAAAATTCTTTAAGAAATAAAAGCACCTGTTGTTGTAGTAGCTTAGCTCTTGCCCTTGTCATAGGGCCTGTTGGAACCTCATCACTAGCTTTATCATACACCCTTGGAGTGGCAGGTGAATGCGTAGTAGAGATGTCCTCATCAAGGTCTCAGAGCCAAATAAAGTTGAAAATATTTTTACTAAGTCCAAAATAAATCCAGGGATTTCTGTGAATTTTTCTAGATTTTTGGAATTTATTTGGTATTTTTCTGAGTTTTATTTTGTTTTCTTGGGTTTTCTGAAATCCTTAAATCCAAAAAGGAAATTCGATTTTCCCGCCTCCCCTCTACGGTCGCCGCATGGACAGCCCGGATCGCCCCACGCGCGCGCGCGCGCCCATTCGGCCGCCCACCTTTCTCCCGAAACCGACGGCCTGGATTTAATCCATTCCTGCACGGTCTAATCTCAACTGTCCCTTTTCACTTAACCCTTCGTTTCAAACCAATGGCCCAGATCAGATCTTTGCGCTAGATCTAACCTCAGCCACCCAATGCCACTTGCCCCTTCACCAACGGTTCAGATCTAATCCTCGCCGTTTGATCTAATCTTAGCCGTCCAGTCTTCATCCGGTGGGCACGCTCGCTCTCTCTCTCTCTCTCACTCTCGTTGACAGGTGGATCCCACCTGTCAGAACCTTTGTCCCCGTCGCGACGCCGCCTTCCTACTTCCTCCCGCCCTTTCCTTCTTTGCGCCGGCGACCGAATCCCCGTCTTCCCTCTCCTTGCTTTTCCGATTTGTCTCAGTTTTGGAAAGCGCGAAGCATGCGGGATCCGATTTCGGGCTCACCTTCCTTTCCTTCCCCCCTTTCCTTTTCCCTTTCCGCCGTATCAGCGCCGGTCGTGAAATCCGGTGAGCAATTCCGGGGGCCGTGCTCCCCCTCCACCCCTATAAATACCGCCCCAACACCACCAGCCAAACACCATCCCAACCCCACCCTCTTGAGCGCCTGGGTACCCCCGCAGCCCTTCTCTCCGTTCTCTGAGCGCCGCCTGCACTCCTTGAATTAAATCATGTCATGTTAGCTCTTGAGACTAGTCTGCCTTTAGTTATCCTTTTATGATTCGTGCTATGTCAAATAGACTGAGTTGAGTCTTGAATCTTTATTGAGCTTTAGACTGAGCTATACTAGTTTCTTGATGAAGCATGAGTTTGTACAACCTCTTAAGTATGCAAAAAGATCTCTTTTGTGTGAAAAAACTGATCTCACCAATTCTTTCTCATGAGACGGCTTGCCATTGCACTAGTGAGAGACCATGTGGAGGTCATCCCACGTGTGTGATGAGTAATTTACATCGGTTTAGAAAAGTCGAGTTTGATTTGGTTGGTTCGGCCCTTGACGTTGCGTGGTGCAATCGGGCTCGGTCGTACTTGGTCAAACCTGGTCCAAATGGTTAGGATGCATATTATGTCGACTTGTCAGGTTTGTGCTATTTCATTAATGCATTTATGCTTACATGTATCGAGCGGTGCTGTTTGATGTGTTTCTTGTCTGGGTTGGCTGCAGGACGTCGAGGCGGAGTCGTGGCGAGACACGGGGTGACCGGACTAGACACGGGTGGTGTCGAGGTCAGAATGGTCGGATGTGTCGAAGACGGCGGAGATTCGATGTGGTTGCGAGGCTTGGACGACAAGGAGCGCGGAAGCTTCCCGGAAGGTGCAGGAGGGGCGAAATGGTAATTTCGCGAGGCTGCAAAAGCGGGAGCGGGCTCCGTTCGGGTTTAGCGGGCGTAACGGGTTGGAGACCCGTTAGCCAAGGGCTATAAATTGGAGGGAGTGGCTGCATGCCCCCTCATGCACTCCAAGGGTTTCTAGGGTTTGCTTTAGTCAAAATGAGCTTTAGAGGGTTGTTTTGGCTTTAGGCTTTAGTTGTTGGGAGTTGGTAGGAGAGAACAGGTTGTGTCTCCCTGTGTGTGTACGTGTGTTTTCTCCTCCGCAAGCATGTAGAGAGTTCTTGAGTTCTTGGGATTGTGAGAGGGAGAGGATGGATTGATGAGCTTGTAATCATTCCTCTTGTATCAATCATGTATCTCCTTTCCTCTATATCAATATGAGATGGTTTTGGTTGAATTTGTTTAAGTCTCTAGCTCTCTGTTGCTCTTTTCCTTCGATGCTTTCCATGCCAGATTTTTGACTTTTTGAGTTTCTTGTTGATTCTTGCTGAGGAGTGGCAAAATGGGTTGCTCAGTGATGGGAATAGGTCTCAAGATCATTTGATCGAGTTTTCCCAAGAGTAAATCAAGTTTTATCTCATATTTGGGTTTTTGAGCTCCTCTGTTCTTCCTTTGCATTTCTAGGGTTTTGGTGCAAATCTCTTTTCCCTCTTTGAGATGGCGTGAAATTTGGCTTGTAGAGTCCAGTGGCTATTGCTAACATATCTGTAAAATTTCATGGCCAAAGGATCAAAGAATAGGGAGTAATTTGGATTTTGGTGGAGCCTCTATAAGTTTTCAGTTCTTGGGTAAAATCTCAGATCCTTGATGTCCAAATGGTTTTTCTTGTTGTTTGAGGTCCCTGTGCTGTTTGGATTAGGGTATTTATCTTTTGGGAAGAAGGCAACATCAGAAATCCTCCTTTTTGTTTGAAATCGTGTTTGTTTAGAAACTTTAGCAAAAACAGGTTTTTCGGGCTTCCTGTTTTTCAGGCTAACCGGTCAGATCGGAGTAGCCATGGCGGTCAAACCGGACATAGAGTGGCGGTCAGACCGGTCCTGTATGGGCGGTCAGACCGGCGGCCAGGGAGCGGTCTGACCAGCCCTGCCATGCCAGCCTGTTTTGCCTGTTGTTTCTTGGAGAGTTTTTTGGCCTTTTGATTTTCCTGCTTCCAGTGCCATTTCCTCTAAGTGCTTTAGTTTCCAGAGAGTCTAGGTTATCTTCTTCCTAGCTTTCCATAGCTATTGAGGAGAGTTTTCGAAGTGAGTACTTTTTGGGGGCAAGTTTTTAGTTATCGACATTCACCCCCCTCTGTCGCCATTTCGGTCCAACAACTAGGTATGAACTCAGGGGGAGTTTTGGTTGACCAAGATCATTTCCTTAAACTTCTTGCTTAGAGTGGTCGCATAAGGCTTGAGATCTAGCACATGACTAAACAAAAATCTGGTTGGAAACAACCATGAGATTTATAAAGAAAAACATGTCAATTGTGCTAAATTTGCTTAATTACACAAAAAGACCAAGTACTTGAACAAGTGATTCATTCTTGAACTTGTAGCACTCTAAATTAACTCAATACTAGCTTCTTGGTTCCACTTAGATTATTGACATGGTCTGCATCATCTTTGGATACCTCTAGCTAGATTATATTCATAGATGACTTGACATGCTAAGAAATTCGACTAATTTTCAGATTGTAATCTTTCGGTTTAGCTTGATTATACATGCATAGTCATGATTTCGATAGCATTTTTCTATATTATGGCTTGGTGTAATACTTCAAGGTCATTTTGGATAATTTTCATGGCTCATCATGCTTAAAATGAATAATAGTCAGCCATTCCATCCATACTCATGATTTATTCTCTTCCTTGTATCTTGATGATTTTATTGCCAAAAGGGAGAGAATAGCGAAGAAAAAGCCATTTGGGAACTTTTTGGAGCTTTGGAGAATAATTCGCTCTTTCTGTTTTCGCTTTAGTGTTCCTTTTGTCAACATGCTTTTGGTTCCTCTTTGCTCCTTTCTTAGGCCATGTTTGACTTTCTTTCTTTTTCAAACTCAACTTTATGCTTTTTCTGGATTTGTCAATATACTCATCAAGGGGGAGATTGAGAGACCATGTGGAGGTGACCCCGTGTGTATGATGAGTAATTAACGCTTGTTTCAAAAA